>CM051244.1:116399775-117599775 GCA_027917425.1 Gastrophryne carolinensis | reverse complement strand
GTGAAACCCCCCGTTCACCCAGTAAAACGCAACTCTTCTTAGAGGAATGGTGCATGCGTGGGCTCTCATCCAATCAGAACCCTTTGCCGTGGTTACATCATTCGGCAAAGGGCTCTCATTGACTTGTGGTGACAATGGTGAGCAAGAGCGGCCACATCCCAAGTGCTCCCCATTGAAAGCAATCTGAGCCATTTGGCAAATGGCTCTGATTGGATGAGAACCGGTGCATGCACCGCTGGAGCAGGCAAAGGTCGGTGCTCCGCGGGGTCTCACACATCAGGGCATCCCGAATTGGGGGGAAGGCCAGCGGCTGTTCCTGGAATGAATTTGCACTGGGTTTTGTTTTACTTTAAAATGGATCTATCACCTCCGGCTAAGTGACCCCTGATTCGGGATGCCCCCCCTTTGAGTCCTCCCAGGCAGGCCCACAATCTCCAACCTGTCCTGCGGCATCTCCAGCACCCCTGCAACTGAGGCACAATTTCGTGTTTAAAAAATTTCAAAGCAGAACAACACCCATTTTTCAAAATGTGGCTGTTGATCCTAGCATGGCGGGGGGGGGGGGGGGGGGGTCGCATACCTCCCAAATGTCCCTGATTTGAAGGGACTGTCCCTCTTTTGAGTCCATGTCCCTCATGTTGTTCTCCTATGTCCCTCTTTGAGGTGTAACACGCAGATCAGCATCAATAAATGATTCATTTGCCTATTTAAAGTGTTTCCATTGTTTTAACTGTTACACCCTATATTCTAGCCATCCCTCCGTGAGGGGACGTGGCCTAATTTAACAAATGTCCCTCTTTCCCAACCTGAAAAGTTGGGAGATATGGAATCGGGCATGTCCCCCTGCACTAAGATCAACAGCCACGTTTTGAAAAGTTGGTGTTTGAAAAAGCATTACCCTGTTAAACCTTTCTCCTCTGTCCCTGGCAAAATCGAGAACTGTGTTATATGATGGCTGGAAGAAGCCTGCAGACCACGTGGGCGTGGGAGCCAATCACAGTACTAATTGGACGAGAGTTTATGCATGTGCCATGGGAAGGATGGAGAGGCGAGTTATAGGTTATATACAGTGGCAAACATGTCAACGGACAGAGAAGAACAATGATAGTCCTCATGGACTCAAAAGAGGGACAGTTGAGAGGTATGCAGTGGGGCATCCCCAACTGCGACAGGGACAAGAACCTATCGCCAAGATAGTGAAACTCCTGTGACTAGATCCACCCTAAGTCATTTCTTCCCTGTAGATCTGCTTTTATTTATGCTGACTCTAAAAAAGAGGGCAACTGAGGTGAGTGCGGGGCGGGGCTTGTAAGCAGGGCCCCTCCCTCCATGAGACCCCACGAGGTCAGACACGCGAAAGCAAATCCCGTCTCTCCCAACGACAGCTACGGCCACACTGATTACAGGGCAGATAGAGCGCCCACGCCAGGTCACATGACCAAGCTGGCTGCCGGTCACGTGGCGGTGACGTCAGGGCTCTCCTTTCCCCACTAGGTTTCAGCGAGCGGCTTCCGGTGGTGTGTTTTGTTGGCTGCGGTCGGGCTGTCTTCCTTGTGGTGATCCGGGCGCCTTCCTCCTCGTCACAGAGGCCCCGTGTCCTCGCTCTCCCGCTCAGGGTCACTCCTCCCGCCGCCCGGGTATATGAAACCATGAGCGATAACGATGACATCGAAGTTGAAAGCGACGTGAGTGCTCGTGCTATTTCCGCCATTGAGGCCACCCCGGCTGTTCCATTTCTCTGGCGCTGAGGGGCAGCTGTCACCTAACTCCATGTGTTCTGTACACAACGAGATAGTTACACCCATATAATGGTTTGTTTTGCTGTGTTGTGGAGATATGACATCACTTCCTGTCTACGGGGACCAAACAGGAAGCTCACTTAAAGCAGACCTAAATTTTGGCTTTTGGTCTGCCCTGCTGTGTGATTTCCCACTCTGTTTGCCCTATGGTCACCTTGATTCAGCAGTCCCAAAGTGTCAGCAGGTCTTTGGCCCTCCCCATGGTCTGCACGCTTCCCACACTGGGCAGATTTGAATGGTGGGTGTCAGGGTTATGAGCGCGCTTAAGGGCATGGGTCATTGCTATGGCATCTCTGCTCCCTCTGTCCTTCAAGCACAACAAAACCCTGGACTTGCTTGTGTTTTGTTCCCTGGCCCAGTGACACCCCGATTTGGGGTGCCTGCTGTGTGAAACCCCCAGATCACCCATAACTCGCCTTTCCCTGGTCCAACAGCACATGTGCAGGCTCTCGTCCAATCCGAGCCATTCGCCATGCATATGTAATGTTTGGCAATTGGGAGCGTAAGCCTATCTGAATGGCTGGGGACGGGAGCATGTGCACAGGCCAAAGATGCTGTGGATGTGGCCGCAGGTTGGCAAGGGAGCCAGGAAGAAAGTGAGTTTTGCAGAGCTGTTGGGGTGGGGGGGTTCACATAGCGGGCCACAGGGGAAAGCCAGCAGCCGGTTATATTGGTTTTGTTTGGCTTTCATGCCCCTGACCATACACGGGTGTGCAGGAATAATAGAGTGGCTGGATTTTTTTGAGCATAGGGTGAACTAGAGAGGGTTTTATACATCAGGGCATCTCTATTTGGGGTGCCCCGGGGCAAGCTTTTACAGCTAGGGCCAGGTGATGACGGTTCTGATCCATTTCAAAGGGGAAGCTGCTGTGCAATCCCCAGCCAAGATCGTCTAATCATCTGGTGGGTATGGCCTCTTCTGAAGTGAGGAAGTTCACTTACACATGTCGTGCAGCAGTGTTCTGTGTGTACAGGCCTCACTTCTCTTCTTGTGATACGGTTGCCTATAGCTACAGATTGCATGTAGTAAAAACTGCTTCCATAAAACATACATTTTGCAACATAAGGAAAAAAAATACTAGATCGGCTCATCACCTTGTGCACAAAAATATACACTTTAAAAAATGGCACCGGAAGTGGACTTTTCGTTTTAATGTCTGAAAAGACTTTAAATCTGTTTGTCCCAAATTACTGGTGGAATGAGGCTCCCAGATTGTGATGCACAACTGAGCAGCACAGCTCGACAAGCCCATAAGTGTTATCCCTGGCCCTAGAGCTGAAAAGTCTGCATTGTGACCCCCCCATGTAAACCTACCTCATTCCTTATACCCACAACTATGCTCAGCAGGAGCACAGGGGAAGCAGTGATGCTGTGTATAGTGCTCTGCCTCCAGTGCCATCCCTACTTCCCCTCACCTGCGTGTATGTTCCTGCATCATCCAGGTCTGAGCGCTGCCATGCTCTGTGGGATTGAAGAACAAGGTGAGTGTCAATGAATCTGGGGGGTTTCTCTCTGGGATGCTACTAGGGCACTTTAAAGCTTGGCGGGTTAATAATCCAGCTTTTGGTCCAATTTAATAGGCATGCCTGTACTTACCACTTCTGTGATTCCATGATGGCAGCCAAATGACAGACCACCAGTGACCCATTCAGGTTCACGGGACACTGCCTGCACATATTCGCTGGTACACGGGCTTGGTAGTGGTCGGTATTGCTAAGCCTGGCAGGCATGCCCCATACTGCCAAAGTATTTCTCTTTGCTGGCACAGCCCCCCCCCCCTCCCCCATAACTTGTGATAATCTTAGGGCACTCCACATGACATGAGACATGAGACCTCCTCTTCCCAGACAGGATCACAAACCTTGGTTTTAGAGAAAACAAGTTTCAACACATTTCTGGAGTTGCACTTTCATGTAGAACTTTTAAAGAACATCATCGGGGAGGTTAAAACCTCCCCCAAACTTCACCGATCTGCTGCCCCCCCCCCCCCCCCCCTCTGGTGTTAGGGCATTATTTTTTTACCTCCCCAAGTGATCCATCTTCTAGGTCCCTCGGTCTCGGGCGATCTTCCGACGGGTGGTGCCAACTTGCATCTAATCAGGCTCTGCGCGCATCCCCCAATCTTGTGCCTGTGCAGTGCCCATGAATGGGAAGCAGTGGGGCTGCCTGAAATCCCACAAGACTTTGCTGAGCTGCGAGATCGCTGCGGGACATCGAGCATGTCTAAGGCCGTTCTTGTCATTAACAGACGGAGCGGGGTGAGTATTGGGCCCTGAGGCAGCCGGATGTCACCACAGCGGCAACATCCAAAAGGTAAGTAGAGGTCGGGAATAGGCCCCTTTTTTATTTTCGGTCCGATGTTCTTCTTTAACAGTAACATAAGCGTTGAAGAGAAGCTCCAGTCTAAAATTACTGCTCTCTCTTCCTCCTACCAGGGCATCATAATTTTTTATAACCCACCACGCTAATGGTCAATCAAATCCCAAACTTGGGCAGAAATACTCACCTGGTTGGCACAACACTGAGGACCACCAGTGATGGTACCAATCATCTGTGTAAGTAGTTCTGCCCAATAACTGGCTTTATTTTTTATGCATCTTCCCTGGGGGTGGGATGATGAATTGATCCAAAGTAATTTATGCCTACAGGTCTTTTTATCCCCATGCAAACAACCCCCAGGAAGACTGAAATCAACCATACTTCCCCTGGCAACTGATCTGGTTTGCCGTATCGGTGTTCAAGCTCCATGTGAGGCAACCAGCATGTCCGCAGACAAAATACTTTTTGCTGGTGGTCTCTTGGAGCATGGAAGGGTAGACTGTAAGTCTTTAGGGAAAGGAAAGGGGGTGTAATGGAACTTTTGGATTGGAGAGCTGCTTTGTAAATGACCTATACCCTCTGATACCCCTCCTTCCTTTAGGTTCATCCTCCTATCACCACCAGCCAAAGATGACAGTGTATGTTGGGGCTTCTGTTCTCGAATCGAATTAAAGACACAAAGCTAGAGCAGTAAGAATCAGGCTTATTTAGGCCTCTGTAAAACAAGTAAAGGAGCAAAATGTCTCTAAATGGCATTCAAATACCACCAAATCTTTGAAGAAGCTTGTGCTAATTTAAATAAAAATCAGATCTTCCCCTTAGCAAAATGTATTTTAGGGAGAAATAAAATTCCCTTGGTATATAATGCATGAACTGTCTGGAAAATATTTGTTCTTTATAGGTAAGTTTCACTTGAGCACATCATCTAGGATTTCTACTATACTGTCAAGTCCTTGTCCCTGGGGCATCCTGCTCCCTCCCCACAAGTCAACCTCAAACATCTGGTACCACAGCACATGCACAGGCTCTTGTCCAATCAGTGGTGTATGCCATGCATGCAATATTTCATGGCAAAAATCTCTGTACATACAGAGACCAACATGTAATTTGGTTGATGACCTCATCAAAGACTGGCTGCCATTGGTCACCTGGGGCCACGATGCAGCATGGGATCCAGACGTAGGTAAGCAACTTCACTGGGCAGCATCTGGGTTGCATTGCAGGAAATCCAGTAATGAGTTGCCCACTGCCACTAGTGTAAGAGGAAAAACCCTAATTTGTGGGTGGTGGACCTATTTTAATTACATAACTTTTTCTAGTCGAGATACATTTTTCTAAACTTGGGCTCAGGTCAAATGTAACCTGAACAGCAACATTGCCTTTGAACTATATTGTCATGTTTTAGTCTTGCTGTACTGGCTGGTATGTATGTGCTTGAAAATATACACAGACTTGCTGGTGTGGGGGGGTGGGGGGGTGGAGTTCTAATTGTACTTGCTCTTTCTGATGGCTTTATTGGCCTTGTCGAGATTCTCTATATATCTTCTACAGACCAGAGGTGTCGAAGGAAAATGTTAATGGGACGGTACAGGCATATTTTAATGTGTCGGTACCATGTAGAAGACTGAAACAAACTACTAATAGAACAATTTTACAATATGTATCTGATTGTATACAATGTTTATTTAACATAATATGTGTTTTAGTTTTTTGGTTCTAACCTTTACTACCACATTAATTTAAAGCCAAACTATAGGCAGTTGCATCTGGGCTTCTGCCCTTTCTCTCCTTGGCAAACACATTGGTTTAGGAAGACCAAAAAGGACTGACCTGAAATGATTACAGCTGCTAACTGGCATGGTAGACATATCAAAGTGGGACCCCTGCTCAAGCCCTCTAGGACAATGGTGGTGTTGGAGGCCCTGTTTCCTCGTTGGCGCTCTTTGGACATTCAATAGTCTCTAGGTCAAGGTTTTCAAACTTTTTTTATTCATAGAGTACCCCTCCCCCCCAGTTTCACCCTCAATGGCCTTATATATCACCAGAGGGGAGCTCAAGTACTACCAGTCAATGCCATGTCAGATGCAGGTATGAATGTGGGTCTGTAGCATGCGGTTTTGGCATATGTGGATATAAAATATCTACACAAGCCTGATAAAATGGCAGGTATTTGTCGTTAAAAAGTCAGAACTTTTTCCACCTTTGAATATGACCCAAAATCTGTACAGTACATTGTTATGAATTGGCCAATCACCTTTAAACATGTTAAGTAGTAGTCAGTACACAGATGCCATTATTGAAAGTTAATGGGAATAACCCCCCCCCCCCCCATATAAAGTTCAGCTATTCTAGCAGCTGTCCTGGCATTTTCTCAGTTGCATTTTACAACAAAAGCCATAGTCTGTAAACCGCTTACTACACATCAACTTCATTGTGGAAGGGTACCAAAAGCCCCAAGACCAGATAGACCATAGGACAACGTCAAGAAGTAGAGACATAAAGGCTGATTCAGCACCATGAGGATTTCATTATTTTTATTTTTCATGCACTCCACTTCAGCATCATCACTTCAGCGCCATTTTAGCTGTGTAATTTTTTTTTATTATTTGCACAGCTAAAAATGGTGCTGGATTGCAATAAGTAAAAAAAAACACAAAAAAGTGAATCAAAAATAAAGAAACTTGGTTTGGGAGGCTGCCTAGAGGTAGAAATTTCTGGCAAGTACTGTATGTGATAAGTCTCTCATATTCTTCATATGTCTGGGCTGTGGTATAGGACGGCTAGACTTTTTAGAAAAAGAAATGATCCCATCTAGATTTTGCCTTAAAATTATGTGGGAAAATGTGTTCTGGTCAAGTGAGACCAAGGTTGAACTTTCAAAAAGGTATGTTTGACACAGAACAAAACTGCGTCACCAAAAGAACACTATACCCAAGTCGCGGCAGAGAGAACTATGAACCACTCAAATATAAAGTTGATCTTTGCAAAAAACCTTCACACCTCTACTAAAAAGCCACTACAGCCCAAAGTGTTACCTTCACATCCATGAAAAGGGGCTTGGCTAGTAGATTAAGGTTTTAGAAGGGCCCAACCAGAGCCCAGACCTAAATCTGACCTGAAGAGGGCTTCTCAATCTGACAAGCGTGGAACACTTTTGAGAGGAAAAGACTGGCAAGTCTACATGTGCCATGCCGAGAGATTCCAACCCAAACAGACTGAATGCTGTCATACATTCTAAGGGGTCATTCAACAAAGTATTAGTGTAACTGTGTGCAACCCAACACAATAATTTACCTCTTATTATTCAATTTTCTTTTTCACGCTAAAAGCTTTTTTTTTTTTTCAATGGAATCATTCAGATTATAGGTGACGTTAAAGGTGGAAAAAGTTCTGAAATGATTCTTCTTGGCCTGACATTTTATGTCCACTGTAGGTTAGTGGTCCAGAAAGAGCAAATATCTACATATGTTGACAAAAAGAATTTTTTTTTTTTTTATTTGATTTATTTTGCACATTAGTCAGTCATTACTGCTGATCATTTGTAATTGTTGCGTGTTAATCGTTTAATAACAGAGCCATATCTATGTATTTTTTTCCTTTTTGTTTTAGGAAGACTCCTCAAGATTTTACTCCTCGGTATGTTCATTTTTCTTTCTTTCTGATACTTTTATTTTGGTAGTTTATATTATTTTCTGTGTCTGTGCTAAAGAAAGATCTGCTATAAAGACTCTAATGTCCCAACACATTTATAGGTCCGAAGGCAGGTTGCATAGCCCTCAAGAAGCCCTTAAAAAGGAACCAACACTTGTTGGCCGGCTGAGCTGTGCAAAGAGGTGGGGGGGGGGCAAGAATTTCCCATGACGGTGCAGAAGTCGAATTCTTGGCCCTGGTACTTCGCCTAGTTCAGCGCAAGCTTGCATAATACAATGTGTGCACCCACCTGGACTATCCCTCTGGTCAGGTATTGGGGCACCCCACAGAGATGGGTAGTGTCACTGTCTACAGGTATTGCATAATTGAAGGCCTTCCCCTCGTTTTAGCTCGTCTCCCTGAGGTTGGGGGGGGGGTGGACAACCTAAGGGCCACTTTAAGTATCCACTAGAGTTTAACAGCACATTTATTATGAGTTTAAAATGCTAGGGATCAAAACGTTTTTTGGAATGAGCTAGTTCATGCGTGGACTGCAAAACATTGAGGTTTGACTTCACTTGACCTCAAAATCCAGGTAACATTCCAAGTTTCACTCTTCAGAAGCTTCAGTTGAGTAGTAATAATGTGTTTCAAATCCTCAGGGTCCATTCAGAAGGTATTACTTTTATAGAGAGATACTAGTTAAGTGTCAGGAATCCGAGAAGCTGTTGTGAATCTTGTTAGAAATTTGCTGAAACTTTTGCTTTGGCTGGCTTCTCGGCTACTCTTTCCATTGGTGAAAACTGTCTAACTTTCTTAGGTCTTGTGCAGGCATAACAATGAAATGTCACTTTTCTGTTAAAGTGGGCCAAAACCCATGGAGATCGGCCCAGGAATCTATAATATTCCCAGGCCGATTTATTCCCTCTCCAGGGTATCTAGAATCAGGATGCCCCATGCTTTCCCGCTCCAATTGTGCATGCACGAGCAGCGGCTGCACCCCCGCTATCCCTCTAGCAGGGCGTGAGCCCGCACCAGGCATTTGTGAATCTGCTCGTATTAGACAAGCTCCTGGACGAAGGGGCTCGAGTGGATCCGAGCGAGCTGATTGGACGAGTGGCCTCGCATGCGTCGTAGGACCAGGAAGAGGTGAGTTTGTTTGGGTGACCTGGGGGTTTCACACAGCAGGGAACCCCCAATCGGTGTGCCCCCGGGCAAGGGCCAAAACCCAGGATAGTCAAAGTCTTGGGTTTTGGACCACTTTAAGAGACCTTTTCTGGAAAGAGGTGGTCAGAATGTTACTTAATAATGCCTAGAGTCCACATCAACACTCAAGGTGATATTGCAGGCAAAGGCAATTGTTAGACTATTGTATTGGGCTATGTTTGGCACTGTCCTAAACTGTTTCCCATTTTTAAAATGAAGAAATAGCAGAGATATCGAGGTTTACACTTTTACCTTTATGATTTCTCTTCTGAAGCAAAAGGGCGTGGAGCTGTGATGCTGCATAATGGGTGGGGTCTGTGAGTGCCATTAAATCAATTTAATGCGTGGTCTGGACTAGCTCCTTAAACTAGTATTGATGGCCCACATGGGGTGGAGGGGCAGATGAGGAAGTATATTTCCCCATTCACAGAACCAAGCTAAGAGGAAGCACCGTGCTGGAAGTACATTTATTCTTTGTAACTTTTTCCATGAAAAATCCCTGTAAACCAGGCCTTTAGAATAAAATGGTGAAAAGCCCAAACCCTCAAAATATATCAATTTTAGATGCTGGGGAGTAGTTTTAAGTTTTTATTTGCTTACTTATTATTTCTCCCCACTGGGCTACAACTCTGTTTAGGACTCCATGATATGGCTGCTGCCATCTTTGCCTCAGAAGCTACTTCTTATTCCTTCCCAGCATCACTTGCTGAGGAGAGGGGGGTGGGTAAGTGCTTGGGCTATTACTGTGCTCTGCATGGAAACAGCAGAGCTGGGGTCAGGAAAAGAACAGCAATCCCAGAATGCAGAGCACTATAATCAGAAGACACTTCCTTTCTGCAGGCAGTGTCAGATGTCCCACCATCTTGGATGTTTAAATGCACTAAGTGCAGGTAGCAGAGACAGCAAAAAAGTGGCTCCTTCCGGCCCCTTATATTCCAGGGACCTCCCACAAATTCCCCAGATTTTCTCTGCAGTCGGCGCTGCGATGACAAGAAGATGGCTCTCTCTACTCGCAGGTGAGCGGGGCTATTAGCCTGCGGCCCTGTAGGACTATTCCCACCCGTTCCTCCTTTTCATGCCTCCCAGCTTTGGCTGCACTGGTCGGGTGATGGTAGGCAGCACCGTTGTTGGGTGCTTAAGGAGCGCTTCTCCGACTGCAATCCCCCACCAAAGGGTAGGCGGTTTAGGCCCATGGTGAGCCTTATGGGATGCCCCTCCTGCGCTATCGCCCCCTGCCCATCTGTGGGCTCCTGTTAGGTTGGCCACTGCCCTCCCAGGTATTCTCGGGAGGGGGGGGGGGTGGTGTTTGTGTGTTTTGTAGGTGTATTCTTCACTCGTATGGTTTATGCGGTATGGCTTGTCTTTTGATTCCGCGCACGTGTTGGTTGCACTGGTTGCTTTTAAAAATGCCGCCGCCACCGCGTGCGCTTGTACGGCGTTCCGCGGTCGGCGGCGACTTTACCTCAGGCACTGCTGCACCATCATTCGCTGACATGGTCACGTGGGCGCCTTCGGGGGGGGGCTGATCTTGCGGATGGCGCCTTCCCCATCACTGTCTCCGCGGCCCGCCCCTCGAGGTATCTGCGGGCGCCATTTTGCCTTCTCGTGCTGTGTGGCTGGCTTCTACCTACCGCGGTCCGTAAGTCCCCTTGCGGGCTGGCTTATCTTTATATTATTGTTGTGTTTGCATACCGCTTACGGGATTTTTTTTTTTTTTGCAGGCGGGTCAAACTTGTGGTTTCTCCCGGCCTATCCCCTCTATTTAGTTACTATTAGAGGCCTACTCTGCCTTTAACTCCCACTTGCCTAGCAGGTTATTGGGGCATCCCGGGTGACTTTATTGTGTAAATCCCTATTGGCAGTTGACCGCGATAATCACCATATGGAGGCTTCTCAGGATAATGTGTTTGGGGTTCCTTCGGGACAAGCCCGGCTGTGTGTGGCGTGTGGGGTGTCCCTTACTAGTGACAATGTGCGGGTCTGTGTGCCCTGTGCCCAGCGGGTGCTTGCGCTGCATTCTGGGTTGCCTGTGGCTGGGCCTGCGCCCCGTGTGGCTTTACCCACTCCCCCACGCTTACATCTGACTCCCAGTGAGGTGCATAACAGTGGGGAGTCTCAGCCTGATTTGTCTACCAGGGTGGCTAGTATTGAGAAGCTGATTGCTGGCTCTATGGCGCGTAAGGCCTCTGCTAAGAGGCGGCATCTGGCACCTGGTGTTAACTTGTTTCCTATGGAGGCTGAGGAAGTGTTTGACCTGGTTGGCTATACCCCCCTGAAAGAGGGGGAATTGTTTTCTGATTCAGAATCATCTGATGAGCGGCCTAAGGGTTATGCTGATTCTGGCTCTGACCCATGGGCTCCAGATGATACTGACAGGCTTTTGGCTTACATTTTTAGAAGTACTTTCTATTTTTCCTCCTGCCGCGGCCCCTCGGCAGCAGGGGGAGTTGTTTCACACTGCTAAGCCACGTTTGGAGTTTCCTGAGCAAACTCACTTTAATAATCTTGTGCTCAAAGAGTGGGAGCGACCGAGCAGGCTCCCTGGGGTGCCTAAGAGTTGGGATAAGAGGTATCCTTTTCCTGCTGAAGTGGTTAAGCGTTGATCGTCCCCTCCTGAAGTGGATGCACCAATTCTAGGGTTGTCCAACACTTCTTTCATGCATTCTCCTGACTCTACTACACTGAGGGATGGTGAGAACCGGCGCATTGATCAGCTGGCTTCCCATGCCTTTGCCTGTGCTGGGTCTGCGCTGCGCCCAGTCTGTGCCTCTGCTATTACAGCTGTGGCTATTAGGACTCTGCTCAGGAGTATTTAAGATGGGGCTCCTGATGAGGCAACTAGTGCTGAGTATAGTGCTCTTTTGCGTTGTGATGAATTTGTTGCATATGTCCTCTCTGCCTTCGATGATACCATTAGAATGTGTGGCAGGGCTTCTGCCTTAGTGGTGGCTATACGCCGCTCGGTTTGGCTGCGCCAGTGGGCAGCTGACAACGCTGCCAAGAAGACTCTCACTGGGTTCCCCTTTAAGGGGCTGCGTCTTTTTGGGGATCACCAGGACCTTTTTGCTAAGGGAGGCGAGTTACCCCAGCGCAAGAGACAGTCTCGGCCCTTTCGGGGTTCAGGTTCCTTTCTTCCCTCCTACCGTGGGTCCAGAGTGGGAAGGGGAGCATCATTTGCAGGGGCCCCGAGGAGATTTCTGGGGCAGGGGCAGAGGATGTGGCCGCCCTGGATCCTCCTGGGGTTCCAAATCTAAGTCTTCCCCCAAGCCCCCTCAGGCATGAAGGGGCGCCCTCACCCATCCAGGTGGGGGGACGGCTTCGGCTCTTTGCTCACGTCTGGAGGCTTCATGTCTCAGACCGGTGGATTCAGGAGGTAGTGTCCTCCAGTTACAAGATAGAGTTGGCAGCCTGGCCACCCCCAAGATTCATCAGATCCCGGATTCCTCAAGACCCCTGTCAGCTCAGGGCCTGTTGCGTTGTTGGGACTTCATGACCTCTGTGGACATCAAGGATGCTTACCTCCATGTTCCAGTCTTCCAGGTCATCAGAGATTCCTCAGGTTTGCTCTGGAGGATCAGCATTACCAGTTTGTGGCATTGCCCTTCGGTCTTACTTCGGCTCCCAGGGTATTCACCAAGGTGCTGGTGGGCATTATGGCTCTGCTGAGAGCTCAGGGCATTCTCATTCTTCCCTATTTGGACGACATTCTTATCACTTCTCCGTCCTTCCAACAGGCAGAGCTAGATACTCAGCGAGTGGTGACCACACTGGAGTCATTCGGCTGGGTGATAAACCATTCCAAATCCTCCCTGTCTCCCTCTTTGGTAAAGCCATTTCTGGGCATGAATCTGGATACAGCTCGGGCCAGGATCTTTCTTCTCAGCAGAAGGTGGACAGTCCGCAGGCGCAAGCTCAGCTCCTTCTGTCATACCCTCATCCTTCCATCAGGCAGGGAATGCAGCTGGTGGGCTTGATGGTGTCTTGCTTCGAGGCTGTTCCTTATGCTTTGTTCCACATGAGGCCTCTTCAACTCCACCTCTTGTCTGTATGGGACAGGGACCCTGTTTCCCTGGATCAGGTCTTGGTTCTGTCCCCCCTAGCCAGGCGGTCCCTCTCGTGGTGGCTGGACTCAAGGAACCTGTTAGTGGGCAGATCCTTTCTGGCCCCTTGCTGGGAGACCACCATGGATGCCAGTCTGACAGGTTGGGGGGGGGCTTCTGGGGATCCCTAACCTTCCAGGGGCAGTGGGGCCCTCAGGAGGCTCACACCCCTATAAACATTCTGGAACTGAGGGCGATCAGGTTGGTTCTAGCTCGCTTGACCCTGCAGCTTCGGGGTCAGGCTGTTCAGGTCCGCTAAGACAACCAGACGGCGGTTGCCTACATCAATCATCGGGGAGGGACCTGGAGCAAGAGGGCCCTCAAGGAAGTGTCTCTGATTCTGTCCTGGGCAGAGGACAATGTCCCCTGCATCTCAGCTGTGTACATCACGGGGGTGGAAAATTTGGAGGCAGACTCTGAGCAGGGGGACTTCTCGCCTGGGGGAATGGTCCCTCAGCAACAGGGTGTTTCGCTCTCTGTCACAGTTTGGGTCAGCCAGATCCGTTTGCGTCCCGTCACAATCACAAGCTTCCAGTCTTTGTTTCTCTGTCCCAGGACCCCCTGGCCTTTGCTGTGGATGCTCAGACAATGCCCTGGCAGGGCTTTCAGCTACTGTATGTCTTTCCCCCGTTTCCCCTGTTGGGCAGGGTTCTGCGAAAGATAGCTCAGGAAGGGGTGCCAGCAATCCTGGTGGCCCCCTGTTGGCCAAGAAGAGTGTGGTTCGCAGACATCGTGCAGCTGGCGGTAGATCAGTAAGCCCTGCCCAGGGATCCAGACCTGCTCACTCGGGCGGCTACGCTACCCCAATTTTACAAACGCTGGCTTTAACAGCCTGGCTGCTGAAACCTCCATCTTAATGGAAAAGGGTCTGTCTGCCTCTGTTGTTAACACCATGATCAGGGCTAGGAAAATGTCCTCCTCTTCCATTTTACTACAGGGTTTGACGTACCTACATTGATTGGTGTGAGGCTAAATCTCTTCCCTGTCGTGTGTTTTCTATTCCAAGGATTCTGGAGTTCTCCAACATGGGTTGGATCTGGGACTTCAACTTAGCACTCTGAAGGGTCATGTGTCTGCCTTGGCGGTTTTCTTTCAGAGATCTTTTGCTCAGCATCATCTGTTCAGGATTTTTTTCCAGGGGGTTACTCATGTGCGCCCCCCACTTAAGCCTATGTTACCAGTCTGGGACTTGCTTGGTCTTATCTGCCTTGCAGGGGTCTCCCTTTGAGCCTGTGCATGAGGCTGCTTTGTCCATTCTTACGCTTAAGGTAGTCTTTTTGGTGGCTATCACTTCTGTTAGGCGTGTTTCTGAGTTGGTGGCGCTCTCCATCAAGCCCCCTTACTTTGAGACACCAGGAGAAGGTGGTGTTTCGCTTTAAACCAGTTTTTTTGCCTAAGGTTGTGTCTGCTTTTCATCTCAATCAAGACATTGTTCTACCTTCTCTGTGCCCTAATCCTAGTAACTCTAAGGAGAGGGCTCTTCATTCCTTGGATGTGGTCAGGAACCTGAAGTTCTATTTGGTGGCTACTGAGCCCTTCAGGAAGACTGATGCTCTTTTTGTGGTCCCTTCGGGTCCCAAGAAGGGTCTGGCTCCAGCTAAGTCTACTATCAGTAAGTGGATCTGTCAGGCTGTTATTCAGGCCTATTCTGCTAAAGGTAAGGATCCTCCCTTCCGCCTTACTGCTCATTCCACTCATGGTATTGGTGCCTCTTGGGCCTTTCAGCACCAGGCTTCTGTTGAACAAGTTTGCAGGGCCACTACTTGATCTTCTGTTCATATTTTTACAAGTTTTACAAGGTTGATGTTAGGGCCTCAGCTGATGCTGTTTTTGGCCGCAAAGTTCTGCAGGCAGTGGTTTAATCTGCTTGTGGTTGCATTTGGGGATCCCACCCTACCTTACGGACACTGCTATTAGATGTTCCAAACGTAAAGGAATTACTATCTGGAGCAGGACGTGCTGTATACTTAGAATAATACAATTCTGTGATTACTCACGTGTAGAATTGGTATTATATGTATACAGCACGTCCTGCTCAACCCCGCCATTGTTTTTCATTGTTCTTAGTGCCTCTGTATGGTGATATCATGGTTAAAATTGTTTGATTATGGTTATTCTCCCGGCTTCTTGCTAACTGCTTGTCCAATACTGGGTAATTTGTGGGAGGTCCCTGGAATATAAGGGGTCGGGAGGATCCACTTTTTTGCTGTGTCCACAGTCCAGCGCCATCTTGTGGATGTATAACCCAAAGGTAAGGAATTACTATCTGGAGCAGGACGTGCTGTATACATATAATACCAATTCTACAAGTGAGTAATCACAGAATTTGTCACCTCCTAATCTGTACAATTCAATTGAAAAGAAACTGATTTAAAATGGGGTTGCGTGGATCTGCACATCCTAAAACAAAAACTTTGTTGAACGACCCATTGAATTTATTAGAGCATTCAGCCTTTTTTGGTAGGAGTCTTATCAACATGGCACATCTAGGCCCTGAATCTGTCAGATTTTCAGGGCATACCCTATGAACTGCCCTCTTCAGGTCAATTCGCAGATTTTCAATTCGATGAGGATTGGGGCCCTGGCTTGGCCGTGCCCAAACTCTGATCTTTTGTTGATGTGGAGGTATGGTTTGGGTTGTTGTGCTGACAGGTCCCTGTCCAGGCATAAAAAAAAGCCTTTGTCTCCTCCTGCAATTCATAATTACAGATTCCCCTTCTCCAACTCCATACCTAACATGCCAACTGTATTCATTGCAATAGGGGGAGCGTGCCAAACCTGCCTTGGCAACCCCCCCTCCATTTGTAATGAATGGGAAGGAGTGTGGGGACAAAAATTAGGCCCCAGGGTCACTGCCATGAGAGGTTGTTGGCATTGGGAGATGAAATTGCAGGATATCTGCCCTCTAACTATGACTATTCCAGCTCTGTACAAATGAGCTGTGTGTGCACACCAGACCGGTGCGAGGGACAAAAGCTGAGTGTAGGCTTTTTTTCCGCCTAGACGATCTCTTAAAACATCCGCTTTTTAGCTGAGGCAACATTGATATTTGGATTGGTTTGACTAAAACCGCAGTTTCAACTGCCGATGCACAACCCCAAAGCATCATTCTGCTTCCACCATGTTTCACGGTGAGTATTGTGCTCTTTTGGTATGCACAGTGTTGGAAATATGGCCATAATAGTTCAACCTCTGGTCTCATTAGACCATTAAACACTTCTCATCTCAGCCTTGGGTATATTGCTTAGGTTCTGCCTTTAAGGAGGAACATTGGAGACCCTGGAGTCTTAGACTCCAGGGCCATCCGAATTCCACTCCTTGGGGTATCCTGAATTGGGATCACCCGCTGTGTGAACCCCTCCGAATGCCAGTTTCATTCACCTTCTCATGGAGCAGTTGCTGCGTCTCTGTGCTCTGGCTGCATCCCCGCTCACCTCTAGGTGTCATAGGTGTTGAAGCTCCAAGGCTATGTTGTAATGCTTTGTCAGTCAGCCCTTTATATTGTAATACATTATAATGTCATAAGCTTGGTTAGGGAGAGACCCTAGGCAGTAAAGATGGATTCATGGGATCTTAAAGCCCTCTATTAAAAGTACCTTGTATCTTTTTATAGATAGCTTTTATATCCATTTATTCACCTCTATACCGCATAACATGAGTCTCTCCCATACCAAGTTTATGTGTATGTAATGGCCCTCCAAGTCTCATCCCCCTTGTTCATCCAACTCCAGCCCTGTGTTGAGGAGGATCAAAAGCCAAAACATGTGTCCATAGGTAGGTGTGGATGGTGACATATTTTCTTATATGCATTTCCAAAGCACCCCAGGCACTTTGGATATAGCTTTAAGAGGTGTAAAGGGGTACTTTGCATGGGCCTGTCTACTGCAAGGGCTACCTGGAGACTGGTCAACTGCTTCAGTACTTATTCCCTTGGTGGCTGCCAACCGGGTGACTGCTGCTGACCGATTGGGCTGCCATATGAGGGAATTAGAAACCGATAAGTGCTGGCTGACATAACTGGAGCAGGATGAGATGTAACCTTCAGCTTCAGTGTCTTTGCACTTGGACCAGTGTGTTGTGATTTGGGGTAGGAGTAGCAAGCCATGTGCCATAGAGGACAGTTAGGTTTAATAGTTCAGGCCTAAACAACCCCTACTCATGCCTTGCTTCAGTAAGAGTTGAAAAAAGATCTCATGGTAATAAATGCACTTTGAGAGAGAGCCTGAGAATTTCACTGTTGCTGAATCACCGGCTAGGAAAATGATGAAAGTCAGTGGTACATGAATTTTTTTCCTCCTTTTTACACTGCAGTAACAAGTGCCATTAACTTTATTTTTGTCTACCTAGCTGGTGATTCAGCAACAATGAAATTCTCAGGCTTTTTTCACCTAATGTGAATTGTTTACTACTGAGACATTTTTTCATCTTACTGAATCGAACCCAAAGAGTTATAAGAAGTATATTAAGGTGGGATGGTGATTTTATCAAAATAAAACTATAATCCCAGTCATCAGATGAGGTGCATGGGTGTGCCAAGCAGGTTGGTTTCCTCATTGGTGATGACACTAGATGTGCTATGTTTGTGGTTGTGTGGCCGTAGATCCAGCAGGGTTGATTGAGAGCTGACTAAGGAAGCTGCATTTGTCTGTTTCATCCAGTCAGAAGTAATTCTCTAGGGTTTAATTGGAGCTTTTTCCTCTTTAAAGTGGACCAACACCCAGGATTTTGACTATCCTGGGTTTTGGTCCACTTCAGGGGGGCACCCCGATTAGGGGTGCCCCGCTGTGTAAAACCCCCCAGAAACACCCCAATACTCACCTCAAAACGCTCCCACGTGGCCGGGTGACAGCGACGGACAAGCGCTGACAGCGACGGACAAGCCAGCGCGTCCGCCGCCGCCTCCCGCACGTCCCTCTGACAGCGCCCGCGCCGGCCATTCACAAACGGCCGTCGCGCGCGGGAGGCGGCCGCAGCCGCCGCCGAGGAGGTGAGTTTTTGGGGGGTTTTCGGGGGGGTTCCTCACCGCGGGACATCCCGATCTCGGATGTCCCGCGGTGAGGGGGGTGATCGGCCCGGGAATCTTATAGATTCCCGGGCCGATCACCCCAGGGTGTTGGTCCACTTTAAAGAGAAGCACCCCCCTCAAGTGTCATTCCACCAGATTGCCTGATAACTCGCTTCTTCCACAAGCTCCCAGTGCAGCCGCATCCCTATCATACTTCCATTTCCATTGACTTTTGGAATGGCCGTCATGGGCACACACACAGCTGGGGGCAGAGATGCAGCAGGCAGCGTTCACTCTATTCAGACTTACTTTCCACGAATGTGGGTCAAAACTGAATGGAACGTTCCTGCGGAATACATATCTTTTGGCATTCCAAATCGGGAACAAAAGCCAAAAGTAATTTTTTGGGGTGTTCTCTTTAAGGTTTCAGCCGGAGGCTCAATAGATATGCAGATTCTAATACTTAAACGTGAATCTCCGAATATACACTTGCTATTCATATGCCAACATGTAAATCATCATGATCAGGTTGGGCACCTGGCCATTACTGAAAACTTTTCCATTGGTAAAAAGCGGTCTCAGAACTCAGAAATTCTGCAGCTAGGTAGGCTGAACATTTTGGTTTGCTGGGAAAGCCGTTTACACAGTTGACGCACACTGACCTCTCTAAGAAGCAAAACTTGTTACAGCTACACATATATATGGGCAATGTTGGTGAATTCGCCGGGTTATACTAAAATTACTTGTGCTTTTAAACTTCGCTTATTCATGAATTGGACCTTCACCTTGTTCAAGCCCATAGAGACTTGTAAAGGCTCCCCTGCAGCACTGCCACTCGCCTATCCCCCCCCCCCCCCCCCCCCCCCCCGCGCGCCACCGGTCTTCCATTTCAGAGAGACCAAGTTTAATATGCCAGGCTATATGGTGGCAGCAGGTTTCCAGGGAATCTTCTGCTGGACTCTTATACTTTCAAAATGTTTTGTACTGAGTGCCTGAGACCAAAATGGTCAGGTTTGTAACCCTCTATACCAGGGATACGCAACCTGCGACCCACACTGCCATCAGTGGCATTTCTGCCTATCTATGCTCCTCTTACCTCTATCCACAGCTCATCAGCCACACCTCATCAACATCTAATCTCTTCCTGCCTCGCCATTTCCAGCTTTACCTCAACCCACATCCTTTTACCCTCTTGACCCTGCCCATTTCTTTGCACCTTATTTCTTCCTCGACTCACCTCAGACCCCTTTTCTCACCTCTGCTCACCTTATCTCATCTCACCTAACCCCTGTCCACTTCTTCTTCCATCTCCCTATTTCCTGCCTCACCTCTTATCACCTCAACTCTGCCTTACTGTATCCACCCCTGCTCACTTATTTCCCTCTCGCCTCTCTCATCTCTTGGTGCCTTACCTCAGCCTAGCTTACTGGATCTCTACCTGAATATAAATATATATAATATATTTCTCACACATTTGATGCTTTCAGGTTAGAGCTTTCCTGCACTACATGGCTTACATTTGCCTGCTTGGATTTCATTGTGACCCCTTGAAATGGAAGAATAAGTCAATGCTGTCTTTTGACCAAAATGGTTGTGTTCAGGGGCGACTGCACATGTGTGATAGTAGTTTGAAGTGGGCAAAGCTGACGGAGGAGCACAGATTAGCTATACACATATCTGTTTGAATAAGCTCCTCCCAAAAAAGCGGGTATGATGGGCCCAAAATGGCCCAGTCTCACAATAGGTGATTGCTCTCAGGAGGCTCCTGGACCACAGGGACACTACTGCCATCAGTAAGGTCTGTATTAGAACCCCCTCCAGTGGCATTGCATAAATGCAATTCAAGCTTGTACTAATTTGGTTGTTGCCTATATCCATAACAGGTTAACAATACATTTTTGCAGGTTTTCTTCCAGGGTTTTTTTCATGTTTTAGTAGAAAAAAAAATGTATATATATATATTATTATATGTTCTACAAAGTAAACACTTAATTGCAACTTCCTTTCTAATTGTATCTACAGGCGGACAAACGAGCACATCACAATGCACTGGAGCGTAAGCGTAGAGATCACATTAAGGACAGCTTCCATAGCCTAAGGGACTCGGTACCTTCACTCCAGGGGGAAAAGGTGAGGCCTCCCTTGTAACCTGTTGTGTTTCCCCCCCTTAGAATGGCCACTTGAGAGGTGGCCCCACTGCTTCCTCCCAATTCTCGGCATTGTGCTTCCTCTCCAGGAAGCCGCTAGGACACAGATTTTGTCACATAGTTACTAAGTATGCAGCACATCCTGCTCCAGATAATGATTTATAACATCTGGGATTACCTCCACAAGAGGGCACTCTACTGCAGAGATGGCAAAAAGAGGCCCCCCCCACCCGGGTCCATATATACCCGGGACCTCCCACTAATTTCCCAGTTTCTTCTCTGCAGTGGGCTGCGAAGGACAAGATAATGCTTCTCTTCTCGCAGGTGAGCCGGGCTTCACAGCCCATGGCCCTGTAGGACTATTCCCACCAGTTCCACCTTTTATTCTGCCTCCCAGCCTTGGCTGCGTGGTCGGGTGATGGTAGGCAGCACCTATTAGAGGTGCTTTACTAGGAGCTTGCTCCACCGCAAATCCCCCACCAGAGGGTTGGCGGTCCAGGTATCGTGAACCTGACTTGGGATGCCCCGTCCGCTATATGCCCTCCCTTACATATTTTGGGTGTCTTTAATGGGCATCCAACTACCTCCTTCTCCCGCTATCCCGGTTCGTTGGGGGGGGGGGGGGGGTGAGCATCTGGTTGTGTGAGTGCTTGCCTTCACACCACTGTGCAAAGCTGTGGCTGTGTCTTTGACATTCTCGCGTTGTTACTCTGATCAGTGCTTCACCTCTCCCCTTGTCATATTTGATTCTCCCGCCGCTGACACGCGCGCCTTGCGGTGTCAGCGGTGAAGTCACTCCGGGGCCTACTGTGTACTGATTGGCTGCTGGGTGGCGTCTACTCGGCCTGTCCCTGCGCTTCCTGGAGGGGGCGTGGTTTGGCGCATTCTGCATCTCACCTCGTGCCTGCCCCTTCAGAGCCCTCCAGCACCATCGTGTCTCTGCTGCCTGGACGATTGCTAGCTCTTCGGCGGTCCGTGAGTGCCCAGCGGGCCTTATTTTGCCATTATTATCCATTTATTTTTTCTGTATAACTGATGGGGTGTAATGTTTTTATGTCTTACAGGCGGGGAAACTGGTTTAGAGGTTTCTCCCGGTCCTTTGCCCTCTATTAGTTCTATGTAACTTTATTAGAGGCCAAAATATTTAAATCCTCCCACTATCCTAGTGGAAATTTGGGGCATCCTGGGTAGCTGTACAGCGTAATTCCTACTGGCCGTTTGTGCCACTAAAATCACCATATGGAGGCTTCACAGGATATTGTGCTCGGGGTCCCATCGGGACAAGCCCGGCTGTGTGTGGTGTGTGGGGCATCCCCTGTGAGCGATGATGTGCGGGTCTGTGGACCCTGCGCCCAGCAGGCGCTTGCGTGGCATTCTGGGCTGTCTGGGTCTGCGCCCACCATTTCTTCACCCACACCCCCTTGCTTGATTTTGACTCCCAGTGAGATTAATACTAGTGGGGAGTCTCAGCCGGATGTTTCTTCCAGGCTGGCCAACATTGAGAGATTGATTGCTAGCTCTGCGGCCCGTAAGGCCTGTGGCGCCTGCTGCTTCAGGCTTTCCTATGGAGACTGAAGATTTCCTTGATTTATCTGACTATGCCCCTCTTGAGGAAGGGGAATTATTCTCGGATTCAGAATTTTCTGATGATCAGCATTGCCTTGGCGCTGATGCCGGCTCAGAGCATTGGGGTGCTGATGACACCCATAGACTTTTGACTCAAATCTTTGAAGTGCTTTCCATTTCCCTTCCTGCTGCGGCGCCCAAGCAACAGGGGGAATTGTTCGGTACTGCAAAGCCACGTTTGGAATTTCCAGAACAGGCACATTTTAATAATCTGGTTCTCAAGGAATGGGAGCGGCCTAGCTGGCTTCCTGGTATCCCTAAGGGATGGGCTAAAAGGTATCCTTTTCCATCGGATGTGGTTAAATGTTGGTCAACTCCCCCAGAAGTGGATGCCCCTGTTTTGGGGTTGTCCAACACTTCTGTGGTGCATTCCCCTGATTCCACTACCCTGAAGGATAGTGAGGACCGGCGTATTGATCAGTTGGCTTCCCATGCCTTTGCCTGTGCAGGATCGGCCCTGCGCCCGGTCTGTGCGTCTATTACTGCGGTGGCTATTAGGGCTCTGGTCAAGGGCCTTCTGGAAGGTTCCCCTGATGATTCTTCTAGTGCCGAGTTCAGAGCCTTATCACAATGTGAGATGTTTATCGCTTATGTTTTTTCTGCCTTAGATGACACCATTAGGATGTGTAGCAGGACCTCGGCTCTGGTTGTTTCTATTCGCCGCTCAGTTTGGCTGCACCAGTGGGCAGCTGACAATGCTGCTAAGAAGGCTCTCACAGGGCTACCCTTTAAGGGGCTGCGCCTTTTCGGTGACCGTTTGGACCTTTTTGCAAAGGGAGGTAAGTTGCCCCAACGCAAAAGACAGCCGCGGCCCTTTAGGGGTTCGGGGTCCTTTACTCCCTCCTTTCGTGGATCCAGGTCAGGGAGGGGGATGTCCTTTGCGGGGCACAGGGGAGACTTCTGGGGCAAGGGCAGAGGCCGTGCCCATCCCGGATCCTCCTGGGGCTCCAAGCCCAAATCTGCCACCAAGCCCGCTCAGCCATGAAGGGGCGCCCTCACCCTTAGGGGTGATGGCTGTGGCTCTTCGCTCATGTCTGGGGACAACAGGTCTCAGACAAGTGGATTCTGGAGGTTGTGTCCTCTGGCTACAAGCTAGAGTTCGCTGCATGGCCTCCTCCACGATTTCCTCAGGTCTCGAATTCCTCTAGACCCCCTGGCAGTTCGGGGGTCTGTTTCTGGCTATACAGAACCTATTGGATATGGGGGTCATCTGTCCGGTCCCTACGGGGGATTGAGGTCAGGGTTATTATTCCAATCTCTTCATAGTACCCAAAAAGGATGGTTCCATCAGGCCCATCCTGGACTTAAAGCTTCTCAACAAGTTCATCAGGACCAGACGCTTTCGCATGGAGACCCTGCGCTCCGCGATCAGCTCTTTGCGCCCGGGGGACTTCATGACCTCCATAGACATCAAGGATGCTTACCTTCATGTGCCGGTCTTCCCACGGCATCAGCGGTTCCTCAGGTTCGCCTTGGAGGACCAGCACTACCAATTTGTGGCACTTCCTTCGGTCTCACCTTAGCCCCCAGAGTGTTCAGCAAGGTGCTGGCGGGTGTGATGGCCCTTCTCAGAGCCTGGGGCATTCGCATTCTCCCTTATCTGGACGACCTTCTCATTGCGTCTCATTCTCTCCAGCAGGCAGAATTGCATACCCAGACGGTGGTGACTGCCCTGGAAACGTTCGGATGGGTGATCAATTATCCCATATCCTCCCCGTCCCGGGTGACCCCCTTCCTGGGCATGAATCCGGATACCATTCAGGCCAGGATTTTTCTTCCTCAGCAGAAGGTGGATTCTCTTCAAACTCTGGTTCATTTCATGCTGTCCAGTCCTCGTCCTTCCATCCGACAAGGTATGCAATTGGTGGGACAGATGGTGGCCTGCTTCGAGGCAGTCCCTTATGCCCAATTTCACATGAGACCCCTTCAGCTCCATCTCCTTTCAGTCTGGGACAAGAGTCCCCTGTCTCTGGATCAGGCATTTGTTCTCTCTCCTCTGGGTCGGCGGTCCCTCCTGTGGTAGCTGGACTCGAGGAATCTTCTGGGGGGGGGGGGGAGGATCATTTCTGGCACCATGTTGGGAGACAGTCACAATGGATGCCAGTCTGTCAGGTTGGGGAGGCTACTGGAGAGCCCTTCAATTCCAGGGGCTGTGGGGCCCTCAGGAGGCCCACGCTCCCATCAACGTCCTGGAGCTGAGGGCGGTTTGGTTGGTACTGGCCCAGTTGACTCCTCACCTTCGGGGCCTGCCGGTCCAGGTTCGCTCCGACAACCAGACGGCGGTCGCCTACATCAATCATCAGGGAGGGACTCGGAGCAAGAGTGCCCTCAGGGACGTGTCCATGATTCTGTCCAGGGCCGAGGACAATGTTCCGTGCATCTCAGCAGTTTACATTCCGGGAGTGGAGAATCTGGAGGCGGATTCCAGGAGTGGAGAATCTGGAGGCGGATTCCCTGAGCAGGGGGGCCTCTCGCCTGGGGGAATGGTTCCTCAGCAGCAAGGTCTTCCTATCCCTATGTCACCGTTGGGGGATGCCGGACGTGGATCTGTTTGCTTCTCGCCACAATCGCAAGCTCCCAGCATTTGTCTCCCTGTGCCACGATCCTCTGGCCTTGGCGGTGGATGCTCTGTCTCTGCCCTGGCAGGTATACGGTCTCCTGTACCTCTTCCCTCCGTTTCCTCTTCCCTCCGTTTCCTCTTCCCTCCGTTTCCTCTTCCCTCCGTTTCCTCTTCCCTCCGTTTCCTCTTCCCTCCGTTTCCTCTTCCCTCCGTTTCCTCTTCCCTCCGTTTCCTCTTCCCTCCGTTTCCTCTTCCCTCCGTTTCCTCTTCCCTCCGTTTCCTCTTCCCTCCGTTTCCTCTTCCCTCCGTTTCCTCTTCCCTCCGTTTCCTCTTCCCTCCGTTTCCTCTTCCCTCCGTTTCCTCTTCCCTCCGTTTCCTCTTCTTCCGAGCAAGGTTCTGCGCAAGTTGGTGCAGGAGAGGGTTCCAGCCATTCTGGTGGCCCCCAGGTGGCCAAGACAGGTGTGGTTCGCAGACGACGTGCAGTTGGCAGTAGATCAGTACACTCTTCCCTTGGTTCCGGACCTTCTCACTCAAGGACGGATTTGTTATCCCAATTTACAAACGCTGGCTTTGACGGCCTGGCTGCTGAAACATCCATCCTAAGGGAGAAAGGGTTGTCTGATTCTGTTGTTCATACTCTTGTCAGGGCTAGGAAGAAATCCTCCTCTACCATTTACTATAGGACCTGGCGGACTTACATTGACTGGTGTGAGTCTAAGGCTTTTCCCTGTCGTGTGTTCTCCATTCCTAGGATCCTGGAGTTCCTTCAACATGGTTTGGATTTGGGTCTTCAGCTCGGTATTTTGAAGGGTCACGTGTCTGCCTTGGCTGTTTTCTTCCGGAGATCCTTCGCTCTACATCCTCTGGTCAAGACATTCTTCCAGGGGGTCGCTCATGTGTGTCCTCCTCGTAAACCCCAGTTGCCAGTCTGGGATTTGAATTTGGTTTTGTCTGCCCTTCAGGGTTCTCCATTTGAGCCTGTGCATGAGGCTGCTTTGTCTATCCTTACTCTGAAGGTGGCCTTTTTGGTGTCTATCACCTCGGTCAGACGTGTCTCTGAGTTGGCGGCACTGTCTATTCAGGCCCCCTACTTTGAGAGACGCCAGGACAAGGTGATTTTCCGCTTTAAACCAGACCTTGCCTAAGGTTGTTTCTGCTTTCCGTCTCAATTAGGACATTGTGCTTCCTTCCTTGTGTCCTAATCCTGGTAACTCCAAGGAGAGGGCCTTTCATTCTCTGGATGTGGTCGGGAATATGAAATTCTATCTGGTGGCGACTGCGCCTTTCAGAAAGACGGATGCCTTGTTTGTGGTTCCCTCAGGTCCCAAGAAGAGTTTGACTCCTGCTAAGTCTACTATTAGCAAATGGATTAGTCAGGCTATCTTTAGAGCCTATTCTGCTAGGGGAAAGGATCCTCCTTTCCGTGTTACTGCTCATTCTACCCGTGCTGTTGGGCCTTCCTGGGCCTTCCAACACCAGGCTTCTGTTGAACAAGTTTGTAAGGCTGCTACTTGGTCTTCTGTTCATACTTTTTCTAAGTTTTACAAGGTTGATGTTAGGACCTCAGCGGATGCTGTTTTTGGCCGCAAGGTTCTGCAGGCGGCAGTGGTTTGAACTGCGCGTTGTTGCTTTTTGGGATCCCCACCCTTTTTATGGACACTGCTATTGGATGTCCCAGATGTTATGAATCATCTGGAGCAGGACGTGCTGCATACTTAGAAATAATACAATTCTGTGATTACTCACCTTGTATAATTGGTATTATAAGTATGCTGCACGTCCTGCTCCATCCCACCCTGATTGCTTTATTCTTAGATCCTCCTTTATGGTGATTGTTATCCTTGTTAACGTTGTTAAGTTTCTATTGGCTTCTCCTGATTCTCTTACTGCTTTTCTATACTGGGGAATTAGTGGGAGGTCCCGGGTATATATGGACCGGGAGGGGCCTCTTTTTGCCATCTCTGCAGTAAAGCGCCCTCTTGTGGAGGTAATCCCAGATGTTATGATTCATTATATGGAGCAGGACGTGCTGCATACTTATAATACCAATTCTACAAGGTGAGTAATCACAGAATTGTATTTTCTATCCTTTATTTATTACCACAGGTGTTCCTCAGGGGTGCTCACTATCCCCGGGCTTTACTTCCGCAGATTAGTCTTTTTGCAACCTAGGGGTTCGCTTGCAGCACCATTGCCGAACTGCACTGTGACTCTGCAGCCGGACAAACTGGAGGTCGGGCATGATGGTCCCAGGCGGTGGCGGTAAAGGAGGAGGGGAGGGCGCTGGGAGGGCGTTCAATCTATATTATGCCTTTCCCCCACTCCAGACCCCCTCTCTCTGGCCATAAGGATGATCACATTAGACCAGGCAAGGGTGATACTAATTGCCCCCTGGTGGCCCAGGAGACTGTGGTTCTTCCTACTAAGCCAGATGTCGGTAGGGCCTCTGGTAACTCTTCCTTCAACCCCCACATCTGCTGCATCAGGGACCTATGTTCCACCCTCGGGTTCAGAGCCTCTAATTGAAGTCATGGATCCTGAATGGAGCCTGCTAAGGAGTAAGGGACTTTCCAGTTGGGTCATTAAAACCCTTCTCCAGAGCAGGAAAATGGTTACCTGTATGGTAAGGTCTGGAAGAAATTTTCTTCATTTTGAGCAGTCCATAACGTGATTCGCTCAGGCCTGGCATTCGTTTTGAAGTTTTTTTTTTTTTTTTTTCTTACTGGAAGTGGAGGAAATGGGCCTAGCCATCAGTACTTTATAGGTTCAGGTGGCAGTTCTATCAGTATTTTTAGACTGTAGGCATAGACAGGCTAAGTATATTTGATATTAGGGTTTAAACACATTTCTTTTGGGATTCCTCGGTTAAAACACTGAGGTTCAGGAGGAAGGGGTGGGGTATTTAACAATGTCCAGTTTGTGTTTCCTGTTTAGGTGGGAGGAGCTACTCTGCTAAACCTTCCTGAAAGTCTACCGGAAATGCCATTACCGGTAAGCTAATTGGGGGTTTTCAGCCTGTTTCTTCTACTCCTAAGCCTAAAGAGAAGGAGAGACAAGGAGACAGGGTCAAGAATTAAAACTCAGGAGCTGAGTGCTTGGGACACTATGAAAATCTCAAATGATGAACAAGCCCTCACATACAGAGAAATGACTTCCTATCCATTCATCCCTTTCAAATTTAATTAAAAGGGAATGGCAATTCCCTGAGAGAAGTTTTTCTCTCAAATGCGATTAAATGTAAGTTCCTTTTGAGCCTGTTAATTGTTGGCTCATGTCCTAAGCTGGACTTCTCACTGCCTCATGTCTCCAGGTCTTCTGACTTAAGTTTCGAGGACTCGAAACCTTAAAGGACCCTGTGGACAGACACACAGATGGTATCCTTAAAAAAGCTTGGGATGCAGCTTCTTTCTCATTTAGACCAACATTAGCATCCAATTGTATTTGCTAGAAATGTATAGGTTTGGCTTCAGAACTTAAAGGGGTGTATAGAAAACAATATCCCTAAACAGGATTTATTTGAGACCCTCCCATGTATGTTTCGTGCAGTCTCCTTCTTAGAGGATGCCTCAGCTGAGGCAGTCGGGACATGGCTAAGACCACAGTACTTGTTAATTTAGCCAGAAGAGCTCTTTGGTTGAAGACCTTGCAGGACGACCTTACATCCAAGGCAAAGCTATGTGGAATTCCCTTTTGAAGGGAATTTAATGTTTGACCCTGAACTAGAGGCTACACTTTTCTGGTCCTCTGAAAGAACAAAAAAAATCTGGTGGAAAGACACAACAGTTTTCATAACAGGTCAGACTGGAACCCAAGAAGCATTGGGGCTAACATAAGGGTGGGCACAGACCAAGTTTGGTTTGTAAACCCCCGCAGCAACCCAATAAACCCTCGCTACTGAAACTGAGCATCAGGTTGGGGGAAGACTAACTTTTTTTTTCCTTGACAGCATGACGGGCAATAGTTTCAAACCGTTTTGTGCTAAGAGGTCCAAACATCCAGAGAAGTTCCTAGTTATACATTTGCCACGGGATCCCAGGAAAAGAGACGTTTTTTTCCCCAGGTCATCCAGGAATTACTCAACAAGAGAGTATTCAAACCATTTCCTGGCATCTGCCATGGAGAAGGTTTTTACTTGCAGCCTGGCCCTGACCTTAGCTTTGCTGCTAAATTTGGGATGGATTGTAAATCTGGAAAAATTGAGCTGGATTCCCAGAAGATGCAAGTTTCTCGGTTTCTGGATAGACCCCGTAGAACAGAAGATCTATCTGCCGCAGGGCAAGTAAGAGAAGCTTCTAGCACAATTCGGCAAACCGAGGCAACAGGAGTCCATCTCCATATGGGACATTTTGAGAGTTCTGGGGTTAATGACACCTGCAATTCCAACTGTTACACAGCTACATTCAGTCCTCCCCAGGCCTTCCTTCTGCAGGTTTGGGACTGCAACAGAGTCCCTAAACACCCAAGTACATCCTCCCCAGATAGTCTGGGGAGGCAGTCATAGACAGGGCAGGGTTTGGAGACAGACACAGCCAGTTGTCAGTACCTGGTGCTGGGGGCACACCTAGACTCCTGGCACACACAGGTACAACAGAAGTTCAGGAGAGATCATCAAACTTCAGGGAGGTGAAGGCGGTGGAACAGGCTCTGCATTATTCTAAGTATACAGCACGTCCTGTTCCAGAAAATTCCTTACACATGGGTAATACATCCACAAGATGGCGCTGGACTGCAGAAAACAGCTTGTGGCTTCTCCCGGCCCTATATAATTCAGGGACCTCCCACAAATTCCCCAGTTTTAATCTGCAGTCTGGACTGCGAAGATAGAGGATGGCTCTCTATACGCAGGCGAGCGGGGCTTACCAGCCTGCGGCCCTGCAGGACTATTACCACCTGTTCTGGACCCAGCCTCAGGTGACTGGTTCGGGTGAAGGTAGGACAGCACCCGGGTTAGGTGCTTGAGGAGCGCTGCTCCGACCGCCTGCTTTGACAGGGTAGGCGGTATAGGCCTGTGGTGAGCCTTGTGGGATTCCCCCCCCGCCCTTGGGGTTTCCCTTTAATCCCTACCCCCCTTAGGTATCTGCCTCCCCTCTTATTTTGTTTCACCGAGTACCCTGCTACCCTTGCTTCGCTCTCCCTGGGGAGATCTCGGGGGGGGGGGGGGGGGGGGGGGGGCGTGTGTGGGCTATGTCAAGCAGCCTGAATGTTCACTTGCTTGTGCCAGAATTGATCTTGTTGTATCCTGCACATCTTGCTTAATGTGTTTTTACTGGCAGCCGCCGCGCGTTTGTACAGCGCTCCGCGGACGCCGGCGACATTACCTCCGGCTCTGCCGCGCCGTCATTGGACGGCGGGATCATGTGGCCACGATTCGCGCTCTTCGGGGGGGGGGCAGGCTCTGCGGATGATGATCACTTCTCTAGTGGTCCGCCCCTTGAGGTATATGCGGACGTATCCTAGGTTTCTATCATTAGCGTTAACTCTATATTGGTCTATTGTGTCACTATAATCGCCATATGGAGGCTTCTGGGGATAATGTGCTTGGGGTTCCTTCGGGACAAGCCCGGCTGTGTATGGCGTGTGGGGTATCCCCTATAAGTGACGATGTCGGGGTGTGTGTACCCTGCGCCCAGCAAGTACTTGCGCTGCAGCCTGGGTTGCCTGTTACTGGTGCGGCGCCCCCTCTGGCTTCGCCTACCCCCCACGCTTACATCTGCCCCCCACCGAGGGGCATAATAGCGGGGAGTCTCAACCTGATTTAGCTGCACAGGTGGCAAGCATTGAAAAACATCTTGCTGGGTATGCCCTGCGTAAGGCTTCTGCTAAGAAGCGGCATTTATCACCCGTTGTTTCCCTCTTCCCAGTAGAAAGTGAGGGCCCTTACTCTCAGGTCCTTACCCCCTTGAGAAGGGGGAATTATTTTCTGATTCAGAATTCTCTGAGGAACAACCTAAGATTTACGGTAGTACTGGGACTCCCTTTGGGGAAGACCCGTTGTCCCCTGATGACACTGACAGATTGCTGAGTCATATTTTTGAAGTGCTTTGTATTTCCCCTCCTGCAGTGCCTCCGCAGCAGCAGGGTGAGCTTTTTCATACGGTTAAGCCACACTGGGAGTTCCCTGAGCAGTCTCACTTTAATAATCTAGTGCTCAAGGAATGGGAACGACCTAGCAAGCTGCCAGGGGTGCCTAAGAGTTGAGGTATCCCTTTCCTGCTGATGTTAAGCGTTGGTCATGTCCTCCTGTGGATGTGCCCGTTCTCGGGTTGTCCAATACATCTGTCATGCATTCTCCTGATACTACTTCCCTGCGGGGATGGTGAGGACCGGCGCTTGGACCAACTGGCCTGTCACGCCTTTGCCTGTGTGGGGACGGCTCTGCGCCCGGTTTGTGCCTCTGCTATAACGGCTATTGCTATTAAAGTGGTGCTTAAGTGTCTCTTGGACGGGGCATCTGAGGATGCGGGTAGAGAAGAGTATAGATCTCTACTGCTTTGTGAGGAATTTATTGCATATATTCTATCTGCTATGGATGATGCCATTAGAATGTGTGGTAGAACTTCTGCCTTGTTGGTGGCTATACGCTGCTCTGTCTGGCTACGTCAATGGGTAGCTGATAACGCTGCTAAGAGAGCTCTCACTGGTTTCCCTTACAAGGGCCTGCGCCTCTTTGAGCGCTTGGATTTGTTTGCCAGGGGCCATCCCGGTCCTTTAGGGGGATGGGTGCCATCCTTCTGTGGTTCCAGAACCGGCCGAGGAGTCTCCTTTACGGGGGTCCGCGGAGATCACTGGGGAAGGGGCAGAGGACGTGGCCGTCCTGGCCTCTCCTGGGGACCCAAGCCAAAATCCTCACTCAAGCACCCTCAGGCATGAAGGGGCGCCCTCACCCATCCGGGTGGGGGGACGGCTCCGGCTCCTTGCTCACGTCTGGAGGCTTCATGTCTCAGACCGGTGGATTCTGGAGGTAGTGTCCTCCGGTTACAAGATAGTTTGCTGCCTGGCCGCCCCCAAGATTCATCAAATCTCGGATGGCTCAAGCTCAGGGTCTGTGCCTTGCTGTCCAAAACCTTCTGGAGTCGGGGGTCATCTGCCAGGTGCCTTTTGAGGGAAAGGGGCAGAGGCTATTATTCCAATCTTTTCATTGTTCCCAAAAAAGACGGGGCCATCAGACCTATCCTGGATTTAAAGTGCCTCAACAAATTTGTCAGATCCAAACACTTTCGCATGGAGACCTCTGCGCTCAGCTGTCAATTCTCTACGCCCGGGTGACTTCATGACCTCTGTAGACATCAAAGACGCTTACCTTCATGTACCTATCTTTCCAGGTCATCAAGAGATTCCTCAGGTTTGCTCTGGAGGATCAGCACTATCAATTTGTGGCCTTGCCTTTCGGTCTCACCTCGGCTCCCAGGGTATTCACCAAGGTGCTGGCGGGCGTACTGGCTCTGCTGAAATCTCACGGCATTCGCATCCTTCCTTACTTGGACGACATTCTCATCACTTCTCGGTCCTTCCAGCAGGCCGAGCTGGATACCCAGCTGGTGGTGTCGACACTGGAGTCCTTCGGCTGGGTGATGAACCATCCCAAGTCTTTCCTGTCACCGTCAATGGTGAGGTCCTTTCTGGGCATGACTCTGGATACATCTCGGGTCAAGATTTTTCTCCCTCAGCAGAAGGTGGAGAATCTTCAGGCCCTAGCCAGGCTTCTTATGTCTTGCCCTCATCCCTCCATTCGGCAGGGGATGCAGTTGGTGGGCCTGATGGTGTCTTGTTTCGAGGCGTTTCCATATGCTCAGTTTCACATGAGACCCCTTTAAATTCACCTCTTGTCAGTTTGGGATCGGGACCCTCGGCCCCTGGATCAGGTGCTGGTTCTGTCCCCTCTGGCCAGACAGTCTCTCTCGTGGTGGCTGGACTCAAGAAACCTGTTGGTGGGCAGATCCTTTCTGGCCCCGTCCTGGGAGACAGTCACCACAGCTGCCAGCCTGACAGGTTGGGGGGGCTTCTGGAAATCCCTGAAATTCCAAGGTCAGTGGGGCCCTCAGGAGGCCTACACTCCTATCAACATTCTGGAATTGAGGGCGATAAGGTTGGTTCTCGCCCAATTGACTCCACACCTTCGAGGTCGGGCGGTTCAGGTCTGCTCGGACAACCAGACGGAGATTGCCTACATCAATCATCGGGGAGGGACCCGGAGCAAGAGGGCCCTCAAGGAAGTGTCCCTGATACTGTCTTGGGTGGAGGAGAATGTTCCCTGCATCTCAGCCGTGTATATCCCGGGGGTGGAGAATCTGGAGGCAGACTCCCTGAGCAGGGGGACCTCCCGTCTGGGAGAATGGTCCCTCAGCAGCAGGGTGTTTCGCTCCCTGTGCCACCGTTGGGGTTAGCCAGATGTGGATCTGTTTGCGTCCCATCAAAATCACAAGCTTCCAGTCTTTGTCTCTCTGTCACAGGACCCTCTAGCCTTGGCCACGGATGCACTAACAATGTCTTGGAAGAGCTTTCAGCTTCTCTATGTGTTTTCTCCTTTCCCTATGCTGGGCAGGGTGTTGCACAAGATTGCTCAGGAAGGGGTACCAACCATTCTGGTGGCCCCCTGTTGGCCAAGAAGGGTGTGGTTCGCAGACATCGTGCAGTTGGCAGTAGATCAGTATGCTCTGCCCAAGGATCCAGACCTGCTCACTCAGGGGCAGCTACACCATCCCAATTTACAAACGCTGGCTTTGACGGCCTGGCTGCTGAAACCTCCATCCTGATGGAGAAGGGGCTGCCTGCCTCTGTAGTTCACACTATGATTCGGGCTAGGAAGAAGTCCTCGTCATCCATCTCCTATAGGGAATGGCATGCTTACATTGACTGGTGTGAGTCTAAGTCGCTTCCCTGTCGGGTGTTTTCTATCCCCAGGATTCTGGAATTCTGTGTTTTCTGCTTGCCATTTCTGCAGGCAGAGTCGATGATCTACAAGCCCTAGCCATTGGAGACCCCTTCTGTACAGTATTACCTGACAGAGCCATTCTTAGGCCTGATCCCCTGTACTTGCCTAAAATTGCCTCCACTTTTCACAGATCCCAGGATATTATGCTACCATCTTTTAGGGGCAACCTGGAAGATGAGGGGGATATTATCTTTTGGATGTTAGAAGGTTCTTGGTTATTTGACTCGTCACACTCGTGCTTGGTGGTTAGATCGCCTATTTGTGTAATTTAGCGGGAAAGGTCTGAACGCCTCTAAAGCCTCCATAGCTAGATGGATTAGGCAAGCCATATCTTTAGCCTACACTTGTATGGACGCTTCAACTCCCTACATTGCAGCACATTCCAGCAGAGTAGTATCCACTTCCTGGGCAGAAAGATCTGGTGCTACCTTGGAAGAGATCTGCAGGGCTGCTACGTGGTCTATCTCTCGTTCATTATAGGCTTGTCATTTTGTCTGATTCTCAAAAATCCTTCGGCAGGACAGTTCTTATTTTAGTATCCCTCCTTTTTGCTTATCCTCTCAAGTGGCCGTCCTGAAGAAAGAAGTGAGAAAATCCCTGTTAGTCTTACTGGTAACGATATTTCTATGAGTCCTTCAGGACGGCCCTAGCGACCTTCCTGAATGCAACTTGATCCTCTTTTGGTTTCCCTTTTTTACTTGCTAAAATTCCGAGGAAGGGGTGGGGCTTTTTAACTGTCCTTTTTGTTTGTGTTTCCTCTGTGGGGGTAGGGCCGCTCTGTGCTGCCACTCCTTGGGTTAGGTACATTTTATGGATGTCTTTTCTTTTTTTTTTTTTCCTGCCTAACCCACAAGGATAAGGAACATCTCAAGGAAAAGCCAAAAGACCCTAGGCCATTAGGCGCTGTGAATGATGCCAGAAGTGTGGCAGAGGAATTTTTCAGCTTTGTCTGCAGCTTAAGATGGGGAAGGAGTCTGCAGCTTTGTTTGAAGCGAGAATAGCCATGAGAAACGAGATGGCTTCTCCTTATGAGATTTATAAGGCCTTTGCTGCTCCGGGGCATCCACTTCAGGCGAATCCATCCTTTCTACTCCAGCTCGGGCTCCTCAGGTCTCTAGACCCCCGGCTCCCTTAACAGCTAATGTTTTACTGCCTGAAGAACCATATGTTCCTTTTCAGATGAAAACTGGTTCAGAGGTTGCAGGAGATGGGGTGAGATTACCTTGGAGGATTCTTTTAACAAAAGGCATCCTATTGGCGAATATGGTGGGTACCTAGGGGTATATAGAAAGTGATACATTGAAGGAGCTGCTTACACTCTTCATGGCAGTCTCCTTTTTGGCAGACACATCAGAGGAAGCTGTCAGAGCTAAGGCAACTGCCCTTTTAACCTGTGCCAGATGGACCTGGTCAGAATCGTATTGGGTTCTAAATACAAGACTTCCCTTACCTAGATTCAGGCTAGGCAGAAAGAGCAGAAAAAAAGACGGACGCAGGAAAGGCCGCATAAAAAGAGAAGTTTGCTTTGCAGAACCCTGGACGTGGCCTTGCCTCAGTCCTGACAAAAACTGCCCTGTGGGCGGAAGACTCGCCTTGTTTGTAGCCGCTTGGCGAGCAATGTCCTAGAATCAATTTCCATGAGCACAGCTTCATATGAGAAATTTACAGAAATGTGTCTTGTCAAGATGGGACAAGAGACCGGAATTGCTGGATCAGATGGTCCAGTTGCAGAAAGAAACCTTACAGGGTCTTCAGTGGTGGAAATATCCTGATCTCTTAGTAACAGAAGGGTTATGGAGACAGAGATCCACTAACCATTACTACAGATGCCTGTTCCTGGAGCTGGGGTTCCCACATGGAAAACCATCATGTCCAAGGTCAGTGGTCTCTATACATAGCCAGGAGATTTTAAAATTACAGATAATTGAGGGCCGTGAATTTGGTTCTGGAGCATTTTTGCCAGTAGGCAGACATGCAGATTTACACCGACAATGCTTCGGAAGTGGCATTTCTGAATTGCCAGGGAGGGACCAAGTCACTCATTCCAATGGCCCTTTCAGATTCAATTCTTTTTCCGCTTCAGGATCAGATTCAATCAATCTCAGCAGTCCATCTAAAAGGAACCCTGATCACGGTTGCAAATAGACCTTTTTGCCAATGCCGGCAACTCCAAAACTTTTACTCGCCAGATTGGGGTGACTGTGCTGGCAGTGGATGCCCTGACCCGACCATGGCATTTTCAACTGGCTTATGCTTTTCCTCTCCTCAGACTCTCTTCTCAAGTAAAGGGAAAATAGCGCAGGAATGGACCAGTGTCCTATCTATAGCACCTCTTTGGCCAAGAAGATTTTTTTGGCATGGAACCTGGTTTTCCAAATTCAAAAAGATGGTAAAGGGACCCTGGGAGCTTCCAAAAATCCCAAATCTTCTTCATCGGGGACCTGTCCATCCGAACAGGCACCCTTTGCCTTTCAGCATCGGTTTTGAGGGACCCTCCTCGAAGGAGTGTTTGAAAAGAGTGATTAAATCCTTACTAGAGAGTCTCAAGCTGGTAACCAGATGAATTTATTCTAAAATTTGCAAGTGTTTTTCCTTTTTTCTTCCTTTTGTGAGATCAACAAATTGAAAGATTACAGTATTCCTGCAATCCTGGAATTTCTACAGGAGGGATTTGAGAAGGGTCTGGCAGGTTTGTATGCCTCAGCACTTAAGTACTCCTAGATGTTCAGCTGAGACTAGATCAGCCGATACTAGAAACCCCCCCCCCTTCTAACCGCTAAAATGGTTGTCCCTAAAATTTTGTTTTTTGTTGGCAATAACTTCAGCCTGGTGGGTTAGTGATTTGCAGGCTCTTTCTATGAAGGAACCCTTTTGTGCAGTTTTACCAGATAAGGCCACTCTGAGGCCTGATCTACTATTTTTACCAAAGGTTGCCTCCGCTTTCAGTAGATCCCAAAAAATTGTGCTACCAATCCTAATTTCTAGTGCAGGACCAGAAAACGTTTTACTGATGGATTTTAAGAGCTCTTATTATCTATTAAAGAGTTCACAAGAGTGGTGTAAATCGTAATGCCAGAGAAGGGGGTTAGCAGCTTCCAGGTCCACCACATCCTAGGTGGATTAAGCAGACCATTGCCAGGCCTATACATCCAAAGGTTTAGCCCCTCAAATATTCTCAGCACATTCCATTAGTGCAATGGCAGCCTCCTGCACAGAGAAGACTGGCCCATCCATTGAGGAAATCTGCAAGACAGCTACGTGGTCCCCCCCCCCCCCCCTTCCTCACTCACTATAGACTCAATCTTTTGTCAGCCAAGCATCAGACTTTTGGTTGGAAGGTCTTACAAGAAGCATACCACCCTTAAACCGGACCAACAGCCTGGCTCAGTTGGAAGTGAAAGGTAGTGGACACTTTGCAGCTTCCTCTCCCAGCATCTCAGCCATGCTGCTGCCTGGATTCAACTGACAATGCACAGTAACAGGAAGCCCAGCAGCACTTCCTGTCTGCAGGTGGCCTGCAAATGTATGAGCCGCCATATTGTTGTTAAAATTCACTACAACGTATGCCCTGGGGATGGGGCATACGAGCACTGTTTGTGCGGGTCTGGTTTAAGTCTTAAGTTTTTTGGCTGTTGGTCCGCTTTAACCCTTCTAGTGCCAGCTACGTGAGTCTCACGTAGCTGCCTCTCCAACCGTTAAGTGCCAGCTACGTGAGACTCGCGTAGCTGAATTTAGAGCCCCATTAAAAAAAAGTAAAAAAGATAGACTTACCTGACCCCTCGTTTGAAAGTGCCAGAGATTCTCTTCAATCACCTGTTTCCGCCCCCTGGCCTCTGATCTTCAGGAGGGGGCCCAGAATAGCCCCCCGTGCCATCTGAAAAAAAAAAATTTAAAAATGACACAAACTCACCTGACAGCCCGATCACGCTCCCCGGGTCTTCTCTTCACCAGGGGGTGTTCCATCTCCCCCCCGGACTTACCACGCTTTGGTTGAGGACCCAGCAACGCCCCTAGCCCCGCCCACTTGTGGGAGGGGCCAGATGACGTCCTCCCGCTCCTCGTATACCGGCACCCGGCTCCGATCTGTCACTTGTCGGTAGCAATCGGAGCAGGGAGGCTCTGATCTCCCTGCCTCCCACCCTCCCTGCTCCGATCACTACCGACAAGTGTCATCTGCAGCGGCGCGGGACACTGGATGGGAGGTAAGTATAAGTGAAAAAAGAATAAATAAAGAATTTTGTATGTCTTTTTTTTTTACTTAACCCTTTGTGAATTGGTAAGGGGTCCATGAGACCCCTTATACCAGTTCACAAGGCTCTGGGGCTGGCGGGTGACTTGCCAAAACCCCCAGCCCCCCATTACCTGCCTCCCCAATGGCCGGGGGGGGGGGGGGCAGAAGGGCCCGGGCCACTTAGTGGCTATGTGGGCTAGTAGCCTGCAGGGCCAGGGGCCACCAACGCTGGCCCCTGCGCCTTGTTCTACAAGCCCCCATAGCTGGTCCGGTTCGGTAATGCTGGGTAAAGGGGGACCCTACGTCATTTTTTGGGGGGGGGATTTTTTTTTTTGCACATATTTCATTCAAAAGTATTGAGAATACACTAAAAAAAGGCCAAATAAGACATTTCATGTTGAAGCCCAGACTCAACAAATCAATATATAATTTTCCTGGAAATCCCTTCAAAAATCAAGGTTGAACATGTGTAGCGCAAAAACGTGAAAAGTAGTCTGGCAACAGAGTGTGACAAAATCTAGGTAGGCTCCACTTAAAGGGTTAAGGTATTTTATTGCTAATCCTCTCCATGGGTCGTCCTGAAGGATGAGGGGACAAAATTCCTGTTAGTCTTACCGGTAACGGCATTTCTACAAGTCCTTCAGCATGACCCTGTAGATACCCCCCCCCCCCCCCCAAAAAAAAAAATTTGTCCTTTTGATGTTATTCCTTGTTTAAAGAGGACCAAATTCCATGCCCCAACGGCCCTGAAATCTATGATTCCAGGGCCGCTGGATCCAGAATCTGCATGCCTCCGCTGTGTGAAACACAGTTCAATTTGTGTTTCTTCTTAGGGTGAGTGGCCATCTCTCCATGTTCCATTTTGAAGGATTGGTAGAAATACCATTACCAGTAAGACTAACTGATATTTCTTTTATCAAACCCAGAAAACCTGCCCTAGTTTCTGTAAAGATTCTCATTTCATAGTATACCTGTAGTGGTTGGTCAAAAGCAGCTTGATTTGATGTGAAATTCTTTTTGTCAGTTATCTTAATGCCTTCCTTAAAGTGGACCAAACCTAGAATATTCCAAGTATGTCGCACACCCCGCTTCCAATATTCATGACGTGTGGGTTATGGCCAGTTAGACGTCTGTTAGACGGCGGCCCAGATCACGGGCTCCACAACCTTGTGGGAGCGCGGCCATGTTTTTTGTTTCTCTGTTAGTCAGGAGAGGAGTGTGTGGTTTGTGGGGCATCCCTTGCGGGGGATAATGTGTGTAATTTTTATTCCATGTGCACAGCAGGCCATTACGCGGCAGTCGGGGTCCCAGGCGTCTGGGTCCGTGCCGCTGGCCTCATCACCTACCCCACTCCGCCTTATCTGTACCCCAAGTGACACTGTCATTAGTGAGGAGTCGCAAGCTGATGTTTGTGCTAGGCTGGCCAACATCGAAAAGTTGATTCTAGCTCTGCGGCCAGAAAGGCCCCAGCTAAGAGAAGGCATCTGTCGCCAGCCGCGACACTGGATTTTGATGAGTGTGATTCCCTTGACTGGTCTGATTATTCCCCACTAGAGGGGGAATTGTTTGAGGAATCTGATGCTGAGGATCAGCAGTTTTTTGATACTGATACTGGGCAGGCGCTGGGGGATGCCGTGGATACCCCAAAGATCCTGGCCCATCTGAGGTACTGGATATTTCTCCGCCAGCGGAGAACCCCCCGCAGAAGGGGGATTTTTTGGGACTTCTAAGTCCCGCTTGGAGTTCCCAAATCAGAATCATTTTGATTGCATGATTCTTTAGGAATGGGAGAGGCCTACCCGGCTCCCCGGTGTTCCTCAGGGATGGGATAGGAAGTATCCCTTCCCGGTGGACGCGGTGAAGTGCTGGTCGTCCCCTCCCGAGGTCGATGCGCCCGTTCTGGGATTGTCCAACACCTCTGTTGGACATTCTCCAGACGCCGAAGATGGTGAGGACAAACGCTTTGATCAGATGGCATGCCATGCCTTTGCCAGTGTGGGTTCAGCCTTGCGGCCTGTTTGTGCCTCGGGGCTCGCGACTGTGGCTACCAGAGTGGTTCCCAGCTTAACCCGGGCAGTGATGAATTCACAGCCCTTAAGTGGTGTAAATTATTTGTGACCTTTGTTTTATCTGCTATGGGTGACACGATTATTATGTGTAGTAGAACCTCGGCATTGTTCGTCTGACATTGCGGCTAAGAAATCACTCTTCCTTGGTATGAGGCTGTTCGGAGATAAATTGGATTCAGTGGCGAAAGGTGGAAAGTTACCTCAGCGTAAGAAGCAGCGTTGCCCCTTTCGGGGGCAGGCTCCTTCAATCCTTCCTTTCGCGGTGCCAGAGCAGGCAGAGGCTTTGCCTACTCTAATTTCAGAGGTGATTCCTGGAACAGAGGCAGAGGATGCACACGTCCAGGCCTTAAATGGGGTTCCAAGCCCGCTGCCAAACCAGCTCAGCTATGAGGGGACGCCCTCACCCTTGCAGGTGGGGGGACGGCAGCGGCACTTCTTCCTGGTCTGGGCCCAGGAGGTCAGACAAATGAATCTTGGAAGTGGTCTCTTCCGGGTACAAACTGGAGTTCGAGTACTGGCCTCCTCCCAGATTCCTAAGGTCTCGGGTCCCCTCGGATCCCCGGGCTGCGCAGGGGCTCCTGTTCGCTGTAAAGAATCTTCTGGTCATGGATGTCATATGCCCGGTGCCTTTCTCAGAGAGGGGCTGGGGCTATTATTCCAACCTCTTCACGGTTCCCAAAAAGGATGGATCCATAAGACCCATTCTGGATTTGAAGCTTCTCAACAGGTTCATCAGAAAAAAGAAGTTCCGCATGGAGACTGTGCGCTCAGCCATCAATTCCCTTCGTCAGGGGGATTTCATGACGTCCATAGACATCAAGGATGCTTACTTTCATGTACCAATCTTCCCAGCACACCAGAGATTTCTCAGGTTTGTGGTGGGAGATCAGCACTTTCAGTTTGTGGTCCTCCCTTCCGGGTTGACTTCGGCACCAAGGGTGTTCACCAAGGTGCTGGCGGGCAGAATGGCCCTTCTCAGAGCCCAGGGCATTCACATTGTGCCGTATTTGGACGACCTCATTACGGCATCCTCTCTGTCAGGCGGAGCTGGACACCAGGTATGGTGGTGGGCGACGCTGGAGAGGTTCGGCTGGGTGATCAACCATCCCAAGTCTTCTCTCTCCACCTCAAGGAAGATCTCGTTTCTGGGCATGAATCTGGGTACCATTCGGACCAGGGTGTTCCTACCTCAGTCCAAGGTGAAGATGGTTCAGGATCTGATACGTCTTCTCCTGTCCAAACCTCGTCCTTCTATCCGGCTAGGGATGAGACTGGTGGGATTGATGGTGGCTTTCTTCGAGGCAATTCCCTTTGCTCAGCTCCACATGAGGTCGCTCCAGCTCCATCTATTGTTGGCCTGGGACAGATGTCCGCAGTCATTGGATCAGTCATTCATGATGTCTCCCCGGGTTCGGCAGTCCCTTCAGTGTTGGCTGGAACCAAGCAATCTGATGAGGGGCAGATCCTTTCTGAACCCTTGTTGGGAGACGGTTACCACGGATGCCAGCCTGTTGGGCTGGGGAGGTTTTTGGAAGACGCATCAGTTCAAGGGGCTGTGGGGTCCTTAGGAGGCTCACACCCCCATCAATGTCTGGCAGCTGAGAGCTATTCGTTTGGTTCTGTGATGCTTGACGCATCCCCTACGCGGCTTACTGGTTCAGGTTCGATCAGACAATCGAACTGCGGTAGCTTACATCAATCACCAAGGAGGGACTCGCAGCAGGAGTGCCCTCAGGGAAGTTTCTCTGATTCTTGCATGGGCGGTGAGCAATGTTCCATGCATCTCAGCAGTGTACATTCCGGGAGTGGAAAACACAGAGGCGGACTCCCTGAGCAGGGGATCCTCTCGCCGAGGGGAATTTTCTCTCATCCACAAGGTATTCCGGTCCCTCTGTCACATGTGGGGGGGTCCGGAGGTGGATCTCTGCCTCACGTCACAAGCTCCCAAAGTTTGTGTCTTTGTCTCAGGATCCTCTGGCCCTGGCAGTGGACGCCATGTCTCTTGCCTAGAGGGATCTGGGGTTCCTGTACCTGTTTCCCCCCTTCTCCATGGATTGGGATGGGATTTTAATTGGTTTGCACACGGTGGTGCGCAAGCTGGCTCCAGAGGGTGCGCCAGCAATTCTGGTGGCCCCAAGGTGGCCAAGACAGGTTTGGTTCGCAGACGTTGTAAGGCTGGTGGTAGATCAGTACTGGCTGCCCCTGTTTCCAGATCTGATCTCTCAAGGTCCACGTCGTTACTCCAATTTACAAATGCTGGCTTTGACGGCGTGGCTGCTGAAACCTCCATCTTAAGGGAGGAAGGTTTGTCTGAGGCTGTGATTCAGACTCTTGTTAGAGCTAGGAAGAGATCTTCCTCTAACATATATTACAGGACTTGGAGGTCCTATTTTGGCTGGTGTGAGGCTAGGGCCAGGCTAGGCTGTTTTCTAATTCTAGGATTTTGGAGTTTCTTCAACACTGTCTGGATCTGGGGTTTCAGCTTAGTACCTTGAAAGGGCAGGTCTCTGTTCTGACTGTCTTCTTTCAAAGGTCTTTTGCTCTGCATCCTCTGGTTAAGACTTTTTTCCAGGGGGTTACTCATGTGCGGTCTCCTAGAAAGCCTTTGTTGCCCGTTTGGGATTTTAATTGGTTCTGTCGGCCCTCCAGGGGCCTCCTTTTGAGCCGGTGCAGGATGTTGCACTTTCTATGCTCACTCAAAAATTTGCCTTTTTGGTGGCTATTACCGCTGTTCGGCGTGTCTCTGAGTTGGCGGTTCTGTCCATTCAGCCCCCTTACTTTGAGAGACACCGGGACAAGGTGGTATTTCGCTTTAAGCCAGATTTCCTTCCTAAGTTGGTTTCTGCCTTCCACCTCTATCAGGATGTAGTTCTCCCTTCCTTGTGTCCTAAGCCTAGCAATGACAAGGAGAGGGTTTTGCACTCTTTGGATGTGGTTCGTTGTGTGAAGTACTATTTGGGGCCTATACTGCCAAGGGGAAGGTTCCCCCTTTTCAGATCCTTGCTCATTTGACTCCTGCTGTTGGGGCGTCTTGGGCTTTTCAGCACCAGGCTTCTGTTGAACAAGTTTGTAAGGCTGCTACTTGGTCTTCCGTTCATACTTTTTCCAAGTTTTATAAGGTTGATGTGCGGGCCTCAGCGGATGCTGTTTTTGGCCGCAAGTTTCTGCAAGCTGCAGTGGTTTAAAATTTGTGCATTTTTTACTGTATTGGGATCCCCACCCATGATGGGCACTGCTATTGGATGTCCCACATGTCATGAATATTGGAAGCGGGCTGTGTGACATACTTGGAATAATACCATTTTGTGATTACTCACCTGTAAAATGGGTATTAGAAGTATGTCACACACCCCGCTTCATCCCGCCCTTATTGGTATTTTGGATCTTTTATATGGTGAACCTTTTAGTGCTATGATTGTTTATATTTGGCTCTTCCTTGTCCCCTTACTGCTGTCCTATACTGGGGAATGTGTGGGAGGTCCCAGGTATTTATGAAATGGGAGGGGCTCCTTTTTTTCCTGTCATCTCTGCAAAGTTCGCCCTCTACTGGCCATAACCCACATGTCATGAATATTGGAAGTGGGGTGTGTGACATACTTAAATACCCATTTTACAAGTGAGTAATCACAAAATGGTATTTTTGACTATTCACAAATGCCTGGCGCGGGTACATGCCCTGCTACAGGTATAGCAGAGAGCAGCTGCTTCTCGAGCATGCACTTTTGGATCAGGGGAGAAGGTAAGTTGCACACACTTTAATGAGTGAACCAAAAGTAATAACGGCCATGATCAACTTTTCTTAGCTCTTGGAAGGTGTCTCTATTTGTCAGAATGTCATGTAGGCTAATATTACAGGGTCTGTGCAAAGGAGACAACGCAAAAAAAAAAACATGCTAAGTTTGTCAAACTTAAAACAGATCGGTGGCTGCAGCATACACACTCTAGTCACTGCAATTGGAGGGACACTTTTGGACCGCAAAAGATAAGCTTGACCATAAGACATACCTAGGGTTTGGAGGAGAAAACTAATGATGTGCTAAAGTACTCCATCCCCCGAGAACCTAATAACTGGCAATGGCAGAACCCCCCCCCCCCCCCCCAAATTCTCTGTTACATGCAATGTGGCACAATCCCTTATTGGAGGCAGTGTGACAGAATCCCCCCATCCCCTATTAGAGACAGTGTGATAGAAGGCCCTTAGTATTACAATGGACAGTGTTGCAGAATCGCCCCCCCCCCCCGCTGCGCTGCTGTATTTCATGCGGCCCACCGAAACTAGGGCTACACGACTATCGGATGCAGAGGGATGTGGGAGCGCCGGTAAGGGCCGAGTAAACTAAGTCCATCATATCAGATGCACTGGCATTCTTGCCCCCCTTCATATAATGTTAATATTTCCCTTCATATATTTTATTTTTAGTATTGCTATTTTATCTTTTATTCAAGGCTTCACGAGCACAAATACTGGACAAAGCAACAGAATATATCCAGTATATGAGAAGAAAAAACCACACACACCAGCAAGACATTGACGACCTAAAGAGACAGAATGCTTTGTTAGAGCAACAAGGTAAGTGCAGATTGATCGGGTTGAACACTGATGTCCATCCAGGCTGCAATATCTAAGGGCGCTCTCTGTTGATTATTTAAGGGGGATGCATATGCAGCATATGTGCTATTTGTTTCTCCCTTATAGTATTACAACAAAACTGACACGTTGTAGCCCAGAGTACTCTACGTGTTTCTGTGCCAGCTTTTTCATGCCCCTAAACCACCTGGTAAACGGTGCCAGACTATGTTCACTTTTGTATTTCCATAGAGTTCTAAACTTCAAACTGGCCATATGCAAGGTTCCTGTAGCTGTGGTGTGCACTCATATCCAGTAAAAGAAACCAATGGAAGCATCCAAATTCCAAAGTGGCTTATGTACAGCTGGGCCAAAGACGAACCTTCCAGTTACCAGATTTTATTTTCCTGAGAATGGTTACCCTAAACAGACTGTGTAATTTAAGCAGATCCAGTGGGAATTCAAGGACCATAAGAAGCAGCAAAGTAATCTTTGCAGAGTACGACTGCTAGTTCTTTAGGTCCAAAGATACCGTATTCTTCCTATTCTTAGTATACAGTACGTCCTGCTCCAAATAGAATACTTACACTTGGGTATTACTCCGCCAGATGGCGCTGGACTGCAGAGACATCGAAAACAGGCTCCTCCCGGCCCCTCAAATACCCAGGGGCCTGCCACAAATCCCCAGATTTTCTCTGCAGTCTGGAATGCTAAGGATGAGAAATGGGTCTCTCTACTCGCAGGTGAGCGGGGCTATTAGCCTGCAGCCCTGTAGGACTGTTACCACCCGTTCCATTAGTTATATGCCTCCCAGCCTTAGCTGCGCTGGTCGGGTGATGGTAGGCAGCACCGCTAGCTGGTGCTTAGAAGCACTGCTCCACCGCAATCCCCCACCAAAGGGTAGGCGGTTCAGGCTTATGGTGAGCCTCTATGGGATGCCCCTCCCCCAATATTGCCCCTGCCCATCGGTGGGCCCTATTTATGTGGCCGCTGTCGCCCCTCATTCTCCTGGTAGCCTTCGGGGGAAAAGAGGGGGGGGGTGTCGGTATGGATGCCTTGCATTTATGTGTTTTAGACATTTATTTTTTATTCATTGTCTTGTGCCAGCCGCCGCGCTGTCTCGCTTTACTTTTACCATATTTAAAATTACTGCCGCTACCGACGCGTTACCTCAGGCGCCGGTGCGCCGTCATTGGCTGCTTGTCATGTGCTGGCTTTGCGCTCTTCGGGGGCGGCGGGGCCCGCCTATGGCTCGTTCTGCGTCATTGCTGTTGCCGGCCCGCCCCTCGAGGTATACCGACGCCATCTTGTCCGCTTGGCTTATGCGCAATGGTCCCCTACCTACCGTGGTCTGTAAGTGCCTCGCGGGCGGTCTTTATTATCTAATTTTTTAATACTGTTTGCTTACGGCCCCTTTTTTATTATGTCTTTCAGGCGGGTGAATCCACTGGTTTCTCCCGGCCCTCTTAGTTTGCTAATTTTTATAGGCCTAGTTGTATTTACTCCCACTCCCTAGCAGGCTATTGGGGCATCCAGGGTTGCTTTATAGCGTTAATCCCTATCGGCCTATAGCGCCGCTATAATCACCATATGGAGGCATCTCAGGATAATGTAACCGGGGTTCCTTCGGAACAAGCCTGGCTGTGTGTAGCGTGTGGGCAGCCTCATGCTGACGCTGACAAGGCGCGGGTCTGTGTGCCCTGTGTTGAGCAGGTGCTGGCACTACAATCTGGCCTTCCCGTGGCTGGGTCTGCACTTCCTATCACTTCACCTACCCCCCCCAAGCTTAAATCTCACTCCTACTGGGTTGCATACAAGTGGGGATTCTCGGCCTGATGTGTCTTCTAGACTGGCTTCTGTTGAAAAGTTGATTGCTAATACCTTGGCGCGTAGGGCCCCTGCAAAAAAGTGGCACTTAACGCCCAATGTCACTCTTTTTCCTATGGAAGCTGAGGAGTTTTGGGATCTTTGTGGCTATACCATTTCGGATGAAGGGAAGCTTTTCTCTGACACAGGGTCCTGTTGCAGCTCCCAGGCAAAGGGGGAACTCTTCCATACAGTTAAATCAAGTTTAGAATTTCCCAAGCAAGCACATTTCAATAACCTTGTGCTCAAGGAATGGGAGCGCCCCAGTAAACTTCCTGGGGTACCTAAAAGTTGGGATAGGAAGTATCCCTTTCCTGCTGATGTTGTAAAATGTTGGTCATCCCCTCCCGAGGTGGTTGCCCTAGTCCTGGGGTTATCTAACACCTCTGTCATGCATTCCCCTGACTCTGCTACCCTGCGGGATGCTGAGGACCGGCGCATTGACCAGCTGGTATCCCATGCCTTTGCATGTGCGGGGACGGCGCTGCGCCCGGTCTGTGCTTTTGCCATTACCGCTGTGGCCACTAGAACCCTTATGAGAAATATTCTTGATGGTGCCCCTGATGATTTGCCTTGTGAAGTGTTCAATGCACTCTCCAGTTGTGATGTTTTTGTAAACTTTGTCCTCTCTGCCTTGGATGACACCATTAGAATGTGTGCCAGGACATCTGCCCTTATGGTGGCTATACGCCGCTCGGTTTGGCTACACCAGTGGGCTGCTGACAATGCTGCCAAGAAGGCCCTCACTGGTTTTCCCTTCAAAGGACTACGCCTGTTTGGGGACTGCCTGGATATTTTTGCTAAGGGAGGCACATTACCCCAGCGCAGGTGGCAATCTCGGCCCTTTCGGGGTCAGGGCTCCTTCTCCTCCCCCTACCGTGGTGCTAGACAAGGGAGGGGGGTTTCCTTCACTGGGGCCTGGGGAGATTTCTGGGGTAGAGGCAGAGGACGTGACCATCCTGGCTCCTCCTGGGGCCCCAAGGCAAAATCCTCTCCCAAGCCCCCTCAGGCATGATGGGGCGCCCTCACCCATCCGGGTGGGGGGACGGCTTCAGCACTTCTCTCACGTCTGGAGGCTCCGTGTCTCAGACCGGTGGATTCAGGAGGTAGTGTCCTCCGGTTACAAGATAGTTTGCTGCCTGGCCGCCCCCATGTTTCATCAGATCCCGGATTCCCCAGGACCCTGTGTCAGCTCAGGAGCTATTGCAGGCAGTGCAAGGCCTCCTGGAGCTGGGGGTCATCTGCAAGGTCCCTTTAAGAGAAAAGGGCAAGGGCTTCTATTCCAATCTATTCACAGTTCCCAAAAAAGATGGTTCAGTCAGGCCCATCCTGGACTTAAAGATCCTCAACAAATTTGTCAGGAGCAGGCGCTTTCGCATGGAAACTCTGCGCTCTGCCATCAGTTCCCTGCGCCCAGGGGATTTCATGACGTCTGTGGACATCAAAGATGCTTACCTTCATATTCCTGTATTTCCAGGTCATCAAAGGTTCCTCAGGTTCGCTCTGGAGGATCAACACTACCAGTTTGTGGCATTGCCATTCGGTCTCACCTCAGCTCCCAGGGTGTTCACCAAGGTGCTGGCGGGCGTGATGTCTCTGCTCAGGTATCAGGGCGTCCGCGTGCTGCCTTATCTGGACGACATTCTCATCACCTCCCAATCTCTACATCAGGCAGAATTGGATACTCAGCTGGTGGTGTCCACCCTGGAGTCATTTGGTTGGGTAATCAACCACCCCAAGTCCTCACTGTCCCCCTCCTTGGTGATCCCATTCTTAGGGATGAATCTGGATACAGTTCAGGCAAGGATTTTCCTTCCTCAACAGAAGGTGGGCGGTCTGATTGCACAGGTCCAGTTCCTGCTATCTTGTCGTCATCCCTCCATCAGGCAGGGAATGCAGCTGGTGGGCCTGATGGTGGCGTGCTTCGAGGTGGTCCCTTATGCTCAGTTCCACATGAGACCTCTGCAACTCCTATTGTCAGTATGGGACAAGGGTCCCGCGTCCCTGGACCAGGTCCTTGTGCTTTCCCCCCTAGTCAGGCGGTCCCTCTCGTGGTGGCTGGACTCCAGGAACCTGTTGGGGGGCAGATCCTTTCTGGCCCCCTCCTGAGTCACCACGGATGCCAGTCTGTCAGGGGGGGGGGGTTTCTGGAAGTCCCTGCAGTTCCAGGGGAGGTGGGGCCCTCAGGAGGCCCACACACCTATCAACATTCTGGAACTGCAGGCGATCAGGTTAGTTCTGGCCCAGTTGACTACTCACCTTCGGGGCCTGCCTGTTCAGGTGCGCTCGGACAACCAGATGGCAGTTGCCTACATCAATCATCAGGGAGGGACCCGAAGCAAGGGGGCCCTCCAGGAAGTGTCTCTGATACTGACCTGGGCGGAGACCAATGTTCCCTGCATATCAGCTGTGTACATCCTGGGGGTGGAAAACCTCCTGGCAGACTCTCTGAGCAGGGGGACCTCTCGCCAGGGAGAATGGTCCCTATGCAGCAGGGTGTTCCAATCTCCGTGTCGCCATTGGGGCCAACCAGATGTGGATCTGTTTGCGTCCTGTCACAATCACAAGCTCCCGGCATTTGTCTTCCTGTCCCAGGATCCCCTGGCCTTGACCACGGATGCTCTAGCAATATCATGGCAGGACTTTCAGCTTCTGTATGTCTTCCCTCCATTCCCCCCTGCTGGGCAGGGTGCTACGCAAGATTGCTCTGGAAGGGGTGACAGCAATTCTGATGGCCCCCAGGTGGCCAAGAAGAGTGTGGTTCGCAGACATGGTGCAGCTGGCAGTAGATCAGTACGCTCTGCCTCTGGTGCCAAATCTGCTCACCCAGGGCTCTCTACTCCATCCCAATTTACAAACTCTGGCTTTGACGGCCTGGCTGCTGAAACCTCCATCTTGATGGAGAAGGGGCTGTCTACTTCTGTTTTTGATACCATGATTAAGGCTAGGAAGAAGTCTTCTTCTCCCATTTATGACAGGGTTTGACGTGCCTACATTGACTGGTGTGAGTTTAGGTCTCTTCCCTGTCGTGTCTTCTCTATCCCCAGGATTCTGGAGTTCCTACAGCATGGGTTGGAGATGGGGCTCCAACTTAGTACTCTAAAAGGTCAGGTTTCTGCCCTGGCTGTTTTCTTCCAGGAGTCATTTGCTCAGCACTCTCTGATTAGGGGGTGACTCATGTACGTCCCCCACATAAGACTATGGTCTGTTTGGGATTTGAATCTGGTTTTGTCAGCCTTGCAGGGTGCTCCTTTTGAACCTGTGCTGGATGTGTCCCTGGCCATACTTACTCTCAAGGTTGTTTTTCTGGTGGCTATCACTTCCGTTAGGCGTGTGTCTGAGTTGGCGGCGCTCTCCATTCAGCCGCCCTACTATGAGAGACACCAGGACAAGGTGGTGTTTCGTTTCAAGCCAGATTTTCTGCCTAAGGTAGTGTCTGCCTTTCATTTGAATCAGGACATTGTTCTTCCTTCCTTGTGCCCTAATCCTAGTAATGCTAAGGAGAGGGTCTTGCATTCTTTGGATGTGGTTAGGTGTCTGAAGTACTATCTGGTGGCAACTGCACCTTTCAGAAAGACTGATGCTCTTTTTGTGGTCCCTTCTGGTCCTAGGAAGGGTTTGGCTCCTGCCAAGTCTACTATCAGCAAATGGATCCGTCAGGCTGTGATTCAGGCCTATTCTGCTAAGGGGAAGAATTCTCCCTTCCGCCTTACTGCTCATTCTCGTGCTATTGGTGCTTCTTGGGCTTTTCAGCACCAAGCTTCTGTTGAACAAGTTTGCAAGGCAGCTACTTGGTCTTCGGTTCATACCTTTTCAAGGTTTTACAAGGTTGATGTTAGGGCCTCAGCTGATGCTGCTTTTGGCCGAAACGTTTTGCAGGCGGCAGTGGTCTAAACTTTCTGTTGTTACCTTTTGGGATCCCACCCTACTTTATGGACACTGCTATTGGATGTCCCAAGTGTAAGTATTCTATTTGGAGCAGGACGTACTGTATACTAAGTATAATACAATTCTGTGATTACTCACCTGTAGAATTGGTACTATGAGTATACAGTACGTCCTGCTCCACCCCACCCTTGGTTTTGCATTATCTTGGATCCCCTGTATGGTGATTGTTATCATTGTTATAGTTACTAGTTGGGTTGTTTAATTCTCCCGGCTTCTCATTAACTGCTTTTCAATGCTGGGGATTTGTGGGAGGTCCCTGGGTATTTGAGGGGCTGGGAGGAGCCTGTTTTCGATGTCTCTGCAGTCCAGCGCCATCTGGTGAAGTATTACCCAAGTATAAGTATTATATTTGGAGCAGGACGTACTGTATACTCATAATACCAATTCTACAGGTGAGTAATCACAGAATTGTATTTTACTGCCCACATTTGGTTTAGCTCATAAGATGGATACCAGTGCTGGGTCAAGTGAGGTAATTTGTCATGCAGTTATGATGCCTCTGGTCATGGTTTAGAATCAGTTATTTAAAGCGTACCTTTGCACAAAATAATCTGTCCATTAACACCTACACCCACTTTGGGATGCCCTGCTACCTAATTTTTCCTGTAAAGCACTACATCGGGATGAATGTCTCATAAGGTCCACATTGCTTCTACGTTCCTGCGTGCCAAATGACTGCTGGCAGCTAAATACAGTTAGTCACTGACAAGGAAGTGGGTGAGCAGGCTGCTGTTACTGTCTTCACAAGATAGATTAATTGGTGGCACATCCCTAATTGAGATGCCCCAGTAATGCAGTTAGACTATAGGTTTGCTAATTTGAGTTCAGGTGTAAATCTGTGTATCTTAATGGAAAGTCATGAATTAGTACCTTGTCAGATCCCATGTGTGCACGTGTGTAGGCTCTCCTCGAATTTGCTTTCTATGCTGCACATATTGATTATTGGTATAGAAGGCTGTATGAAGGGGGGGAGTGGATAGCATTCTCTCAGCAGTTTCATCTAAGTGTGCATGCCCACATTGGCCAATCAGACAGGCCTGGTGTGGGAGCAGGCAGAAATTAGATTTTTTTTTTTTCAAGATCCTTATACATTGCCCCAAAAAGAGGGAGACCTCTGGCCCCTAGAGTTCTGGGTGTTCCTCTTTAAAGCGAGTGATAATCTTTACTCCTTTACTCTTCCCTGCTACATCCCCTCACGCTGAGAGAGGACTTATCTCACCTGGATCCAGTGCCATTTCCCACACAATTTCTGCCCCTGGGCACAGATATCTTGTAGAGACCAGACAGCAGCATCCCTCGCTCTGTGCACAGCCACGCCTGCCCTTGCTGGATTCTGGGGAATGAATTTTTTTTCTTTATTATAAAGATATGACTGGACTTCCACTTTAGTTCCACTTCTTTTGTATCCATGGCTGGCCCATTGGGGAGCTTTCCAGTACTTTTCTTAAGGTTTGAGAACTACTTAAGATTAAAAAACTTAAGGTTTTGTATGTATGTGTATAATTTCTTTTTATTCTTTTTAATAAAGGGACTGTCCAGGCAACAAAACAAAAAAAAAAGCTATATTCACTTTTTGTCCCCCACAGTTTTTCCGTCTGGCTCCGGTGTTGACCGAGCACCCCGCCGTACAGCATCAGTCTCCAATCAACATAAAGGTGAATATAGCTTTTCTGTTTTGTTGCCTGGACAGGGAATTTTAAGTCTCATTCAGTAGCTGCATCTCCTTATGTCTCTAATGCCTTCATCTGACTTTGCAGTTCGAGCATTGGAGAAAGCAAGGTCAAACACACGGCTGCAGACCAACTACTCCTCATCTGACAGCAGCCTTTACACCAATCCCCTCGGCAGCACCATATCCGCCTTTGACGGAGGATCTGACTCGAGCTCAGAATCTGAACCTGAAGACACCCAAAGCAGGAAGAAGCTACGGATCGAAGCAAGTTAATCCAAAGCAAGCAATAAAGCCAGCATCCTGTACCAAGCTTACCTACCATCTTTCTCCTCTTCTTAGCTCCTAAACGGGTCCTGCTCAACCATTTTAAGGACCCTTTTTATTGTATTTTTCTCCATTATCTTTAGCTCACTGGACTTTTGGGTTCCCATTCCCTTGTGTTTTTTTTTCTTTCCATGCTGAATTTAAATATTAAGGAAATACTTAAAGGTTTGCCACCAAAATATTTTGGATAAGAAAATAACCTTGGTGTTTCCTTATTCATAAAGATTAGCAGTAACCTAAATCCTATAATTGATTTTTAACTGCTAAACAGTATTGTTTTTTTTTTTTTTTACTTTTTTTATGTGTAATAAATTACAAAAAAAAAGTGTTCAGTTGCATTACATGTCTGTAATGATCACTTGATCGTGAGAATACGCAGCAACTTCTATGACACGAGCATTAAAGGGACGCTGCAGTCTCATAACCTAAACTCTTCCCTTTTGAGAAAAAGTTAAATCTTGTCCCAAATTCTACTTGGAAAGTGTTATCTGAAAATGGCGGGAAGGGATTTGGAAAGTGCACACCATGGACAACTTGGCTCAGGCAGGTGGTTTTCTTATCTTCAAGATAGCGATTTGTCATCTGCTGTTGAATTGCCAACTTTCTTTGCAATTTTCCTCCGTGGTCCAGATGGTTGACTGCAGCAGGTGTCTAGACTTCCAGTGTTGCAACTCTCTTTCAGGATGATGTCCTATACTTAGGGTTTTGATGATGGATGATATGATGGTGGTCATATCAATTTCAGGTCCTGTGGGCATGGAAGAAATTAGAAAGCTCTCAGCAACTAGCTGCAACTTGGGGGCTCATACAAATTCAAGTAGGAACCACAGTGTGGCTTCCACGTGCACCTGTTCAACCTTTTTATTGCAGTTTTATCAAATCGCACATACTACATATTTTCTTAGTATACAGTACATCCTGCTCCAGAAATAGTACTTACTATTGGGTATTACTCTAGACATTACTCTGCAGAGACATTGAAAACAGGCTCCTCCCAGCCCCTCAAATACCCAGGGACCTCCCACAAATCCCCAGATTTTCTCTGCAGTCTGGAATGCTAAGGACGAGAAATGGCTCTCTCTACTCGCAGGTGAGCGGGGCTATTAGCCTGCGGCCCTGTAGGACTATTCCCACCCGTTCCATTATGGGGGCTTATGGTGAGCCTCTATGGAATGCCCCTCCCGCACTATTGCCGCTTGCCCCTGCCTATCGGTGGGTCCTATTTAAGTGGCCGCTGTCCTCCCTCATTCTCCTGGTAGCCTTCGGGGGAAAAAAGGGGGGGGGTGTCGGTATGTATACTATGCATTTACGTGTTTTAGTCTTATACTTTATTGCAATTGCCTTGTGTCAGCCGCCGCGCTGTCTTGCTTTAGTATGACTGTTTTTGAAAGTGCCGCCGCCGCTGCACGCCTTTTTTGTCACCATGTTCCGCGCTTGGCGCCGGCGCGGCGTCTTTGGCTGCTTGTCATGTGCTGGCTTTGCGCTCTTCGGGGGGGGGGCGGGGCCCGCCTATGGCGCGTTCCGCGTCATTGCTTAACCGGCCCGCCCCTCGAGGTTTACCATCGCCATCTTTGTCTGCTTGGTTGGCTTATGCGCGATGGACCCCTACCTACCGCGGTCCGTAAGTGCCCTCGCGGGCGGCTTTATCTCATTTATTCTAAGCATACAGCACGTCCTGCTCCATCTATAATACTTACACATGGGTAATCCTCCGCCAGATGGGGCTGTTCACTGCAGACATACAAAAACAGGCTCCTCCCGGCCCTTCATATTCCAAGGGACCTCCCACAAATCCCCAGATTTCTCTGCAGTGCTGACTGCGAAGACATGAAGTATCACTCTCTCGCAGGTGAGCGGGGCTATTACAGCCTGCGGCCCTGTGAGACTATTCCCACCCGTCCTCTTTGACAAGATGTGCCTCCCAGCCTGGGCTGCGCTGGTCGGGTGAAGGTAGGTAGCACCATGTGTGCTTACGGAGCAACGCTCCACCGAAATCCCCCACCATAGGGTAGGCGGTCAAGGCTGATGGTGAGCCTTCAGGGGATGCCCCTCCCGCATCATTGCCTCACGCCCCATGTAGCGGTGGACCCTATGTTAACGGGTGGCCTTCCTTCCTCGTTCCCTCCTTCGTCAGGGGGAAAAGAAAGGGGGGGGGGGTTGTGTGTATAGCGGCCTTAGTGTATACTTACACGCTTATGGCTTAACTGTGTTTCACTGGTTTTGGGGATCAGAGCCGCGCTCTTACCTTACTGTTTAAGCACACTAGTATTCTGCCTTTTGCCGCAAGTACGGCGGCGGCTCGCGGACGCCCTGGCGTCTCCTTCTTCCCTCCTTCCCTTCTTAGCCTTATCGCTCTTCATAGGTTGCGCCTGCTTGAGCGCCTGTCTTAATAACAGAGTCTCTGTCACAGACTCTTCCCCGACGGGGAGCCGCAGGAGAGCCCGAGTACTGATCTCGGCTGTAACTGCCACGGCTCCGAGCGCCATTTCTTAATAGGCCGTCTGCCTTTTACTTCTCCTGTCTGTACCACCATTGGCTGGTTGCCTTACGAGCTTCGCGCTCAATCGAAGAGGGGCGTGGTTTCGGCTTGGCGCGCTACGCGTCACGATCGGCTCAGGCCCACCCCCTGAGGTTCTTCGGCACCATTTTCTTCTCCCGCGCGTGGTGAAGATCGTTCCCTCCTCTCTGTATGCAAGTGCCCTCGCGGGCGACTTTCTTTACTCTCATCCACCATTGCGCATGGCTCTGACATCCCGTTTCCCCTTATGTCTTTCAGACCACGGATTCAAGTGGCTTCTCCCGGCCCAGCATAGCTCCCTGTCGCGACCATATAAACTTACTCCCACTTCCCAGCGGATTATTGGGGCATCCAGGGTAGCTTACAGCGTCAATCCCTACTGGCAAATTGTGCCGATTAAATCACCATATGGAGGCATCTCAGGATATTGTGAACGGGGTTCCTTCGGGACAAGCCTGGCTGTTTGTAGCTTGTGGGGTCTTACCTAGCAGTGGTGACAATGCACGGGTCTGTGTTCCTTGTGCACAGCAGGCGCTATCGGTGCTTCCCGTCTCCTCTGAGGCAGGGCCTGCACCCTGCCGCACTTCACCTACTCCCCCAAGCCTGAGTCTAACCCCCAATACCAGTGGGGATTCTCATCCTGATCTGGCCACGAGGCTGGCTAGTGTTGAAAACTTGCTTGCTAATTCCCTAGCGCGTAAAGCCACCGCCAAGAGGCGGCACTTGAACCCTGAATCGACCCTCTTCCCTGTAGAACCTGATGATTTGTTGTATTCCTATGCCCATATCCCCTCGGACGAAGGGGAACTGTTCTCTGACTCTGGGTCATATGACGAGTCCAGGGGTCAGGAAGAGTCTGGCTCCGAGCATTGGTCCTCGGGTGATGTCGATAGACTGCTGGTTCAGATCTTTGAGGTTCTGTCCCTCTCTCCCCCTGCTGCTGCTCCCCGCCAAAGGGGTGATCTTTTCCATCTTGATGGAGAAAGGGTTGTCTGCCTCTGTGGTGGCTACTATGGTGCAGGCCAGAAAAAAGACTTCTTCTGCTATTTATTATAGAGTATGGCGTTCCTACATTGACTGGTGTGAGTCCAGGTCTCTTCCCTGCCGAGAATTCTCCGTCCCTAGGGTCCTGGAGTTTTTGCAGCCTGGTTTGGACTTAGGTCTCAAACTTAGTACTCTGAAGGGTCAGGTTTCTGCCCTATCTATCTTCTTTCAGAAGACCTTTGCTCAGCATCACCTGATTAAGACCTTTTTCCAGGGGGTCACTCACGTGCGTCCCCCTCGAAAGCCTACAGTCCCTGTTTGGAATTTGAATTTGGTTTTGTCTGCCTTGCAGGGGGCTCCCTTTGAGCCTGTTCAGGAGGTTGCTCTGGTTGTTCTCACTCTCAAGGTTGTCTTCTTGGTGGTTATTACTTCGGTTAGGCGTGTGTCAGACCTGGCCGCTCTATCTATTCAGTCTCCATACTATGAGCGACACCAGGACAAGGTGGTGGTCCACTTCGAACCGGACTTTCTGCCAAAAGTGGTCTCGGCATTTCATTTGAACCAGGATATTGTTCTTCCTTCTGTGTCCCAATCCTCACAACGACAAGGAGCGGGTTCTGCATTCCTTGGACGTAGTCAGGTGCTTGAAGTATTACCTGATTGTCACTAAGGCCTTCAGGAAGACTGATGCTCTCTTCGTTGTGCCTTCGGGGCCTAGGAAAGGTTTGGCTCCCGCCAAGTCTACCATCAGTAAATGGATTTGTCAGGCTGTGATTCAGGCCTATTCTACTAAGGGGAGGCCTCCCCCGTTCCGCCTTACGGCTAACTCCACTCATGCTATTGGTGCCTCTTGGGCTTTTCAGCAACAGGCCTCTGTTGAACAAGTTTGCAAGGCCGCTACTTGGTCTTCTGTTCACACCTTTTCAAAGTTTTACAAAGTTGATGTTCGGGCCTCAGCTGATGCTGCCTTTGGCCGTAAGGTTTTACAGGCGGTTGTAGTTTGAACTACGTGCCGTTGCCTTTGTTGTTGGGGATCCCACCCTACTTTATGGACACTGCTATTGGATGTCCCATGTGTAAGTGTTATAGATGGAGCAGGACGTGCTGTATGCTTAGAATAATACAATTCTGTGAAATACTCACCTGTAGAATTGGTATTATACGCATACAGCACGTCCTGCTCCACCCCACCCTGGTTTCACCTTGTTCTGGATCCCCTGTATGGTGATTGTTACCATTGTTATCATTACCAGTTTGGTGGTTGGTTTCTCCCGGCTTCTTTTTCTCACTGCTTTTCAATGCTGGGGATTTGTGGGAGGTCCCTGGGTATATGAAGGGCCGGGAGGAGCCTATTTTTGCATGTCTGCAGTGAACAGCGCCATCTGGCGGAGGATTACCCACGTGTAAGTATTATAGATGGAGCAGGACGTGCTGTATGCATATAATACCAATTCTACAGGTGAGTATTTCACAGAATTGTATTTTATTACTGTCTGCTTACTATGTCTTTCAGGCAGGCGAATCCATTGGCTTCTCCCGGCCCTCTTTTAGTTTGCTAACTTGTATAGGCCTAGTGTAATTACTCCCACTCCCTAGCAGGTTATTGGGGCATCCAGGGTTGCTTTATAGCGTTAATCCCTATCGGCCTATAGCGCCGCTATAATCGCCATATGGAGCCATCTCAGGATAATGTGACCGGGGTTCCTTCGGGACAAGCCTGGCTGTGTGTAGCGTGTGGGCAGCCTCATGCTGACGCTGACAAGGCACGGGTCTGTGTGCCCTGTGCTGAGCAGTTGCTTGCACTGCAATCTGGCCTTCCAGTGGCTGGGCCTGCACCTCGTATCACTTCGCCTACCCCCCCCAAGCTTAAATCTCACTCCTACTGAGTTGCATATAAGTGGAGATTCTCAGCCTGATGTGCCCAGATTTTTGAGGTTCTGTCCATTTCTCCCCCTGTTGCGGCTCCCAGGCAAAGGGGGGAGCTCTTCCATACAGCTAAATCACGTTTGGAATTTCCAGAGCAAGCACATTTCAATAACCTTGTGCTCAAGGAATGGGAGCGCCCCAGTAGACTTCCCGGGGTACCTAAAAGTTGGGATAGGAAGTATCTCTTTCCTGCTGATGTGGTAAAGTGTTGGTCATTCCCTCCCGAGGTGGATGCCCCGGTCCTAGGGTTATCTAACACCTCTGTCATGCATTCCCCTGACTCTACTACCCTGCGGGATGCTGAGGACCGGTGCATTGACCAGCTGGCGTCCCATGCCTTTGCATGTGCGGGGACAGCGCTGCGCCCGGTCTGTGCTTCTGCTATTACCGCTGTGGACACTAGAATCATAGTTACATAGTTAATACGGTTGAAAAAAGACATATGTCCATCAAGTTCAACCAAGGGTGTTGGGGTAGGGGGAAGTTATTTTTTATTTCATAGGGGAAGCTATTTATTTTTTTGTCTTTATTTTTTTTTTTTATTGATAACCACTAGTAATAACTGTTAATGTTATTTTCTTCAAAATAAGCATCTAATCCTTTTTTGAAGCTGTCAGCGGTTGATGCTGTAACAAGCTTCTGTGGGAGGCTATTCCATAGATTTATAGTTCTTATGGTAAAAAACTATTGTCGCCTCCGGAGACTAAATTTCTTTTTTTCCAATCGAAGGCAGTGCCCCCTTGTCCTTAGAGAGGATTTTACGTGAAATAGTGTTCCCCCATATTTTTTGTATGGTCCATTTATATATTTATACAAGTTAATCATGTCCCCCCGCAATCGCCTCCTCTCAAGACTAAACAGATTTAATTCTCGTAATCTTTCCTCATAACTAAGATCTTTCATTCCCTTTATTAGTTTGGTGGCTCTCCTTTGCACCCTTTCCAGAGTCAGGGCGTCCTTTCTATGAACGGGTGCCCAGAACTGGACGGCATATTCCAGGTGAGGGCGCACCAGTGCCTTGTAAAGAGGCAAAATTACATCTCTATCCCGTGATTCCATGCCTCTTTTAATGCACGATAGTATCTTGGTGGCCTTGGAAGCAGCTGCTTGGCATTGCATGCTGTTATTTAGTCTGTGATCTACTAGTACCCCCAGATCCTTCTCAACAAGTGACTCTCCCAGTTTTACTCCCCCGAGGACATATGTTGCCTTCGGGTTATTAGACCCCAAGTGCATGACTTTACATTTTTCCACATTGAACTTCATTTGCCAAGTGGATGCCCAGACACTCAATGTGTCCAAGTCAGCCTGAAGCTTGTGAACATCTTCAATAGACTGCACTGTGCTACATATCTTTGTGTCATCTGCAAAAATAGAGACAGTGCTTTTAATTCCATCTTCTATGTCGTTTATAAACAAGTTGAATAATAGTGGGCCAGCACTGAACCCTGGGGTACACCACTTACAACTGGTAACCATTCAGAGTAGGTATCATTAACCACAACTCTCTGCACACGATCCTTCAGCCAGTTTTCAATCCAGTTACAAACTGCGTTTTCTAATCCTGAAGATCTCCATTTCCCCAATAAGCGTCTATGGGGGACAGTGTCAAATGCTTTTGCAAAATCCAGAAAAACTATATCCACAGCCGCCCTTCTGTCCAGGCTTCTACTTACCTCCTCATAGAAGCCAATCAGGTTAGTTTGGCAGCTTCTGTCCTTAGTAAAACAGTGTTGGTTGTCACTTATAATATTATGGATAGTTACATATTCGTGTATGTTGTCCCTTAATAGTCCCTCAAGCAATTTCCCCACAATGGATGTTAAGCTAACAGGTCTGTAATTGCCCGGAGAAGACCTAGAGCCCTTTTTAAAAATGGGCACCACATTTGCCCTGCGCCAGTCCCTTGGCACTATACCAGTTGCTAGTGAGTCTTTAAAGATCAACAACACAGGTGACGAGATAACGGAACTGAGTTCTTTGAGAACTCTTGGGTGAAGTCCATCTGGTCCTCCAGTCTTATTCACATTTAAATTATTGAGTTTTTCTTGGATGATATCCACGTTTAGCTCGTTAATTATTATACTCGGGCTATTACTATCAGTGGCATCTCCTGTGTTGGCTCCTTGCGCTTCTCTTGTGTACACAGAGCTAAAGAATCCATTTAACAGCTCTGCCTTATCCTCATCCCCAGTGACCATTTCCCCATTATCATTAATTAGGGCACCTACCTGTTCTGATTTAGTTTTCTTCGAATTAATATATTTCAAAAATCATTTAGGGTTTGTTTTGCTTTCTTTGGCCACATCTCGTTCATTTTGTGCTTTTGCCAACCTTATTTCTTTCTTACACACTTTATTTACTAGTTTATACTGTTCAAGTGTTACAGCTGAGAGTTCAGCCTTGTAATGTTTAAATGCCCTTTTTTTGTTCTTTATTGCCCTTTTAACCGCAGGTGTCAGCCATGAGGGGTTTAACTTTAGCCGCTTATTATTTTTTACCCGCAGGAATACATTTTGCAACGTTGCTATTCACAATTGATTTAAAGCACTCCCATTTGGCATCTGTATCCTTATTCCTGAACAGATGCTCCCAGTCAATGTCCTTGAGTGCAGCTCTGAGCCTGGGGAAGTTGGCCTTTCTAAAATTTAATGTTTTTGCCTTCCCAGGAAGAAAATCTTTTACAGTTTATGTTAAATACAATTATATTGTGGTCACTGTTACCAAGATTTTCACGGACTGTTACTGCCCCCATCAGGTCATCATTATTTGATATTACAAGATCTAGAATAGCATCACCCCTAGTTGGTGCCTCCACGAACTGATTCATATAATTATCGTGTAGCAAGCTGAGGAATGCTCTCCCCCTTGTAGTGGAAGCAGAACCATGTCTCCAGTCGATTCCTGGATAGTTGAAGTCCCCCATCACCACCACTGTACCAGCCTGTGATGCCCGCTCTATCTGTTTATGCAGTTGACCCTCTATTTCCTCAGTTATATTTGGGGGCCTATAGATTACACCAAACTGTATTTTAGCATTGTTTATATCGCCCCCTACTTCTACCCACAAGGATTCTACATCCTCACAATCTTCTGCTAGTATCCCATCATTAATATATGCTTTGAGTTCCTGCTTTACATAAAGACACACGCCACCCCCTTTCCTTTTTGCTCTGTCTTTCCGAAAAAGAGCAAAACCTTGTAGATTGACAGTCCAGTCATGTGTGGAATCCAGCCATGTCTCAGCCACACCAACAACATCAATATTCTCTGCCAGCACCAGAGCCTCAAGCTCCCCCACTTTACTTGCCAGACTTCTGGCATTTGTGAACATACACTTTATGTTCCTATCTAGTTTGACACATTGGGGTATAGTATTAGTTCCTGCAGTAATGCATCCGTCTAATTTTTTACTGCTGGTTTGCAACTCATGGATCTCCTTATCCATCATAGCAGTCCTCCCCTTCTAATTCTCCACCCACCATCATATGCTGTCCCCTAAGTAACCTGTCTTCACTTTTATTTTCACTCTTGCCCTCCCCCCTCATCACTAGTTTAAATAACTCTCCACCCCTTCTAGTATCCTCTTACCCAGCACAGCAGCCCCCCTTCCATTCAGGTGCAAATTATCTTTAGAATACAGTTTGTACCCCAATGAAAAGTCAGCCCAGTGCTCTAGGAACCCAAATCCCTCTGCCCTGCACCAGGACTTGAGCCATGCGTTTAACTCTCTAAGCTCCCGCTGTCTTTCATGTGTAGCGCATGGCACTGGCAGTATTCCAGAGAATACAACCTTGGAGGTCCTTCCCTTCAACTTGGTGCCTAATTCCTTAAATGTATTCTCAAGGATCCTCCATTTCCCATTAATTCTGTCATTGGTCCCCACATGGACCACGACCGCTGGGTCATCCCCAGCCCCTCCCAGTAATTTGTCCACTCTTTCCACCACATGCCGAACCCTGGCACCAGGGAGACAGCAAACCATTCGGTTGAGGCGGTCTTGGTGACAAATTATTCTATCAGTCCGCCTGATAATAGAATCCCCTATGACCACTAACTGTCTAGTCCTACCTGCAGTCCCAACCACCCGCTCACTAGCTGGGCTGTTCTCCCGGCTGTTAGGGAGAACAGTATCTGCTAGGGCTGCCATTTCTGAGACTGACACTCTTGCATCATTACCCAACTTGGCAATTTTGCTAGGGTGCGCAGACACAGGAATGGCCTTCCTTTTCTGTGCACCCTTTCTACTCCCTCTATCTACATTTACCCAGCTACTTATCTGCTCCTCCTGACCCATTTCTCCGCCCTCTGTATCTACCCCATTTACTACCTGCTCAGTGAGCAGAAAACTCTTTTCCATATTGTCAATCCTCCTCAGTCTTGCATTTTGCTCCTCCAGATCTCTAACCCGAGCTTCCAGGTTTGCAATTTGCTCACATTTACCACAGAGGTATTCACCCGGGAACTGCTGCTCCTGAAGTGTATACATATGACAAACTGTGCACTGAAGTAGACCTCCAATATTGCTAGCCATTATCCTAGTTACAATACAGCAGTAAAAACAATTTTAGTACTCACAGATGCAGCAACTTTGGCTTTTACCTTCTTATTTTAGCACACTTGAAGTCCCAATATAAAGTCCCTTAATAAAAAGTCCCCTCACTTATAATACAACCTCACTTGAAAATACAACTGGAACTTGCAAAAGCTCCTGAACTCGCTTTAAACAATCTTATTTATATAAAGCAATACTTCCCTTCCAAATGGCAGTCTTTGTCTGGCAAACAGTCAGAAGGCTGGGCTCAGCTGAAATAAATAGGCTGCTAATTAGGCAGCTCCTGAACTCTCTTTAAACAATCTTATTTATATAAAGCAATACTTCCCTTCCAAATGGCAGTCTCTGTCTGGCAAATCCTTATCAGAAATATTCTTGATGGTGCCCCTGATGACTTGCCTTGTGAGGTGTTCAATGCACTCTCCAGTTGTGGTGTTTTTTTGTAAATTTTGTCCTCTCTTCCTTGGATGACACCATTAGAATATGTGCCAGGACATCTGCCCTTGTGGTGGCTATACGCCGCTCGGTTTGGCTACGCCAGTGGGCTGCTGACAACGCTGCCAAGAAGGCCCTCACTAGGTTTCCCTTCCAAGGACTATGCCTGTTTGGGGACCGCCTGGACCTTTTTGCTAAGGGAGGCAGGTTACCCCAGCGCAGGCAGCAATCCCGGCCCTTTCGGGGTCAGGGCTCCTTCTCCTCCCCCTACCGTGGTGCTAGACAAGGGAGGGGGGGTTTCCTCTACTGGGGCCCGGGGAGATTTCTGGGGTAGGGGCAGAGGATGTGGGTGTCCTGGCTCCTCCTGGGACCCCAAGGCAAAATCCTCTCCCAAGCCCCCTCAGGCATGATGGGGCGCCCTCACCCATCCGGGTGGGGGGACGGCTTCAGCACTTAGCTCACATCTGGAGGCTTCATGTCTCGGACCGGTGGATTCAGGAGGTAGTGTCCTCCGGTTACAAGATAGTTTGCTGCCTGGCTGCCCCCAAGATTCATCAGATCCTGGATTCCTCAGGCCCTTGTGTTAGCCCAGGAGCTGGTGCAGGCTGTGCAAGGCCTCCTGGAGCTGGGGGTCATCTGCAAGGTCCCTTTAAGAGAAATGGGCAAGGGTTTCTATTCCAACCTATTCACAGTTCCCAAAAAGGATGGTTCAGTCAGGCCCATCCTGGACTTAAAGATCCTCAACAAATTTGTCAGGAGCAGGCGCTTTCGCATGGAAACTCTGCACTCTGCCATCAGCTCCCTGCGCCAAGGGGATTTCATGACTTCTGTGGACATCAAGGATGCTTACCTTCATATTCCTGTCTTTCCAGGTCATCAAAGGTTCCTCAGGCTCGCTCTGCAGGATCAACACTACCAGTTTGTGACACTGCCCTTTGGTCTCACCTCAGCTCCCAGGGTGTTCACCAAGGTGCTGGCGGGCGTGATGTCTCTGCTCGGGTATCGGGGCGTCCGTGTGCTACCTTATCTGGACGACATTCTCATCACCTCCCAATCTCTACATCAGGCAGAACTGGATACTCAGCTGGTGGTGTCCACCCTGGAGTCATTTGGTTGGTTGATCAACCACCCCAAGTCCTCACTTTCCCCCTCCTTGGTGATCCCATTCCTAGGGATGAATTTGGATACAGTTCAGGCAAGGATTTTCCTTCCTCAAAAGAAGGTGGAGGGTCTGATTGCACAGGTCCAGTTCCTACTATCTTGTCCCCATCCCTCCATCAGGCAGGGAATGCAGCAGGTGGGCCTGATGGTGGCGTGCTTCAAGGCGGTCCCTTATGCTCCGTTCCACTTGAGGCCTCTGCAACTTCACCTATTGTCTGTATGGGACAAGGACCTAGCGTCCCTGGACAGGGTCTGTGTGCTCTTCCCCCCTGGTCAGGAGGTCCCTCTCGTGGTGGATGGACTCAAGGAACCTGTTGGGGGGGCAGATCCTTTCTTAGCCCTTTCTGGGAAACGGTCACCACGGATGCCAGTCTGTCAGGAAGTCCCTGCGGTTCCAGGGGAGGTGGGGCTCTCATGATGCCCACACACCTATCAATGTCTTGGAACTGCGGGCGATCAGGTTAGTTCTGGCTCAGTTGACTACTCACCTTCAGGGCCTGCCTGTTCAAGTGCGCTCGGACAACCAGATGGCAGTGGCCTACATAAATCATCAGGGAGGGACCTGGAGCAAGGGGGCCCTCCAGGAAGTGTCTCTGATCCTGACCTGGGCAGAGACCAATGTTCCCTGCATATCAGCTGTGTGCATCCCAGGGGTGGAAAATCTGGCAGACTCTCTGAGCAGGGGGACCTCTCGCCAGGGAGAATGGTCCCTATGCAGCAGGGTGTTCCAATCTCTGTGTCACCGTTGGGGCCAACGAGATGTGGATCTGTTTGCGTCACAATCACAAGCTACCTGCCTTTGTCACCCTATCCCAGGATCCTCTGGCCTTGACCACGGATGCTCTAGCAATGTCATGGCAGGACTTTCAGTTTCTGTATGTCTCCCCTCCATTCCTCCTGCTGGGCAGGGTTCTGCGCAAGATTGCTCTGGAAGGGGTGCCAGCAATTCTGGTGGCCCCCAGGTGGCCAAGAAGAGTGTGGTTCGCAGAGGTGGTGCAGCTGGCAGTAGATCAGCACACTCTGCCCGTGGTGCCAGACCTGCTCACTCAGGGCTCACTACGCCATCCCAATTTACAAACTCTAGCTTTGACGGCCTGGCTGCTGAAACCTCCATCTTGATGGAGAAGGGGCTGTCTTCCTCTGTTGTGGATACCTTGATTAAGGCTAGGAAGAAGTCGTCGTTTTCTATTTATTACAGAGTTTGGCGTGCTTACATTGATTGGGTGAGTCTAAGTCTCTTTCCTGTCGTGTCTTCTCTATTCCCAGGATTCTGGAGTTCCTACAGCATGGGTTGGAGATGGGGCTCCAACTCAGTACTCTGAAGGGTCAGGTTTCTAACCTGGCTGTTTTGTTCCAGAAGTCCTTTGCTCAGCATTCTCTGATTAGGACTTTATTCTTAGTATACAGTACGTCCTGCTCCAGGTATAATACTTACACTCGGGTTATCCTCCGCCAGATGGCGCTGCACTGCAGAGACATGGAAAAAACAGGCTCCTCCCGGCCCTTCAAATACCCAGGGACCTCCCACAAATCCCCAGATTTCTCTGCAGTGCTGACTTCAAAGACATGATGTGTCACTCTCTCGCAGGTGAGCGGGGCTATTAAAGCCTGCGGCCCTGTTGGACTACTCCCACCCGTCCTCTTCGTGATGTGCCTCCCAGCCTGGGCTGTGCTGGTCGGGTGAAGGTAGGCAGCACTACGCGTGCTCATGGAGCCATGCTCCACCGCAGTCCCCCACCAAAGGGTAGGCGGTTTAGGCTGATGGTGAGCCTCTAGTGGATGCCCCTCCCGCATTATTGCCCATGCCCCGTGTAGCGGTGAACCCTGTTCAAAGGGTCGCCATTCTCCCTCGTGTGTGTGTGTGTGTGTGTGTGTGGTGGTCTTAGTGTATTCAGTTACACTTGGACCTAGTATAATTACTCCCACTTCCCTGCAGGTCTTTGGGGCATCCAGGGTAGCTTATAGCGTCAATCCCTACTAGCCTATTGTGCCTATTAATTACCATATGGAGGCATCCCAGGATATTGTGAACGGGGTTCCCTCGGGACAAGCCCGGCTGTGTGTAGCTTGTGGGGTCTCGGCTATCAACGGTGACCATGCACGGGTCTGCGTCCCTTGTGCACAGCAGGCGCTAATGGTACTTCCTGCCCCTCCTGTGGCTGGGCCTGCACCTCGCCTCACTTCACCTACCCCCCCAAGCCTGAGTCTAACCCCCAATACCACCGCGAAAAAGCGGCACATAATCCCTGACTCTGCTCCTTTCCCTACGGAGTCTCATGAGTTTACGCATCTATATGACCATACCCTTTCGGACGAAGAGGAGCTGCTCTCTGACTCAGAGTCATCTGATGAGATGACTCACTGGATCACTGGACCCCGGATGATACTGATAAACTACTGCTTCAGATTTTTGAGGTTTTGTCCATCTCTCCCCCTGTTGCGGCTCCCAGGCAAAGGGGTGAGCTTTTTCATACTGCTAAGGCTCGATTGGAATTTCCTGAGCAAACCCATTTCAATAACCTCGTGCTTAAGGAGTGGGAACATCCCAGTAGACTTCCCGGGATCCCTAAGAGTCTGGACATGAAGTATCCATTTCCTGCTGAGATGGTCAAGTGCTGGTCATTGCCCCCCCGAGGTCGATGCTCCTATTCTAGGGCTGTCTAACACCTCTTATGCACTCCCCCGACACTACTACGCTGCGGGATTCTGAGGACCGGCGCATTGACCAATTGGCGTGCCATGCCTTTGCGTTTGGAGGGGCGGCGATGCGCCCGGTCTGCGCTCTGGCCATTACTGCCGTAGCGCTCAGGGCCATGGTATGGAATGCACTTGATGGCCCAGACGAGTTGCCTACTGATACTATTAATGCACTGTCTAACTGTGATGTATTTGTGAACTTTATCCTGTCTGCATTGGATGATGCTATTAGGCTGTGTGCCAGATCTTCCGCCTTTGCGGTGGCTATACGCCGCGCGGTATGGCTGCGCCAGTGGGCGGCCGACAATGCTGCTAAGAAAGCCCTTACTGGGCTCCCATTTAAGGGACTACGCCTGTTTGGGGACCGCCTAGACCTCTTTGCTAAAGGAGGTAAGTTACCACAGCGCAGGCGGCAGCCTCGGCCCTTTCGCAGCCAGGGCCCCCTTTCAGCCCCCTACAGAGGCGCTAAGCAGGGAAAAGGGGTGTCCTTCGCGGGGACTCGCGCAGACTCCTGGCATAGGATCAGGGGGTGACGTCCTGGCTCCTCCTGGAGGACCAAACCCAAAGCCCCTCCCAAGACCCCTCAGGCATGATGGGGCGCCCTCACCCGCCAGGGTGGGGGGGACGGCTACAGCACTTCACGCACGTCTGGAGGCGCCAAGTCTCAGACCGGTGGATTCAGGAGGTAGTTACCTCCGGCTACAAGATAGTTTGCTGTGCGGCCCCCCTCAAGATTCATCAGGTCCCGGATCCCCCAGGACCCGGTATCAGCTCAGGTCCTGATGCAGGCCGTGCAAGGGCTTCTGGATCTGGGAGTTATTTGCAAGGTTCCCTTGAGAGAATTGGGAGAAGGGTTCTACTCCAACCTTTTCACAGTGGCCAAAAGAGATGGGTCAGTCAGGCCCATTCTGGATTTAAAGATCCTCAACAAATTTGTCAAGAACAAGCACTTTCGCATGGAAACCCTGCGCTCGGCCGTTGGCTCTCTGCGCCCAGGGGATTTTATGACGTCTGTGGACATCAAAGATGCTTACCTTCACATCCCTGTGTTCCCGGGACATCAAAGGCTTCTCAGATTCGAGTTGAAAGATCAACATTACCAATTTGTGGCTCTACCCTTTGGCCTCACTTCAGCTCCCAGAGTGTTCACCAAGGTATTGGCGGGGGTGATGTCCTTGATAAGGTCAGGGGGCATTTGAGTGCTGCCCTACCTGGACGACATCCTCATCGCCTCATGGCTTCTACAGCAGGCGGAGCTGGACACTCAGCTGATGGTGTCCACCTTGGGGTCCTTTGGCTGGGTGATCAATCATCCCAAGTCCTCTCTGTCCCCTTCACCGGTGACCCCATTCCTGGGGATGATTCTGGATACGGTTCAGTCACGAATATTCCTTCCCCAACAGAAGGTGGAAGCTCTGACTGCGCAGGTGCGATCCCTGCTCTCGTGCCCCTAGCTCTCCCTCAGACAGGGAATGCAGCTGGTGGGCCTGATGGTGGCGAGCTTCGAGGTGGTGCCCTTTGCTCAGTTCCATTCGAGGCCTCTGCAGCTTCACCTCCTATCAGTATGGGACAAGGACCCCGCATCCTTGGACGGGGTTTGTGTGCTTCCCCCATTGGTCAGAAGGTCCCTCTCGTGGTGGCTAGACCACAAGAACTTGCTAAAGGGCAGGTCCTTTCTAGCCCCCTCCTGGAAAATGGTCACCACGGATGCCAGTCTGTCAGGTTGGGGGGGATTCTGGAAGTCCCTGAGGTTCCAGGGAAGGGGGGGCCCTCAGGAGGCCCATTTACCCATCAACATTCTGGAACTACGGGCGGTCAGGTTGGTTTTGGAGCAGTTGACCGATCACCTGCAGGGACTGTCTGTGCAGGTGCGCTCAGACAACAGGACAGTGGTTGCCTACATCAACCATCAGGGAGGGACCCGGAGCAAGGGTGCCCTCCAGGAAGTGTTGCGGATTCTGACATGGGCGGAGGCCAATGTTCAATGCATCTTGGCTGTTTATATCCCGGGGGTAGAGAATCTTCTAGCAGACTCTCTGAGCAGGGGGACTTCCCGTCAGGGGGATTGGTCCCTCTGCAACAGGGTATTCCAGTCCCTGTGTTACCGGTGGGGCCTACCGGATGTGGATCTGTTTGCATCCCGTCACAATCACAAGCTCCCGGCCTTTGTCTCCCGGTCTCAGGATCCTCTGGCCTTGGCCACAGACGCTCTGTCAATGTCATGGAAGAAATTTCGGCTCCTGTATGTCTTTCCCCCATTCCCCCTGCTCGGCAGGGTTCTACGCAGGATTGCCCTGGAAAGGGTGCCAGTGATTCTGGTGGCCAAGAAGAGTGTGGTTCGCAGACGTGGTACAAATGGCAGTAGACCAGTACGTCCTGCCAGAGGAGCCAGATCTTCTCACTCAGGGCTGCTTACGCCATCCCAGTTTACAAACTCTGGCTTGACGGCCTGGCTGCTGAAACCTCCATCTTGATGGAGAAAGGCTTGTTTGCCTCAGTGGTGGATACCATGGTACAGGCTAGGAAGAAAACTTCTATTATAGGGTTCCTACATTGACTGGTGTGAGTCTAGGTCTCTTCCCTGCAGGGAATTCTTAATCCCTAGAATTCTGGAGTTTTTACAACATGGATTGGAGTTGGGTTTAAAACTCAGTACTCTGAAGGGTCAGGTTTCTGCCCTGCCTGTCTTCTTTCAGAAGTCTTTTGCTCAGCATCCCTTGGTTAAGACCTTCTTTCAGGAGGTCACTCACGTGCATCCCCCACGTAAGCCTACGGTCCCTGTTTGGGACTTGAACCTGGTTTTGTCTGCCTTACAGGGTGCTCCCTTTGAGCCTATTCAGGATGCTGCTCTGGCTGTACTTACCCTCAAAGTTGTTTTTCTGGCGGCTCTCTCTATTCAGCCCCCATACTACGAGAGACACGAGGACAAGGTGGTGTTACGCTTTCAGATTTTCTGCCAAAGGTGGTGTCTGCTTTTCATTTGAATCAGGATATTGTTCTTCCTCCATTGTGTCCTAACCCTAGCAGCGCTAAGGAAAGGGTTTTGCATTCATTGGATGTGGTCAGGTGAAGTATTACCTGGTAGTCACTGCGGCTTTCAGGAAGACTGATGCTCTTTTTGTGGTCCCTTCTGGTCCTAGGAAGGGTTTGGCTCCTGCCAAGTCTACTATTAGTAAATGGATTTGTCGGGCTGTGATTCAGCCTATTCTGCTAAGGGGAAGAATCCTCCCTTCCACCTTACTGCTCATTCTACTCTTGCTATTGGTGCCTCTTGGGCCTTCCAGCACCAGGCTTCTGTTGAACAAATTTGCAAGGCCGCTACTTGGTCTTCGGTTCATACCTTTTCAAAGTTTTACAAGGTTGATGTTAGGGCCTCAGCTGATGCTGTTTTTGGCCGCAAGGTTTTGCAGGCGGCAGTGGTTTAAACTGCCTGATGTCACCTTTTGTTGGGGGATCCCACCCTACTTTATGGACACTGCTATTGAATGTCCCAAGTGTAAGTATTATATCTGGAGCAGGACGTACTGTATACTAAGAATAATACAATTCTGTGAAATGCTCACCTGTAGAATTGATATTATTTGTATACAGTACGTCCTGCTCCACCCCACCCTGGTTTTTGCATTATTCTGGATCCCCTGTATGGTGATTGTTATCATTACCAGTTGTTCTGGGTGGCTTAATTCTCCCGGCTTCTTGTTCACTGCTTTTCAATGCTGGGGATTTGTGGGAGGTCCCTGGCTATTTGAAGGGCTGGGAGGAGCCTGTTTTTTCCATGTCTCTGCAGTGCAGCGCCATCTGGCGGAGGATAACCCAAGTGTAAGTATTATATCTGGAGCAGGATGTACTGTATACAAATAATATCAATTCTACAGGTAAGCATTTCACAGAATTGTATTTTTCCAGGGGGTGACTCATGTGCGTCCCCCACGTAAGACTATGGTGCCTGTTTGGGATTTGAATCTGGTTTTGTCAGCCTTGCAGGGTGCTCCTTTTGAACCTGTGCAGGATGCTTCCCTGGCCATCCTTACCCTCAAGGTTGTGTTTCTGGTGGCTATCACCTCTGTTAGGCGTGTGAGTTGGCGGCGCTTTCCATTCAGCCCTCCTACTATGAGAGACACCAGGACAAGGTGGTGTTTCGCTTCAAGCCAGATTTTCTGCCTAAGGTAGTGTCTGCCTTTCATTTGAATCAGGACATTAGCCTCGATTCAGAGACACATTCGTCCGGACTTCCGTAGCTGTCTGTGAAAGTTTTGGTGGGTGTTTGTCATTTTTTTGCTTTTTTTTGTACATTTTTCATTTGTACGAACGTTCAGGAAGATGCGTATATGCTCTTTCGAAAAACGGAAGCAAATCGGAAGTTTCTCGTTCATTCGGGAGCATTTTTCCACCAAATCTGAAATTTTTCGTCCGTTCAGAAAGTTTTCGTTATTGCAGTGGGCTTGCAAATAATTCAGAGAGCTGATTGCCGATGGGACAACACCCCATAAATCCGTTTCATTGCCGAACCACTCCCGGCACCTTTTAGACGTCGGAACTAGAGCCATGGACGAGTCTACTGCCTTTGAGGAGCATGAGGATCTGCAACTCATGGGAATTGAGATCGTCCGGAGGGCAGAGACCAGACTGCATCGGCGGCGACGCAAGGACATCAATAGCATGCATGACGTTGAGCTGTTCGAGCTGACCAGGCTTAATCGCGCTGCCCTCCATAAATTGTATAGTGAGCTGCGCCCATGGTTAGCCCGCACCACAACGAAGGGGCAAGCAATTTCAGGTATGACCAAGATGCTTGGCTGCCTGCAATTTTTGGCGAACGGCTCGTTCCAGAGGCTGGGGGCCCTCTCCGTGGGGATCTCTCAGCCTACGCTGAACCGCGCACTATCCAAATTTTTGGAAGGCATGGCTACCCTAACTCGGAAATATATTTGTTTCCCTGAGGATATGGTAGCCAGAAACGCAATTAAGCTGGCATTTTATAATATCGCCGACATGCCCAACGTCATGGGTGCTATTGACTGCACACACGTTGCCCTCGTCCCACCGGCAGTCGACGAGTATATATACAGGCAAGTTGTGGCTTCCATTGTATCTAAATGTTTGGTTGTCCCTCCTTTGGCCAATAACATTATTTGTATTTCTCCATCCTTGTTTTAAAACCATCATTGTGAATAGTCCCTCCTTTTAAGCAGAGCATCCTTGCCCTTATTTACTCCATTTTTAGTCTCCCTTATTGTGAATAGTCCCTCCTTTTAAGCAGAGCATCCTTGCCCTTATTTACTCCATTTTTAGACTCCCTTATTGTGAATAGTCCCTCCTTTTAAGCAGAGCATCCTTGCCCTTATTTACTCAATTTTTAGACTCCCTTATTGTGAATAGTCCCTCCTTTTAAGCAGAGCATCCTTGGCCTTATTTACTCCATTTTTAGTCTACCTTATTGTGAATAGTCCCTCCTTTTAAGCAGAGCATCCTTGCCCTTATTTACTCCATTTTTAGACTCCCTTATTGTGAATAGTCCCTCCTTTTAAGCAGAGCATCCTTGCCCTTATTTACTCAATTTTTAGTCTCCCTTATTGTGAATAGTCCCCCCTTTTCATTAGGCACTCTATGTTGCTAGTCTCTCCTTTTACATATTCCCTCATTGCAATCAGTCCCTCCATGATAATGCTTCCTCCTTGGCAAGAGTGTATGTGCAACAATGGACCTTCTTTTTCCATTCTTTGCCAAGTTTGGGCCAAGTAAAACATTTTAAAGTGTACTTGAAAGAGAACAAGTCACTCAACCTTGTAAAGGCTCGAACATACATCTTCTTTTGTTGGCCACTTAAATGTAAGGTAGTTGTTTAGTGTTATTTGTCTGGATGTTAACGTTTGACTTAGCCTGTTAGAAGTGAGCGTTGGATTCGTGGCCTCATTTTTTTTATTTTTGTTTTATGTTTATTTTTGTCACAGAAATAGGAAAATGGGCCACTCACTGAATGTGCAAGCAGTGGTGGCCCAGGACATGCATTTTCTGAGCGTCCTGGCAGGCTACCCTGGCTCAGCCCATGATGCCTACATCCTGCGCCGTTCAGGATTATTCCGGCAGTTTGAGTCAGGAGAATTTGCGGTGCATGGCTCCTTGGTAAGTTGAGTCCAATTACCTATTTAGAATTTATATGTGTGGCTTGAATTTTTGTGGGAGTCACCTTTCCTCCACGATGCCTTGCCCATCACCTTGGGAACATGTGTAACCCGACTGGACCCATTACTTGATCCAAACTACATTGGCTGTCAAATTTTTAGTCCTGCATTGTTTTAACTCCAAAGTGTAATGAGAGCAAAAGTCAGACACAGTCTTCAAAACACTTTGACATCCAAATCTGTTAGGGTCTGCGCCATCTTTGCTTACATGCATTTTACTTACTGAGTAGAGGTGAGCGGGATAAAGTGCAGGGGCAGCCTTACACTTGTTTTGGACTAAGCCAAAACAGAAAATGGGTCAGGTAAAGTTAAACCATAATACATTGTTCTGCAGCACAGACAGGAAACAATAGCTGCTAACAGTCTGCCTGATTACCCAGCATCCACAGTATTATTGACCTACTTTGGGCCCCCATCTCTCACATATGTTTAATTGTTGTTTTTGCATCTGCAATATGTATGCTCATGTTTGTGTGACAATGTCACATACCTCATTAATCTGTTTTTTAAAGGAATTTTGCGCTGCAATGTATGAATTAATGGTAATATTAGTTTCCCTTACATTGTTGTAGGCGATTTGGGGTATCCACTACTCCCGTGGCTGATGACTGCGGTCCTCCGGCCACAGACTCCAGCCCAAGAGGCCTACAATCGTGCCCATAGAAAGACCAGGGCAGTGGTGGAGAGGGCCTTTGGACTCCTGAAGACCCGTTTTCGGTGCTTGGACCACACTGGGGGCTCCCTGCAGTATGACCCTAAAAAGGTCATTGATATCATTATGGCATGTGCAGCGCTGCATAATTTTGCGATTATGCAAAGGGTCCCCCGATATGTTGATTGCCCACCCTCTCCACCCTCCGATGAGCCAGACGACGCCTATGTGGGCCAGGCAAGTGCGTCTGGGCAAGCCGTGCAGGCAAATTTAATTGCCACACATTTTGCCTAATTTATGTTTGGGTTTGGATGTGTTTTTTTGGACTTGGTTATTTATGTTTTTTGTTTTTGTTTTGGTATGTATAATTTCATTATGAATAAACCAATAATGAAGTTGTGCAAAAAAACAACAATGTTTGTGGACTTATTTGGAGACATTGGTTATTGTTTTTTTTTTTGTTGTCTACTTGAACTAATATTTCAAAACACCACAGACATAAACTTGGTGAAACAAAAATATTTACTACTTTGTAAAATGTTTCTGGGATACAAACAGAATAGGAGGTGAGTGCCCCTCACAGACTTTGGGGCCAGACATGTACATGAAATTTGTTTAAAAACATGTTCCAAAACAGAAAATTTGACACAAATAAGCCCTCTCCTGCTTGCCCACATTTTCAACAGACACAGGTTGGAAGCAAACCGAGCTATGCCACATCTACACCTGTAAGTCAATGGCCCACCCAAACCAGAACAGCCAGTCCCAATCCCAATCCAGTACAATCACAGCCAGGGTCCAAGGTCTTAGTTTGGCAGCCCAGAATGTCACCCAATCATGGCGCCAAACATGAGGAGCCACCACAAATGTTATTGTGCCCAAGACAGCCACGCAACAGCTTAAGTGGCCGCTTCAGTGAGTCTTGGGCTCTGTCATTGGCTAGTGGGCTACCTCACGCCTTGAATGACCTATATGGGGGCAAATCCAAAACAACCTAGCAAGAGCAGCGCAAAATGGCGAAAAAGCCGCCTCTCATGGTGCCATGCTGACTCCATCATCTGCACGCCCCTCCCCTGGGAAACTGGGCGACGTTGCTGAGTACGCCGCCCAATTCCCCGGGTTGTGGGGCGTGCAGATGATGTTGCTCGAGGACCCCCAACAGCCACAGGTCTGCTCACCAAATCCTCAGCAGCAGATCTGAAACTGGGGACTGGAGGGTCAGTCTCTGCATGCTGCCCACGATGTGCAGCCAGCTTCCCTCTGCTGCTGAGGGTTTGGCGGAGAAACATTTTGGGACAGTTGCAGATTCTGGCCCAGGGGAAGATCTTCATAATCTCCAAGGAAGCTTCCATCCTCCTCCTGCTCCTGGATTTGCTCCATCAGTGTGTGGCTCTGTTGGGGACATGTGAAAAAAAAAAGTTTCAGTGTGGGGAATACCTATATAAATCAGACAAGAAAAACATGGCAAGCCACATGCATACATAACAGCATCAAAAAACACTTACCGTAGATATCGGATCCTGGGTCCTATGCAGCGCGGAAGAAGACGGCAGCGGTAACATGGCAGAGGAGTCCCCACTAGCTGAGGGATGATGCTAGGCTGCATTAGAAGAAAAAGAGCTATGAAAACACACAACTATGCATTGTTGATGTTTAAGAACACATATGCTAAGCAAAGAAACGTGGCCAAGCAGGAATGGCCACTCCCACAACGTCGCCACTTGGCCTTCACTAGGAATGCCATTACATTAGTGCATGGATTGTTAAACCAGACTAGACACATAGGTCACGTGTCTAAAAACAAACATGCAACTAATGGCTGCTGTGTGAGTTGCCACATCCCTTTTAGGCGATGAAGTTAACACACTAAGGTGCCAAATAGCAGTTACAATATGATTCTGGTGGGGAACATTGTATCTCAGAAAACATTTGTAGCAAACCATCTTAATCCGTTGTGCACCCAACCCAGCTCTTACCAAATTGACCAACAGCCAAAGATGTTAGTGTGGCGTGTGCTTGTCAATTAATACATAGCACGCATTCCTTTTCTCCACTCCTAAGTTTCCTAGTTTTCAGAAATTTACTTAAACGTCATGTATGTGGGTGTCAATTTGCACATTACCAGTCCACACACATTACACACCCTGGTCAAAGTGAGCACTCCAATCAAAGCCACACCCTAGAGCCATGTTTTTAGCTAGCCCTTGCTGCCACACCCTAGAGCCATGTGTTTAGCTAGCCCTTGCTGCCACACCCTAGAGCCATGTGTTTAGCTAGCCCTTGCTGCCACACCCTAGAGACATGTTTAGCTAGCCCTTGCTGCCACACCCTAGAGACATGTGTTTAGCTAGCCCTTGCTGCCACACCCTAGAGACGTGTTTAGCTAGCCCTTGTTGCCACACCCTAGAGCCATGTGTTTAGCTAGCCCTTGCTGCCACACCCTAGAGACATGTGTTTAGCTAGCCCTTGCTGCCACACCCTAGAGACATGTGTTTAGCTAGCCCTTGCTGCCACACCCTAGAGACGTGTTTAGCTAGCCCTTGCTGCCACACCCTAGAGACATGTTTTTAGCTAGCCCTTGCTGCCACACCCTAGAGACATGTGTTTAGCTAGCTCTTGCTGCCACACCCTAGAGACATGTGTTTAGCTAGCTCTTGCTGCCACACCCTAGAGACATGTGTTTAGCTAGCCCTTGCTGCCACACCCTAGAGACATGTGTTTAGCTAGCCCTTGCTGCCTATGTGTAGGTGTACACACATTTTTGGGGTCATTCACACATTACTAACCTGCTGGAATTGGCGGGTTGTCGGTGTCCTGCTGGCCCGAGTGTCCCTCTAAGGCCACAGGATGGAGCAAGCCCAGAATCATCTCCTCAGCCTGTGTAAATCTCATTTTGGTTGGAAATCCTCCGCCAGTTTTTTCGCTGTAAAACATAGTAAGCATCATTAAGCGCACTGATGGATACCCAAGAATAATAAAAAACCCCAAATAAGCTATGTACCTGTACAGCCGCCTTTGACTCTGTTTCTTCCACACAGCATATTTCAGGTCCGAGATCTTCCGCTGAACCTGTTCCACATCTTTGCATTCCTCACCCGCTGTATTGACTTGCCTGGTGAGTTCTTCAAAAAATCTCTGCTTTGAGCTGTTTGCTGGTGGTTTTGGATTTGCTCCCATATAGGTCATCAAAATATAAGGTGAGCCCACTAGCCAATGCCAGAGTTTGGGACTCACCAAAACGGCCACTCAAGTGTCCTCAGCGCAATGTGCGCCCTCTTTGGGGTGGTTGTGGCTCCTCAGTGCTTGGTGGCAAATGGGGTGACATTCTGGGCTGGGGGGATGGAGGAGACCTCAAGGACTGGAGGCTGGCTGTGGATCGTACTGGACTGGGAAAGGGACTGGGTGTTCGGGTGGCCACTGAAGTAGCAGGTGTCGATGTGGCATAGGGGAAATGCATGACAACCTGTGCCGGAGGAGAATGTGGGCGAGCAAGAGAGGGTCTGGGCGAGCTGAAGCTGCTGCTTTGAGCCCTGTGGGTCTGTGGGGCCTTGGAGGTCGTTGGCTGGGGTGAGGCATATCTGGTGGTTCGCACACTCTTGGCCTTTGCTTTGGAGCCACGTGCGGGGGGGAGGGCCCCTGCTGCGGCTTCTGGACCTGGACCTTGTTCGGCCCCTGCTGCGCCTTGGGCCCCTGCTGCGGCTTCGGGACCTGGACCTTGTTCGGCCCCTGCTGCGGCTTCGGGACCTGGACCTTGTTCGGCCCCTGCTGCGGCTTCTGGACCTGGACCTTGTTCGGCCCCTGCTGCGGCTTCGGGACCTGGTTCGGGACCTTGTTCGGCCCCTGCTGCGGCTTCGGGCCCTGTGTTTGAGGCCTTTGGCTATGGCCTTGGTGCCACGTGGGGGGGGATGTGGGGCAGGGTGGGGTGGGGCTTCGTCCCCTCTTACCCATCTGTGGGGCATGAGCTTGCCCAGCCTTGGTTTGCTTGCTCTTTGGTTGGGCTGCTGCAACCTCTTTTTTGGCCGCGGCCTTTGTGGTAGGCCTTAGCCTGGCTTTCGGCTCTTGGGAGCGTGTTTTCGGGCCCTCAGCCTGCTCAGCCCGCTTGGTCTGCTTCTTCTGGGCAGGAATTTTTTTCGGTGCCATTTTTGGTGGACTCTCAAAGAGAATGAGCTGTGTGTGCAGGGACCTTTAAATAAGGTATCCGGCGTGTGACGCCTACGCGTGCGAAACCCGGAAACCGCTGGGGCAGTGCTTATCTGCTGCCGAGAAGAAGAAGAAAGATGGCGCCCACTATCTTCACCCGCCAACAAGAAGAGATCATCATGCTTTTAAGTGTCTTTTAAGGACTTTGCTTGGATTTGTAAATGCTGCTCTACATGTTAAGGATGCGCACGAAGTAATAGATTGTTTTTAAATTTGGTTCACCTACATGCACACCCAAGCGCACGCCACACACGTGCCAAACAACAGTGCGGCCAGATTTGAAAGTTAAGTTAGCCTAGAAGTGTGTGTGTGTATGTGTTCATGTGATTGAACCAAAGAATGTATTGTTGCCACTTCTTGATAAGCATTTCTGATTTCTTGCTATGTTTGATTTCTGTTTTGTAGACCATGCTGGAGCGCAGGTACGACTACCTGCCCAACTCGTTTGAGAAACGAAACGTCGCCCTGGAGATCATCTCGGAGATCCAACATCAGACCGACACCACCTTCACCCACACACAGATCATGCAGCATTGGTCGGACCTGAAGCGACTGCACATGCCCCGGGTGCGGAGGTTTTTCGGGATCCATTTCCCAAGTAAGTACATAGCGCTTGCATGCAAGATGTAACTACGACAGAAGTTAGACCTTTTATTTATAATGCCTTTTCTTTGGTAGTGTTGGAAATGGATTACCGCACCCGGAGGCGCACAGGCCGACCAGTGCTGCATGATTCTGCAGCTGGGAGTGAAGGTGGTGGATCTCCAGGGCGACGGGCCGACCCCTCCTCTGTGGCCTCCTCAGACCAGCCCCTGGACCTTACCACAGAGGAGGGGCGGCACAGCGTGGGCATGCCACGCATGCGAGAGCCTCTGGTATGTCCCTCTTCATGTCTACGCACACACATATACATGCTATCTCCTACCCAACTGATTCCTTTCATCTGTTTATCTAGATGCTTCTGGAGCGGGTGAGGAAGTGGAAGAGGAGGCAGCAGATGTGCTACAAGCAGAAGCTGGAGAAGGTGAGTGATGTGAACCAGACTTGGCAAAAGACATTTTCTGACTGAGGAATTTGACCATAAAACATATTTCCCATGTTTCTACAGGCACTTCTTCACAGCAGAGCCAGGACCCAGGACCTCAGCGTGTTGTCCCCAACGAGCCAGCTCGCGGCCACCAACCAAGTAAGTAGTCAGGGCATTATTAGCATGTATGTGGTACTTGACATCAACACACAGATACATCAAGCCCTAGCCAATGGCAATATAAGTGTGACCTGTGGCCACTTCCTTAGCTTAATGACTTGCCATAATTACATATGTAGCCTTGATTTATTTGTGTAACTTCCAAACATTCAATCCACAGGTGGCAAACATGTATTGATATGAATCTAATGTTTTTTCTCCATTTGTTACAGGGACCACACGGCAACAAATTTTGGAAATGAATAGGAGGGTCCTTGCGTTGGTGGCCGATATGAAGGTGATGGTTGACTCGTTGGGGACAACAGAAGAAGACGAAGAGGAGTAAAGTCCTGGGTCCTGGCCCTGTTCTGCTGAGGCAGTTTTTATATTTTTAAAATTGTTTTAATTAAAAAAAAAAAGTTTTATTTGCCCAGAGCAAAAAATGTTTTACTATTTTAAAACCACAAAAAATATTTAATAGTAAAAAAGTTAAAAGAAAACAACGTTTCAGTGTCATTTCTGGTAACACATACATTTACAAAAAAGAAAGGGGCAAATACATATTTTGAGGTCAAGATTCAGATGTCCACGAAGGGATTTGGGTAAGTTTTAGGGTGCTAAAATGGAAGAAGAACCTAAGCGCTAAGTGATTTGGGTAAGTTTTAGGGACCTAAAATGGAAGAAGAACCTAAGCCCTAAGTGATTTGGGAAAGTTTTAGGGACCTAAAATGGAAGAAGAACCTAAGCGCTAAGTGATTTGGGTAAGTTTTAGAGTGCTAAAATGGAAGAAGAACCTAAGCGCTAAGTGATTTGGGTAAGTTTTAGGGACCTAAAATGGAAGAAGAACCTAAGCGCTAAGTGATTTGGGTAAGTTTTAGGGTGCTAAAATGGAAGAAGAACCTAAGAGCTAAGTGATTTGGGTAAGTTTTAGGGACCTAAAATGGAAGAAGAACCTAAGTGATTTGGGTAAGTTTTAGGGACCTAAAATGGAAGAAGAACCTAAGCGCTAAGTGATTGGGTAAGTTTTAGGGTGCTAAAATGGAAGAAGAACCTAAGCGCTAAGTGATTTGGGTAAGTTTTAGGGTGCTAAAATGGAAGAAGAACCTAAGCGCTAAGTGATTTGGGTAAGTTTTAGGGACCTAAAATGGAAGAAGAACCTAAGCGCTAAGTGATTTGGGAAAGTTTTAGGGACCTAAAATGGAAGAAGAACCTAAGCGCTAAGTGATTTGGGTAAGTTTTAGGGTGCTAAAATGGAAGAAGAACCTAAGCGCTAAGTGATTTGGGTAAGTTTTAGGGACCTAAAATGGAAGAAGAAACAAAGCGCTAAGTGATTTGGGTAAGTTTTAGAGTGCTAAAATGGAAGAAGAACCTAAGCGCTAAGTGATTTGGGTAAGTTTTAGGGACCTAAAATGGAAGAAGAACCTAAGCGCTAAGTGATTTGGGTAAGTTTTAGGGACCTAAAATGGAAGAAGAACCTAAGCGCTAAGTGATTTGGGAAAGTTTTAGAGTGCTAAAATGGAAGAAGAACCTAAGCGCTAAGTGATTTGGGTAAGTTTTAGGGTGCTAAAATGGAAGAAGTACCTAAGCGCTAAGTGATTTGGGTAAGTTTTAGGGACCTAAAATGGAAGAAGAACCTAAGCGCTAAGTGATTTGGGAAAGTTTTAGGGACCTAAAATGGAAGAAGAACCTAAGTGCTAAGTGATTTGGGTAAGTTTTAGGGTGCTAAAATGGAAGAAGAACCTAAGCGCTAAGTGATTTGGGTAAGTTTTAGGGACCTAAAATGGAAGAAGAACCTAAGCGCTAAGTGATTTGGGTAAGTTTTAGGGACCTAAAATGGAAGAAGAACCTAAGCGCTAAGTGATTTGAGTAAGTTTTAGGGACCTAAAATGGAAGAAGAACCTAAGCGCTAAGTGATTTGGGTAAGTTTTAGGGACCTAAAATGGAAGAAGAACCTAAGCGCTAAGTGATTTGGGTAAGTTTTAGGGACCTAAAATGGAAGAAGAACCTAAGCGCTAAGTGATTTAGGTAAGTTTTAGAGTGCTAAAATGGAAGAAGAACCTAAGAGCTAAGTGATTTGGGTAAGTTTTAGGGACCTAAAATGGAAGAAGAACCTAAGTGATTTGGGTAAGTTTTAAGGACCTAAAATGGAAGAAGAACCTAAGCGCTAAGTGATTGGGTAAGTTTTAGGGTGCTAAAATGGAAGAAGAACCTAAGCGCTAAGTGATTTGGGTAAGTTTTAGGGTGCTAAAATGGAAGAAGAACCTAAGCGCTAAGTGATTTGGGTAAGTTTTAGGGTGCTAAAATGGAAGAAGAACCTAAGCGCTAAGTGATTTGGGTAAGTTTTAGGGACCTAAAATGGAAGAAGAACCTAACCGCTAAGTGATTTGGGTAAGTTTTAGGGACCTAAAATGGAAGAAGAACCTAAGCGCTAAGTGATTTGGGTAAGTTTTAGGGACCTAAAATGGAAGAAGAACCTAAGCGCTAAGTGATTTGGGTAAGTTTTAGGGACCTAAAATGGAAGAAGAACCTAAGCGCTAAGTGATTTAGGTAAGTTTTAGGGTGCTAAAATGGAAGAAGAACCTAAGCACTAAGTGATTTGGGTAAGTTTTAGGGTGCTAAAATGGAAGAAGAACCTAAGCGCTAAGTGATTTGGGAAAGTTTTAGGGACCTAAAATGGAAGAAGAACCTAAGCGCTAAGTGATTTGGGTAAGTTTTAGGGACCTAAAATGGAAGAAGAACCTAAGCGCTAAGTGATTTGGGAAAGTTTTAGGGACCTAAAATGGAAGAAGAACCTAAGCGCTAAGTGATTGGGTAAGTTTTAGGGTGCTAAAATGGAAGAAGAACCTAAGCGCTAAGTGATTTGGGTAAGTTTTAGGGTGCTAAAATGGAAGAAGAACCTAAGCGCTAAGTGATTTGGGTAAGTTTTAGGGACCTAAAATGGAAGAAGAACCTAAGCGCTAAGTGATTTGGGAAAGTTTTAGGGACCTAAAATGGAAGAAGAACCTAAGCGCTAAGTGATTTGGGTAAGTTTTAGGGTGCTAAAATGGAAGAAGAACCTAAGCGCTAAGTGATTTGGGTAAGTTTTAGGGTGCTAAAATGGAAGAAGAACCTAAGCGCTAAGTGATTTGGGTAAGTTTTAGGGACCTAAAATGGAAGAAGAACCTAAGCGCTAAGTGATTTGGGAAAGTTTTAGGGACCAAAAATGGAAGAAGAACCTAAGCGCTAAGTGATTTGGGTAAGTTTTAGGGTGCTAAAATGGAAGAAGAACCTAAGCACTAAGTGATTTGGGTAAGTTTTAGGGACCTAAAATGGAAGAAGAACCTATGCGCTAAGTGATTTGGGTAAGTTTTAGGGACCTAAAATGGAAGAAGAACCTAAGCGCTAAGTGATTTGGGTAAGTTTTAGGGACCTAAAATGGAAGAAGAACCTAAGCGCTAAGTGATTTGGGTAAGTTTTAGGGACCTAAAATGGAAGAAGAACCTAAGCGCTAAGTGATCTGGGAAAGTTTTAGGTACCTAAAATGGAAGAAGAACCTAAGCGCTAAGTGATTGGGTAAGTTTTAGGGTGCTAAAATGGAAGAAGAACCTAAGCGCTAAGTGATTTGGGTAAGTTTTAGGGTGCTAAAATGGAAGAAGAACCTAAGCGCTAAGTGATTTGGGTAAGTTTTAGGGACCTAAAATGGAAGAAGAACCTAAGCGCTAAGTGATTTGGGAAAGTTTTAGGGACCTAAAATGGAAGAAGAACCTAAGCGCTAAGTGATTTGGGTAAGTTTTAGGGTGCTAAAATGGAAGAAGAACCTAAGCGCTAAGTGATTTGGGTAAGTTTTAGGGACCTAAAATGGAAGAAGAACCTAAGCGCTAAGTGATTTGGGAAAGTTTTAGGGACCTAAAATGGAAGAAGAACCTAAGCGCTAAGTGATTTGGGTAAGTTTTAGAGTGCTAAAATGGAAGAAGAACCTAAGCGCTAAGTGATTTGGGTAAGTTTTAGGGACCTAAAATGGAAGAAGAACCTAAGCGCTGAGTGATTTGGGTAAGTTTTAGGGTGCTAAAATGGAAGAAGAACCTAAGCGCTAAGTGATTTGGGTAAGTTTTAGGGACCTAAAATGGAAGAAGAACCTAAGCGCTAAGTGATTTGGGTAAGTTTTAGGGACCTAAAATGGAAGAAGAACCTAAGCGCTAAGTGATTTGGGTAAGTTTTAGGGTGCTAAAATGGAAGAAGAACCTAAGCGCTAAGTGATTTGGGTAAGTTTTAGGGGCCTTAAATGGAAGAAGAACCTAAGCGCTAAGTGATTTGGGTAAGTTTTAGGGACCTAAAATGGAAGAAGAACCTAAGCGCTAAGTGATTGGGTAAGTTTTAGGGTGCTAAAATGGAAGAAGAACCTAAGCGCTAAGTGATTTGGGTAAGTTTTAGGGTGCTAAAATGGAAGAAGTACCTAAGCGCTAAGTGATTTGGGTAAGTTTTAGGGACCTAAAATGGAAGAAGAACCTAAGCGCTAAGTGATTTGGGAAAGTTTTAGGGACCTAAAATGGAAGAAGAACCTAAGTGCTAAGTGATTTGGGTAAGTTTTAGGGTGCTAAAATGGAAGAAGAACCTAAGCGCTAAGTGATTTGGGTAAGTTTTAGGGACCTAAAATGGAAGAAGAACCTAAGCGCTAAGTGGTTCGGGTGAGCTTTAAGGGCTCCAAAGTGAAAAGGCAGGATAGCGCTAAGTGGTTAGGGTGAGCTTTAAGGGCTCCAAAGTGAAAAGGCAGGATAGCGCTAAGTGGTTAGGGTGAGCTTTAAGGACCCAAAAGGGAAAAGGCAGGATAGCGCTAAGTAGTTAGGGTGAGCTTTAAGGACCCAAAAGGGAAAAGGCAGGATAGCGCTAAGTGGTTCGGGTGAGCTTTAAGGACCCAAAAGGGAAAAGGCAGGATAGCGCTAAGTAGTTAGGGTGAGCTTTAAGGACCCAAAAGGGAAAAGGCAGGATAGCGCTAAGTGGTTAGGGTGAGCTTTAAGGACCCAAAAGGGAAAAGGCAGGATAGCGCTAAGTGGTTAGGGTGAGCTTTAAGGACCCAAAAGGGAAAAGGCAGGATAGCGCTAAGTGGTTAGGGTGAGCTTTAAGGACCCAAAAGGGAAAAGGCAGGATAGCGCTAAGTGGTTCGGGTGAGCTTTAAGGACCCAAAAGGGAAAAGGCAGGATAGCGCTAAGTGGTTAGGGTGAGCTTTAAGGGCTCCAAAGTGAAAAGGCAGGATAGCGCTAAGTGGTTAGGGTGAGCTTTAAGGACCCAAAAGGGAAAAGGCAGGATAGCGCTAAGTGGTTAGGGTGAGCTTTAAGGGCTCCAAAGTGAAAAGGCAGGATAGCGCTAAGTGGTTAGGGTGAGCTTTAAGGACCCAAAAGGGAAAAGGCAGGATAGCGCTAAGTGGTTAGGGTGAGCTTTAAGGACCCAAAAGGGAAAAGACAGGATAGCGCTAAGTGGTTAGGGTGAGCTTTAAGGACCCTAAAGGGAAAAGGCAGGATAGCGCTAAGTGGTTCGGGTGAGCTTTAAGGACCCAAAAGGGAAAAGGCAGGATAGCGCTAAGTGTTTAGGGTGAGCTTTTTTGTATTCTAAGTGATGGGAGTGAAATTATGTAGGCGAGCACTTTAATGAGGTAAGTTTGTAGTGCGCAGGCGCAAGATCGTAAGAATTTCGTCTGGACGAATATTTTTGGAAAAAGTGAAGCAGGATGTATCGGGAAGCGGAAAGGATTCGTGTGAGGATACGATGGGAAAAGGGCAAAAACGAAAGGCTACTTGGTTAGCTGAGTAAATGAATCTGAAAAGTCTCGATGGAAACTGACATCCTCGTACGCGTACTCTGGCATACGAGCGGACGGAAATTTTACAGAAGGTTTACGAAGCATGCTTGGAATCGCTCGCACATTCATACGAGAGCAGGAGCTTTTGAAAATGATACGACGACGGCACGAAAACGGAAGTTTTTTTGTGTCTCTCTGAATCAAGGCTATTGTTCTTCCTTCCTTGTGTCCTAATCCTAGCAATGCTAAGGAGAGGGTTTTGCATTCTTTGGATGTGGTTAGGTGTCTGAAGTATTATCTGGTGGCTACTGCACCTTTTAGAAAAACTGATGCTTTTTGTGGTCCCTTCTGGTCCTAGGAAGGGTTTGGCTCCTGCCAAGTCTACTATCAGCAAATGGATCCGTCAGGCTGTGATTCAGGCCTATTCTGCTAAGGGGAAGAATCCTCCCTTCTGCCTTACTGCTCATTCTACTTGTGCTATTGGTGCCTCTTGGGCTTTTCAGCACCAAGCTTCTGTTGAACAAGTTTGCAAGGCCGCTACTTGGTCTTCTGTTCATACCTTTTCAAAGTTTTACAAGGTTGATGTTAGGGCCTCAGCTGATGCTGCTTTTGGCCGAAAGGTTTTGCAGGCGGCAGTGGTCTAAACTGTCTGCTGTTAACTTTGGGGATCCCACCCTACTTTATGGACACTGCTATTGGATGTCCCGATAGTAAGTACTATTTCTGGAGCAGGACGTACTGTATACTAAGTATAATACAATTCTGTGATTACTCACCTGTAGAATTGGTATTATGAGTATACAGTACGTCCTGCTCCAGAAATAGTACTTACTATCGGGACATCCAATAGCAGTGGTTATTAACCCCTTGGTTTTGCATTATCTTGGATCCCCTGTATGGTGATTGTTATAGTTACTAGTTTGGGTTGTTATAATTCTCCCGGCTTCTCGTTAACTGCTTTTCAATGCTGGGGATTTGTGGGAGGTCCCTGGGTATTTGAGGGGCCGGGAGGAGCCTGTTTTCGATGTCTCTGCAGTCCAGCGCCATCTGGCGGAGTAATACCCGATAGTAAGTACTATTTCTGGAGCAGGACGTACTGTATACTCATAATATCAATTCTACAGGTGCGTAATCACAGAATTGTATTTTTCTATTAATGAAAATCTTGTTACATCCGGTCAATACATTTATTCTAAGTATACAGCACGTCCTGTTCCAGAAGATATTCCTTACACTTGGGATATACTCCAGTAGATGGCGCTGGACTGCAGAGACAACAAAAATGTGGCTCCTCCCTGCCCCTTATATTCCAGGGACCTCCCACAAAATCCCCAGTTCTTCTCTGCAGTCGGCTCTGCGATGACAAGAAGATGTCTCTCTCTACTCGCAGGTGAGCGGGGCTATTAGCCTGCGGCCCTGTAGGACTATTCCCACCCGTTCCTCCTTTTCATGCCTCCCAGCTTTGGCTGCACTGGTCGGGTGACGGTAGACAGCACCGTTGTCAGGTGCTTAAGGAGCGCTGCTCCGACCGCAATCCCCCACCAAAGGGTAGGCAGTATAGGCCCATGGTGAGCCTTATGGGATGCCCCTCCCGCCCCCTGTCCATCTGTGCATTTGTGGGCTCCTGTTAGGTTGGCCACTGTCCTCTCTCGCTCTCCCTGGTATTTCTTGGGGGGGGGGGGGTGTTGTGTGCGTGTGTGTTGTAGGTGCATTCTTCACGTTTTTATTTTTTCTGAGGGATAGCTTGGCTTTTGTTGCCGCACATGTGTTGGTTGCACTGGTAGCTTTTTAAAATGTTGCCGCGCGCGTGCGCGCTTGTTCGCGTTCCGCGGCGACTTTACTTCAGGCGCTGCTGCGCCATCATTGGCTGACGTGGTCACGTGGGCGCCTTCGCGCTCTTTGGGGGGGCGGGCCTTGCGGATGGTGCGTTCCTCATCACTGTCTCCGCGGCCCGTCCCTCGAGGTATCTGCGGGCGCCATTTTGCCTTCTCGTGCTGCGTCGCTGGTTTCTACCTACCGCGGTCCGTAAGTGCCCCTGCGGGCTGGCTTATCTTTTTATGTTGCTTACGCAACGGGACTTTCTGTTTATGTCTTGCAGGCGGGTCAAACTTAATTGTGGTTTCTCCCGGCCTATCCCCTCTATTTAGTTGCTATTTGAGGCCTACTCTGCCTTTACCTCCCACTTCCCTAGCAGGTTATTGGGGCATCCCGGGTGGCTTTATTCTGTAAATCCCTATTGATAATCGCCATATGGAGGCTTCTCAGGATAATGTGCTTGGGGTTCCTTCGGGACAAGCCCGGCTGTGTGTGGGGTGTCCCCTACTAGTGATGACAATGTGCAGGTCTGTGTACCCTGTGCCCATCGAGTGCTTGCGCTGCAATCTGGGTTGCCTGTGGCTGGGCCTGCGCCCCGTGTGGCTTCGTCCACTCCCCCTACGCTTACATCTGACTCCCAGTGAGGTGCATACCAGTGGGGAGTCTCAGCCTGATTTGTCTACCAGGGTGGCTAGTATTGAGAAGCTGATTGCTGGCTCTACGGTGCGTAAGGTCTCGGCTAGGAGGCGGCATCTGGCACCTGGTGTTAACTTATTTCCTATGGAGGCTGAGGAATTCTTTGACCTAGCCGGCTATACCCCCTTGGAGGAGGGGGAGTTGTTCTCTGATTCAGAATCATCTGATGAGCAGCCTAAGGGTTATGCTGATTCTGGCTCTGACCCATGGGCTCCAGATAATACTGACAGGCTTTTGGCTCACATTTTTGAAGTACTTTCCATTTCTCCTCGTGCCGCGGTTCCTCGGCAGCAGGGGGAGTTGTTTCACACTGCTAAGCCACGTTTGGGGTTTCCTGAGCAAACTCACTTTAACAATCTTGTGCTCAAAGAGTGGGAGCGACCAAGCAGGCTCCCTGGGGTGCCTAAGAGTTGGGATAAGAGGTACCCTTTTCCTGCTGAAATGGTTAAGCGTTGGTCGTCCCCTCCTGAAGTGGATGCACCAATTCTGGGGTTTTCCAACACTTCTGTCATGTATTCCTCTGACTCTACACTGAGTGATGGTGAGGACCGGCGCATTGATCAGCTGGCTTCCCATGCCTTTGCCTGTGCGGGGTCAGCTCTGTGCCTAGTTTGTGCCTCTGCTATTACTGCTGTGGCTATTAGGACTCTGCTCAGGAGTATTTTAGATGGGGCTCCTGATGAGGCAGCTAGTGCAGAGTATAATGCCCTTCTGCGTTGTGAGGAATTTGTTGCATATGTCCTCTCTGCCTTGGATGATACCATTAGAATGTGTGGCAGGGCATCTGTCTTGGCGGTGGCTATACGCCGCTCGGTTTGGCTGCGCCAGTGGGCAGCTGACAACGCTGACAAGAAGGCTCTCACTGGGTTTCCCTTTAAAGGCTGCATCTTTTTGGGGATCGCCTGGACCTGTTTGCTAAGGGAGGCAGGTTATCCCAGCGCAAGAGACAGTCTCGGGTTCCTTTCTTCCCTCCTACCGTGGGTCCAGAATGGGAAGGGGAGCGTCATTTGCAGGGGCCCGGGGAGATTTCTGGGGCAAGGGCAGAGGTTGTGGCCTCCCTGGACCCTCCTGGGGTTATAAATCTAAGTCTTCCCCCATGCCCCCTCAGGCATGAAGGGGCGCCCTCACCCATCCAGGTGGGGGGACGGCTTCGGCTCTTTGCTCACGTCTGGAGGCTTCATGTCTCAGACCGGTGGATTCAGGAGGTAGTGTCCTCCGGTTACAAGATAGAGTTGGCAGCCTGGCTGCCCCCAAGATTCATCAGATCCCGGATGCCTCAAGACCCCCCTGTCAGCTCAGGGCTTGTTGCTTGCTGTGCAGAATCTACTGGAGCTGGGGGTCATCTGCCAAGTGCCCTTAGGGGAAATGGGCAAGGGCTACTATTCCAACCTTTTCACCGTTCCCAAAGGAGATGGGTCTGTCAGACCCATCCTGGACTTAAAGCTTCTCAACAAGTTTGTCAGACCCAGGAGGTTTCGCATGGAGACTCTGCGCTCAGCTGTAAGTTCACTACGCCCAGGGGACTTCATGACCTCTGTGGACATCAAGGATGCTTACCTCCATGTTCCAGTCTTTCCAGGTCATCAGAGATTCCTCAGGTTCGCTCTGGAGGATCTGCATTACCAGTTTGTGGCATTGCCCTTCGGTCTTACTTCAGCTCCCGGGGTATTCACCAAGGTGCTGGCGGGCATTATGGCTCTAGTGGGGCCCTCAGGAGGCCCACACCCCTATCAACATTCTGGAACTGAGGGCGATCAGGTTGGTTCTAGCCAGTTTGACCCTGCACCTTCGGGGTTGGGCTGTTCAGGTCCGCTCGGACAACCTGATGGCGGTTGCCTACATCAATCATCAGGGAGAGACCTGGAGCAAGGGGCCCTCAAGGAAGTGTCTCTGATTCTGTCCTGGGCAGAGAACAATGTCCCATGCATCTCAGCTGTGTACATTCCGGGGGTGGAAAATTTGGAGGCAGACTCTCTGAGCAGGGGGACTTCTCGCCTGGGGGAATGGTCCCTCAGCAACAGGGTGTTTCGCTCTCTGTGTCACTGTTGGGGTCAGCCAGATGTGGATTCCAGTCTTTGTGTCTCTGTCCCAGGACCCTCTGGCCTTTGCCGTGGATGTTCTGACAATGCCCTGGCAGGGCTTTCAGCTACTGTATGTCTTTCCCCTGTTGGGTAGGGTTCTGCGAAAGATAGCTCAGGAAGGGGTGCCAGCAATCCTGGTGGCCCCCTGTTGGCCAAGAAGAGTGTGGTTCGCAGACATCATGCAGCTGGCGGTAGATCAGTACGCCCTGCCCAAGGATCCAGACCTGCTCACTCAGGGGCCGCTACGCTACCCCAATTTACAAACGCTGGCTTTAACGGCCTGGCTGCTGAAACCTCCATCTTAATGGAAAAGGGGCTGCCTGCCTCTGTTGTTAACACCATGATCAGGGCTAGGAAAAAGTCCTCTTCTTCCATCTACTATAGGGTCTGGCGTACCTACATTGACTGGTGTGTTTTCTATTCCTAGGTTTCTGGAATTCCTCCAACATGGTTTGGATCTGGGGCTTCAACTCGGCACTTTGAAGGGTCATGTGTCTGCCTTGGCTGTTTTCTTTCAGAGATCTTTTGCTCAGCATCATTTGGTCAGGACTTTTTTCCAGGGGGTTACTCATGTGCACCCCCCACGTAAGCCTATGTTACCAGTCTGGGACTTGAACTTGGTCCTATCTGCCTTGCAGGGGTCTCATTTTGAGCCTGTGCATGAGGCTGCTTTGTCCATTCTTACGCTTAAGGTACTCTTTATGGTAGCTATCACTTCGATTAGGCGTGTTTCTGAGTTGGCGGCGCACTCCATCAAGCCCCCTTACTTTGAGAGACACCAGGACAAGGTGGTGTTTCGCTTTAAACCAGATTTTCTGCCTAAGGTTGTGTCTGCTTTTCATCTCAATGAGGACTTTGTATTTGTGGCAGGCTATGCCACTGCCTCGAGGAGAGTGATGGAGCTGGGACCTGTAGTGCCTTCTTTAATCGAAAATACAGCCAATCAGTTGTTTGATGGAGCAAGTGTAAACCATCAGGATTAAATCAGATAAGTATTGCATCTTGCACTGCCGCTGTCCTGCCTTCCTTGCGACAGGTGTATATTGGTATGTAAATGGCGCCATTAGATGTCTGGGTCACATTGACACGCCCTAATTCCTGTCCTGTGTCTGTTTACCCCTTAATTATATAACTAAGTCCCCAGTAAAGGAGGGGAAAAAAAGATAAAGGGGGGTAATAAGTGGAGAGACCATTCCCCCCCCCCCCCCAGGGAAAAAAGTGCCACCACATAAATTATTACACTTAACCACAAATCACTATACTTCCCTAAGTCCTCCCCCCCCCCCCCCCAGAAATATTTCTTGTGCCCTCCTTTTATCTTAATTACCCTAACATTACTGTCCAAGTGACCCCTCTAAATTACTCTTTTAGTATGAAGTCACCCTTCCCCACCCATAAGCCCCTCCTTTACATTACCCGCCCAAAAACTCCCCCTCCCTCTAGCACTAATCCTTATATGTGTTCCCTGCCCCATGCTGAAAAGAAAAGATATACAAACATTAATTAACTAGGCTGCTAGATAAGGGAACAAAAAAAATATTTTTTCCTTGTGTACAGCACGGCTTCATCATTTCAATCATTACATCTGGGTATTCCGCCACAAGGTGGCGCAGTTGACTGCAGAAGACTTGTGGCTCCTCCCAGCCCAATAAAAGGCCAGGAATTACCCATAGACTCCCAGTGTTTCTCTGCAGTCCTGACTGCGAAGACTGAAGATGGCTCTCTCTGGTTATTCGCAGGCGAGCGGGGCAACCAAGCCTGCGGCCTCCACCCATTTTCCGGACCCTCCTGCCTCCCAGCCTTGGCTGACGGATCGGGTGACGGTAGGGGAACACCTGGGGTCGGGTGTTCAGTGAGCTTTGCTCCGGGCCGCAGACCCTGTATCTGAAGGGTAGCTGGCCATAGGCAAATGATGAGCCTATAGGGAGAATGGAGAAACCACTCTGTTGTGTTTGTGTCACTGGTATTGATGCTACTGGGGTGAGTTGTTCTTGAGGGGGGTGCTTCTTCTATTTGATTTGGCCACGGTTGTTCTGGCCCTTGGGGGGTTTTGTCTTCCCCCTCCCTTTTTTCCCCTCCCCCCCCTACTGGTCGCTGTGTCCCTGCTCCCTCTCTCTCCCCCTCTCCCCGGTGAGGCCATTCGCGGGGGGAGGACGGGATGCGAGTGCTGCGGCCTTTCTCCCCGCCGCCACGAGTGCACTGCGCTCCGCGGCGGGAGACGTTGAGGAGGCTGGTCCGTGGGATGACGAGTATTACGTCATCGTCTCGCAGCCCGCCCCGCGAGGATCGCAGCGGCGCCATCTTGTTTTCCTGCTACTGTGCTGGTTGGGTGAGGGATTTTGGGGAATGCTGTCCTCACTGGCCGGCCGCGGGATATCGCTGAAGGTGCCTGCTGCCTGACGAGTTCATTCCTGAGTGCTGCGGACGCCATTGCAGCTGGTCCGTAAGTCGATTCCTCCGTTTCTGTATTACCTTTTGGTGCATGTGCTGTGGGATGCTCATTTGTATTTCATGCTTATGTCTTTCAGACGGGATAGCAGTATTGTGGTTTCTCCCGGTTCCATACCCCCGCCCCCTCTTCCCCGCCTGTCCCTTTTTGTGGGGCATCCATTGAGGGCATCCCAGGTGGGCTTTCCTTAACCTTTATACCTTGTTGGCTGACTATGCCTTTTTTGATAATCACCATATGGAGGCTTCTGGGGATAGCGAGCTTGGGGGCCCCTCGGGGGAGGCTCGGCTGTGTGTCATGTGCGGGGCATCCCCTTTGAGTGGCGGCGGCACGCTTTGTGTCTTGTGCGCCCAAAGTGTCATCGCGGAACAAGTTGGGCTGAGCGTCTCTCTTTCCAGTCCTGTCCTCCCGACAGCTTCACTTACTCCCCCGCGCCTGCACTTAGCTACCAGCGAGGGGGAAGCCAGCAGGGGGTCTCATTTGGACCTGGCACTGCGTGTGGCCAGCATTGAGCGACAGCTGGCCCGGCCTGCCACGGGCAAGGCCTCTAGCAAAAAGAGGCACCTAGACGTAGACTTGTCCCTTTTTGCCGATGAGGACGAGGGTTTTGATGTTTATGGCGGCCGTGACTCCCTGGAGGAAGGGGAGTTGTTCCGTGACTCGGATTCCTCTGGGGATTGTCAGGGTCTTCCTCAGACGAGGATACTTGGCTCCCGGATGATACCGATAGGCTCTTGTCGGCTGTGTTTGATACCCTACATATTGCCACCCCAAGGTGGCAAAGAAGAAGCAAAGCCCTGACAAGCAACGCCTGGAGTTCCCGGAGCAGGGCCATTTTTCCAATATGGTCCTCAAGGAGTGGGAACGCCCCAACAGGTTACCCTCTGTGCCCAAGGGGTTGGATAGAAGGTATCCCTTCTCGGCTGACTTGGTCCGTTGCTGGTCGTGCCCCCCTGAGGTGGACGCTCCAGTTCTGGGGCTGTCCAACACTTCGGTCATGCCGTCTCGGCGTATGGATCAGCTGGCTTGTCATGCTTTCACCTTTGTAGGGGCCGTTTTGCGTCCGGTCTGCGCCGCGGCTATTGTGGCCATCGTTATTAAAAAGAAGGTCAGACGCCTTGCTGAGGCCGCCCGGTCTCACAGGAAAATGGAGGATTATAAGGACCTTTTGCTTTGTTCTGACTTTATTGCCTTTGTGCTATCTGCCATGGATGACACGGTCAGGCTTGGCGGTAGGGCCTCAGCCCTGTTGGTTGCTATGCCTAGATCCGCCTAGTTGCGTCAGTGGGCGGCCGACACTGCCGCTAAGAAGTCTCTCACCGGGCTTCCCTTCACTGGACTTCGTCTCTTCGGTGAGCGTCTTGATGTTCTGACTAAGGATGGTAGGATTCCACAGCGTAGAAAGCAGGCTCGTCCCTTTCGGGGATCCTCTTCCTTTCGCCCTGTGACAGAGTGTCTGGACAAGTCATAGAGGGTGTGTATATCTGCCCAAGATTTCTTGTATCTGTCAGGTAAAAGCAACCAGGAAGTTAGAAACTAGGGATCTAGGATCTCTAGTTTACAGGGCCTGTGTTGCTGGAGTGGGGAAGAGAGGGTGGGCCCCACTCCACCCGTACAGTCCGGGTCTTGGGCTGTCTGATTAGTGCAAGGTTTGCTTGCCTGATAGAAGGAGGGAGTTCACACACATTCCGGCTCTTATCCTGGGAGCAGGACATCTGCTAGGAGCCTGTGGGAGCATTGCCGGTGGTATGTTATCATCTGTTATGTTATGGTGCCCGGTACTAGGCCGGCACTGGGTTAGTCAGGAGCACCTAATGTTTAGTTAGAACCGGACAGGCATAGGACTTATTTTGTTTAGTTTTTTTTTACTTTATACCACAATCTGGCAATAAAACTGGCTGAGGTCAGTTAAACGATCCTTTCTTGTTCTGTGGACTTTGTGCCTGCTGAAAGTGTGCCCGTCTACCCAGGAGACGACTAACCTGCTACCTAACCCCTTACAGCCCTTATAGGGGAGGTCGTGGGTCCTCCTTCTCAGGTAGTTGTAGAGACTCTTGGGGTCGAGGCAGACCCAGCGGTCACCCTGGGCTCTCCTGGGGAACCAAGCCCAAACCCCCCCAAAGCCCCTCAGGCATGAGGAGGTACCCTCACCCGCCCAGGTGGGGGGACGGCTTCGGCTTTTTGCTCACGTCTGGAGACTTTTCGGACCGGTGGTTTCCTCCGGTTACAAGATAGAGTTTGCAGCCTGGCTGCCCCCAAGATTCCCGGATCTCTCAAAATCCTGTGATGGCTCAGGGCCTGCGGTTGGCCGTACAACGCCTTCTAGCTTCCGGGGTGATTTGTCCGGTACCTCTTCAGGAACAGGGTCGGGGGTACTACTCCAACCTGTTCACGGCCCCCCAAATGGACGGCTCCCTGAGGCCCATCCTGGATTTAAAGGGCTTCAACAAATTTGTCAGATTCAAGCATTTCCGCATGGAGACCTTTCGCTCGGCTGTGAGTTCCCTTCAGCCGGGCGACTTCATGACCACGGTGGACATCAAGGATGCCTACCTTCACATTCCGATCTTTCCAGGTCACCAGAGGTTCTTGAGGTTCGCTCTGGGGGATCAACACTACCAGTTTGTGGCCTTGCCGTTCAGTACAGCACGGCTTCATCATTTCAATCATTACATCTGGGTATTCCGCCACAAGGTGGCGCAGTTGACTGCAGAAGACTTGTGGCTCCTCCCAGCCCAATAAAAGGCCAGGAATTACCCATAGACTCCCAGTGTTTCTCTGCAGTCCTGACTGCGAAGACTGAAGATGGCTCTCTCTGGTTATTCGCAGGCGAGCGGGGCAACCAAGCCTGCGGCCTCCACCCATTTTCCGGACCCTCCTGCCTCCCAGCCTTGGCTGACGGATCGGGTGACGGTAGGGGAACACCTGGGGTCGGGTGTTCAGTGAGCTTTGCTCCGGGCCGCAGACCCTGTATCTGAAGGGTAGCTGGCCATAGGCAAATGATGAGCCTATAGGGAGAATGGAGAAACCACTCTGTTGTGTTTGTGTCACTGGTATTGATGCTACTGGGGTGAGTTGTTCTTGAGGGGGGTGCTTCTTCTATTTGATTTGGCCACGGTTGTTCTGGCCCTTGGGGGGTTTTGTCTTCCCCCTCCCTTTTTTCCCCTCCCCCCCCTACTGGTCGCTGTGTCCCTGCTCCCTCTCTCTCCCCCTCTCCCCGGTGAGGCCATTCGCGGGGGGAGGACGGGATGCGAGTGCTGCGGCCTTTCTCCCCGCCGCCACGAGTGCACTGCGCTCCGCGGCGGGAGACGTTGAGGAGGCTGGTCCGTGGGATGACGAGTATTACGTCATCGTCTCGCAGCCCGCCCCGCGAGGATCGCAGCGGCGCCATCTTGTTTTCCTGCTACTGTGCTGGTTGGGTGAGGGATTTTGGGGAATGCTGTCCTCACTGGCCGGCCGCGGGATATCGCTGAAGGTGCCTGCTGCCTGACGAGTTCATTCCTGAGTGCTGCGGACGCCATTGCAGCTGGTCCGTAAGTCGATTCCTCCGTTTCTGTATTACCTTTTGGTGCATGTGCTGTGGGATGCTCATTTGTATTTCATGCTTATGTCTTTCAGACGGGATAGCAGTATTGTGGTTTCTCCCGGTTCCATACCCCCGCCCCCTCTTCCCCGCCTGTCCCTTTTTGTGGGGCATCCATTGAGGGCATCCCAGGTGGGCTTTCCTTAACCTTTATACCTTGTTGGCTGACTATGCCTTTTTTGATAATCACCATATGGAGGCTTCTGGGGATAGCGAGCTTGGGGGCCCCTCGGGGGAGGCTCGGCTGTGTGTCATGTGCGGGGCATCCCCTTTGAGTGGCGGCGGCACGCTTTGTGTCTTGTGCGCCCAAAGTGTCATCGCGGAACAAGTTGGGCTGAGCGTCTCTCTTTCCAGTCCTGTCCTCCCGACAGCTTCACTTACTCCCCCGCGCCTGCACTTAGCTACCAGCGAGGGGGAAGCCAGCAGGGGGTCTCATTTGGACCTGGCACTGCGTGTGGCCAGCATTGAGCGACAGCTGGCCCGGCCTGCCACGGGCAAGGCCTCTAGCAAAAAGAGGCACCTAGACGTAGACTTGTCCCTTTTTGCCGATGAGGACGAGGGTTTTGATGTTTATGGCGGCCGTGACTCCCTGGAGGAAGGGGAGTTGTTCCGTGACTCGGATTCCTCTGGGGATTGTCAGGGTCTTCCTCAGACGAGGATACTTGGCTCCCGGATGATACCGATAGGCTCTTGTCGGCTGTGTTTGATACCCTACATATTGCCACCCCAAGGTGGCAAAGAAGAAGCAAAGCCCTGACAAGCAACGCCTGGAGTTCCCGGAGCAGGGCCATTTTTCCAATATGGTCCTCAAGGAGTGGGAACGCCCCAACAGGTTACCCTCTGTGCCCAAGGGGTTGGATAGAAGGTATCCCTTCTCGGCTGACTTGGTCCGTTGCTGGTCGTGCCCCCCTGAGGTGGACGCTCCAGTTCTGGGGCTGTCCAACACTTCGGTCATGCCGTCTCGGCGTATGGATCAGCTGGCTTGTCATGCTTTCACCTTTGTAGGGGCCGTTTTGCGTCCGGTCTGCGCCGCGGCTATTGTGGCCATCGTTATTAAAAAGAAGGTCAGACGCCTTGCTGAGGCCGCCCGGTCTCACAGGAAAATGGAGGATTATAAGGACCTTTTGCTTTGTTCTGACTTTATTGCCTTTGTGCTATCTGCCATGGATGACACGGTCAGGCTTGGCGGTAGGGCCTCAGCCCTGTTGGTTGCTATGCCTAGATCCGCCTAGTTGCGTCAGTGGGCGGCCGACACTGCCGCTAAGAAGTCTCTCACCGGGCTTCCCTTCACTGGACTTCGTCTCTTCGGTGAGCGTCTTGATGTTCTGACTAAGGATGGTAGGATTCCACAGCGTAGAAAGCAGGCTCGTCCCTTTCGGGGATCCTCTTCCTTTCGCCCTGTGACAGAGTGTCTGGACAAGTCATAGAGGGTGTGTATATCTGCCCAAGATTTCTTGTATCTGTCAGGTAAAAGCAACCAGGAAGTTAGAAACTAGGGATCTAGGATCTCTAGTTTACAGGGCCTGTGTTGCTGGAGTGGGGAAGAGAGGGTGGGCCCCACTCCACCCGTACAGTCCGGGTCTTGGGCTGTCTGATTAGTGCAAGGTTTGCTTGCCTGATAGAAGGAGGGAGTTCACACACATTCCGGCTCTTATCCTGGGAGCAGGACATCTGCTAGGAGCCTGTGGGAGCATTGCCGGTGGTATGTTATCATCTGTTATGTTATGGTGCCCGGTACTAGGCCGGCACTGGGTTAGTCAGGAGCACCTAATGTTTAGTTAGAACCGGACAGGCATAGGACTTATTTTGTTTAGTTTTTTTTTACTTTATACCACAATCTGGCAATAAAACTGGCTGAGGTCAGTTAAACGATCCTTTCTTGTTCTGTGGACTTTGTGCCTGCTGAAAGTGTGCCCGTCTACCCAGGAGACGACTAACCTGCTACCTAACCCCTTACAGCCCTTATAGGGGAGGTCGTGGGTCCTCCTTCTCAGGTAGTTGTAGAGACTCTTGGGGTCGAGGCAGACCCAGCGGTCACCCTGGGCTCTCCTGGGGAACCAAGCCCAAACCCCCCCAAAGCCCCTCAGGCATGAGGAGGTACCCTCACCCGCCCAGGTGGGGGGACGGCTTCGGCTTTTTGCTCACGTCTGGAGACTTTTCGGACCGGTGGTTTCCTCCGGTTACAAGATAGAGTTTGCAGCCTGGCTGCCCCCAAGATTCCCGGATCTCTCAAAATCCTGTGATGGCTCAGGGCCTGCGGTTGGCCGTACAACGCCTTCTAGCTTCCGGGGTGATTTGTCCGGTACCTCTTCAGGAACAGGGTCGGGGGTACTACTCCAACCTGTTCACGGCCCCCCAAATGGACGGCTCCCTGAGGCCCATCCTGGATTTAAAGGGCTTCAACAAATTTGTCAGATTCAAGCATTTCCGCATGGAGACCTTTCGCTCGGCTGTGAGTTCCCTTCAGCCGGGCGACTTCATGACCACGGTGGACATCAAGGATGCCTACCTTCACATTCCGATCTTTCCAGGTCACCAGAGGTTCTTGAGGTTCGCTCTGGGGGATCAACACTACCAGTTTGTGGCCTTGCCGTTCAGTATCACCTCGGACCCTCAGGTCTTCACCAAGGTGCTGGCGGGTGTCATGGCTCTACTGAGAAGCCAGGGCATTCACATTCTTCCTTACCTGGACGACCTATTGATTGCTGCTCAATCTCTTCATCAGGCCGAGAAGGATACTCAGGTGGTGACTTCCACTCTCGAGTCCTTCAGCTGGGTGATCAATTATGCCAAGTCTTCACTATCTCCGTCTTTGGCAAGGTCCTTCCTGGGCATGACGCTGGATGCTTCTCAGGTCAAGGTATTTCTTCCCCAGCAGAAAGTGGAGGGCATTCAGATGCAGGCGCGGGCGCTGCTGCGGTGCCCTCATTCCTCCATCCATCTGGGGATGCAGTTGGTAGGCCTCATGGTGTCTTGTTTCGAGGCGGTTCCCTTTGCTCAGTTCCACATGAGACCTCTTCAGTTACATCTCTTGTCTGTTTGGGATCGGAATCAGGAGTCCCTGGATCAGAAATTTGCTCTGTCTCCTCTGGCCAGGCAGTCCCTTTCGTGGTGGCTGGACTCGAGGAATCTTCTAGTGGGCAGGTCCTTTCTGCCTCCGCGCTGGGAGATTGTCACCACAGATGCCAGTCTGACCGGTTGGGGGGGGGGTTGGCAGTCACTGAAGTTCCAGGGTCAGTGGGGTCCCTAGGACATTCTAGAATTGAGGGCGATCAGGTTGGTTCTCTTCCAGTTAACTTCCCACTTTCGGGGTCGTGCTGTACAGGTCCGCTCGGACAATCAGACGGCGGTTGCCTACATCAATCATCAGGGAGGGACTCGGAGCAAGCGAGCCCTCAAGGAAGTGTCCCTGATCTTATCTTGGGCGGAGGAGACAGTTCTCTGCATCTCGGCGGTTTACATTCCGGGGGTGGAAAACCAGGAGGCGGATTCCCTGAGCAGTGGGACGTCTCGTCTGGGGGAATGGTCCTTAAGCAACAAGGTTTTTCTCGCCCTGTGTCGCTGCTGGGGTCAGCCGGATGTGGACCTGTTTGCATCCCGTCACAATCGCAAGCTTCCAAGATTCGTCTCCCTGTCAAAGGATCCTCTGGCCTTCGTCACGGACGCGCTTGCAATTCCCTGGACTGAGTTTCGGCTCCTCTATGCATTTCCTCCATTTCCTCTGCTGGGTCATGTGCTGCGCAAGATAGCCCAGGAGGGGGTACCGACCATTCTAGTGGCCCCCCGCTGGCCGAGGAGGGTTCGCGGACGTCGTCCAGATGGCAGTGGATCGGTACGTCTTGCCCGACGATCCAGAGCTTCTCACTCAAGGACAGCTGCTTTATCCCAATTTACAAACGCTGGCTTTAATGGCTTGGCTGTTGAAACCTCCATCTTGATGGGTAAGGGTTTGCCGGCTTCGGTTGTCGATACTTTGATTCAGGCTCTGAAGAAATCTTCGTCTATGATTTACTATAGGGTCTGGCATGCTTATATTGCCTGGTGTGAGTCAAAGTCTCTATCTTGTCATGAATTCTCCATTCCCAGGATTCTGGAGTTTTTACAGCATGGTCTGGATTCGGGTCTACAACTTAGTACCCTCAAGGGACAGGTTTCGGCTCTGGCAATCTTTTTCCAAAGATCTTTTGCCAATCATAGGCTTGTCAAGACTTTTTTCCAGGGAGTTACTCATGTGCGTCCGCCGTGTAAGCCTCTGCTACCGGTTTGGGATTTAAACTTGGTGCTTTCTGCTCTACAGGGTCCTCCCTTCGAGCCGCTACGCGATGCTGCTCTGCCCATTCTGACTCTTAAGGTAGCCTTTTTGGTCCCTATTACTTCGGTGCGTTGCGTCTCTGGCAGCGCTTTCCATGAAACCTCCTTATTTTGAGTGGCATCAGGATAAAGTGGTGTTTCGTCTTAAGCCGGATTTTTTGCCCAAGGTTGTATCTGCCTTTCATCTCAATCAGGACATTGTCTTACCTTCCTTGTGTCCTGCCCCTTCCAATTCTAAGGAACGAATCCTTCATTCTCTGGACGTCGTTAGGGCGCTTAAATTTTATTTGGTCGCCACTGAGTCTTTTAGGAAGTCTGATGCTGTTTGTTCTTCCTGCCGGGCCTAGGAAGGGCTTGCCTGCAGCCAAATCTACTCAGTAAGTGGATCCGACAGGCGGTGGTGCAAGCTTATTCTGCCAAAGGGAAGGAACCTCCCTTACGTGTTACTGCTCACTCTACTAGGGCTATTGGTGCCTCTTGGGCTTTTCAGCACCAGGCTTCTGTTGAACAGGTTTGTAAGGCCGCTACTTGGTCTTCTGTTCATACCTTTTCTAAGTTTTACAAGGTTGATGTTAGGGCCTAAGCTGATGCTGTTTTTGGCCGCAAGGTGCTTCAGGAGGTAGTGGTTTGAACTGCCTGCCGTTACTCATTGGGGATTCCACCCTACTTTTATGGACACTGCTATTGGATGTCCCAGATGTAATGATTGAAATGAAACAAGCCGTGCTGTACACAAGGAAAAATAGAATTCTGTGATTACTCACCTGTAGAATTGATTTTACTGTGTACAGCACGGCTTGTTTCATCCCTCCCTTGTTATCATTGTTCTTGGTTGCCTCTTTATAGTGATTTGTTAATGAAGTTATTTTGTTGCGGGCTGTGTATTATTGTCATCATGGTCTGTCTCCCGGCTTCTGGCATTACTGCTTTTCAACACTGGGAGTCTATGGGTAATTCCTGGCCTTTTATTGGGCCGGAGGAGCCACAAGTCTTCTGCAGTCAACTGCGCCACCTTGTGGTGGAATACCCAGATGTAATGATTGAAATGAAACATTGAATGAGTGAATGAGTGCTGTACACAGTAAAATCAATTATACAGGTGAGTAATCACAGAATTGTATTATTTCAGGACATTAACTTGGACAGAAGAAAAAAATACGAGAGACTCTTATTTTACTAAAGAACATTATTCATAAGCCATCCTTCATCACAAGTGTTCCCAGAGCCCCAATGTTCAGTATCCTCTCACTTCCTTTGCTGCCAAAGGGCGATCTAAGCACTCCTCGGGTGAGCTAGTTGGTTAGATCCAGTTTACTCAGAAGTTGTCTACCCTCCTCACTGGAAGCAAACGTGATTTGCATATTTATAATGACTTTACAACCAAAAAAAATATATAGCTCTGTTGGCACAGAGATCTTTTTTCACGTGTCTTAAGTGCTATATCTGGGAATATCTGTAACTTTTGCCCCCTCACTTCAAAGTCTGGTCTAATTTTAGCCATTGCTATAATTGCTTCTCTGATTGTAAAAAAAAAAGTAAGGACAAATGTCTCTAGGGGGGCCATCTTGGAACGGTGTTGCTGAGAAGCGATGCAGTTGATCCACTTCTAGGTGAAGGCTATCTAATTCAGGGGCCAAGGTGGTCATTACTTCTGTCACAAACACATCTAGGTCCCTGATAAACCCTGGGGCTCCTCTAATCCTTAAATTCTGACACTTTAGCTTATTCTCTTGTCCTTCTAGAGAGATCATACAAGATTTCAAATACATTTGAGGCACTCTAGACTTGCTTTTTCCCTTCTGAGCGGTAGTTACATTCAAACACTGCTCCTGCAGGTTCTCTGTCAGTTAAGAAGATGGGATGGGAAGCTCATCCATCAGGTCTGGATTGAAATAAGCTTTGATTTAACTCCTCTTTCCCATTTCTCTGTCTCTCTGACATATAACCTCTCCGACTCCTTGCGCTGTCTCCCCTGACACGGGGTGACCTGAGCCACACATTTCCCTGATACTGGCCTTTGTTTTCAACACCGCTTTACCTGTTGATGTCTCTAAAGCCCTTCACGGCTCGCTGCTGAGCTTGAGAAGATGCTGTTGCTTTTTTCCAGCGACCGCTCTTTTCGTCCTCTTTGCCCCCGCCATCTCTACTTTTGGGGGTAGTAAAGGGATTCACACTGATAGGGGTGCCTTAGTTTTGTGCAGATCGCCTCCTCACAACTTCAGCCATTCCCTGGACCTCCAGAGAACCTCTGTCTGCTCGCCTCTGTCTCTCTCGCCCTCGCCGCCCTCCGTCCTTCTATGCAGGGCCATGGCATCTACTGCTAGCATCAGCTGTTGGGTGCACAAACTCGACAGTCATGGCTGCTAATAACCACAGCGGCAAGGTGCAGTGGCTTGGCAGCCAGCTCGAAGCCACCAGCGGGGCTCCACAGGCTGGCTTCCTTCCTCTCTTCCATCTGAGCAACTCTCTGTCTCTCTTGCGCATGAGGTCAGCTACGCTACGATCCTGCCCCACAATCTTGAGGATCAAGCGGCCAGTTCACAGCCCTCAACGATGGCAGGGCATGCCCCATCTGCGGATGTATGCAAATTAAAACATTTGTTTTTTTTTTCTTTGTACTGTATATACCTTCCCCAAGTTTTATATGCTTTATGTATTGGCATTTGCAGTTCCCAACTTTGCCCAGAAAATTTGCTTCTTGCAAGGGTGGTGATGAATGTGTTCTGAGAGGTTGCAATCTAATTAAGAAGGTTGTTACTGTTCTTCCTTTCACTCCATCACATCCCCCATGAGAGAGGCATTCTAACTGTGGAAACATGGGACAGAAAGCTTGGCAAAGGGGTAACCCCGCCCCCCAGCGCCAGTGGCTTTCCTGTCCTCCACAGGGGTGGGAGCGCAGGGTGTTTCTACTACTTAAGATTACTTATTATGGCACGGGGCTTGTCATCCAAAGTCGGATCAGTTTTCCTAGTCAGGCACATGGCTGCCTTGCACGCCTGGGCGCCATTTGCGGTGTAACGTGCTTCTGCGCGTCCTCTCACGGGATCTGACGTTGTTCCCGGGGTCGGAAGTGAGCAGGGGGATAGCGCCCTGGCATTCTGAGTGTGGCAGGCACGTGTCCTCATATTGTTATATATAAAAAAAAAAAAATACAATAATCAAATGTTTTATATTTCTCACGGATATAGCTGTGCCTTGGAGTTTTTCAGGTGATTTTTAGGCGTATTTAAATAAATATAACATTTTCACTACGACTTGAATAGAGCTTCAGGTGATGCCTAATTACAGGAAGGTGTGAGCTCCTCACTGTAAGACTGAGGATCTCGGACGGGCCCCTTGGGATTCAGTCTTTGAGGACTTCATCTGACTAAGCACTGGGGATGCTGTGTAAGTACGATTTCATACACGTCTTTTATATTATCCTTGCTAGCACTTGCTATAATTCTCACTATGATATTTTTTGTTTATCCATAGTGACCAGCATTCATTACCTCTTCACAAAGACTCCAGATAAAGCCAGTGATAAGCCTAAATTATCTAAACCCAAAGACAAACCAACTAAAAGTTGTCCAGTTTGCACTTTATCGGATGTTTATAAGTAAACATGGTTCAACAAGAAGCCCTGAACATGTTACAGTAAAACTGAAATTCGAAAGCTAGTCCCCTCCGGTAGAATATCGAAAGACATGAGGGACTGGATGAACCTCAGTCGAGGATCTTCTCTGAACACAAGTTTATAAAAGGTATAATTACGGAATGGAATTTTACCAACCCGAAGCTTTTTGTTCCTAAATCTTTCAAACAAAGATTCCTTTTCTCCTCAGAGGATTCTAAATTCTGGGATAGGGCGATATCCAAAATGGTCAGGAAATCTGACCTGCCAGTGGAAGATGCTGCCTCCAATAGACCAAAGATTTGAAGCCATGCTTAAAAGATGCTGGAAATCATCAGCAGTCGGTATAATGGCAAGCACTGCAAATACAGCAATAGCAAGATCACTTAGGCATTGGATCTCTCAACGAAATGAATCCATATCTATGGGTACAGCTAAAGAAGATTTATTAACTTTCATGCCTCTAATACAGACAGTGGAATATATTTGTGACACTGCAGTGGAAGGAGTTCTCCGCCAAATCAGATGCTTTATCCAATACTGCCAGAAGAGCTATTTAGTTTAGGTCCTGGTTAGGGATAATATGGTTAAAAACAAGTTGTGTGCCCTCCCCACAGAAGGTGAATACTTGTTTGGCCCAAACTCTGCACCCAAGTCTGTGGCAAACTTTAGCCAACCCAGGCAACAGCAATAATAAGGGAGCAATCAGTTAACCTGATGCCAGTCCCAAATGCTTTTCCTCCATTTCTTGCAGTGCTGAGTAGAAGCTGTAGCGGGGCTCCAAAGTTTGCCCTCCTTACAGGACCATTCAAAGAAGTAACAGTGTCCCTTGGTACTATCAGTGCAAGTGAGCACAGCAAGCCACAGCAGTCACACAGCTGTCTCTGAACACATCGGAGTGCGCACATGACTCCCTAGTGGTTAGAGGGTTTTGGTCTGCTTTAAAGTGGATGCCCAGTTTAATCAATCATTTTTGAGGGAATTTGTGTAATTGCATCTTATTCGATCTAACAATAGGGGGTTGCACACATTTTTAGGTGAGTTTGTGTGCATTCATGCGGCAGCATCCCCGGCATCTATTGGCTAAGATGTGATCTGGCACTCAGCGATTCAGAAAGACTGGTGCAGGAGCCATTGTATCAGACGGATGGGGCCCAGGGTGCCGCCACTCCCCACTTTCTGTGCCGAAGCGCATACAGAGCTATATGCTTTGCATTATTAATATGAACAGAACACAATCCTAATTGGTCAAGAGCCTGCATATGCACTGTGGGACCACTGGAAAGTTGAGTTTTGAGTGGTGACCTGGGGGGTTTCACATAACGTAATTTCAGGATGCCCCATGGAAACAGTTCAAACCCAGGAAGGTCAATCCCAGGTTTTGGTCCATTATAAAACTGCTACTTATTTATGTAACATACACGACTGATCCTTTTCCTGGTTCCTCGGTTGGAACTTCCTGTTGCTAGGGTTTTGGTTTTGGAAAGTCTCACGTGGTGCACCAACATAGAGAATCTGGGGAGAGGTGTGCATTGGATATAGGAAACAAAGATCGTCTTGACAGCGGACGCCATTCTCACAAGTTGGGGAGGGGTGGTAGGAGAGACGGTACTCCAAGCAAACTGGCCAAGTTCACTAAGTTGTCAGTCCTTGAATTTCAATGCTGTTCTTTAGACTCTAATGCTCTCTTCGGACCAAGTCAAGGACTCCTATGTCCTATTGATGTCAGACAATATGACGATTGTCGCACACCTAAACAACCAAGGAGGGACAAGAAGTCCTCCTTGAATAAGACTGTCCAGAGATATTTTTTCCAGGGCCAAAGCCAACCTATTATTCTTGAAGGTAATTAATCTACAGGGCTTGGAGGACACTCTGAATGGAATGGACTCTGGATTTTGGCATTTGTAATCAACTGAATCTGAAATGGGGCAATCCGCAGATAAATGTGTTTGCGTCCTGATCCAACCGGAAAGTGGAGAATGTTTTCTCTTTGAAAATGAGACAATCCCTTAGCAGTAAACGTTCTGCTCAGTCCTGGGCAGGAAGGAGTCTATTTTACATTTATTTTCTCCATTCCCTTTGATTTCATGGATTCTGAGGAAGATTCAACAAGATCAAGGAGAGGCCATCTATGTAGGTCTGGATTGGCCCAAAAAGGATTCGTATCCCTTTTTGAAAGGTCTTCTAGTGGATCCACCCTGGTTGCTACCACCCTTACAGGCCTGTGCTTGTGCCAGGGCCTGGTACATGATCCTCAAGTATCGAGTCTCAGATTGACGGCTTGGCATTTGAGAGGGCTGCCTTAATAGCATGAGGCCTCTCAAGTGGGGTAGTGGACACCCTCTTTGGATCCAAAATGCCTACTACCCATAACTCCTACTTGAAAGTCTGGTAAAAATTTTAAACCTTTAGTGGAGAGATGTTAGATCCTTTCAAGAAACGAAACATAGCAAAGATCCTGGACTTTTTGCAGGAAGGTCTTCATTTGGATCTAAACCCCCAACATTAAAGACTCTTGTGGAGGCCTTAGGGAATTTGTTTCGACTGTAGGATCGCTGACCATTGGTGGATTAGAAATATTTTGTGGCAACCCAAAATATGCATCCAAGTCTGAAGTTGAAGCCCCCGCCGTGGAACCTTACCAAAAGGCAGTCACTAACATCCTCTCCTTATACGCCTCGTGAGAAAATTCATCTTATATTTGTAACCTGGAAATCAATTTTCTTAGTAGCCATTACAACGGCAAAAAGAATTTCAGAACTGCAGGCTCTCTCCATGCATCCACCATATTGCACTATACTTGACAATCATATTATGTGGATACTAAGTGGATACCAAGAAGAACTGCAACCAGGAGATAATACTGCCTTCATTCCTTCCTTCCTAATCCTAGCAGTGAAGAAGAAAGGAAACGCACTTTTTTAGATGTTAGAAGCTGTGTCTTACATTATCTGTCTGTGATGCAACATTTCAGAATGAGAGGACAAGTCCTTTACTTGATCTTCAGTCGGAGCTCCAGATTCATCTCAACTGGGGCCAAAGCCACATCAGCCCACATTGATCAGATTTGCAGGGCTGCAACTTGGTCAGGTCCAACTATATTCATCAAGCATTACACGTTGGACGTACTGGATGCTAATGATCTCTCCTTTGGATGAGCAGTCTTGTTAACGGTAACCCACCCTTGAGGTAAAATCTATGGTATATATCTCGTGGGTGATGTCATGGAGCACAAGGGAAAATGAAAATTACTTACAGTAATGACTTTTCTCTGCAATCTCCATAACATCTTCTAAAGTCTTCTAAAGTTGGCCTTTAAAGCCAAGCTTTGGACTTGTGGTGGCTTTAAAACCCTGTCAGCCATGATCCAACAAAACATTGTAAATAAGAGTGATAGTGGTACAAAGTTCTTTGATAAACCTAGTTTACAGCAGATAGGAGGTGATCCCAAAGAGCGGCAATAGCTGACAGGCAAAATAAATGATAGATCTAACATTTTCATCATATGTACGGTAAATAAAAACTATTGTTTTAAAACAAATCTTCACAATTTTCAGTCAGCTAGTTGTTGCCATTTTAACGGGTTCTTTAAGAGGAGTGAGCAACACTATAATACCTCACAGATCTTTGGGTTTATGCATGTTTGCAACAATACCGCTCATTCATTGAGTGGCCATTAGGGAGGTTAGGTTGGAAGGGGCTTCCACCATCCAAGTTCTGTACTGGTCACAAAGGGCCAGTCATGCTGAGTTAATTGGTTGAGCATGAGAACCTTAACCTTAGGGTCGTGGGTTCGTGTCCCGTGACATTTTTACAACCCTGGTGGATGTCGCATAATTGACAGGGGGGCCTCCGTGGTGTCTACCCGACTGCCTGGATCTTATCTCACAGGTGTTACCACGTCACCCCTAGTCACAAGCTTGGCCTTAGCAGCTTGGCTGTTGAAATCAGCAGGCCGGAAGATGGGGTTGTAATTTGGGTGAAAAATGCTAGCCCTGTCTGGGACCTTTTTACAGGTTATGGAGAATTTTGGTAACTTGTTGTGAGACCCTTGGGTGTCCCTGTAGGAGTTGTCTGGGGATAGAGTCTTTGAGTTCTCCAAGGAGGGCCCAAGGATGGGTGGATACTGCACTCTTAAGGGTCTGTCAGGTCTTCCCACATACTCTGGAAGTGGACTGCCCTGGCAGAGTGTTCAATTTTTCCAAGAATACTAGTTCCTCTTGGGACCAAAATTTGTTATCGTCAGCATGAATGATTTGTTTCATTGAACTTCTAATGAAAGTGCCCTTGGTAAAGTTGACTTGAAAAGTTGTTTTTCTAATGGCGATTTATTCTGCCCAGCAGATTTCATGGCTGACCGCCTTGTTGGTCAGTTTGGGCTACATGGCATTGTCCAGGGATTGGGCAGTTCCTTGGCCAAGGGTTTTTCTTCTTGTGTTTATGTGTTACTCATCACACGGAGTGATGTTTGCATGTTTTTTTCAATTGAGGTATTTCCAGCTATTTATTTTAGAATTGGTATGACCTAAAAAAAATGTACCGTATGTTCGCCCTATAAGGATTTGGCGGAGAAAAAAAATACTCTGAACCAAATGGTGTGCTAAAATACCCCCTACCAATCACACCATTATAGACAATGTGCATAATCCCCTCAATCACACCATTAGAGACCCCACATTACAGGCAGTGAGCAGTATTCCACATTAAAGGCAGTGAGGGGCATCCCAAATTACAGACAGTGGGCAGTATCTCACATTAAAGGCAGTGAGCGGTATCCCACATTACGGGCAGTGTGCGGGCATCCCAAATGCAGACATTGTGCGGGCATCCCAATAGCAGGCAGTGTGCGGGCATCCCACATACAGGCAGTGTGCAGCATGCCTCGAAAAACTTGCGGCTGCTGACTGCCGCTTCTGTAGACGCCGCTCCTGCAAGGTCAGAGCGAGCTGGTTCCGCCCACCGGGTGGGGTATGGCTTGTGATGCGTGCCAGCTCCCAATGACGCTGGCCCACCTAGAAGCCGGGAACCGCTCACTCTGATCTTGCGGAGGCAGGGAACGTCTGTTTATTAAGCAGCGCCATAAGTTCAGAGCGAGCCAGTTTCGGCTTCTGGATGGGCGTGACCTATGACTCATGGGGACTTGCCAGCCCACAAAACTTTGTGAACTGGTATAGGCGTCTTATGGATCCCTTACCAGTTCACAAAGGGTTGAATGTAAAAAAACACACTAACACACATCAGAAAAAATTTATTTTATTTATCAAATCCTTAAAAATACCCCAAAAATAGCCCCTCTCCCTAGCCTGCATAACCCACCCGGGGACCAGATATACAGGCCTTGTAGAACAGGGCGCAAGGGCCAACTTCTGTGGTCCCACTCTGCAAGGCTACAAGCCCGTGTAGCCTTGTGGCCCCGGGGCTCTTCTGGGGGCGCTAGACTTGCCAGCCCCAAGCATTGTGAACTAGTATAGGGGTCTCATGGATCCCTTACCAGTTTACAAAGGGTTAACTGTAAAAAAAACATACCACACCATTAACAAAAATGACATTTATAAAAAAAAAAATGTTTTTTCTTCACTCACTTCCGATACCAGAGACTAAGTTCCAATGACAGATGCGGTGATCGCTGGGGGGGGGGGTGTCAGGGGATCAGAGGATCCCATGCTCCTCCACCCCTCTCTCCAACGATTACCGCATATGACTGTCAGGCCAGGAGCAGGATGGCGTCAGCGAGATGACATCATACACCCCGCCCCAAGGTGTCAGTGGAAGGAGAGGGCCTGTTGACTGAAGAGCTCAGTGGGGCTCGATTGAAGGTCCCCCTCCCAGTGAAAAGAAGACCCGTGGGAGGGAACGGGGGACCCATGGGCGGGATCGCGCACGGAGGAAAGCAGATATACAAAGCTAGCATTTAACGGTAGGAGAGGCAGCTACGTAAATTTTACGTAACTAGTGTTAGAATAGTTAAACAAGACCAACAGTTTGGCACAGCTGGATAAAAAAACTCCCCCAAACTCACTTGCCCCATTTGCATGCATGATACTGAAGCTGCCATTTTGGAGTTTCTTCTCCCAGCATCTCAGCCATACTGCTGCCTGAATTCAACTGACATAACTGACAATGCACAGTAACAGGAAACCCAGCAGCCCTTCCTGTTTGCAGACTGCGGTTTCTTAGACAGCGCTTTCTAAAATTTACCACAGCAGGAGTTAGAAAAAGGTAAATGAATTTTTAGGAGCAGCAATCCAAATTGCCCTGACGAGGGATGTATATGAGCACTGTTTGTTGTGTTGACTGTTGGTCCACTTTAAGCTTGGAGGCACAGCCCCGACTAGGGACCTAACCCACATTTATCTGAATTGGTGTACCTAAACGGAATAAAGGAGAAATTCATTTTACACATGAGTGCACAACATGTACTTAGTTCTGGTTTATTTTATTATCTGTAATATTAAAGTACTCATAGTTTATGAGGGATACGGACAACTCCCGACGAATTAGTGAGAAACAACCAAGCAAGGTTTGGGAAGCTCTGAGAGGCTAATAATGACTTGTGACGTTTTCCTCCCCTATCAGATTCCAGTGTCAGCTGCTGCTAAAAATAAAAGAGCATGACACAGTGGCAGTTCAGCAAAGCTGCTAAACAGAAGCAAAGTCACATAAGAGAACTTTTAACAAGATGAGGACGTTAAGATTCCTTGCCACAGAAGCGTTAATATGTAATCAGGACATTGCCAAGATAAGCATCGGGCACGTTGCTCATAACCTTTATCCATTATTGTTAAAGGCTTGTTTCTTGCACGAGAAGGATGAAATCATCACTATCCTGGTGGAAAACTGGCCACAGCAAGATTTTAACTTCAGCAAACTTATGGGCAAAACACTGGACTGTCCTGAGGACATCAGTCACTGGACATGCCAACGGTGCCTAACAGCATGTTTAAAGGGCTTGAAGAATTATGTACTGAATTGTTCTCCAACATACTCCAAGAGACTCAAAGTGGTTGATCTCACTGGGATACAAGATGTTGAATTTCAACCTTGCCAATGTAAGAAGAGTTTAGGGCGATGGGCAAGAACCCAACTCATTTCACAGCTCTGCTTCGAGCTCCTCATCGAGATGCAAAAACTTGATTTCAACTCTTATGTGTTTGATGTTGATATTGATGTCTTGTGCAATCTGTTTGTTACAGAGAAGACCTATGAGCTTGTGGTCCAAGCTTTACTGATGAGATGTCATTGTCCACTGAAGATACGCTGTGTAGATTTCAGAGCAGACAGCTTGGCTTTAAGGAAGCTCTTCTATATTTTGAGACTTGCTGATCCATCTTCTATACAAAAACTAGAAATCGTTCACAATGTGCGTTTAGAGATGTATCATCTGGAGGTACTTCTCAATTGTGTGTCTCTGCCTAAGCTTCGCTCATTGACCTTACCTGCAAGAACCTTCAATGTGACAAATCACACTGAGGAGGATGAGGCTGTTCTTTGTACCATTGGAGAGAAACTAAGCGTCATGGTTCATCTCACCGAACTGAGCCTTTCATTCTCCACCCTCTCTGGAAAGCTGAGGCGGCTGCTGAGGTAATGTCTACCATGTCATTGATTGTTGCACCCTGGGCATAGAAGGCCTGAAAGGATTAGTGCCATAGTGTTCTAGTTGTTTTTACCCTTATATAATTCCTGATGATTAGTAAAAAAAAAAAAGTAAAAAAAATAAAAATAAATGTATTTAATAGAATATCCAAGTGGGTTACTGGACTCACATGAGCCTTAGGGTCCCATATTTTGTAATTATGACACTCATAGATTTTCTTTTAAATAAATTATCTGTAAACAAACATGAACTTAAACAAATAGCTTACATTTTTAACACTACCATATTCATGTAAGATGTCAGTATAGTGTTTTGGGGCTCTGGTGCAAATATTAAATGGGGCCTAGTCAAGACTGTCTTGACTGTCAAGACTCAATTGGATGCAGCTAGACAACAAGATTGAAACAGCAAACACTGCTTCCTTTCTCCAAATCAGGGGTGTCAAGCACATTTTCATTGAGGGCCACATCAGCATTCTGGTTGCACATAACCATTCAAATGTATAATTACAGACACAGAATTATTTTCCTCAGAACAGGTGCAGACACAGAATTATTTTGCCCATGACAGAAGCAGAATTATTTTGTCCAGGTCAAAACCAGAATCATTTTGCCCAGAACAGGTGCAGATGAAGAATTATTTTGTCCAGGGCAGAGGCAGAATTCTTTTGTCCAGGTCATAACCAGAATTATTTTGCCCAGAACAGGTGCAGATGCAGAATTATTTTGCCCAGGGCAGAGGCAGAATTCTTTTGTCCAGGACATAACCAGAATTATTTTGCCCAGAACAGGTGCAGACGCAGAATTATTTTGCCCAGGGCAGACGCAGAATTATTTTGTCCAGAACATAACCAGAATTATTTTGCCCAGAACAGGTGCAGACACAGAATTATTTTGTCCAGGACATAACCAGAATTATTTTGCCCAGAACAGAGGCAGGCGCAGAATTATTTTTTCCAAGACAGATGCAGAATTATTTCCACAGGACAGAAGCAGAATTATTTCTACAGGACAGATACAGAAGATGAAAAATTTTGTCTGGGACAGATTCAGAATTATTTTGCCCAGGACAGATGCAGAAGTATTTCCACAGCACAGATGCAGATGCTCAAATATTTTGCCCAGAACAGATGCAAAATTATTTTGTCCAGAACAGATTCAGACAATGAATGCACTTTTATCCCACCTGGAAATAGATGGTAATAAGCCCTGCAGCAGCAGTTAGTTGGGTAGGTTAGGGGGTGTGTGGTTAGGGTTGGTTGCACAATGACACTGGACAGTTGCAGACACTACTTTCTTCTCCCCCAGAATAATATAAAGGCACCCACCAGCTTTTTTAGGCATCTAGCTTTGGGACAGAATTAGAGGTAGTACTGTGCTCCAGAGCCACCCACAGATGTGAAGACATACTTTCGGTGTCAGAAGCCTCACACTGACCAGGCCAGCTAAATGGGGTGCCACTCAGCCACTACCGTTTGACACCTGTAATAGAGCCGCATAAAAAGGCTTTGAGGGCCACATCCAGCCCCCGGGCCTTGAGTTTGATACATGTGCTCTAAACAATTAGCACAAATATGATAAATAAGAGGTGGAGGGGCAACAAAGATGGGGGCCTCCCTGACCTTCTTGGCACAGGTGTGGTTAAACCCCCCGCCCTCTATAGTTACGCTCCTAAGTGTTTTATATAACTCCCTTCATTTCCATGACCTAATATTAATATATGGTAAGCAAGCATTACACTTAATATTTTTTTATAAAAATAACTACATTTAAAGCAGCCTTAAATTAAAAAATGTCAGCGAACCCAAATGGCTGCTGGCAGAGACCTGTGTACAAGGTTGAGGTTGCCACAGCCCTTGAGCGCAGACCGGAGAAGAATTAATGCCCAACTCTGGGCTTCATATAGATCTGTAACTGCAAGGAATCCCACATAGAGAACTGTAAAGAAAAACGCTAAGGAGGGTATGTATTTTGTGAATCATTCAGACAGGAATCGGCACATTCCAAAGGAAAAGTAAACTAGTCTAGATGTTTGTTGGTGCAGAGATGTTTAAAAAATAGGAGGTTGAGATGAGATTCAGGCAAAAGCAATTGTTGGACTATTGTCCAAATTGAAGTGAAATGGCTAGGATTTCGAGGTTTACAGTTTTACCTTATGTTTTCTGTTAGAAAACAAGTAGACATGGCCCTTGGAACTGTGATGCTGCATAATATATAATGAATAAATATAATAAATAATAATAATAATCACCATAATGGACAGGGTGTGTAAGAGCCCGAAAACTTGCTTCAGACACCAAAGCTCATGCGTGCACTCCCAAATGTGCATGCACGCACTTCCAAAGCTCATGCGCACACGTGCTCACAACCATACATGTGTGCATTCACAAACGTACATGCACGCACTCCCAAACGCACATGCACACTCCCAAACATCCATCACACACTGTACTTACCTTACCTTAGGCCAATTGGGGGGAATCACGGGGGGGAGGGCATTCACCACTCCCTTAATAGTGGGCAGTGTGGCTGACGGGGGGCACTCGTCGCTGTCAATGACAACAGGTGGTGTGGCCGGGGGCATGCTTTTTTGTAAACAGTCTCCGTAAATGAAGCCAATGAGTAAATGGGCCGAAGAGGGGCAGATTAGATGAAGTGAAGGGGGGGGCTACACACAGGGAAGAGGGCAGGCATAGCTGGAATAATGAGTGGGGGGGGCGTATACACGTCAGGGAACTTGAGCTGTGTTAGCTTGACGTGTATGAAAAGGCAGACAGGGGCGTCCAGGGAATAAGATAATGTTTCCACTTCCGCTCTGGTTCCAGGCAGTTACAACACTGCTGAGCGGTAGCAGCCGGAAAAAAAATCATAGTCTAGTCCTTTCCGCCATTTGACATGATTTATCCCCCTCTCCTTGGGTATTACCTCCTGGGTTCAGACTCAGCTGCTGGTAACATGGAGTAAACATATTGGCATAACCCTGAACTCTGAACATTTTAATGGGAAAATGAAAGAGTCTATAGATGGCTGATTAGAAGACAATATTGATGCAATATATATTTTCTTTATTGTATTCCTGCAATGGGCTAATATAATATTTAGATTGTGCACCAGGTACTCATATTAGGTTTGTCTCTGGAGCTGTACTCTGTACTGATTCGTTTCCCTTTTGTAATCTAATCCCATTTTGTTCAATAATCAATAGTTTCATCTAAACCAGTCTAAACCCACAAGATATAGTATCCACAGAAAAACGCTGCTGCACAATCCACTCACAAAACGGCTGTTTGTACTTAAGCCTTTATTCCCACCAGCTGACCCCCTATAATCTTCCGTGCTTTGACATATCTTCCAATTGGTTAAAAGACTGGTCAAACTGTTTTCTCTGATAATGTTATTTTTGTATGATGAAACCTGAATCAGAATCCCCCATTGTATCTGGCTTAATAAAGCTCCTCAACAAGGCATATTTTCATGTTTTTTTCACCCTGTTTGAGGATCTGTCGATCATGGAAGACTACAGGACTTCAGTGGGCCCAGTGCAGTGAAAAGAATAACTGCAAACTGCCTTGTTGTGGGGGAATTGTGTGGTGGTGTTTTTCTGTGGATAATACTGTAAATCTTGTGATTTGTCCAGTAGTTTTAGAAACCAAGGGGTTGATTCAGAGAATTCTCACTCCTTTTTTAGAAGGGAAAACTGCTACTGACTTTTATTGTCTATCGGGTGTAAATTTTCACCAGGCTATAAATTCCAAGCTAGATAATGAAAGTGAATGGCAGTTTTCTCTCCTAAAAAAGGAGTGAGAATTCTCAGCTGGTTCTGAATCGACCTCCATGTGCCATTATTGTGACAGGTCAACATCAACTACTGTCAGAACACCGGGTGTGAACCCTGATTGCGGAGACTGCAACTCTGCTCACCTCTCGACCGGGAAGCCTGGAGTCTAAGGACCAACCTGGTATTCACTAGAGCCTCTGATGGTGAGGATAGGCTGGGCTGCAGGAAGGCCCCAGGTCAGGCAACCTAGGAGTGGGTTTTGCAGAATTCCGGGTAGGAGACAGACCAGAGCTGATCTGGGAGTGTGAGGCCGGCTGAAGTCGTGGGCTGGCAGAACTGGATCAAAGTCGAGGAACAAGCAGAGGTCGTGGGCAGGCAGAACAGAATTGTGGTCACAAAACAAAGCCAAAGTCGCCAGGAAAGCAGGATCGTAGTTAGAAGCAAGCCGGGTCGGTACACAGGAAGTAATCACAGGAACTCAGGAGCATGCAGAAAAAAGACCAACTGGCAATTGAGGACAGGCCTTGTCTGTTTTTATAGGCCCCTGCACATGCTCAGTAAAGAGGACTCACAGGCGGCCTCTGCTGGTCAACAGGAGGAACAGTCCTGGTTCTCCGACATAAGCGAACAGGCGCCCTCTGCTGGACTACAGAGGGAACAGTCCTGGTTCTCCGACATAAGCGAACAGGCGCCCACTGCTGGACTACAGAGGGAACAGTCCTGGTTCTCCGACATAAGCGAACAGGCACCCACTGCTGGACTACAGAGGGAACAGTCCTGGTTCTCCGACATAAGCGAACAGGCGCCCACTGCTGGACTACAGAGGGAACAGTCCTGGTTCTCCGACATAAGCGAACAGGCGCCCACTGCTGGACTACAGAGGGAACAGTCCTGGTTCTCCGGCATAAGCGAACAGGCGCCCACTGCTGGACTACAGAGGGAACAGTCCTGGTTCTCTGACATAAGCGAACAGGCGCCCACTGCTGGACTACAGAGGGAACAGTCCTGGTTCTCCGGCATAAGCGAACAGGCGCCCACTGCTGGACTACAGAGGGAACAGTCCTGGTTCTCCGACATAAGCGAACAGGCGCCCACTGCTGGACTACAGAGGGAACAGTCCTGGTTCTCCGGCATAAGCGAACAGGCGCCCACTGCTGGACTACAGAGGGAACAGTCCTGGTTCTCCGACATAAGCGAACAGGCGCCCACTGCTGGACTACAGAGGGAACAGTCCTGGTTCTCCGGCATAAGCGAACAGGCGCCCACTGCTGGACTACAGAGGGAACAGTCCTGGTTCTCTGACAACTACAAACGTGCAAGAGGGCAAATCTCATGCTACAGTGGAGCGGCTCACAGCCAGAATGAATTAGGGGGCTACCAGACGTATGTCTGAAACACCAGTTTAGTTAACCTGATTGTATATAAAACAGATCACTGTTACTCTGTTACTGAATATGACTTTGCATGTTTATTTTAGTCAAATAGTATCATACATTTTAGGGAATTTTCCCCATCAACATGAATGCTCACACTTTGTTCTTCAAATGAATCCATTTATTTTATGTATGAAAATATAAATATAAAATATATTCGCTTTACAGTCCAAATGTATACACGAGTTAGCTTATATGTGGTGATTATCACAAATCACATAATTATAGCTTCAATTAGTTCTTTATAACAAATCATCTGAAAGAACCAGTTGAAGCTATAATCAATGACCTGTGATTATCATTGCATATTGTCAGGCTGGTCGGCTGTGATAGAGGCAGCGATGGTCAACAGAGCAAGGTCGAGCTCCGGGTGTGGGTAGGCCTAGCCCAGGGTGGGTGACCAACCCATGGGCACTGGAATTTAATGGCAAGCCTGGTGGTCACTGGAGCAAGGGAGGTCAGGCAACCATGATTGTTCTTCAAAGATCAAGAAGCCACCTAGGACTGAGAGGCAAGGTACTGGGGGGAGGCAGTGGAAGGGAAATGTGGTAGACAAAGGATCATTGGTCACAGACAGAGGTTTGTGGTAAAAGTCCAAGATGAGGGTCAAAAGGCGGACAGCACAGAAGCAAAGTCCAAGCCAGGGTCCAAAAGTCTGTCCAATGAATTATCCAAACCAAAGGAGAAGAAGCTGAGTCAAATTATGATGAAGGAATACAGGAACAAGAAAGTAGGCTGATCAGACAGAGGTGTGCTACTACTGGATCTATCCTTGTATAGGGGGGATAAAAGGTAACATGAGCTGGATGCTAAGAAGAGTGCATGTGCAGAGGTATGCTAGGAACAATATTAGAATTGGATCTCTCCATTGATTATCCAATGAGTCATGTTTGCTGCTTCATCGAACTGATAGACATTAAGGCGATAAACTTAAGAGAACAAACAACCTGCAACAATTTCTGGAAGACCACAAGCTGGTGGTGGCAGCTTTATGGTGGGGGAATATTCTTTTGGCCCACTCATCCATGTGAAAGGCACTCTACCAACTTGGGTGTGAATCCATCTTTGCAGATCACATACACCCATACATGCTGATGTCTTCTCTGGGGCAGATGACATCTTCCAGAAAGACAATGCAACATGTCACGCAGCTACAAATGTCCAACATTAGTTAGAGGGGCATGGCCAACACTTCAAAGTATTTCCCCAGACTTGAACTTAATGGAGCATATGTGGGACCACCTTGATCATCGTGTTTGCCCCATTTATCCTCCCCCACACACCCTCCAGCATCTGTAGGACGCGCTATAGTCAGCATGGCTCCAGATACCTGTCACAACCTACCGAGACCCTATTGAGACACTCCTATCCCGTTTAGCTGCTGGTCATTATTATGTGACTTGACTGTGTATATATTTAATATATAGCAAATTAAAAATAGGTAATAACTGTGGTACTACTGGGTGCAGTCCTGGTCAACTAAAGTGCTCTTAAGCAAGGCACCTAACCCCCCAACTGTAATTAGGGCAGCCCAATGCTTCAGGCATGTGTACACTTACTGCCCAGATGGGCTAAATGCATAGAGAAAAAATTCTATGTGTGTGCAAGCATACATTGGCCAATATCCCCCAACCCCCCCTCCAAAAAAAGGAACAATATTACCAAGAATATGGGGACCCTGTGAAAGTTACGTTTAATACGCCCTGGAACATTACAAGAAAAAACACAGGATGAGGGAAGACCACAGTCCCTCCTAAGTGCTAAGGATATTAAGAACAAGTGGCACCACCTTATATGTATAAAAATATATCTGAGTTTATTACATAACAATTTACAAGTTAAAATCACATATAACCTAATACACTACATACATATACACAAACATTTATAAGACAACACAGGGGGGCGCCAGGGGTCATGTGAATAAATAACATATAATATATCAGTGAGTAAACTCATTCTAAAGATAATATAAAGAGAATCATCATAATACAAAACCTCTATCTATCACAAACCATCATGTGCAAACGTGCTAATAATGTGCAAATTGCAATATCAAATACAAATATATATAACCAAATCTTATCTAAGGGAAAAAAAAAAAAAAAAAACCCTAAAAAAATTGAAAAAATCCTACTTATATGCAGGGCAACGCACCAGGGTGAACAAAAATAGAGAAAGATCACAAGAGCAAAAGGATATGCATACAAACCGACCACGGGCGCCCCCCAGGTATAAACTGCCAACGCGTATCGTCACATTGTCCTGAGGAAGTAGTGCAGGTGTCACTACGATACGCGTTGGCAGTTTATACCTGGGGGGCGCCCGTGGTCGGTTTGTATGCATATCCTTTTGCTCTTGTGATCTTTCTCTATTTTTGTTCACCCTGATTCTCTTTATATTATCTTTAGAATAGAGATATATTTTTATACATATAAGGTGGTGCCACTTGTTCTTAGTATCCTTAGCACTTAGGAGGGACTGTGGTCATCCTGTGTTTTTTCTTGTAATGTTTCAGTGCCAGGGTCGGTGTGCACACCATAATTTATAGTGTTATGGTTATTGACTCACGTTTGTTACATATACTGTAAGGCAGATAGTCTGGTGCTGCCCCATTAGTTTGCTTGTTATACGCCCTGGAATGCATAGGTCCTATACCTGGTTCATGCTTTGTTACATGACTCTATTCGTCTCCTTATTTATCCCTTTATTTTTTTTCTGTTGCTCCTTTGCCCTTCACATTAACCCTTTACCTGCCAGCTTGTATAGCCATGTTTTGCACTATACATGTTTAACTGTGATCCCGGGAAGTTCCCGGGATTTACAGCAAAATTATATATTGTTTTTTTGGAAGCATTTGGGCTTTAACATTTCTTTCATTTCTGCTTTGTATTTTTATTTTGCGTTTGCAATATTTTTGCGTAAAATTTGTGGGGAAAAATGAAACTACTATTTACACCTTGCAGTATTTCAAGAAAAACAACCCTTTACATTTAAAATACCCCCCACCAACCAAATATTCTCTGGAAATACACACCTCGAGCTTTCTAGTCTTACCAGGCTTGTTGACATGTGCTCAGTTTTCTGGACACAAATCCTCAAGGAATTCACTGGTTGCACAGGGTTTCCCTAAAGAATTAATAAAAAAGCAGAATAAAAACACATTTTCCTAAGATATCAATATGCAAACAAGCGGTATGTGTATGTGATATTTGCAGGGATTTCTGGAAAAATGATATATTGTTTTATTTGTCAGGGTTGTTGCTTTAACATGAAATGTCTCATTTGTATTTTTTCCAGTATTTCTTTAAATATTTTTGAGTGAAATATGTAAAAAAAATGTTTTTTAAACTTGTTTATTTTAAATTTTAAAAAATGTATATTATTAAAAAAAACATACATATTTAATAGCAGCCAACCATGTGAAATTCCCATGCACGGCTCTGCTTCTTTGCGGCTAAAGAACCTGAGCTTAGCCACACTTGTGATTGGCACTTGGCTTGATCTGCATCCCTCTTTGAGGGTGCGCGGGCAACAACAGCCATTCAGTTCCGGCAGGCACACAGACCTAGAAAAATGCGAGGGATGTCATTGCCAGCATGTGGCGTGAGTTCACCAGCAAGGTAAGAATATCGGGCAGCTGCCGGTGTTTCACAAAACAGGCCACCCCAAATTGGGATGTCCTGGGAGTGGCTATTTAACTGGAGCTAGCGACTTACCCAGTTTTAGTTCACTTTAATTTGCATTACTTATCTAGCACTGAACACTTTATAACAAATATTGAAATTTTTATTGTGTGTTTCTTAATATATATGGTTGATTTATTTTACCACTTGTCTTAGTGGCAGGTGTACAGGGAACACTGTAGTGGGGGACCAGACGATCGGGGTCAATATTGTGAGGATCAGCTCTGGTAGACAGCAGGATGTTAGCAGTATAGAGGCTCAGAGGCGAAAAGTTCAAAATAAAGTCCATAACATAAAATATCCTTTTCAGGTTACATCACCTTTTCAGGAAAAATGCCATAGTATTGCATCAGACAGGCAACGGCCTTTCTTAGTTTTTGTCCAAGCTTGCACACTTGCAGCTGAATCCACCTCGGGTCCACATGAAATAGCCTGTATAAGGGCTTCCAGCCAGGCACACAGAGCCTCACTCCACAAGTGAGCTCTAGACACAGCCAGTGCACAGCTGACTCCCCAGGCTATTTATGCGGCCCGCAAAACCCGGACCTGGGTAGGGGATGGAGTCCCACCCTGCTCTACTCCATCCCAGTAAAGCTGTCCCGGGTTAGCCTTTCGACTATACTAACCTTTCAGCAGCAGACTGCCATTAGCAGCTGATGCTGGAGAAACTATACAGCTTTACTGCACCAAGGCCAGGTACCTTGGTGCCACATACCTACCGTCAATGACGGCACCTTGCACCTTACCACAATATATATTGTAAGTGGATTAGAGACATTTTAGCATCCCGGGCAGTTTTTTTATTGTCCATTGTGTTTTTGTATACTTGGTTGTGCAGTCAGTCCTTTTTGGGGGACTTTAGAGGGTACCCATTTTTTTGGCAATATGTAGCAATAAGATAGGCTTGACCAATTGAAATACTTGTCTACTTTTTGCTGAAGAAACATTGTATATTTGTATATAACAACTTTGTTATTTTTATAGCCCACTGAGGACACCACTGAAATTGTTGGAACTCGCAAACTGCTCTCTGACTCACGTCGACATGGCGTATTTGGCAAATAGTCTCCATGCAGAATACTTGGAACAGCTGGATCTCAGCGGTCACAACATCGCAGAGCTCTTTCCTTCAACATTCTTTAAGCTCCTCTCCAAGGCCTCACAGACATTAAAAGTTCTGATCCTGGAAGAATGTGTCATTGAAGATGTGAATATTCACATGGTGGAGATGGGGATAATGCATTGTCTCAAACTAAAGGAATTCAAGTTTCTTGGCAATCCTGTCACTTCTGTAGCACTTCGCCACATATTCAGGACTCTTGCCAATATGCCCATGTTAAAGTACATTGAATTTCCAGTACCAAAGGAGTGCTACCCTCCCGATGTCAGTTACCCACTGGATGATGTAACTCTCATTAGATACGATCATCAGAAATATGAAACCGTTAAACAATCCCTGCACCGAATATTACACCAAGCTGCTCGAGATGATGTAGTAGCAGAAACTCCACTATTTGGCAGTTATGATTCTGCAATTGAGGAGACCAGCAAAGAACTGGGGGCATGCCTACTTACATCATTTAGGGATGCCCTGAGCAGTTTTACTACAGCACTGGAAAAATTATAAGTTTATGGAATAGAGAAGACTGTTTACCCATAAATGTATGCAATGGAGAAGGCTGACTGTAAATATATATATATACATATATATATATATATATATATATATATATATATATTTATATGGGAAGACTGTGCAGGGTAGCAGGCCTGAGTCGGACTGGATATATGGTTGAAGAAGGCTTGAGGTGTTCAACTATAGTGCAAAAAATGCGCTGGTTAGCTGCAACAGAAATATATCCTGCAAACTACAGAAACACTTCACCCACACACTAATATGCTATTAAAGAAATTATTCTAACATGGCTGTCCAACTTAAAGCTAGAATTAGTAACGGTAATCAATCCCATGCTAATCTGGAGCCACCTATAACTATAATGAAGAGCGAACTGGCCATAGGGAGACCAGGGAGAATTCCCATTGGTCTGTGCTGCGTTTTAGCCAGCTTGACTACCACTACCCCGCTCAATCCGTGCCTCCATAATCTCTCCCTAATCCCAGTTCCACTGTACCCCACCAGCCAAGAAACTCCAGCTCTTGTTTTACCCTCAGAGCTATAGCCTTAGCATTATAGCATTGGGTGCCCACACCCACCCTTTCCACATTATCTGCCCCATTGGGTGCCCACACCCACCCTTTCCACATTATCTGTCAATACAATATTAAAGCTTCAGTACCATTGATTTAAAGAGGACCAAAACCCACCCTGGGGTCCATGAGACTCCGAGCAGGCATACTCGCTCTCCCCAGGGCACCCTGCTGTGTGGAACCCCTCAGGTCGCCCGAGAACTCACCTTCGTATGCGGTCCAACGGTGCATAGGTGAGCAGCGGCCACATCCACTCTGTCCCTTTAGCAGAGCATTTGTGAATGGCCGGGACGGGCATGCTCCCTGTTAGAGGGTAGTAGGGGATGTGGCCGCTGAGCGGACGTGAGCATGCTGATTGGAGGAGCAGCCATGCATGTGTTGTAGGACCAGGAAGAGGTTTGTTCAGGAAGAGGTTTGTTCGGGTAGAGTTTGTTGGGGCGACTTGGGGGGGTCTCTACCTTGGGGGAAAGGACCAAAATCCGGATAGTCAAAATCACAGGTTTTGGTCCACTTTAAGAGTGGCCATATCGGCCCCCTACCCATGGTCTGTCCTGCAATCCTATAGTCTTAGCCTTGGAGTGCACTTATTGACTGCCCAGGAACTTTATTGGGCTCAGTAGGAATGACATGGACTGTCAGGGGTGGGTGAAATCCCAGGCTGATTTCTGGCCCCACTTGGCCACTGACTAGTCTCTACTCTCTACCCTTAGAAGACCCCATTTTGGATGCCGAGAGGCATAATAACCAGTCTAAGTTATGATGTAGATGAAATTGAAAATTAAGTATCATAAAAAGTGGGCCTCATTACCAGGTTAGGTATGTATTTATCTGTAGCCATCCAATATTTTGCCATCCAAATATTACATGCAAATTAAGACTTTACCATAATGTACATATGATACAAGTAATTCATACATTACTGGTAAAATTAAAGTGTATACAGTAGAGACTGAGTTTTTTAAGCCGTCCAGGGTAAATGCATCTCTCCCCTTCAAATCCTGGTTACTTTCACCAGGGACAGTTTGTGATGGTTACTGGTTACTTGTGGATGTGTTCATGACCCTCTAGGACTCTATACATACCAGCGGGTCATGTCTTAATACACATTTAATATTTAGGGTGGTACTAACATATATACCACTCAGGGTATGTATCTAATATACGTTAACCCCTAAAAATACACACCTAACCAGGCAATGACTGGACACTTTTTATGTTTAATTTTCAGTTGAATGTTACCCCTTATGGTGCATTACCTGGGTATTTCAATAATCACCTTCAACATCTGACCTAGTTACCTATTGTAAAAACTTGACTAAACTATGCCGATTTGTGGTAGCTCATGGGCCAGGTGAAACTATGATCGGGAGGGAGTCCAAGGTCAAAAGTAGGAATCATTTCTTCAAGCATATTTCTCTCAAGCTAGTTAGGGTCCAGAATCATAGTCAACGTCGGAAGTCAGAATAGGTCATTAGAGTGGTACGGTCCAAAAGAGTCACAAGCAGGAGATCCCAAAATCAGGGTGCTAAAATCACAAGGCAGGGCCTAAACACAACAAGTACATACAGGGGTGGGTCATTGGATGTCATATATCTTAACTTTTCTAAAACGTTTGATACTGTGCCACATAAAAGACTGGTACAAAAGATGAGACTGCTTGGACTGGGGGAAAACATGTGTACATAGGTGAGTTACTAGCTTAATGATAGGAAACAGAGGGTGGTTATAAATGGTACTTACTCAGATTGGGTCACTCTTTGCAGATGATACTAAGCTGTGTAAAGTAATTAACTCAAAAGAGGACAGCATGCAGCTACAAACAGATTTAGATAAATTGGAAGTAAATCCAGTAAAATAGCAGATTAAGTTTCATACCAATAAATGGGAACATGGGAAGGAGCAATTTGTTGCAGGCAACTAAATTAATAAATGGAAAGTGTGGACTAGAGTACCCTGAAAGATTGTCAAAGTTAGGTTTATTTAGTTTGGAAAAGAGACGCCTGAGGGGTGATCTTATGCCTATGTATAAATTTATCCGGGCTCAATACAAAGGTCTTCCCCACAATTTATTTATCACCCGGACTGTAACCAGGACAGGATTCTTCTCTGTAAGAGCAGTGAGGCTATGGGACTCTCTGCCAAAGGAGGTAGTTATAAAGCAGGGGTCTCAAACTCGCGGCCCGCGGGCCAACTGCGGCCCGCGGGACAATATTTTGTGGCCCCCCGCCTGGAAAAGCACTTACCTTCCCTCCGGTACTTGAAGAAGATGAAGTTGCCGCTCTGAACGCACTTGGTGCAGGTCAGCCTCCGGCGGTGTTACACAGCGGGCAGCGCTCCACCGCCAAGTACAGTACCTCGGCGTCTCACCAGGGGGCGTAAGTGGCGGTGGAGTGCTGCCCGCTGTGTAACACCGCCGGAGGCTGACCTGCACCAAGTGCGTTCAGAGCGGCGACTTCATCTTCTTCAAGTACCGGAGGGAAGGTAAGTGCTTTTCTAGGCGGCTTCCCCTGGCTCTGAGGCAGGGCGGGGGTTTCAAAGAGAATAATCCTCTACCTCTCCCACAGCCCAGCGCCGTTCTGCCGGACACGTGCAGCTGCCACACAGACAGAGCACAGAGAGGCATCATCCGCTAAGTTCAAGCTCCCGTCTGCCCATTCAAGTCCTTCATCTTCTTCAAGTACCGGAGGGAAGGTAAGTGCTTTTCTAGGCGGGAAAAGCACTGGGAGGGATGGGAGGGACACGGAGAGGTAGCAGCCTGTCAGTCACGCTCTCCACGCACTTTTTTTCTTTTTCCTGTTCAGGCGACAGGGCGTTCTGCCATTGGAGGCCCTGCATGGGAGGAGGAGACGCAGGGGTTTCTCAATGGGCGTCTCCTTCTCCCTGGCTGTGTTGTGATCCAATCACATCAAAGAGTGTCACAGACAAGGAGTTTTTTTCTTCCTGGCTGTGACTCTCACTGTGATTGGATTGAGGCACATGGAGAAGGAGACACCCATTGAGAAACCCAGCACAGTTGAGTGGAGGAGTGCTATTTTTATAAACCAGACAGGTGCGTGCCCACCCTAAAGGTATTTGGCTACTCCTGTGAGTAAAAATCAGGTCCTCTTTAATGTTGCCGAAGGTCATGCTAGGCAGCTGGGGGGACTGGGAAACTCTATTTCCGCTCATCCATTGTAAGCGCATTTTTTGTGGAAAACTTGATGCGGCCCAGCCTTACCCAGAATCTACCTCCAGCGGCCCCCAGGTAAATTGAGTTTGAGACCCCTGTTATAAAGAATACACTAAAAGAAGAGTTCAAAGGTGGTCTGGATGTAATGCATGTAATAACATTTCCAGCTATGGCTACTAGACCACTGGAAGGAGATAAACAGGCTGAACTGGATGGACTAGTCTTTATTCAGCCTTAAACCGGACCTTCACCATGATTTAATGAAAAGCCCAAACTCTTAAAAAACAATTCCTCAGCATCTAAAATTAATATATTTTACATGTTTAGTCACTAATTTATTATACTTTCCCCCACTGGGCTGCAACTCTGTTCGGGAATTTAGGATACGGGCGCCGCCATCTTGACTCAGAAGCATCACACTTACCGAGGAGAGGAGAGTGGGATAAGGTACAGGGGGGCGGGTTTTAGCTGTGCTTTGCTCAGACAGAGCAGAGCTGGGGTCAGGGAAAGGTCAGCAGTCCCAGAATGCAGAGCAGCACAGTCACTTCCTGTTTGCAGGCACTTCCTGTTTGCAGGCTGCCTGCAAAAATGGCAGCTTCCATAAGCCGCCATCTTGGATGTTTAAAGGCTTATAAAATGCAGTAGATGCAGGTAGGATGATTTTTAATGTGAGCAATCTGTATGTACAGGGTGTGGGAAACATATAAGATAGACTCTTATTTAGAGTGAAGGTCCGCTTTAAATACTATGTTACTAATTTATATAGAATTTACTTTATTGGAAATTTCTAACTCTTACCTAAGAAACAACACAATATTTGCTTCTATTTGTGTTGAGGTGGAGAAGTGTTGCACTTGTAGGATTATATTAAATTATCACCCCTGAAAATTAGTTCAGCAGTACTAAGCAGCAGGGCACTGGGTTGTGCTCCCCACTGCTTATCGCCACCGTTAAAGCGAGCAGCCTATCAGAGCTGGTCGCGAATCTGAGGCCTGGAAGTAGTGATTATCCCGGCACCCGGTTTCTTATTTTAACGGCGGCGATGCCCCGCTGCTAAGCAGTACTGCGGAACTACAGTCATTTTTGACTGTAGTTCCACTTGAAATGCAATTATAGTATAGGCTATAGAAATAAATATTTGACTAATATACTAAAAAATCTTCCTCTCTGTACTTTTTCCCATTTTAAGTTCAAAAAAAGTGCAGAAGGCAGGAAAAGGTGACAGGGCTAATTAGCCTGATGGTGGTGGGAGGGTGCCAGCAATGCTGTTTTATACAGACAGGTGTTTGGTTTGGTCCTCACCCTACACTGATGTGTCTATACAACTATATGATAAGGGTGAAGGTTATGGGGGCACAAGCACATATAAGGCCTAGGTCAGCATGTACCCTAAACACAGCCTTGAGTGTGAGGATATGCCCCCGTGATGCTGAGCTCCACCGTCATGTGTTGGGTGCACCTGTAATGAGACAATTCTGGACCCGCTTTTAAAATTTTAATTTACTATATTACTAGTGGCTTTGCAGGAAATCAAGCCATGCTGTTTGCTACTCACCAGTTCAGAAGTTAAAATGGTTAACCATTGCCATCTGGTGGTGAGGAATAAAAACACACACAATGGGTCAATTTCACAAGATGTTCTCCTGTAACACAGACACATTGATGTAATTTTACTAATCAGCCAGTTAGAACACTGATTTCATTTACAAAAAGTGGCTGATTGGGCTAGTTTGGCTCCGGTATGAGTTTTGCTGGATCTGCTGCAGTTTGTTGTGGCCATCAATTATCATCCCAGCCAGGGGCTGTATTGCTTAGGTATACGTAGGCTCCTTGTATTTGGACATTTCTGGTGGACCAGGTGATTCGGGTTCGATATCTGAATTACTCAATATAAACATGGAAAAAAATGTGCGTATTGTTTCCCCTACAATTCACTGCGACTCCCCAATCACAATGTTTTTGGTGTTGTACTGGAATCCTCTTGTGGAATGGTGGGTGGTTAATTGGAGGTGGGGGGAGTAGTGGTGGAGGGGAGGCAGTTAAAACTTATTTCATGGTCCATCTCTCAGGTAAGAGAGCACTTACCCACTTGCAACCCATATTGCTTTGTATTCTTTGCTCTCCTGGTACTGAAACCAGAGGAGCCAGGTGGAAAAACGGGCTTGCCCCTTATCCTGTAATACGGACGTCAGGTCTTCCATCACCTTAATGTTCTGCACTTACTTGAACCAGTCTACAATGGTAGGCATATATGATTGCTTCCAGAGCTTTGGTATTGTGAGAGCATTTATCAAGTGGACCAGAATAGATGTTTTATAGATGCTCATCTTTTTTGGAGTACAGTGCAGTAGAAGCAGAGCTGGATTCAGCCCCACCTCAGCCCCTGTAGACATCACCCGGGTGACCCGAGTTCCAATACTGGAAGGTCCGTGGGCAAGACTATGCTATATGTAAAAAAAAGGACATTATCCACACCACACCTCCAGCACTTTGCCAAGACATCAGGGTACATTTATTGATTTTTGATGCTATTACTATCTGGTCAGGAATTCCTGTATTGTGGTTGAGATGAAAGACTTGTGGGCTAGGGTGCATATCTTCTGCCACTGTGTGTCAGTGAACGTCTGTCCGATATTCTTTTCCCAGTCGCTGCAGAGTTTCGGCCTAGCGTAATCCTGACTATTTAATAAAGAATATATCAGCGAGATTATCTGTTTCCCTGAGGGGATTCCATTATTATGTGTTCTAAGGGGGTTAAGTCCCTCATCCAGGCAGATCTTGGTCCCATCTTTTGCATGGAGTGTTGGAACAGAGTCAAAGTCCAGGCATCAAGTTCCTCTACCAACTGGATCTGAACAATTGGGAGAGAGGCGAGCATTCTTTTAGATACAATAAACAAATCTGAGGAGGTGTGGAATCCATGAGCCGGGCAAACATAGTACTCGGGTTAGAACAATCTGTAGGGGAGAGCAGGAGGCAATAATGGCTTTTTTTGGTGGGGGTGTGAGGACACACGTTGTCTATTGGTAATTTAGGACTATATATATCTGATATATATCGGATATGTGTCATTTATAGAACCAAAGACCATCTGTATTGTTTATTTTTCTTTTGTGATTGTGAAGCATATTAAACATATATTGAAATATAAAATTCTAACCTTAACCTATATATCTTTCTGCAACCTGACTCCTTGCTACATTTCTTTGCTTTTCCTAAAGTACTAGCCCAGACCTCCTCTTGTCCTCAACCCTGGCCAGGACCTCCTCTTGTCCTCAGGCCTGCCCAGAACCTCCGCCTGTCCTCAACCATGGCCAGAACCTCTACCTGTCCTCAACCCTAGCCAGGACCTGTACTCAACACTGCCCAGAACCTCCTCCTGTCCTCAACCCTGTCCAGAACCTTCGCCTGTCCTCAACCCTGCCCAAAACCTCCTGCTGTCCTCAACCCTGTCCAGAACCTCCTCCTGTCCTCAACCCTGCCCAGAACCTCCTCCTGTCCTCAACCCTGCCCAGACCTCCTCCTGTCCTCAACCTTGCTCAGAACCTCCTCCTGTCCTCAACCCTGCCCAGAACCTCCTGCTGTTCTCAACCCTGTCCAGAACCTCCTCCTGTCCTCAACCCTGCCCAGACCTCCTCCTGTCCTCAACTCTGCACAGGACCTCCTCCTGTACTCAACACTGCCCAGGACCTCTTCCCTTTCAGGACTGCACATGTGCTGCCCCAGTCCCTTGGAACGCCCTACTATACAATTCACTAAAAAAACATGCCCCCAAGTACCTTGGGCAATTCTGCTAGCTAGATTTAAAAAAAAGAAAAAAAGGCCCTTTTGGCCACTGTAGTCGCACCAACGGGCCAGATTTGAGATCGACTATTTTCTGATCTCAAATCTGCTGGGTGACATGACAAGCCATCTAGCCTAAGGCACGCCCCCATCTGAATGGCTGGGAGGTAGCGTGCGCCTCAGCTTAAGGGAAGCTGGGTATGTAGCCATGGGCTGTGAAAACACAGTGGGACCCCCGGGAAAGGTAAGTAGGTGAGCTCAACTATTTAGACAAGCCCATCATCTGGCCTAAGCATTCCACTTCACAGTCCTGATACCTTCAGAGCACTTTTCACCATGCTGTCAGGCTGATGAACAGGGAGAGTACTGTAAGTGAGGAAGACCCTTGTGAGCTGATGGGGGCACCAAGCAGGGGCAGCTGTGACGCCACAATCCTGGTGACAGGGCAGATCTTGAAAATATATGAAAGTAGGTACATACCAATTTTTGTCTGCTAATGAGGGTCGTTGCCCTGAATTTATTGACAGAAAGTGCACAAAACAGATGACAAGCTTTCGGGCACAAGGTCCTTCTTCAGGTTAGCAATTTTAGGGTGCAAATGTCTCGCTGAATTGTCAGAACAATAAAAATTATTAATAACAAGTGTCTATTTTTTAAATGTGTGCAAAAACCGTATTCTAAGGTGGTATTGTATGGGTGCTAGAGCCAAAGGTCTAAGACCCACAAGCAAGATGGCAGAATCAGCCTCAGCAGGGCAGCCGTGTGGCTATGCTGCTGATGATGGTAATAGGACTCCCTCAAGGAAGATGGCAGCGTCCACTTCAGACAGGTGACAAAATGTTCTCAGACTGGATGCTGGTTACTCAAGCGGTTCTCACCAGAATGAGGTCACGTGAAGATAGCCGTGCCATATAGGGAAAGACGAGTGTAAGGCTGTGGAATGAAAGCAGAGGGAGTGGGGTGAATTAAAGAATTACCCTACCACAAATGGGCAGAAGGTAAAACCAGGGCAGATCTGAGAGGACACTCAAACCCAGTGTCTAATGGCCCATTTCCACAAACGGATTAATCGAACGTTCGTTGAGCAAGCGTACAACTTGTAAGCAAGCGGATGGATGGCATGCATTCAGACACAGATGATTTGTCAGCAAAGACCAACCCTAGTTTTTACAGAAGCACAGGCTCAGAAAAGCTTAACACGGTTCCAGTTGTGCCCGGAGGGACATAGTAAAGAGAACACAGGGAAGTTTGTCAGGCATTACTTTATTATGCTTATTCAGGTCTATTTCTGCCTTTTCAATCTTTGTACAATGCCTGAATGTTTGTAATAACCTTTGATTTTGTATTAAATAAAGAATATATATAAAACGAAAAAAATTCAGTACCTTGAGGCATAGCTGAAGTGTAATGCGTTATAGACAAGGGCGGGAGAGTAATGACTCAGGGCATTGGGTAGTAGCTTGAAACCGACCCATTTCTTTTCATATCTCTACAGTGTTATGAAATATCTTCAGCCCCCGTGGGTGCTTGGTGGCAAACGTGATTAAAGCATTAAACAATCAGGTTGCTGGTACGTGTATGGTATCGGTTGTATCTGACCAAACAAACAATCAAGGGTGGTATCCTTACCGATCAAACATGGGAATTAATTAATGGGGAGTATCACTTACTTTAGGTCTGGGAAAGCAACAGGAGTGGGAGGTTTTAGCATGTCAAGGCGAAGCTTGTCCCAGATATATAACAGTAACAGATGTACTTAAACTAAAAGAAACATCTCCATATCTAATCTTAGTTGACAGAAATGTGTCAAAACTGAAGTGGAGGGTAACTAAATGTTCATTCATTGTCCACGCACACTCTCCTTGTGTTGTGGCAGTGCTGCGTGATGAAAGTACACTTTGTGCATTTGGAGTGGGAGTGAGCTGGACTTGAGTGACAGTGTGGGGGCTCAATTCTAGCCTATCACTAAGAGAGGGGGTGTCAACCTGCCGCAAGCCTTCGATTTGTGGTCAGTATCAGAGGGGAGGTGCAGAGGCAGCTATGAGGAAGAAGATATTCCTCTTCCATTCTATGACCCGAGCAAAGAGACAGCATGGGACTGATACTTCATCAGGCAAGCTACCAGGCAATTGATTTTAAAGTTTGTCTGGGCAATCCTTTTAATTATTATATAATAAGATTGAATTCCCGTACTATTGATTTTCGTTCCATTATAATAGTTCAGTATTTTTATTGAAAGCTGATGCAAATACAGGATCAGAGGAAATGCATAGAATAATGCTCTGTATTTTAACAACTATTGAACATTGTTTCCACCTTATTATCTTAATTATTACTTAATTATATGATTTGTTTTTTTACATTTTTTTTAAATAAATGAATTCAGATGTTTTAAAATGTTACTTGTTTATAGTCTCTAAATTTTCAAAATTGTCTTATTTTATTATTTTTATTTATGTATTTGTATTATTATCTTGTAACATATTATTGTTTTACTTTACTTAAATATAAAATAATTTCTAAAATTGTTTAAATATAAATGTATTTATAGTTTTTTAATTTTACTAATTTATTTTCTTGTCTTGTCCCAGGTTTTGGTCATTGCTCCCAGAGCATTTGTTTGGAGTGCCTCGCTGTGTGAAACCCCCCCGGGTGGCAAAGGAGGGGTGGCAGCCACTCAGACCATTTTATAACCTGGGAGGTGCACATGAGCAGGGCAATTAGGATACACAAGTCTTAAAGGAGCCACAGCACGCAACCCTGTTAGCTTGCAGACAACCTATAATCTGTCTCAGAAGTATGCTGAAGCTGCACCACCAAGCGCCAAGGTGCCTCTGTGAGGTGCAGGCCTAACTCTAATCTCTGAGAGCCCCCTTTGTGACATACAATACAATAGACAAAATGGGAGCAGGCTTACCTGAGGTTACCCTATAACCTCGAGTGCAGCCTGCTCCCAATTCATCTATTGCATTGTATGTCCCAAAGGGGGCTCTCATAGAGATAGAGTTAGGCCTGCACCTCACAGAGGCACCTTGGCACTTGGTGGTGCAGCTTCAGCTACTTCTGCAGGTGTGTGTGTGTACCAATACCTCTGTTTTTAACCAGATTTAGAGACATATTATAGGTCTGCAAGCTAACAAGATTGAGTGCTGTGGCTCCTTTAAGACTTGTGTACCCCCCGGGTGGCCCCTAATAACTTCCTGGAGTTCCCGTGGTGCATGTGTCGGCTCTGGTCCAATCACCGTTGTGCACCGTGCATATTAATTTACAGCACAAAGCATGATTCAGCCCGGAGCTTCATCATCGGGAGCCGAAGCGGCCGCATACCCCGAACTGAGGACTGCAGACTAAGGTGCGCTCCCATCCCCAGCCTATCTGAATGGCTGGAAATGGGAGGGTGCCACAGCCACAGGGTGGATTTACACAGCGGGGCATCAGAAATAAGGATGAAACAGATATTTAAGGTGGTTGGGCCACCTTAATTTATTTATATTTGTATACATGTATTTGGATTTTTTTTAATTATTGATTTACTACAGTATATTTATTATATTTATTTTATTTAAAAGTTTTATGTTTATTTTGTATTACATATATATATATATATATATATATATATATATATATATATATATTTATATAATCTTAATTAATATAATTGTCTTTTTTTTTACTATAAATGTAGTGAATTATTTATTTTAATGTATTTTTTCACTTGTTATATTGATTGACTAATGATATTATTGTTTTTCATTTTTAATGCATTTAATGCATTTTATTTTTTTATGCAGCATTTTTTTACTAATAATGTTGATTTGTTTTCCTCTTATTTAGTTTTACCTTCTGTGAGTTATACACTTATCATGTTTACACACGCACACAAAGACACACGCGTTGCCGGGTGTCATGTGACCAGGGAGGGAGGTTTTGTCTACTGTCTTGTATACACACAGTCGAGTCACATTATTATGACCACTTCCTACTTTCGACAACGGCAGCTCATTGCCCATGAAGGAAGTCACATGACATGAGCTAGCTTAGTGTCTGCAGGCAGATTCTCTCTGCCCTCGTTGCTGTCATGGGTAAAAACAGCGATTTATCAGACTTGCAAAAAGGGATGATTATTGGCTTTCGAGCCAAGGGTGGCAGCATTTCTGAAACGGCACAGTTTGCTAACTGTTCACGTGCTGCAGTGGTGAAAGTGTATCGTGAGTGGTCAAATGGCACCATTGCGGATAGGCGGCGGGGAAACTGCGGAGCACCGCGGGCTATCGATGCAAGTGGTGAACGTTGGTTACAAAAGTGTATGAAGGTGAAGCAACATGCTACAGTGGAGCAGCTCACTGCCCAACTAAACCAGGGGGCGACCAGACGTGTGTATAAAACCACAGTTCAGCAAACCCTACTGCGTATGGGGATCAGAAGCAGACAGGCGGTCACTGCGCCTCCACTTGTTGATGAAGTTGAATTGGCAGAAAAAGATTTAGGGAGCTTCAGAGCTTCACACGTTATCCAGCAACAGCCAGCCAATCACAGCCCCCTCCTCATCACTGAAATCATCACTGCCATGGACATTCAGAGAATCAAATGCACATCAGGTATGACTGATGATGGATGGGTGAATATAATGTAGTTCTGCTCTAATGACTGCTTCGTTAGTATCTCTGACAGATATATTGATAACGTTGTATTATTAGTCAAAGGGATGTAATACCGCGCTGCTCGCAAGAACAATATAATAGTACAATCTATTAAAAGAGGTGGAGCTCAATGTGTGGAATATAGGGTTCCAATCCCTACAGAAAGATTAACAGTTATCATATATACAAATGATTACACAAAGCTCTCAATAGTCCACCGTGATGTAGTCAAATCCACACGTGTTCACACACTGGACAATCCGCCACCAATCAATCAAGCCTCTTACCAGACGGCCAGCACAAATCGGCAAAATGATGTAATCTCTCAGTTAGATCCTGGTCTCCCTTGGATTTATTTCTGGTCCTCAATACAACCTCCAATGGGTCAGATTTAGAACAAAGGCTTATGACAAAGAATCATCAAACTCCTAGTCCAGAGCCATGCTCAGAAGTGGGGACTCCACATCAATAATTCAATAGTGGCTCAGGATTAATTAGCTGGTAACTTCTTTTCGAAACATCCGAAAGGGCAGCATACCACTGGGATATTAAGGCTCCGTCCCAAGGTAGGACTACATGACCACCAGAATACACAAAAGCTTTAGCTCCTCCTCCAGACACCAGTAGTTTAAGAGATCTTGCTAGAAAGGAAGGGCCGTCTATTCCGTGGGTAATGGCTCCGGATGCTGCTTCTGCTGCCGATTAGTTCCTCATATCAACATCCAAAACTGATCTTGTGTTGCTGTACTGGCCGAGCCCCGCAGCGCCTCCACATCCCTTTCCCCACCCTCTGGTACAAGTTCAGGTTTGGCAAGTTCGACCAAATTTTGAACAAAAGTTCAGTTCGGGTACTGAACTTGACCGGATCCTGAACCTGGTGGCCAGTGAAATCAATAGGGACCTGAACTTTGGGACCCAAAAATGAACCTCTGCCCCCCCATGCCTCACCCACCCACCATCAGAATTCATTTAAAATTACCACCAGGTGAGGAACCCATGTAGACAGGTGAGGAGTGCGAGTGTCTGGGTTCCTTGCGCTCCTCACCCTGAACTTTGGGTCCAATGCAGAGTGCATTAGTATCTATGGTTAAGGTATCATTTAATACAGTCCTTTCACTTTCATTAATTGTACATTTTTGTCTAAATCTAATTTTTCCTTTACCCGCATAATTTCTGAGCCCATCTTTAGTAGCAGAAGTTGGCCATATATTGAGATGGGATGTTAGTACCTTGGGATGGGCTATCTCTCCCTCCTGCTGGGGCTGTAACAAACACAATGAGTCATTCTGACAAGCCTGCCAGCTCACTGCTAAGAGGGCCATTGTGTTGCATTATTAAAGCAAAATAGCAATTAATTTATCTTAATTGTTTCTATTGTAATCAGCTCTGTAACAGTCATGAGCCTATTAATGGAATGTAGATAGCTTACAGTGTAACGTGATGTGTGCGCTGTGGGATGGGAAAAGCTCTCTTCAGGGTTGCCTCCTCTGTAATATATTTGACTTGTTTTAGATATCTATGTGCACTTTTTGAATTGTATATCTATGTCCCACCTATAGGCGCCTTTTGCCCATATTTTTGTATTAGCCATTTAAATATTTATACAAGTTAATCATGTCCCCCCTAAAGACTTCTCCTCTAAAGACTAAACAGATTTAATGCCCATTCATAACAAAGATCCTTCATTCCCCTTATCCGTTTACTGACTATTCTCTGCACCCTACATAATCAGGGTGTCTTTTCTGTTATCTGGTGCCCAGAACTGGATGGCATATTCCAAATTATGGTGCAGCAGTGCCTTGTAAAGAGGCAATATAACATATCTGTCTCATGATTAGATGCCTTCTTGCATGATAATATCTTGGTAGCTTTAGAAGCAGCTGCTCGACATTGCATACTGTTATTTAGCCTGTGATCTACCAGATCCTTCTCAACTAGTGACTCTCCAAACTTTAGTCCCCCGAGGATATATGTGGCCTGAAAATTATTAGACCCCAAGCACATGACTTCACATTTCCGCACACTGAACTTAATTTGCCAAGTGGATGCCCAGACACTCAAAGTGTCCAAATCAGCCAGAAGCTTGTGACGCTTATCTGCATTCTCACCTGGGGAGTTCATTACTGCTGGTTGATTTAGCCAAAGCTGCTTATGAGCTCACCTGTTAGAGTGGAAGGATTCTTGGATTTGTAGTCAGTAGTTTTTACTCAAAGCCAGGAAAGCCACTCCCACTTTAACAATAAAGAGCCACATGAATATAAGAAATGTGGAAACGGCATGTTATGCATGATAGGTATGGAGGCACAATCCTAACACACATGTAAGGACACCAAAAATCCAAAAAGGGATTTTTCCTGTAAGCAGTGTGTGTGACTGTAGGATATTAGAGGGGAAGTAAGGGTGGCTGTAGGGTATTAGAGGGGGAATGGGCACTATGAATGGACTAAAGATTAGTCCTTGAGTAATATGTGCCAGAAATGATTGGACTTGGGAAGCAAGCAGAGTAAGGATGTTTCAGTGAATTAGAAGGAGGTCCTTGGACATGCTTCTCTATTATCTTCCCTGACTCATCCGAGTGGGTGGGGTTCCCAACCTTTTATCATCAAGTATAACTTTCCATTTTCTGATTTATATCAAGTACCGTGTGAGCATTGTCAGTCTCCTAAAACCGTAAACAAAAACATACAAAACAACCATTTCAAGTGAATTACATCTGATTTTATAGCAGATCAGGTGGGGGTACAGGTAAGTCTACAGCCTTGTTGAGTACCACCTGCTGGAACCCCTTGACCTAGTGCATAGAAATCCCCCATCGCTCTAAAAACCCTAACCCTCTGTTGTGTATCCCAATCTGGCCCTAATCTATTCCCTTCCCTTAATTAGGACTGTGTGAATGCTGTGGCATAGTTAAAATAGCTATAATGAATAAAAACACTAATTCAATTATGGGCAGTGAGCTCCATGTGTTATAGGTGTTGTCTTAGGGTTTTGTTCATTGGTAATGTGAGCAGTTACAGAGTGGGGTGCTTTGGACCCACCTTTAGTTTAATGGTCTCTGGTGCTCAATAGGGGTTATTAACACCGGAATAAGAGTAAGAGTGTTTTTTTGCCTCTAGGGGCTTGTAGTGTATCTTAGTGTACCCCAGCCGAGTAAACATGACCTCCCCAAGGTTGAATACACATTGTTATGATTATATATGTGTTGTGCAGGTGAGAAGGGAATTTTCTTTGTGTAATTGACCAGTGAGTACAGGGGTCTGTCAGTGGTTTCACTCATCCGCCTTTGGTCCAGTCCAAACCTAAGTGAAGGTGGGGGGGGGGTAATAGCTATAATTTTTCACTAAACACATTTTAATAAGAGTTTCTATCCACAGGCTGCTGTCTAGACAAGAGCAGTAAATGCGCTGAGGGTTGTGTGAGCATGGATGCTGAAAATGCAGCAGCTGAAAGTGACCTGAGCTGAAGACAGATTCTCCTCCGATTGGATCTGTACAATGTTATGTGTGCTCCGAGGTCTAACTACCTACTCCCTTCTTTGAGACTCTTTGCCTATGAGTGGCCGGATACACAGGAACGCTAATCTAACCTACCCCTCACACCATCATTGAGCCCTGCATTAAAAAGCTACTCATCTTTTCATTGCTTCATGTGATGGGGGGGGACAGGAAATAGCTACACGACGTGTGGCAGCAACACCTACTCCAAAAACGAGACATGCTTCGGAGGAGATTGTTAAAAGGGACCTAAAGTAATTGACTACGGGTCTGCTCTATTTGATGTATATATTTGGTGTCATGCCAAGTACAATATCCTGGTATGTTTAATGTTTCATAATAAAATATATTAAAAATTGCAGTTTGTCACTCATCAGTTTTACATTACCACCTATGCTATTATTTTATGATATGAATGACTAATCAGAGCCATTGGACTATTGAGGCCCAATCCCAGCAGGATAGTGTGGCAGGGTTAGGATAATGTAGTTAAAATTATTTGTTTTGGCTAAAGAGAGACTATCTTGTATACAGGGGTGTACATAGATTTCATAGGGCCCCACAGTAAAAGTCATAGTCAGAGCAGATATAATTGTTATTGTTGTGGAGTGTGAGTGAGTGCCGCTGTCGCTGAGCACCCAGGAGAAAGCAGCACAGAGGAGAGAGGACCTGTCTCCACCACAGAACCACCTCGAAACCCTCCTGCTCAATAAATCATGTGCCCGGGAAGGGGAGAAGTAAACACTGTGCCCCATATAATAACCCTTGGCTGACAACCACGCGGGGGGGGGGGGGGGGGGGGGGGATCCCCAGAGGCTTAGACTCTGATCCACTTATTTACAGCTATAACCTGGAGTCTAGGCCGGCCTTGGGGGTCTCCACAGTGGCAAAAGGAGCAAGTGTCCCCAGCCAGCACTACGCCAGAAGCTCCAGAACGCATGGAGGCTGGTTCCCACAGCGTAAAGGTGCTATTAAGTTCTCTTCCAACAAGAAAGGACTATTTTATTAACCGAATGGAGTCCCTTGAGGAGGGAAATAGATAGTTAAATCAGTGTCTGATGTGGCCAATAGAGTCTCAACACACAACAAGGCCACTCACTTGAGAGAGCGCACAGCACCATGGAGCGCAACCAGGCAGATTTCTTAATATGTGAAACATATTTGTCCACCTAGATATCTTATAATATAAGATTCAGAGGGCTCCTAGAGGCACCCAACCAGCCAAGGCTATCCAAGACTGTCATCCAAATCTTCAACCAGGTACTGGACAACCCAACAGATGACGCTATAGAGTTAGGCAGAGTTTACCAGTCTTCGGGCACGAGGAATCCTGGTCCATACAAGCCCCGCAATGTCATAAGCCAAGTCCATTCTTACAAAATGAAGGAGTCCATCATGAAGAAGGCGTGGGGGTAGAGAGAAATTCTGTTTAAGGGAACGCCGACTACCTTGTTGCCTGACCTCGCAACCCACACACTACAGATGAGAAAGACTATGAAGTCCCTGTTAGAAGCTGCAAAGGAAGTTGGCGCAACTTATAGACGGGGGCATCCCTTTCATTTGATTCACTTTAAAGTATACTACATCCCTACTATTTGGGACAGACACTTCACTTCTTGGATAAACGCACCCAACCCATAGGCTAAAAAGGCGTGTCTATCGCTATACATAAATTGCTCACGCACACAATCATTGATAATGTTATTTACCAGAGTATATACCATTGCAAATATTTATGGCCCAAACCAAGATCAAGCCCGGTATAGTACTAGCGTACTGCGAAATTGATTTCGCAGATGGAATCCTATTTGTGGGAGGGGATCTAAACCTCACTTGGGACCCCCTTCTTGAGTCTTCAACTGGCAGATCTGCAATTTCATACAGGTGGCCTAACTCTTCACGGAAATCTCTCACAGACCTCCAATTGATTGACACATGGAGCGTCCTCCACAAAGGAGTTTAAGACTATACATTCTTTTCCAATGTTAACACATACAGTCAGATCAATTATCTTCTTCTAAGCCACCACAAAATGTCATGAAATCCTCAAGCGAGGAAATATCTTGTGGTCTGATCATGCCCCTGTTTTTCTCTCCATTGAGATTGGAGACTGAATGATAATCTCCTCAAAGACTGTTTGAAGGTTATTAAAGGAGCAAGAGAAAATGTTTTTTTAGATCATCAAGAGGATGATACCCCACTCCCCTACCAAGTAGAGGCACTCAAATGCGTAAAATGAGGTGACTTTGTCCAACAGGAAACAAGACTCAACAAAGACAGAACATATTAAAAGTACTTTGGAGCAGATTAAGCACTTAAGAATCTAAACACTAACATTCACCAACCAATAGCAACTGGATCGACCTCTTGAAAGGTAGAGACACCCTGAAGAACCTGTACAATCAGGTGAATTTTGACCATAGGGACAGGCAGGGCACTCGGTTTTATGAATTTTCTAATAAACCTGGTAAACTCTTCCATGAGTCGAAATGAATAGGTGGGCAAGGTGTAAAGTAGAAAAATGTGAGGTGAGCAGAAGTGGTGAGAGGTAAAGCAGAAATATGTGAGCAGAGGTGGGTAGAGGTAGGCAGATGTGAGATGGGTAAAGGTGAGGTAGGAGGAGATGAGGTAAAAAGAGTAAGAGTAAAAGTGAAGCAGCCAGAGGTTAGAAGAAATTATGCAAGCATAGGTGAGGTGGGAAAAGGTGGATAGAGGTAGCCAAGGATGAGGTGAGCCAAGATGATATGGTCAGAGGTGTGACAGAGGTGATGTGAGATGTGAAAAGCTAAGCAGAGGTAAGGTGGGAAAGAGGTGAGGAAGGAAGTGGTAAGTAGAAGTAGAGGTGAGGGGAGCAGAGGAAGAGCTGAGGTGGGCACTGTTTCTTGAATTAGCTCTACACTGCCTCTAATGGCCAGCCGCGTGCACTGTAGGAAAGGCAAACAGCTTTACAAATATTATGAAACATAGGAGTGGAGTGCCAGGGGCCACAACCGAGGACACTGTGGGCCGCATGTGGCTCCCGGGCTGCAGGTTCTACATCTCTGATCTAACCCCTTACAGAGCACAGATTCACATAAGAACTTCTACACAAAGCTTTACAACTTAAAGCAGAACTGTCCTTCTCACCTAAGTTTGGATCCTCCTGTTATAGCTGAGGATTACGTTAACGCTACACCTCTTCCTACCTTACCCACATAAGAGGTAGAAGCCCTAGAAGACCCCTTTACAGTGGAAGAGATTATTGAAGCTATCAAGAGTACTCCTTTGGGTAAAAGTCCCCTGAAGGGTTTCTAATTCTACAAACAATCCGGCCCTTTACTAGCCCCATTTTTGACCAGGGTGTTTAAAGTGGACCAAAACCCAGCTGGATCGGATCCATTCCCTCCCTGCGGAGCATCCAAAATCGGGATACCTTGCTGTGTGAAACTCCCCAGGTCGGCCATAAACTCACCTTCTTTCCCGGTCCAACGGCGCATGTGCGGGCCGCATCCCCGCTATCCCTCTAGCAGGGTGCGTGCCCGTGCTGGCCATTTGTGTATGGCCGACGCGGGCACTCTCCCTGTTAGAGGGAAGGGAGAGATGTAGCCGCCAGCCCGCTCGGAGCCGCTGAGCTTAGACGTCGCTTAGACGCTCATAGCTCAGTGGCTCCGAGCGCGTTGATTGGAGGAGCGCCCGCACATGCGCCGTAGGACAGCGGTGAGGGGGGTTCACACAGTGGGGCACCCCCGATCGGGTTGGGTTGATCTTAGGGAGGGGACAACACAAACAAACATTTATTTTCAAACATTTCATTTTAATGGCCCACGTCCAGACCCAGGGCATCCCCACTTGCCTCCTGTCATGTGATGCTGAAAATGCATTCGATAGGGTGAGCTGGGACTTAATTAAGGCCACTCTTCAACAAATTGGATTAGGCGCCTCTCCTATCTAAAATTCTGGTGCTATATGAAGACCCTACAGGAACAGTGAAACCAATGGAATTTCCTCTGCATCCTTCCCTATAACCAACGGGACCCAACAAGGCTGCCCACCATCGCCTTTCTTGTGTGTAATAACAATGGAACATCTAGCAACCACCATTAGACAAAATCAGGATATCAGAGGCATAGAAGTTGGGGGGACCCAATATAAGCTGTCACTGTTTCCTGAAGATGTGCTTTTACATTTGACCTCTCCAATCACCTCCTTCCCAGCTCTCCTGAAGGATTTTGATTGCTTTGGCTAGCAAATTCAAGATCAACAACTTTAAAGCAAAGGCACTTAAAAACAAGTGAACCAACTTAAAAGCAACTTCCCTTTTAAGTGGAAGACAAATTCAATTAAATACCTAGGAGTGCAGCTTCCCTCAGATCTCTCCCAGGCCTACACTTTGAACTACGTGACCCTGCTGAGTAGAACCCTCTCTGATCTCAATCAATACAAAATAAAACATTATACATGGTTTGGTAGAATTAATATCCCTAAAATGGATATTCTATCCAGATTTCTATATATATTCCAGAGAGTACCTATTGCCCCACCATTTTTTTAAAACAGTAAAGTCGGCCTTCACCAAGCTTGTGAGGATCTTAAATCTTATCACGCCCGCAACTATTCTCCTGGGTTGGGTCGGGTTGGAGAGAGAAATGGCACCCCTAAACCTTGTATCACTAACTTGGAAGGGTCCAAAGAAGCAGCATAAAAGGAAAACCCTCCCATTTCTAGCTCAACACTTGATGTATAGGATAACTTAATTACTAAGCACAACCTGGTTCACAGACCCGGTCTTCTCACTCCCATCTTTAGTAACCCGGATTTTCCTCCCGGGCTAGAGGCTAAATATATATTGAACAGGCGTGTAGAGCAGGATCCTAGAGCAATGGATATTTTGAAAATTGTGTATTGCCTACTCTGGCAGACATGAAAGCAGGAAACCCAGATAAGTACTTTTCCTGGCTTATCAATAGGCAACTCCAGACATTTGTCTCATCTCAAAAATTATGCCGGGCAATCCTTCCTCTCACAGACCTGAAGAGCCTTCTCTCCCAAACAAAAAGGATCCCCCACCCAATCTCACTGATATATCAGGCCTTGGCGGGAGACATTTACATTTCTCCCTTAACACAATCATAGATTGGGAGAAGGAACTGGACCTAGCTTTTTTGGAGAATGACCTCAAATTTTCCTCCTCCCCCCACAAAACATCTATGACGTGCTCTATGCAGGAAGAAAATCACAAAGTGGTCACAAGGTGGTTTAGATGTCCTGTGGATATAAAAAAATATGCCCCTCTGCATCAGACACATTTTGGAGAAGTTATGACACACATATGGTGGGGTTGCCCTGCCTTCAGGACCCTTTGGGACCAGGTGTTCAAAATCTACTCTGAAATCACAGGGACCTCCATAGTCAACTGTCTTCAAATAGTCCTACTTTGCATAATTAATAGTAGGAGAAAAATATTCTCCAACATATTCTGGGTGCCATACTCACAGTCATACCCAGACACTGGAAGTCTTATGAAACCCAGACTCTCAGGGGATGGGTAAAAGAGGTAGAGATTATTAGACGCATGGAGGAGCTGATCACCGGTGATATTGTGGGCACAGAAGGAGAGGGGGATAGGTGGGGTCATAATGTGGCTACTGAAATGGTGAAATAGTGGGGTGATATCTGCCTCCTATGAACATAATTCACCCCACTATTCCACCTCTCCTCTTGTACCCATATTACCACCCCACCATTTCACCTCTATTCCTGTACCCACTCCCATTCCCCTTTCCTCCAGCAGCCACGCAATCACCCCACCAATCCCCCTCTCCTCCTGTAATCACACACTCACCTACAAATCCCCCTTTCCTTCTATACCATCTCTATTACCCCACCATTCCCCTTACTTATGTACCCACACTATCACCCCACCAATCCCCCTTTCCTTCTATACCCACATTATCACCCCCCCATTTCACTTCTCCTCCCACCCCACTATAGTGGGTAGTGGAGGCATAAAGAATAGAGGGCAGCCATTGGAGGCCCCATTACAGCCAGCAACAGGTAGGTCTCTTTTGGAATCAACAGGCCAACGCTGACTTTTTCAGAAAGAGTTGGGAAATGTATGCAAATGTATTGGGGTGGTGTCCGATTTGTAAAACAAAATCCTCCAATCCGGAGCCTTGCTGGTGGCACATTTACACCTGTCAACATGTCTGTGACCCATCCTTGGGGTGTAATTATAGCAGAGAGGAGTGACTGGGTGCTTCCGTACATACATGGAATTTTTAAAAACAGCATCCTTCATGGAGGTCTGATTATAGTGGAGAGGGGCGACTGGTCACCACGGTAGCTGTGAGAGGAAATTAGGCAATTAGTCTGGCCTATCCTGGTTTCAGACCTGGGCTGCAGGTGGGCCCTGTGGTTTTGAGGCTCTGTTCACACCTCTGTGCTTTCTCTGTGTTGCTGTGCTGCATTGAAATGCGGGGAAAACACTACACAAAATTTTAGATGGGATAGTTTGTACATCTGCGCTGCGGTATGCAGCATATCAAACAAGGGTTGCAGACACCTTTCTCAGTGCAACGTAGTAACAGCGCAGGTCAATACACTTGGACAACCAAGTGCAGCCCAGGTATAATGCAGTGAATCTGCGATGAGCTTGCTTTGTGTTTGCGTTGCCAAGCGCTTTGTCAATGCATCAGAAGCACAGTATATGTTTTGATACAATGCACCTCTGGCATATATACAAAACGCCTGCTCTTAATGCAACGGAAACTTGTGAACAGAGCATAAGGGTCAGCTGGTCATACAAGACATCCCAAAGGTGACCATACTTTTAGGGACTCTGACATGCTGCTCCCCTTCTCTAGGGCATATGGGGGTGGGGGAGGGAGCCATGACAATGGGGGCAAATTAAAGGAGCACTATCGCCATTTTTTTGATGGGAACTTAGAATTAAATGATACTTTGAATGTAGGTAAATTGTGGAGTAAGCAGTAAAAGCGTGGATAAAAAGCATGTCTATATTGTACAGCTGTAGAGTGGGAGCTGCTGTAAATATCGCCTGGGTGTTGGGGAGCATCACCCGGGAACAAACCAAGTGCTCAGCAGGGACGGAACGGGTTCCTGGCGTTGCATGCGGAGATGTGCAGCACAGCATAGTGAAGGGAAGAGGGCAGAGAAGAATGCGTGGAGGAAGGGGGCGGGAGTTTTAGTCCACTGTATGTGTTGATTTATGTTGAGAGTAGTCAGGACATAGCAAGGCAGTCAGCTATTCAGTGCTAGGCAGCTGTCCAGCATAAAGATAGAGACAAAGTAATTATAGAGACATTGTAAGCTGTGTAGCTCAATTGGTAGTGAACTGGCCTATGAATCAGAAAGTCTTGAGTTCAAAAGCTACTCCCTACAGTTTTATTTTTTTTGTTTAGTTTAATTCAGAATTGGATTTTTGTGTTTAAATCCTGTTTTTCTTGCTCTAATCATTTTTTATTTTGACATTTTTTCTTTCATGTTACCTCTGCTGCAGTATCTTTCGGTTTCCCATTTTCTCTTTCATATTCATTCAGCAAATGGACTGAGCCATTGTCATTATACAATTTAAAAGTAAGGCATACATTTTTTTCTATTGCCACAATATTTATACACGTTAGAAGCTATTGTGTGGCTTTTTAATGAGTTATCTTTTTTAATGCAATTTTTCCCCATAGTGCTTCTTTAAGTGCTGGTAAGAGGCCCAGCTGATGGGAGAAGATTGGGAGGGAGCCAGCACCTTTCAAGGGACCCATCCACAGATGCTGCCTTTTCCTTCTGCCTCCCTCCAATGTACTTGGAGACTCCCTCCAGCCCCCAGAAAGGGACCAGGGCCACCATCAGGACAGGACAGCCAAGACTGCAGTATGGGGCCTGGGCCAAAGAGGGGCCCGAGCAGACCCGAGCAGGCATCCCTGCTCTGAGCCATGCTGGCTGCCACACTATCACCACCAGTGCTATATGTCATAACTGTGCCCCTAGTTTTAACTGGACCAGGCTCAGTTGTAGCTAAGTGCCCAAAAACAAAGAGAAGAAATGTTGCAGAGAATGGGGAAACTAGAAGTTGGGAGGAGGGTGTGAAAAGAGAAAAAGAAGGAAAAAAAAATGAGACAGAGGCAATGTGACAAAAAGAAAAACAGTAGGAACTGGATAGGAGTGGGATAAAGATGAAGATGTGAGTGATTTTTGGAATATTGAGGGCAAAAGTGGTCAACCATACAGGCATTATGAAGCGATTTCATGACTAAAGGGGGACTCCTCCAACCTCCACACATAGCAGGTTTGCAACAGGACAGCCAGCAATAATACAAAGGAACTATCAAACTTCACCTTTAATCATGATTAAAGTGTTTCTGCACTCTCCCCGCTTATCTGCTGCCTGTTCTCACAGCGCTGGTCTTCATCTTCTAAATGTCCCTATAGATTACCCTATAGGTTTCCTGGGGAAATGGTCCCCTCTACTCACATCCTGTCCCCCAATCCGGTTGGGACAGTGGGGCCAGAATTGCTGGCTTCTATCACCATAGTCATGTCCCCCCATCTTCCTGCCCCCTTTGCCGTCTCTTCCTCCTCCTTCCTGGATCCTCGGAGCACTGACTGTCTTCTCTCACTGCTGTCGCCATCCCCGCTCTCTGATGCCACCCCAGTGACTCTGTGACCTGTGCTGAGGAGGCATCAGAGAGCGGGAACAGCGACAGCAGCACCAGACGCTGCCACAGTAAGTTGCCGGGAGAGCTTCAGAACGGTGCTGCCCCCCCCCCCTCGTCTCAGCGGAAGGTGGCTGGGGTGAGAGCAGCACGTTGCCCAACCCCCCACCCACCCCTTCCCTCCAGTACCAGGTGCCCACCCCTCACCCACCCCTTCCCTCCAGTGCCAAGTGCAAGAGCAGCTGTGCCCCCCCCCCCCCCCCCGTTCATCCTCTCAGCAGCAGTGGCATCCCAGAGCCCTGTCAGTAGGTGGGACAGGGGGGTAGCTGCCTGCCCCCATTGTTGATGCTGCTGGGGGTGGAGGGGCTGGGGGTTGGTAAGGCCCCCTTGACTACCCACCCACCAACCCACCTACTTACCCAACCACCCACCAACCAAACCGCACCTGCCTATTTGGAAGCGCACAAATGCATATTTGGGAGTGCATGCATGGACTGTGGAAGTACACGCATGGATGTTTGGGAGTACGCACATGCACTTTGAGAATGCGCACATGCATGTTTGGCGATGCGTGCATTGGAAGTCTAGGAGTGCGCACATAAATGCTTGATATTGCGCACATGCACTTTGGGAGTGCGTACATGCATGCTTGGGAGTGCGCGTATGTATGGGGGGTGCATGCACACACTTTGGGAGTGCACACATGTGCATTTGGGAGTGCATGCATGGACGTGTGGGAGTGCGCACATGTATGCTTGGTGTTACGTGCATGCGCATTTTGGAGTGCATCCATGGACATTGGGAGTGTGCACATGCTTCAGGGCGGGGTCCTGTGCGATCACACAGCACGTACACCCCAATGGCCTGCCATGGGCTATAGGCATATTGGTTGTGTCAGCAGGATTTTGGGCGCGGGCACTTACTAGCCCATGAAAGGTGGGAGGAAGGCTGGGCAGCTTGTTCCAAGCACTCATCTCACTCCCTCCAGCCTCCAGAAGGGACTGATAACAGCACACGCGCGACACCTAATGGCGGTTACTGGTGTGGCGGCAGTGACGCCCTGGTTTCAGATAGCACGTCGCTAGCCAGCCAATCAGGATCGAGACGGGGAGTGCTGGCCTCGGGTGTACACAGAGTCGGTGCAGAGTGCCGGTCGCCGGAGCTCGGTTTGTGGCCAGGCAGGCAGCGGAGAATGGCTACCGGGGAGGTGAGCTGGCAGGGCGGGATGGGTCACGTGTCAGTGTGTGTGGTAAGCTGTATGATCTAATAGCAGTTTGGGAGGAGCGGGGCCCTGGCTGCCCGGATGGGACTACAACTCCCAGCATGCACCACGGTGACTGGCCGACTCCTCTCCTAAGCAGAGACTAGTGAGGAGCTGGCCATATACTGTATTATGGCATTATACAGCATATTGCGGGTGGAAGCCCCTGTTATGTCAGCACATATGTATGGCTAGACACCCATTCTCACCCAGGAGACGCAGCAAAATGAAAGGAGCGCTTTATGAGATTAGCACATAAAATACAATTACTATGGACACCATCAAGTGTTATCAAATATTTAAAAAATAAAACCTGAAGGCTACCAGCCCACATAGCTTCTATGTGCCCCCCTGGGCTTCAGGATGCAGGTAATGGGCAGTGGCTTGTTTAATCACCATGCAAACCATTCAAATGCATGGGGCCCCCACCTGTCAGGGGCCCCCAGAGGCAGGGTCAGATCAGTGGCAACTTTAAAGTGGACCAAAACCCACATTTTTAACTATCATCCCCTGAATTGCTCCCCCGTGAAGAGGACTATTTGCCATTTTTACTGCTCCTGCTTCAATCTAATCTGAGATGACGCCAACTGTTTTAGCTGTGAAGCCCTGCCTCCTCCATTCATTGCCACTGTTATGTGTGTATCAATGATGTCATTGCCACACCTAATCTCCTGCCATCTTACAGAGCGGGACGCCCCCCCAAAAAGTGTTCCAGGACGAATCGAAAAGCGAAAATATCTGTTTCTAGTTTTACACCCTAAGAAGACAGTATCAGCAGGGGCTTTGGCCAAAAGCATTTCACAAGGTCAGTGGGTTTTGGTCCGCTTTAACACAATGCAGAGTGTGCAGCAGGTAGGAAGCCACTGTACACTTACATCAGCCAGCTGCTGCAGAATCATTGCACCAAGCTCTATTCAGTTATGACATCACAGCAGCTAGCGAGCTGATTGGTGCAGAGTGGGCCACTGGTTGCATCCCTACTCACCTCTAGCTGGGGGCATGCCGGCCAATCACAAATGCCCAGGGTATCTGTCTAGCTAAAGGTATAGGAAGGCCGTGACCTGCACATGCACCATTGGAACGAGGTTGGGTGAAAGGGTGCGGCGATTTAACTTGGACCAAAACTGAGGATTTTGACTCTGATGCTGGGTTTTGGTCCTTGCCCCCGGGATGCCCCGCTGTGTGAACCCCCCTAGGTCACCCGAACAAACTCACCTCTTCCCACTCCTACGACGCTCGTCCAATCAGCTCGCTCGGATCCGCTCGAGCCCGAGCGTGCTGACGTGCCTGGCACACGCCCTGCTAGAGGGATAACGGGTATGCGGTCGCTGCTCGCGCATGCGCCAGTGGACCGGGAAAGATGGTAAGTTTCTGGGTGACCTGGCGGGTTTCACACAGTGGGGCATCCCAGATTCTCCATGGGTTATGGTCCACTTTAAGGGGGTTTTACAAAGAGGGGCATCCCAGGGCATCCCGATGTGATGGACCAACAAATCCCTACTCCAGCATGCCCCTCTGTGTGAAAGGCACTGGGTTCGTTGGCGCTCCTATAGTGCATGAGCAGGCCGTGGCTACCGGCTGCTGACGGATAAGTGAACCAAAACCCACCCTGGAGTCTATGAGACTCCAGGGTAGGCATACTCGCTCCCCTGCCCCACTGTGTGAAACCCCCCAGGTCGCCTGAAACTCACCTTATGCCCGCACCAGGCATTTGTGAATGGCCAGCGCGGGCGCACTCCCTGTTAGAGGGGGATGCAGCTGCCAGCTCGGATCTGCTCATATTAGACGAGCTCCTGGACGAAGGGACTTGAATTGATCCAAGCGTGCTGATTGGACGAGAAGGCTGCATAGGACCAGGGAAGGGTAAGTGAGATCGGCCGACCTGGGGGGTTTCATACAGTGGGGCATCCCTAATTGGGGTGTCCAGGGGGCAAAGACCAAAACCCAGGATAGTCAAAATCCTGGGTTTTGGTCCACTTTAAAGACCATCATTAAACACCCATGAAAATGAAATGCTATGATGAGAGTTACAGGCAAAAAATCTCCTCCCTTTGTATTTTTTTCTCTTCTGAGTTGCTGATTTACCAGAAAGTGTCAGGGCTGAGCAGCCTGACAGGAGAGGAACAGTATGTGTCTGCTCAATAGCCTTTAGTTCTCTCTTAAAGTGGAAAAAACCCTTTTAATCCCCCCATTTGCCACCTATTAGAGGAGCCATACTAATGTAATCAGCTGAAGGGATGCTGCCACGGCCCGCGCATGCACCGGGACAGGGAATGGGCAATTAAACTGGAGCTTCAGCGTGATTTAAAACGGTCCTTCACTCTGAATAAGAGTCTATCTTATGTTTCCCACACTCTGTACATACAGATTGTTCACATTAAAAATCATCCTACCTGCATCTACTGCATGTTATGAGCCTTTAACCATCCAAGATGGATGCTTATGGAAGCCGCCATCTTATTAGGCAGCCTGCAAACAGGAAGTGCCTCCTGACTGTGCTGCTCTGCATTCTGGGACTGCTGACCTTTACCTGACCCCAGCTCTGCTCTGTCTGAGAAAAGCACAGCTATAACCTGCCCCCCCTGTACCTTATCCCACTCTCCTCAGTAAGTGTGATGCTTCTGAGTCAAGATGGCGGCGCCCGTATCCTAAATCCTGAACAGAGTTGCAGCCCAGTGGGGGAAAGAATAATAAGTTAGTGACTAAAAACGTAAAATATATTAATTTTAGATGCTGGGGAACCGTTTGGGCTTTTCATTAAATCAGGGTGAAAGTCCGGTTTAATGAAAAACCCAAACCCTTAAAAAACGGTTCCCCAGCATCTAACATTAATATATTTTAAGTTTTTAGTCACTTACTTATTATTCTTTTCCCCACTGGGCTGCAACTCTGTTCAGGACTCTAGGATACGGGCGTCGGCATCTTGACTCAGCATCACACATACTGAGGAGAGGAGAGCGGGATAAAGTACAGGGGGCGGGTTATAGCTGTACTTTGCTCAGACAGAGCAGAGCTGGGGTCAGGAAAAGGTCAGCAGTCCTGGAATGCAGAGCAGCACAGTCAGAAGACACTTCCTGTTTGCAGACTGCCTGATGCTCCATGAGCCGCCATCTTGGATGTTTAAAGTCTCATAACATGCAGTAGGTGCAGGTAGGATGATGTGAGCAATCTGTATGTACAGGGTGTGGGAAACATAAGATAGGCTCTTATTCAGGGTGAAGATCCACTTTAAATCTGATTGGTTGATTAGGACGCTTGTCTTCCTCTCTGTGTGGCAGGTGATGGTGAGCGGGGAGCGGGAGTTTGAGAGCGTGGAGCTGGGGGATGTGGGGAGGAAGAAGAAAGCCCCGCGGAGAATCATCCACTTTGCCAGCGGTGAGACCATGGAGGAGTACAGCACAGACGAGGAAGAGGAGCTGCAGGAGAAGAAAGATCTCCTGCCATCCATTGACCCGGTAGGTGATTCCTCATTAAAGCACACCTAAACCCTCCCCTGTAACCTGATGTGTCGGGGAGCTTCCAGGTCCACAGGGACCCTAACCGACCCTGCTTTAGAGAGATGCTCTCCTTTTCTTATTTATCAAAGAGAAGACAGGAAACGGCTGCAGTGCTGTATTGCTAATTAAGCCCGATAAGTTGTATACTACTACCACTTTGAGTAGAAATATAAATAATACAGTTAACTGTTCAACCAGGGATCCATTGGTTGCCCCATATACAAGAGAATTCATGTATCAACCTTACTCTGACTTCTTGGCATACAGCCGGGTGGGAGGTGGTTCTGGGTAATGTGTATGTTTTGCTCCCAGCCAATACTAAGACATCTGTTGTATATATGTATATTGTTTTGTTTGATTAGTTAAACCGGACCTTCACCATGATTTAATGAAAAGCCCAAACTCTTAAAAAACCATTCCCCAGCATCTAAAATTAATATATTTTACATTTTTAGTCACTAACTTATTATTCTTTCCCTCATTGGGCTGCAACTCTGTTCAGGAATTTAGGATACGGGCGCCGCCATCTTGACTCAGAAGCATCACACTTACTGAGGAGAGGAGAGTGGGATAAGGTACAGGGGGGCAGGTTATAGCTGTGCTTTGCTCAGACAGAGCAGAGCTGGGGTCAGGGAAAGGTCAGCAGTCCCAGAATGCAGAGAAGCACAGTCACTTCCTGTTTGCAGGCACTTCCTGTTTGCAGGCTGCCTGATAAAATGGCGGCTTCCATAAGCCGCCATCTTGGATGTTTAAAGGCTCATAACATGCAATAGATGCAGGTAGGATGATTTTTAATGTGAGCAATCTGTATGTACAGTGTGGGGGAAACATATAAGATATGCTCTTATTCAGAGTGAAGGTCCGCTTTAAAGTGATACAGCAGGCAAAGGGAATTGTTACACCATTGTGTCGGGCTTCATTTGTCACTGTCCTAAACTTTTTAAGTTTTACATTTTTAAATTGAAGAAGAAATTGTCCTTGGGTGTTGTAGCTGATGCGTTGCTGCTTTAGGTCCACGCACAGTTTTTGCGTCTTTAAAAGCAGAACAAACGCCAAATAAATGCGCACAGCCCGTCAATGTAAAGACTGGGGGTGCGGGACCCGTCCGTGCCTGTTTTGAGGCAATAAACACACACACACAATTTTGGGGTAGGCTCTGGGAATCTCCCCTCAGGCCCCCAGAAGGTCCGCATGTAGCGATAACCCTTATCGCCGGAGGGCTTCACCGCCCGAGACGTCCTTTTCCCAATGGTGAGAGGTGCGGCAGGAATTCCAGAGTCGTCCGTGAGGAAACAGGAACAGCCCTTACAAGGGCTACTGAATTGTAATATAGCGTTTCCCCCAATAAGAGACAGAACTCAGTATTGAGGGTGAAGGTGAAGTAGTCTTTATCAGTGCCACTCTAGGCCTTATATACACAAGTCTCCATTGCATGACACACACACACCGACCAATAGCAGCAGGGCACACCATCCCTCAATTCTGCCGGTGACGCAATCAGCAATACAATAGACGTCTGTAATACACTCAACCCGAACAATGCCATTGTCTGTGACGTAATCAATCAATACAATGGCAGTCAGAACAATGAATAACGTAATCAATCAATACACTGGCAGTCTGTAACATGCTTAAGAAAAGGAAAGTAATGAACCTGTGTAAAGTCCAAAGGGGCAGAGAGTCTGTCACACCGCACTCCACCCAGAAAAATATATATATCTACAAAGGTCTATATGAAAATATATCTAATTTTATTAGGTTAAAAAGACTCATAAGCAAATACATACAAATACCGTATATACTCGAGTATAAGCCGAGTTTTTCAGCCCACTTTTTGGGCTGAAAAAAGCCGCCTCGGCTTATACTCGAGTCAGTGAAAATTTGTGCATCCAGCAAGATGGCGCCTATGCCGGAGAGTGAAGAGGAGAGCGCGGCGGAGGAACCTCGACTTACCGGTGCGTCAGCTGATGTGTCGGAGACTGAGCGAGGGGGCGGAGGAAGCGCGGTGTGGAGATCGGCGGAGGACGCGGCGGAAGAGCCGCCTCGGAGGCTTCAGAACTCGGCGGGGAGATCAGTACACCCAGCGCGAGGTGGGTGTACCAAGATGGCGGTCGTCGCGCTCCGCGCCGCCACGTCACTGAGGCCCGGGACGCAGGCGGGGATATTTGACAGCTGTCGGCCGGCTGGCCAAGACGCAGTTTGGAGCCGTGAGTGCGGCTCAGAAGAAGCAGAAGGCACTGATATGAGCAGCGGCATGTCATCAAAACAAGTAATTGGAGAGGGGGGGGGTAATTGATCACTGAAGACCTATTGACATCTACATGTCATAGCTGGAACAGCCGGTTCTCCTTTATGTCGCACAGAACACTGACTGGGGGGAGAGGAGCGGGGGGGGGGGGGGGGGGAGGCGGAGTACAGGGTAGATTCAGCCCCAGCCCTATCAAACCAGACAAAGGGCCATCCCCATTCATTTCCTGCCCCCGTGCCGGCTCCCGCACTCACCCTCTGTCACTTCCAGCACTTTCAGCTGTTCCTCCGCTGCTGCCCGCAGCAGACCAAAATCTGTATCAGCCCGTTGATTCCTCAAATCAACTCCAATTCCAATTGAATAAAGCCGCCTCGGCTTATACTCGAGTCAATAACTTTTCCAGTTTTTTGTGGTAAAATTAGGTGCCTCGGCTTATATTCGGATCGACCTATACTCGAGTATATACAGTAATAATACACTGGCCAAAAATACAATGTAACAGAGCGGCCAGCCTGGAATATAAAAGATTCTAGGGCTGGTCGCTGGCTTTCCCCCTGGGCACACTGAATTGTGGTGCCCCACTGTGTAAATCCTGTATGCACTCACCTTTCCCCGTTCCAGCTGCGCATGTGCGGGGCTCTCGTCGAATGCGAGCTGTCTGCTGAAATGACGTAATTTGGCGGGCGCTCTTGTCATTCAGATGGGCTGGGGCGGGAGCGTGCTCACGGCCAGGCCAGGGAGGAGAGCCATTTGACAAAAGTGGTAAATGCAGCAAATGACCAACAGGAACTTTGTGGACCAAAACCCAAGATTTTGACTATCCTGGGTTTTGGTCCTTTCTCCCGGTGCACCCTGATCTGCGTGATACCCCCCAGGACGCCAAGACCAACTCGCCTCTTCCTGGTCCCACGGTGCGTCTAAGAGCAGCAGCTCAGGCTGATCAGTGTGGGTTTTGGTCCAAAACCCACAGCGATCGGGCTGGGAATATATAATATTTCTGCCCCACGGGCATCCCCGCTGTGTCGCCCATACACTCACCTGCATGCGCAAGTCGCGGCCACATTCCCACTATCCCTCTAGCAGGGCGCGTGCCATTCACAAATGCCTGGCGCGGGCACGGTCCCTGTTAGAGGGTCGCGGGGTGGTTGCAGACCTTGTCACACTCGGAGCCGTTCACCTTAGGCGAAGGGATGTCAGCGGATCCGACCACGCTGATTGGACAAGCGGCTGCGCATGCGCCATGAGACCAAAGCCCAGGATAGTCAAAATCCTGGGTTTTGGTCCCCTTTAAGTGGGCAAACTGGGGGGTTACACAGAACAGGGCATCCCATATCAGGATGGTTTTGTTCTGCTTTAAAGTGGACCAACACCCAGGGGGGATCGGCCCGGGAATCTATAAGATTCCCGGACCGACCAGATCCCTCCCCGCGGGGCATGCGAAATCGGGATGTCCCGCGGGGAGGAACCCCCCAGGAAGCCCAGAAACCTTACCTCAGCCCCGTTCCATCGGCCAATCACAGCGCGCGTCCAAGACCGTCTCGCGCTTCCCTCTAGCAGGGCACGCACCCGCGCCGGTCGTTTGTGAATGGCCGGCGCAGACACGCTCCCTGTTAGAGGGAAGCGCGAGACGCGGCCTCCAGCGCTCAGAGCCGCTGAGCTGCTATGCACGTCCAAGCGGCCTTGGACGCTCGCTGTGATTGGCTGGAGCGGTCACGTGGGAGCGGGGAGAGGTGAGTTTTTGGGGCGTTATGGGGGTTTCACACAGCGGGGCACCCCCGATCGGGGTGCCCCACCGAAGTGGACCAAAACCCAGGATAGTCAAAATCCTGGGTGTTGGTCCACTTTAAGGCATAACAATGATTAGCCAGCCGGTTATAGAGTGACTGGACTGGAAACAATTGTTGGTATTTCATCTTTATTCACCTTGAAATTCTTTGTAAACATTTCCTCGTTGCCTCTGTAGTCCTCACTAAGTATTTACTTCCTCCTCTGACGTTTTTTGCTTTGTTCTTCCAACGCGTTTTTTTTACACCGAGGAATCAGATGTAGGGCGAGTGTGTGTCTTGACCTCTCTTCAGGGAAATGTGGTTCAAAGAAATAGAAGAAAGAAAGATCTCAGTGACGCCAGATACATGGCCAGCACCCACCTTATTAAAGTAGCCCTTCAACACCTTCAGCCTATCTTCCCCTAGACACTGACTTAGCCCTCACCAAAGAGAGAGAGCTCTGTTCACTGTAACCCGGCTCCTCCTGGATTCAGAACAGAGCTGTTTATGGAGGAACCTCTCTTCTACTACCTATGTCACTGTAACCCGGCTCCTCCTGGACTCAGAAATAAAAGATTCCAGGGCCTTCCGCTGACTTTTCCCTGGGGCATCTTGTATTGGGATGCCCTGCTGTGTGAATCCCCCCAAGGGCACCAATAAAAACTCACCTTTCCTCACCAATCAGAGCACATGGTGCCGCATCCGCTACCCCTGCATCTCTCCATCCACTTCAGTCAGTGCTGATTGCCGAATGACGTAGTCAAGGCTCTGATTGGACGAGAGCCTGCACATGCGCGTTGGAGGTGAGTTTTAATGGGCTTTCTGGGGGGGTTCACACAGCATGGGGGCACAGAACAAAACCCGGGAAAGTCAAAGTATGAATATTAAACAAAGGTCTATAAGAATACTCCAGTTGTATTCCAGGAGCTACTGAACCTAAACCATTATATTAAAAATATGAATTTGAAACTGTATTAGAAACTAATTACACATGCTGTCATTTTCACCCTCTTCTACATAGAATAAGATCTCAATATAATATAATTTATTGCAAATTGGAATTCGTTCCGCTTTAAGGTGGTCCCTCACATTGTGACAGTTGTGGGGCAGGACATTCAGATTACAGGAACCCCCCCCCCATGCTTAAACTCCCACACACCCCACTTTCTCTTACCTTCGCTGCGATTGTCTGGCAAAATCCAGTTCCGCGATTGGCTGCATGATCTGCGTATCAGCCTGTGACTGGGAATTACTGCAGATCATATGACCACCGGCTGCCAGATTTCACTGGGGGGATCACAGTGGGAGGTAAGTGAAAGTGGTGTTTTTATGGGGGCTCCAGCAATCTGGTTGCCCCCTTCAGAATGCGGTTCAGCACCCATTTTGGGTGTTGGACCACATTCAATGTGACGGAGTGAGATGACATAAATGAAGATGTTAGGCAGTCTGGAACATGGCATAGAAGAGAAAAGAGATTTGGGACTGAAGGTATATTTGGCCAAACCATAGGTTTAAACTGAAAAGAGTGGGGGGGGCAAGGACAGAACCCTGTAATACACCAACAGACAGAGAGGGCAGGGAGAGGAAACCATGTGAGATACATAGAACAAAGTGGGATACACTGAGGGTAACCGCTCGCTCTTCACAACATTGCAGGGCTGGCCTGGGTGCACCCCATGATGCTGGCTCTGAGCGCACCCCAATGTAAAGCCCTGGCATAGTTCTGCTAACTAGTACGGTAGCAAGCTGCTTTTTAACATCGTTACTACATAGGCTGCACTAGGGTGCGTCTACAACTGCAACATGTATTTATCATTATTCTGGCAGCTAGCTTACCCAGGCGCACATAACATGTACATTTTCAGGGCAAAGATTGACATTCTTTTGGGAAACTAACACTGCACCTGCCTGTACTTCCCATTATATCCTATGGGAATTGTGAGCCCTGCCCACTGCTGTACACTGACTGGTTGGTGAGAAAAAATGGATAAATCTGTTTTTCACCTATGACTGTGCACTCATGTACACTCGTGTGACGCACCCTGACATATTGCTTTATAAATCAGGCCCCAAATGTGCAATCTGGGAGGTACGGGGAGAGACACAGTTGCTGAGATCTTGACTTCCTAGGAAGGTGAGTACCGTATATACTCGAGTATAAGCCAAGTTTTTCAGCCCACTTTTTGGGCTGAAAAAAGCCGCCTCGGCTTATACTCGAGTCAGAAGGACTCAGCAGTCTTTTTTTTTTTTTAAGTACAAGTTCCTAGCGGGCTTCGCGCATGTCACCGTCCAGCGTGCGTGCCCGGCGATCACGCACCCAGCCATCCTTGCTCTCTCCCTGTCTGCATTGTCCGGTCACCGTGTTATGCTGTGGCCGCGTCAGTGAATAGGAGAGCGGCCTGGCCAGCTCCGCCCTCCTGCCGTGACATCATCAGAGAAGAAGGCGCGCGGGGGCTGCCGGCCTGCTCAGTACACCGGCAACCTAGGAGCGCCTGGTAACAGGTAATGGAGGAGCGGGCAGGGATTCGGGGGGAGGGTGGACTGTCACTTGGGGGTTTAAAAAGAAAAATTAGATTATGTTGATGGGGGTTTGTACAGACTGGGTGTTTGTGTGTGCACATTGAATTTAAGATTAGAGGAGCAGGGCAGGGAGCAAGCTCACTAATTCAATGTTTTTTTTTAAGTGGAACAAAACCATAAGAGGCCAGCCCTGGAATCTAAAAGATTACAGGGCTGGCTGCTGGCCTTCTGCTTGGGCATCCTGATTTGGGATGCCCTTGGGGAAGGCAAGCAGCCAGCCCTGGAATCCTTGAGATTCCAGGGCTGTGAAATCCCCCAGGTCATCCATAATAATTTACCGGTAGCTGCTGCATTTCCCACCCTAGGCTTATACTCGAGTCAATAACTTTTCCAGTTTTTTTGTGCTAAAATTAGGTGCCTCGGCTTATATTCGGGTCGACCTATACTCGAGTATATACGGTATTTGGCGTAGAAGAGAATAATCAACCGTATAAGCCAAGAACAGAAAAATTAGATTAGAATCATTCCCAGCAGTTGGGACTTATACACAGAATGACCTCATGTCAATATTCCCAGCAATGAGGATTCCTGTACAGAATGATATCATGGAATTGTGACCCCGGTATTATATGATATTGTACAGTCAATAAAGACTCATACAGAATTATCATATGTCATGCAATTATTTCCCAGCATTCAGCAGTCCTGTATGAAATGGCATCATGTCATTTATTCCAACAGCTTGGACTTCTATATAGAATGATATCCTTCCACGGCTCTTAAATATAAGATTATATTTGGCTCCTGGCAGTTGATAAATACCATTATAAGATTATTATTTATTGATAGGTATTTATTTGATTTAATGCAGTCTAGAAGTTGTCCATGTCTGCTCTCTTCTTCCCCAGCTCAATTATTTGTTGGAGGTTTGTTGACCTGCAAGGGAGTGGGAACGTAGAGGAGGAATAAAGGCGGTCATAACTGGAGGCAGTACTTTGCCCAGCAATACACATTCCTGTGGATTTAAATATTTGATGTTTGAATTGTCAGGATTGTTTAATTGTAAAAAAGAAATATTTTTCTGTCGATTTTCTTTCTGGTCCATGTTCTGCTGTCCCCTTTATTAGTCTTCCTAACAGTTGCCAAATGAAAACCGTTCTCAGAACCACAAACTATAAAATAAATTGTAGTCAACTAAAATACATTGTGTACAAAATACAAGTACACCTATACTCAGAAAGGAGGTTTATGTCATCACCCTCCATCCTTAGCCCAGTGCCCCAACAGCCTTTTTTATTTTTACTAAAGCCCAATATGGATAAAAGCAGTATTATGGTGAATGGCCTGCAATATGCTAATTAGTTTAGTTACAACTACAGGTCAACTGTCACGTTAGTGCTGATTGTAAACTGTGATGATTTTTTTTCTCATGTTTTTCTGTGAGAAAAACGCCTTCAGCACCACATTTCTATGTGTACATTTTAAATAATTTACACAGCTAAAAATAATGCTGAATTGCAAAGGAAAGGAAAAAATCATAAAAAAATGACCACCAAAACAATGAGAAAAAAATGTAATCTTGATTTTTCCACAGTGCAATTCAGCATCTTTTTTATAAAACATTTGCACAGCTAAACATGGTGCTGAATTGCACTGAGAAAAAAAAAGCTTTATTAAAGTGGACCAACACCCAGGGGGGGATCGGCCCGGGAATCATCCGAAATCGGGATGTCCCGTGGGGTGAAACCCCCCGGGAAGCCCACAAGCCTTACCTTCACCCCGTTCCAGCGCGGGCCGCCGCCGCCTCCCGCGCGTCCCTCTAGCAGGGCGCGCACCCCGCGCCGGCCATTCACAAACAGCCGGCGCGGGTGCGCGCCCTGCTAGAGGGACGCGCGGGAGGCGGCGGCGGCCCGCGCTGGAACGGGGTGAAGGTAAGGCTTGTGGGACGCGCTCCCTGTAAGAGTGACGCGCAGGAGGAGGCGGCGTGGTTCGCTTGTCCGTCGACAAACCTCGCTTGTCCGTCCGCGGTGATTCACTGGAGCAGTCACGTGGGAGCAGGGTCAGGTGAGTTTTCGGGGCTTTCTGGGGGGGTTTCACACAGCGGGGCACCCCCGATCAGGGTGCCCCACCGAAGTGGACCAAAACCCAGGATAGTCAAAATCCTGGGTGTTGGTCCACTTTAAAAAAAGAAACGCAGGCTGTTTTAGGGCACTGGGCTGCGAAAGGAAGGTGACGACATAAACTTCCTCTGAGTATAGGTGCACTTTAATAATGTTTTGTTTCTAATCAAGCCTGGACACATTATAAATTAAACCCGTACAGAAGGGCGCATGGGCATAAAAAACAAAACTGCTTCTGCAAAAATATCCCCAAAAAATATTCAATAGAAGCAAAAGAAGGAAATGATCTTAAAGTGGAACAAAATCCAAGAGGATTGGGTCCCAACAAAACTCACCTGCTTCCTGCTGATGTAAATAATGGCGACCACATCCGTGCATCTTTGGGCTGTACAAGCGCTCCCGTCCCCTGACGTTCAGATAGGCTGGAGATGTGCCCGCTTGCACTCCTGATTTCCGTAAACAGAGCTGTTTGACAAGAATTAAAGTGGACCAACACCCATCCCTGATCGGCCCGAGAATCTATAAGATTCCCGGGCTGATCAGCTCCCTCCCCGCGGGGCATCCAAAATCGGGATGACCCGCTGTGTGAAACCCCCCAGAAAGCCCCTAAAAACTTACCTTACCGGCGACGGACAAGCGACGGATAAGCCGCCGCCGCCGCCTCACGTGCGTCCCTCTAGCAGGGCGCGCGCGAGGGGCGTCGGCTTATCCGTCACTCGGGGTGCCCCGCGGAAGTGGACCAACACCCAGGATAGTGAAAAGCCTGGGTGTTGGTCCACATTAAATATGCACAGCAAATGGCTGTGATTGGATGAGGGCCTGGGGAAAAGTGAGTTTGTATGGGAGTGTGTCCCACTGTGTGGGACATCCCAAAATCGGAAACCAAACCCAGGATAGTCAAAATCCCAGGTTTTGTTTTGCTTTAAGGTGTCCTTAGTGTATCACAGACCAATGCTGCTTCTTCAGGGACTTCAATATATGTGCATAAAAGATTTTTATTTGCTTTATTGCTCCAAAGCGATTAGACTTTATACAATCCCCTTGGACTGTGTATGTCCCCTTTCTGGACAGGGTTGAGGAACTGCTGGGTTGTCCTGGATTACACAGCACCCTTGTCTGTTGTCTTTGGCTAGTAGGGAGGAGAGGAGTCAAGGCTACTCTCTTATTACTCTTGGTTACTGTTACATATCGTCAGATGATTACAACAATTAGCCACCTGCTCACTTTCCCACTTCCCTCTTCTATAAACAAGGCTTTATTATAAGTTCTTTAAAGGCAACTCAAAGACTCATTTATAGGCCTTTTGTGGGCTCATAAAAAACAAACCTTTACCTGCCTCGCCCCCTTTGAGGGATAATCCAGCACTAAGCCAGAGCCTTGCAGTTCTTTTACTTTCTATAGCATGGACTACTTCATGCAATCTTTTCCTATGTCATGTCTCTGAGAGAGGAGGGTGTGCCTAAAACAACCATGCTGAATCTATTGAAGATTTAACAGCCCATGTGAAAAGTGGAGATCAACAGTCCAGGGTTGGGGGCAAGGTATTTTTTTTTTCTTGAGCCCGCAATTTCTTTTAAGATTACCTGCACCCTGAACACAGAGATGCAAAATGGTCTTGCATGCAGTTAAGAACATTTGCATAACGCCTTCTGAAGCAAACCGGTTACTGCTCCCGATACTGGCTATGGTCACTGTACTCGTGTTTAAAACTCCAGAGCATACATTTAAAACTCCAGAGAAACATTTGTTTTGCTTTTTAATGTTTTAAATGCTCAAGACCTTGCAAAGGTTTGGGAAGCCTTCCAAGCTGATTTGGTTCCATCATGAGCATGTCATTCTTGGGTGTGGACCTCCCTCTTTAAGACAAGGTCGGGGAGCTTTGGAATCACCAACCCTACAGGCATGTTATCCATTTTTTACTTTGATGCCCCTAAATATTTGGGTCCTATCAGCTTGTTCCCCAACCAAAAACTTCTGCGTATCAAAACAGGTCAGGCCCCCCTGCTGGACTGTGTGACAACAGATGCCAACCTTCTAAACTGGGAGGGGTTCTGGACCAGCCCATTGGGTAATTCTGTCATAAGCCAAACTTTTTAACAGTAAACATTTGAGGGACGGGGGTAGAAGAACTTAGATCAGAGGAGGGCTTTACTCAGCTTCTATTGCTCACGCATCATAATATTTTTCTTACATGTTCAATGGATTCCTACTTGGGTCTGAGCACCTCTGAGGACATGTCTGTTTTCTATTTCCTTTTTAAAGTCACCTGGCAAAAAAAGTCCAACCAATTCCACCTGTTTCAAGTCTCATGTGTTTCCCATAATGTACCACGCCATAAGATATGAATCTGGTTCTATCAGCTCTGCAAGCTCTCCTTCTATGTCACTATCTAAGGCAGCCTTTTTATCACTTAGCAAGACACTGGACATACCCTGTTTTCCTGAAAATATGACAGGTCTTGTATTCATTTTTTTGCCCTGAAAAGGCGGTAGGGCTCTGTGACAGACGCTCTGTCTTTTGGATGTCATCACTATTCAGTTGCCCACCGGGCCATTCACTGGCCTTTTCTTAATTAGGTCATTGTAGTTTGGATTGTATTATAAACTGCCTTTGTTTTAATTGATTACGTCACAGGCAATGGCATTGTTCTAATTGAGTGTATTACAGACGCCTATTGTTTTGCTGATTGCGTCACCGGCAGAGTTGGTCTGTGTATTTGTCATGAGGTCCACGGGGGAGGTCCCATTGCATGGAGACTTGTGTATATAAGGCACAGTGTGGCACTAATAAAAACACTTCACCTTCACCCTCAATACTGAGTTCTGTCTCTTATTGGGGGAAACGCTATATTACAATTCACTAGCCCTTGTAAGGGCTGTTCCTGTTTCCTCACGGACGACTCTGGAATTCCAGCAGCACCTCTTACGATTGGGAAAAGGACGTCTCGGGCGGTGAAGCCCTCCGGCGATAAGGGTTATCGCTACAGGCTCATTTTCAGGGGATGTCCTAATATGAAAAATGCTCTCGGGTGTAAAGTGTTGCAGACGGTGGTGAACCCCTCCCCGGGGGTCTAATCTTGAGTTGTCTATGCTGTTGTTCTTGGTTAAGTTGATGCTGTTGGCTGTCTTGGCACGGTCCCACTCTTATTGAGGGTACTGCTTCGGGACGTCTCAAGTGTTGCTACTGGTGGTGCCCAGAATGGAAGAAATGAGAAAAGGGAAATTTGTGTACTCGCTGGTAAATTTCCATTCCGGGGCACTACACCTGCCCGTCTGTTATTACTTGACTGGGTCGGCGGCTGTTGATGCCTTCTACATGGTTTTCCGAGGCGTTCTCCCCTCTTGGGGCTGTGGCTGAACTGCTTTTTAATGAACTGAGGAGATCCTGCCAGTGCCTTCCCTATATAGGCTGGGAGGAGCTAGTTTTTTGCAGTCGCTGCCTACGGCTGAGATTAACTCACGTGTTGCTACTAGTGGTGCCCCAGAATGGTAGAGGACGAGAAAGGAAATTTACTGGTGAGTGCACAAATTTCAAATTTCCCTTTTTCGGGGGAGGGCTTATATTTCAAAGCATTTGTAAAAATGCTGAAAAATCACACGAGGGCTCATTTTCAGATTAGGGCTTACTTTCAGGCAAACACGGTATTGACATCAAACAATGCTGGTTTGAACTCCAGTTTTCCTCTGGCAGCAGTTTGGGTTCCTGCCCAACTGATGGAAAAATATCACTGCAGCCTTTTTGATGTTTTCTCTTTGCCCTCCCTAGCTTCACACTTCTCGGGACATCCAGTTGATGGAAATCAGATTTTGGTGCTTTTTGGCTTGCCGCTTGGGTTACCAAGCTATTCATGTAGTTTGTGGTAGTACTGCTTGTTAAACTAGACTTTGTTTCCTGGTAAATAGCCCCTTAGAAGTATTGCACTTAAATCAACTGTCACAGCACCGGCACATAGAATAAAGATTCAGGGGCCTGGACCTCAGATGCGTCCTTAGATACAACCCCTGAAGAAGGGGTCATAGTGGTCCTGAAACATTATAATCTATGTGAAATAAAGTAGAGCATTTCACACTGTTGCAGGATGCTGCTGCATTATCTGCATTGTTGATGTTTTGGACGGTGCCATCCATCCCTGTGTGAGTAGCCTGAATATTTAACTCTTAGCGGAAGTGTGTGTGTGTAGTCCTAATCATATTCCTATTAGGAAGTGTCTATACTCACAAGTGAAGATAAGGAGCTATGTCTCAAGATGTTAACTAAAATCCACTATTTTCTGGCTTTTTATGTGTTTTCTTTTTTTTTTCCACATGTAGTCAAAATTAACCTGGGGTCCATATCTTTGGTTCTACATGCTGAGAGTGGCAACGTCAACACTTTCAGGTACTTTTCTGTTTATTTAATGTAATGTATTATTAGGCTTATCAGGTGGAATGTAATCTATTTCTGGCAGGATGGGAGCTTTGCCTGATCTTTACATATGAGAGCGGTTTACTTTACAACCACTTTTTAAACTGGACCTTCACCATGATTTATTGAAAAGCCCAAACCCTAAAAAAACGATTCCCCAGCATCTAAAATTAATATATTTTAACTTACTTATTATTCTTTCCCCCACTGGGCTGCAACTCTGTTAAGGACTTTAGGATACGGGCGCCGCCATCTTGACTTAGAAGCATCACACTTACTAAGTAGAGAAGAGTGGGATAAAGTACAGGGGGGCGGGTTATAGCTGTGCTTTGCTCAGACAGAGCAGAGCTGGGGTCAGGAAAAGGTCAGCAGTCCCAGAATGCAGAGCAGCACAGTCAGAAGACACTTCCTGTTTGCAGGCTGCCTGATGCCATGAGCCGCCATCTTGGATGTTTAAAGGCTCATACCATGCAGTAGATGGAGGTAGGATGATTTTTAATGTGAGCAATCTGTATTTGCAGGGTGTGGGAAACATATAAGAACTCTTATTCAGAGTGAAGGACCACTTTAAGCCCCAATTAGGCAGTACAGCTGGCCAACACCTGTGTTGGCCCCCGTCGCTATAAGACGGGGAGGAGGGGTGTCCAGAATGCTGGAGAACATAACCCCCCAGAATGCCCATAAAGCTTACCTTAAACTTGATTTTCCATTGGGCATCCAGTGCTGCGATTGGAGTGGACACCGACGCTAACCCACTAGAATCCCAGTGGAGGACTAAGGTTAAGGTAAGGATTATGGATGTTCTGGAGGGTTATGTACAGGGGGCTCCATTCTGGATGCCCCCCACAGCCTCTCTTATAGTAGTGGGGATCAACCCAGGGATGCCATGTAGTGTAAAAATTAAAAAGCAAGCCCAGTCTAAAATATCTACGTATCTCCAGGTCCAGCGATGCATTCAGCGTGCCAACCGCACTTGTGCTGTCGTGGAAGTGGATCTTGTACTTCCCCGGTTCTCCCTGTGAGCGCCAATAAATAATAAAACTTTAAATTCTATCTGAGGCAAAAAAACGGCCTATACTCCACTTGTCATATATGTGTGCGTATGATGCACAGAAGACCACACTGGTCACACAGGTGTTGGACCACTTTAAAGTGCATGTTCAGCCAACAGCTGTACTCACATTTTCTCCCACGCAGACCGTCAATCCTAGTCCGGGGCTGCAGCGCTCACCTGAAAGGCTGGATGCAGGTCCCTTGCCGCCCAGCACCTCGTGCAATGCCTCTCTCTCGTCAGGAGTCTCTTTCTGACTACCTCCGACATGGCGACGCCCCCACCATTAGTCACAGTGAGCTGCCCGCCCCCCTCAATTCACTGTTCACAGTGACTGATGGCGGGGGCGTCGCCACAGCAGAGGGATGTGAAAAGGTGAGTATAGCTTTTTTTTTTGGCTGAAAATTTATATTCTTAGTATACAGTACGTCCTGCTCCAGATAAGATTCATTACACTTGGGTATTACTCCGCCAGATGGCGCTGGACTGCAGAGACCGCAAAATTGGCTCCTCCCGGCCCCTCAAATACCCGGGACCTCCCACAAATCCCCGATTTTCTCTGCAGTCTGGACTGCGAAGGACAAGAAGATGGCTCTCTCTTCTCGCAGGTGAGCGGGGCTATTACCCTGCGGCCCTGTAGGACTATTCCCACCTGTTCCATTATTAATGTGCCTCCCAGCCTTGGCTGCGCTGGGTGATGGTAGGCAGCACCGCTGTCAGGTGCTTAGGAGCGCTGCTCCACCGTAATCCCCCGCCAAAGGGTAGGCGGTATAGGCATATGGTGATCCTCTATGGGATGCCCCTCCCGCACTATTGCCCCTTGCCCCTTCTATCGGTGGGTCCTATGTTAAGTGGACGCCGTCCTCCCTCGCTCTCGGGGTGGGGGGGGTGTATGCGTTGGTGCTTCACTTGATTATGTGCTTCTCGTTTGTGTCGGTCTCCATGCTGTCTTGGTTGTACAGGTTGCGTTTTGAAAATGCCGCCGCCACCGTGCGCGCTTCCATTGTGTTCCGCGGTTGGCGCCGGCATTACCTCAGGCGCTAATGCGCTGTCATTGGCTGCTTGTCACGTGTGCCGCTTTGCGTGTCTGCTAGACTGGCTAGTGTTGAGAAGTTGCTTGCTAATACCATGGCGCGTAAGGCCTCTGCTTAGAAGCGGCACTTGATGCCTGATGTCACCCTTTTCCCTATGGAAGCTGAAGAGTTCTTTGAGCTTTCTGGTTATACCCCCTTGGAAGAAGGGGAGTTATTCTCTGACTCGGAGTCATCTGATGAGAGGCCCAGGGGCCATGATGATTCTGGCTCTGACCCCTGGGCCCCAGATGATACTGATAGGCTGTTGGCTCAGATTTTTAAGGTACTGTCTATCTCTCCCCCGGTTGCGGCCCCTAGGCAGCAGGGGGAATTGTTTCATACTGCCAAGCCACGATTAGAGTTTCCTGAGCAAGCCCATTTTAATAATCTTAATAATCTGCTCAAGGAATGGGAGTGTCCTAGCAGGCTCCCCGGAGTTCCTAAGAGTTGGAATAAGAGGTATCCCTTTCCTGCTGATGTGGTGAAGCATTGGTCATCCCCTCCAGAGGTGGATGCACCGGTCCTAGGTTTAGCTAACACCTTTGTCATGCATTCCCCTAACTCTACTATGCTGCGTGATAGTGAGGATCGGCGTATTGATCAGCTGGCATCCCATGCCTTTGCCTATGTGGGGACGGCACTGGGCCCGGTTTGTGCCTCTGCCATTACAGCGGTGGCTATTAGGACCCTGCTTAGAAGTGTCCTAGATGGTGCTCCTGATGATGTGTCTAGTGAGGAGTTTAATGCACGCTCTCGTTGTGAGGTTTTTGTGACTTATGTCCTCTCTGCCTTGGATGATACCATTAGGATGTGTGGCAGAGCCTCTGGCCTTGTGGTGGCTATACACCGCTCGGGTTGGCTGCGCCAGTGGGCAGTTTGGGGACCTGTTTGGGGACCACCTGGACCTGTTTGCTAAGGGAGGCAGGTTACCCCAGCGCAGGAGGCAGTCTCGGCCCTTTCAGGGCCAAGGCTCCTTTTCTTCCTACCGTGGATCCAGACAGGGGTGGGGGGCTTCCTTTACTGGTGCCCGAGGAGATTTCTGGGGCAGAGGACGTGGACGCCCTGGCTCATCCTGGGGCTCCAAGCCTAAGTCTTCTCCCAAGCCCCCTCAGGCATGAAGGGGAGCCCTCACCCATCCGGGTGGAGGGACGGCTTCAGCATTTTGCTCATGTCTGGAGGCTTCATGTCTCAGACCGGTGGATTCAGGGGGTAGTGTCCTCCGGTTACAAGATAGAGTTTGCTGCCTGGCCGCCCCCAAGATTTATCAGATCCCGGATGTCTCAGGATCTCATGTCAGCTCAGGCTCTAATTCTGGCAGTGCAAAGCCTTCTGTAGCTGGGGGTCATCTGTCAGGTCCCCTTACGAGAAAGGGGCAAGGGGTTCTGTTCCAACCTTTTCACCGTGCCCAAAAGAGATGGGTCAGTCAGGCCCATCCTAGACTTGAAGATCCTCAACAAATTTGTCAGGTGCAGGCGCTTTCGCATGGAAACTTTGCGCTCTGCCATCAGTTCCCTGCGTCCAGGGGACTTCATGACCTCTGTGGACATCAAGGATGCTTACCTTCATATTCCTGTTTTTCCAGGTCATCACAGATTCCTCAGGTTCGCTCTGGAGGATCAGCACTACCAATTTGTGGCTTTGCCCTTCGGTCTAACTTCAGCTCCCAGAGTGTTCACCAAGGTGCTGGCAGGAGTGATGGCTCTGCTCAGTGCTCAGGGCATTCATGTGCTGCCATATTTGGACATTCTCATCACTTCTCAGTCCCTCCATCAGGCAGAGCTGGATACTCAGCGAGTAGTGTCCACTCTGGAGTCATTTGGCTGGGTGATCAACCATCCCAAGTCTTCTCTGTCTCCCTCCTTGGTGACGCCCTTCCTGGGAATGAATCTGGATACAGTTCAGGCAAGGATTTTTCTTCCTCAGCAGAAGGTGGACAGTCTGCTGGTGCAGGTTCAGACCCTGCTCTTTTGCCCTCATCCCTTCATCAGGCAGGGAATGCAGCTGGTGGGCCTGATGGTGTCATGCTTCGAGGTGGTTCCTTATGCCCAGTTTCACATGAGGCCTCTGCAACTCCACCTCTTGTCAGTATGGGACAAGGATCCTGCGTCCCTGGACCAGGTCCTTGTTCTGTCCCCCCTAGCCAGGCGGTCCCTCTCGTGGTGGCTGGACTCCAGGAACCTGTTGGCGGGCAGATCCTTTCTGGCCCCCTGCTGGGAGATGGTCACCACGGATGCCAGTCTGACAGGTTGGGGGGGATTCTGGAAGTCCCTACAGTTCCAAGGGCGGTGGGGCCCTCAGGAGGCCCACACACCTATCAACATTCTGGAACTTAGGGCGATCAGGTTGGTTCTGGCTCACTTGACCCAACACCTTCGGGGCCGGCCTGTTCAGGTACGCTCGGCCAACCAGACGGCGGTTGCCTACATCAATCATCAGGGAGGGACCCGGAGCAAGGGGGCCCTCAAGGAAGTGTCTCTGTTCCTGTCCTGGGCGGAGGACAATGTTCCCTGCATATCAGCTGTGTACATTCCGGGGGTGGAGAATCTGCAGGCAGACTCTCTGAGCAGGGGGACCTCTCGCCTGGGAGAATGGTCCCTCTGCAACAGAGTGTTTCATTCTCTATGTCACCGTTGGGGCCAACCAGATGTGGATCTGTTTGCGTCCCATCACTCTCTGGCCTTGGCCACAGATGCTCTAGCAATGTCATGGCAGGACTTTCAGCTTCTGTATGTCTTTCCCCCATTCCCCCTGTTATGCAGGGTTCTGCGCAAGATTGCTCAGGAAGGGGTGCCAGCAATCCTGGTGGCTCCTAGGTGGCCAAGAAGAGTGTGGTTCGCAGACGTGGTGCAGCTGGCAGTAGATCAGTACGCTCTGCCCAGACCTGCTCACTCAGGGCCATTTACGCCATCCCAAGTTACAAACTCTGGCTTTGACGGCCTGGCTGCTGAAACCTCCATCTTGATGGAGAAGGGGCTGTCTGCCTCTGTTGTTGATACCATGATAAAGGCTAGGAAGAAGTCTTCTTCTTCTATTTACTATAGGGTTTGGCATGCCTACATTGACTGGTGTGAGTCTGTCTCTTTCCTGTCGCGTGTTTTCTATTCCCAAGATCCTGGAATTTCTACAGCATGGGTTGGAGCTGGGACTTCAGCTCAGTACTCTGAAGGGTCATGTCTCTGCCCTGGCTGTTTTCTTCCAGAGGTCCTTTGCCCAGCATTCTCTGATCAGGACTTTTTTCCAGGGGGTTACTCATGTGCGGCCCCCACGTAAGCCTATGGTGCCTGTCTGGGATTTGAACTTGGTCTTGTCTGCCTTGCAGGGTGCTCCCTTTGAACCTGGCCATTCTTACTCTCAAGGTTGTGTTTTTGGTGGCTATCACTTCTGTTAGGCGTGTTTCTGAGTTGGCGGCGCTTACCATCCAACCCCCCTACTATGAGAGACACCAGGACAAGGTGGTTTTTTGCTTCAAGCCAGATTTTCTGCCTAAGGTCGTGTCTGCCTTTCATCTGAATCAGGACGTTGTTCTTCCTTCCTTGTGCCCTAATCCTAGTAACGCTAAGGAGAGAGTTTTGCATTCCTTGGATGTGGTTAGGTGTCTGAAGTACTATCTGGTGGCTACTGCACCTTTCAGAAAAACTGATGCTCTTTTTGTGGTCCCTTCTGGTCCTAGGAAGGGTTTGGCTCCTGCCAAGTCTACTATCAGCAAGTGGATTCGTCAGGCTGTGATTCAGGCCTACTCTGCTAAGGGGAAGAATCCTCCCTTCCACCTTACTGCTCATTCCACTCGTGCTATTGGTGCCTCTTGGGCTTTTCAGCACCAGGCTTCTGTTGAACAATTTTGCAACACCGCTACTTGGTCTTCTGTTCATACTTTTTCAAAGTTTTACAAGGTTGATGTTGGGGCCTCAGCTGATGCTGCTTTTGGCCGCAAGGTTGTGCAGGCGGCAGTGGTCTGACCTGTCTGTTGTTACCTTTGGGGATCCCACCCTACTTCATGGACACTGCTATTGGATGTCCCAAGTGTAATGAATCTTATCTGGAGCAGGACGTACTGTATACTAAGAATAATACAATTCTGTGATTACTCACCTGTAGAATTGTTATTATGAGTATACAGTACGTCCTGCTCCACCCCACCCTTGGTTTGCATTATCCTTGGATCCCCTGTATGGTGATTGTTATCATTGTTATAGTTACTAGTTGGTTCTGTTATCATTCTCCCGGCTTCTTGTTAACTGCTTTTCAATGCTGGGGATTTGTGGGAGGTCCCTGGGTATTTGAGGGGCCTGGAGGAGCCAATTTTGTGGTCTCTGCAGTCCAGCGCCATCTGTAATGAATCTTATCTCGAGCAGGACGTACTGTATACTCATAATAACAATTCTACAGGTGAGTAATCACAGAATTGTATTTTTGATAACTCTCCTTTCTTCTTTTCTGTACTCATATCCTCTTCCACGTTCCCTTCTTTTCTCCTCTATCTTCCTTGCTTCTCTCCTAGTCTCTTTCCCTTCTCTTCTTGCTTCTCCTGTCCTCTTTCGTCCCTTATTCTCTTTTGGTTTGTTCCTTCTTCATTCCTCTCCTGTTCTGTCCTTTCTTCTCTCCTCTCCTGTCCATTTTCTCTCCTCCCCTGTCCATTTTCTCTCCTCCCCTGTCCCTTCTTTTCCCCTCTTCTGTCCCTTCTTCTATCCTAGCCTCTCCCTTCTTTTCTCTCCTCTCTACTATTGTCCTTCTATCCTTTCCTCTTCTATCCTCTTCTGATATCTAACGTGTTCTCTGAATTATATAAAGTAGGTTCTTCACCTGTAACCTTTCTTCATTGATTTTATGAGATTTTCGGAGAACATCCAGCTCTTTGTCACATGCTGCAATGAAATCCCTGTAAGACACTGAAGGATGGGGGGATGCTCTGAGGCATCATCGGGCTAGAGACATCATCAGTGATACTGTAGTACAGGCACCCTATAAAGGTGGCTTGCTTCCATGCCAAAAAAGTATTTCATAGTCAAAACCTGTATGATGGAGTGTGATTTGCACTGGCCTTGCCATTATCCCATTAGGGGGCACATACCACGCTCCTACAGCTGGAACCTTCAGGCAGTTCTGGAACACCACCCCACCTACCCAGTTCTTAAACCAAAGGAGCCTTTTGTCAGGCTGTGACACGTTACTTGGCACTTTGTACAATCCTATGGAAGTTTACCAAACCTTTTTGTAATAAACGTAACCAAATAATCTATGTCCCCATAATAATCGGCTCATAGTAGACGGGACACCGGTTGGTAAAAGCTGGTTATGACTTTGAGCAGGTTGCCCATACATGACCTAGACTTAGCTTCAATATTTTCTCACTCAAATATGCACTTATGCAATATGTTTTTTCTTTTATAGTTTGTGACTTCCTGGGAGAGAAAATTGCCTCTGTTTTGGGGGTCAGTACACCAAAGTATCAGTATGCAATTGATGAATATTACAGAATGCAGAAAGAGGTGCGTATGGCTTCCAGCTATCTATTAGGATGACAGAGACATCAGCTGCCCATAGATAAAAGGTGTTATAATGTTATCCAGGGAACCTTTGTAATCGAGGAAGCCCCCCGATCAGGCATAATTGGCTATATAGTGGTTTTTGGATGGTTGCAGAGGGTACCAATGGGTATTTGATCTTGGCTGTGGCTGTACATGCTGATCAATGGTGTATCCATCAGAAACCTCTCTCCACCCTGCAGCCATTAGATACTTCCTGTTTCCCATGAGACTACATTATAGAAGAACTAAAAACTGCAGAAGCTGGCTTCTTCTATTTAAGATGGGCACTGCAGTGGGTGCTGCGGCTTCCTGTTCCCCATCGCATAAAAACTTGCAGGGAATAAGTAATTATTCAGTTAGCTTCTTTGTCCTAACACTTTACAGTTTATCTGTTGTGGCTCAACCCACACTGAACTAATGGATGATTAGGGCAAAATCTCACAATTCTGACTGAACTATACCCTAGAAAGACCCAAAATCAGGTATTAGTACCTACCCTTCTGTGTTCCAGGAGGCTCTGCACCTGCTTGTGCCAGAAACCAAAGCTGAACTCTGTTGGTTGGTGGCAGTCACATGGAGAGCAGGAGCATGGAAAGGGTTACTACTGACTTATTTTGGGGTATTTCTAGGGAACAGGTGCTCAAGCTTGGGTGGGGCAGTTATGGGTATTCATTTAGGGCCTGTCCAGACAAAAAAAAATGTGCTTATAGACCCCAACAGCTTGTCCTTCCTACGTCATCAGTGTAAAACATACTGGATTCCCGAGATCCTGCAGCTTGCTTTATTCATTAATGAGTCCCAGGCTTTGGCCCATCCCAATTGCAGTGAAGGGAGTAGACCTCTTACACACAATGTGACTTGTGACAGACTCTCTGCCCCTTTGGACTTTACACAGGTTCATTACTTTCCTTTTCTTAAGCATGTTACAGACTGCCAGTGTATTGATTGATTACGTTATTCATTGTTCTGACTGCCATTGTATTGATTGATTACGTCACAGACAATGGCATTGTTCTGATTGAGTGTATTACAGACGTCTATTGTGTTGCTGATTGCGTCACCGGCAGAGTTGAGGGATTGTGTGCCCTGCTGCTATTGGTCGGTGTGTGTGTCATGCAATGGAGACTTGTGTATATAAGGCCTAGAGTGGCACTAATAAAGCTACTTCACCTTCACCCTCAATACTGAAGTTCTGTCTCTTATTGGGGGAAACGCTATATTACAATTCACTAGCTCTTGTAAGGGCTGTTCCTGGTTCCTCATGGACGACTCTGCAATTCCAGCAGCACCTCTTACGATTGGGAAAAGGACGTCTCGGGCGGTGAAGCCCTCCGGCAATAAGGGTTATCGCTACATGACTGATGCAGTGGCAGCTATTTATCCTGGAGGCCGCCGGTGAATATAGGGTGGACCTGCCTGGTGTGGGAGTACGTTTTTTTCTTTCTGCCTGGACAGACTCTTTAATGTCAAATAATGGCCACACCATGAACAGAACCAAAAGGGGCACATACTTTGTTAGGGATATTTGTTTTGGCAAATGCTTCTAGTGAGATATATAAGTGGTCTTCACTATTAACTGTCCCTCATCCTGTAGGTATGGTATGTGTGGGGCCACTGCTCGTGCACTGGGGGGGGTGGATCATGATCTGTGACACCCCCATGCAAAAGCAGGACTTTGGAATTATACCTTTTTCGATACTGGACCCACGCGACTGCTTGGCTGCCGGCAGTCATGTGGGTTGGAACCCGAAGAGTTAAGTTTGGGGGCCCCGGTGTTTGTTTGTGGGGAGCTGTCAGAAGAAAAAAGCTCCTGTACTCTTCTAACCCTGGCTTCTGAGACCCTGCAGCTGTTCTGCCCTTTTTCCCGGGACTGGCCCTCCACTAGCAGCTCCATGGCATGCCCCTGCTTTTAGTTTTGAGAACAGAGGGCAGATGACCTGCTGCATTTCAAAAGCGGGAGCTGTGAGTGATCAAGGCTGTTTGCGGTTCAATGAGTATAAGGGCTATGGCCTTTAAAATCAGACCTATTAGAGAATCATTGTGGTAGAAGGCTTCCTATAGAGATTGCATAGGGTGTGGCTTCAGCTGCATCAATGTTTCTAACCCTCTCTTTGTCTATGGTGTGTAGGTGGAAGAGGAGGACGAGGAGAATGAAATGTCAGAACGTGCTGAGAAACAGTTCCAGGAGCAGAATGAGAGCAGCGCCCAGACCCAGCAGCCCGAGGCCGCCACTTCATTTGTCAATATCAGTTTTGTTATGGAAGGAGAAGACTCTGGGAATCTGGCACAAAAGCAGGAACTGTCAGCTGTTCCCACCTAAGAGGAGGTGGACACCCACTGTCCTGGGGAACCCTGAGGGGAAAGCTACACCTGCCAAAATCAACACGGTGCCTTCCGGATAATGACGTCTGTCCACTATCCTGTGTAGTAATGTCTTAGTTCTAATGGCGAGTACCCAGGGAGATCTGCACTTATCCTTATTTACCACATAGGACTTCTTATTGAAAACCTTCAGCTACAGTCTGTTGTGTCTATATCATTATTATTGTGTCTGTCATTTATCATCATTATTTATAGCTTGATTTAAAGAATGTCCAGTCAAAAATTACTGGACCTCTTTATAATACAGCAGCAGCAGGGGTGCTCTGTAAACCATAAAACTGGGCCACTGATCATCCCATGGTGGCTTTGCTGGTTACATGAGCCATTCATTTACAGACTTACCTCCAGCTACAAGACACCCTCCCTATGCTTTTTTTTTTTTTTTTTTTTACTAACCTTGACATGACTGAATAGTGACTCAAGGTTGGCCCAATATCCCCAATTGTTTTATTTTTTTTTTCACCTCTTCACCTGCAATAGGGATATCCCTGTGCTTGGAACACCACATATTTTCAAGAAATGGTTGGTGTTCCAGTTTAAGTCAGAATATTTCTATGCGATCTTTAAAGTGGACCAAAACCCATGCCGATCGGCTTGGAAATCTATAAGATTCCCGGGCTGATTGATTCCCTTCCCCCGGGGCATCCAAAATCGAGATGCCCCGCTGTGTGAACCCCCCCCCAGGCCGCCCCATACACTTTGTTTCCTGGTCCAATGGCGCATCCCCGCTATCCCTCTAGCAGGGCACATGCCCACGCCAGACATTTGTGAATGGCCTGCGCTGGCACACTCCCTGTTAGAGGGAAGTGAGGGATGCCCCTGTCTGTCCATGTGTAATATGTGTATATATGTAATTTCCTGTGTGTTTCTAAAGCTTATCAAACTTGTTCATATGTTAAGGGAATATTATTGCTTCTGGAGCTTTCTTATTAAACCTTTGCTGTGGTTTATAAATATGTAAAGATTGTATGAATTAAACGTACTTACTTGTTTAGCTCATGCGGGAGGCCAAACACTTACTGTGGACAATGTAGCTGAGCTGTCATAAGGTGGATGAAGATGGGGACTGGCTTTCATCAAGGTACACAACTCAGGTCTGGCACACCCTTGGACGATTACGATTGGCCCACAGTCGCAAGTAAATTGCTGCCTATGGGCCTTGTCACAGTGATCGAAAAAATCAATTTTTAGGAAAGGTGTTTACAATTCTAGTCCATTGAAATGTGATCACAAGATCGTTATCATAGCACATCACGCTTGTGTGATACCAGCCTCATGCAAGGTATTGCTAACACAAGCGACTCTTATCCCCACTTTTCATACCTATAATATATAACCTCTATTCCACTCTGACTTAAAGCAGACCTACATTCAAATATTGCACTGGGGAATCCTGTCCTGGTGGGTAGACAATTTTTAGACAGGGATTAGGCCCCGCTTTAAAGCCCAATATCAACCAAAGTTTTATTCTAATTTTTGAGAGATTAGGGGAGGTTTTTGGCTGTTGATAATCCCATTAGGACACCAGACGCAGGAGGTTTTTTTTACATAGTGTCAGGAGGAAGAAAAATTGCTGTTAATAACACCAGTGGCTTTTCTCTTGACTTATAACCACAATGAAAGGGAGGGTAAATCTGTATAATAGGGACATCATTGGTGGAGTTTTCCAAAAGACCTCAGATCAAATGGGCCATGTGGTGGTGCTGGTTAATGTTAGCACTCCAGAGGGAGATCACAACAACCACTGGCAGTGTGCTAGAAAGAAGTAGGTGGCAGGTAAACATGTTACCTCGTGCCCTCTGGCAGGTTTATACTGAGGTCTTTTCTGCCAAAGTGGACTTTTCCTTTAAGCTTAAATTAAATGTGGATAAAGGGGTTCTGGCAAAAAGAAAGCATTACTCACCTTATGTAGACTTGGAACATTTGAAGTCCTGTGAGTAGGATGGGTTCTGGTTTTGCATTGTCAGCTCTGGTGATCACAGCGCACTCCCAAAGGCCCCTATAAGCTGCCTATAAGCTGTATACATGGTGCCGACTGCCAATTAATGAAGGTTGCCCCCTCATGACTAAAGCAGGGATGCGCACCGCAGCCAAGAACTGGATCAATTTAGGACTTGCAGGGGGTAAGTCGAGTAATGCTTACAAAAAGCCTTTGAAGTTAGGTTTTGATGAGCCCCCCAACAAGCCACCACTGTACACTTCTGGTAAAGACAGGACCTGAAGGCTCAGGAGAATCAAACAGTCCCTGGGAGGGGGTGGCGCTTAGAAAAGTAACTGCTAGAGGATACATTTCAGACCTCTTCCTCCAAACTGGTCAGTGATTATGAACAGACATGTACAGTTGTTGGTGTGTCCACCACCATCTAATCGGATGTTTGCCTTGATTTTCTAACTTGCACTAGAAAAAGATGACGAGCAAAATATGATTGGCTGTCACGGGCCACTGACTCGCTACCTTCTGTGTGAATCTCCAGCAGCAATCTGGCTACAGCGTAGGTGAGATGTTGCTGGAGACCTTGTTTATAATGTTTATTATTTCTGTATAGTCATATATGTAACACTTAAAATAAAAACTTGTTACACCTAAAGATACAGCCTCTGCTTTACTTGCGTTTGGACACCATTTTCCTTTGTTAAATCTACTACATACAAAGGGTTGTGCTAGAAGCCATTCACTTGGCCTATTGAAGGGTAAAATCATAAAATGCCAAAGTGGACCTTAGACAGAGAGGGTTCTGATCCACACAGACGCCAAACTAACCTAACCCACCTCTTTCATACCATCAGTGAACTCTGCATTAAAGCGGAACAAAACCTGTGAATTTGACTTTCCAGTTATGTCACGTCCCAATTTGGGATGCCCCACTATGTGAAAGTCCATACAACTCACATCCTCCGCGTTCCAACCACACATGTGCAGGTGTTCAGGTAATGAGCCGTTTGCTGCGTTTACCTCTTTTGGCAAATGGCTCTGATCGACGAATGGGGAGTGAGCACTGCCATTAGGGGTGTGAATTGGCATAAATTTCTACCCCATCCATTCCTGTCCCCTCAGCTCTGCCCCATCCATTCCTGTCCCCTCAGCTCTACCTCATCCATTCTTATCCCCTCAGCTCTACCCCATCCATTCTTATCCCCTCAGCTCTGCCCCATCCATTCTTATCCCCTCAGCTCTGCCCCATCCATTCCTATCCCCTCAGCTCTGCCCCATCCATTCCTGTTCCCTCAGCTCTGCCCCATCCATTCCTGTTCCCTCAGCTCTGCCCCATCCATTCCTGTCCCCTCAGCTCTACCCCATCCATTCCTGTCCCCTCAGCTCTGCCCCATCCATTCCTGTTCCCTCAGCTCTGCCCCATCCATTCCTGTCCCCTCAGCTCTACCCCATCCATTCCTGTCCCCTCAGCTCTGCCCCATCCATTCCTGTTCCCTCAGCTCTGCCCCATCCATTCCTGTCCCCTCAGCTCTGCCTCATCCATTCCTGTCCCCTCAGCTCTACCCCATCCATTCCTGTCCCCTCAGCTCTGCCCCATCCATTCCTGTCCCCTCAGCTCTGCCCCATCCATTCCTGTCCCCTCAGCTCTGCCCCATCCATTCCTGTCCCCTCAGCTCTGCCCCATCCATTCCTGTTCCCTCAGCTCTACCCCATCCATTCTTATCCCCTCAGCTCTACCCCATCCATTCCTGTCCCCTCAGCTCTACCCCATCCATTCCTGTCCCCTCAGCTCTGCCCCATCCATTCCTGTTCCCTCAGCTCTGCCCCATCCATTCCTGTTCCCTCAGCTCTGCCCCATCCATTCCTGTCCCCTCAGCTCTACCCCATCCGTTCCTGTTCCCTCAGCTCTGCCCCATCCATTCCTGTTCCCTCAGCTCTACCCCATCCATTCTTATCCCCTCAGCTCTACCCCATCCATTCCTGTCCCCTCAGCTCTGCCCCATCCATTCCTGTTCCCTCAGCTCTGCCCCATCCATTCCTGTCCCCTCAGCTCTACCCCATCCATTCCTGTCCCCTCAGCTCTGCCCCATCCATTCCTGTTCCCTCAGCTCTACCCCATCCATTCTTATCCCCTCAGCTCTACCCCATCCATTCTTATCCCCTCAGCTCTGCCCCATCCATTCCTGTTCCCTCAGCTCTGCCCCATCCATTCCTGTTCCCTCAGCTCTACCCCATCCATTCCTGTCCCCTCAGCTCTGCCCCATCCATTCCTGTCCCCTCAGCTCTACCCCAACCATTCTTATCCCCTCAGCTCTGCCCCATCCATTCCTGTTCCCTCAGCTCTACCCCATCCATTCCTGTCCCCTCAGCTCTGCCCCATCCATTCCTGTCCCCCCAGCTCTACCCCAACCATTCTTATCCCCTCAGCTCTGCCCCATCCATTCTTATCCCCTCAGCTCTACCCCAACCATTCTTATCCCCTCAGCTCTACTCCATCCATTCCTGTCCCCTCAGCTCTACCCCATCCATTCTTATCCCCTCAGCTCTGCCCCATCCATTCCTATCCCCTCAGCTCTGCCCCATCCATTCCTGTTCCCTCAGCTCTGCCCCATCCATTCCTGTCCCCTCAGCTCTGCCCCATCCATTCCTGTCCCCTCAGCTCTGCCCCATCCATTCCTGTCCCCTCAGCTCTACCCCATCCATTCCTGTTCCCTCAGCTCTACCCCATCCATTCTTATCCCCTCAGCTCTACCCCATCCATTCTTATCCCCTCAGCTCTGCCCCATCCATTCCTGTCCCCTCAGCTCTACCCCATCCATTCCTGTCCCCTCAGCTCTACCCCAACCATTCTTATCCCCTCAGCTCTACCCCATCCATTCTTATCCCCTCAGCTCTACCCCATCCATTCCTGTTCCCTCAGCTCTGCCCCATCCATTCTTATCCCCTCAGCTCTGCCCCATCCATTCCTGTTCCCTCAGCTCTGCCCCATCCATTCTTATCCCCTCAGCTCTGCCCCATCCATTCCTGTCCCCTCAGCTCTACCCCATCCATTCTTATCCCCTCAGCTCTACTCCATCCATTCTTATCCCCTCAGCTCTGCCCCATCCATTCCTGTTCCCTCAGCTCTGTCCCATCCATTCTTATCCCCTCAGCTCTGCCCCATCCATTCCTGTCCCCTCAGCTCTGCCCCATCCATTCCTGTCCCCTCAGCTCTACCCCATCCATTCCTGTCCCCTCAGCTCTGCCCCATCCATTCCTGTCCCCTCAGCTCTACCCCATCCATTCCTGTCCCCTCAGCTCTGCCCCATCCATTCCTGTCCCCTCAGCTCTACCCCATCCATTCCTGTCCCCTCAGCTCTGCCCCATCCATTCCTGTCCCCTCAGCTCTGCCCCATCCATTCCTGTCCCCTCAGCTCTACCCCATCCATTCCTGTCCCCTCAGCTCTACCCCATCCATTCTTATCCCCTCAGCTCTGCCCCATCCATTCCTGTCCCCTCAGCTCTGCCCCATCCATTCCTGTCCCCTCAGCTCTACCCCATCCATTCCTGTTCCCTCAGCTCTACCCCAACCATTCTTATCCCCTCAGCTCTACTCCATCCATTCCTGTCCCCTCTGCTCTACCCCATCCATTCTTATCCCCTCAGCTCTACTCCATCCATTCCTGTCCCCTCAGCTCTACCCCATCCATTCTTATCCCCTCAGCTCTACTCCATCCATTCCTGTCCCCTCAGCTCTACCCCATCCATTCTTATCCCCTCAGCTCTGCCCCATCCATTCCTATCCCCTCAGCTCTGCCCCATCCATTCCTGTTCCCTCAGCTCTGCCCCATCCATTCCTGTCCCCTCAGCTCTGCCCCATCCATTCCTGTCCCCTCAGCTCTGCCCCATCCATTCCTGTCCCCTCAGCTCTACCCCATCCATTCCTGTTCCCTCAGCTCTACCCCATCCATTCTTATCCCCTCAGCTCTACCCCATCCATTCTTATCCCCTCAGCTCTGCCCCATCCATTCCTGTCCCCTCAGCTCTGCCCCATCCATTCCTGTCCCCTCAGCTCTACCCCATCCATTCCTGTCCCCTCAGCTCTGCCCCATCCATTCCTGTTCCCTCAGCTCTGCCCCATCCATTCTTATCCCCTCAGCTCTACCCCATCCATTCCTGTCCCCCCAGCTCTACCCCATCCATTCTTATCCCCTCAGCTCTACCCCAACCATTCTTATCCCCTCAGCTCTACTCCATCCATTCCTGTCCCCTCAGCTCTACCCCATCCATTCTTATCCCCTCAGCTCTACTCCATCCATTCCTGTCCCCTCAGCTCTACCCCATCCATTCTTATCCCCTCAGCTCTGCCCCATCCATTCCTATCCCCTCAGCTCTGCCCCATCCATTCCTGTTCCCTCAGCTCTGCCCCATCCATTCCTGTCCCCTCAGCTCTGCCCCATCCATTCCTGTCCCCTCAGCTCTGCCCCATCCATTCCTGTCCCCTCAGCTCTACCCCATCCATTCCTGTTCCCTCAGCTCTACCCCATCCATTCTTATCCCCTCAGCTCTACCCCATCCATTCTTATCCCCTCAGCTCTGCCCCATCCATTCCTGTCCCCTCAGCTCTGCCCCATCCATTCCTGTCCCCTCAGCTCTACCCCATCCATTCCTGTCCCCTCAGCTCTGCCCCATCCATTCTTATCCCCTCAGCTCTACCCCAACCATTCTTATCCCCTCAGCTCTACTCCATCCATTCCTGTCCCCTCAGCTCTGCCCCATCCATTCCTATCCCCTCAGCTCTGCCCCATCCATTCCTGTCCCCTCAGCTCTACCCCAACCATTCTTATCCCCTCAGCTCTACTCCATCCATTCCTGTCCCCTCAGCTCTACCCCAACCATTCTTATCCCCTCAGCTCTACTCCATCCATTCCTGTTCCCTCAGCTCTACCCCAACCATTCTTATCCCCTCAGCTCTACTCCATCCATTCCTGTCCCCTCAGCTCTACCCCATCCATTCCTGTCCCCTCAGCTCTACCCCATCCATTCCTGTCCCCTCAGCTCTGCCCCATCCATTCCTGTTCCCTCAGCTCTGCCCCATCCATTCTTATCCCCTCAGCTCTGCCCCATCCATTCCTGTCCCCTCAGCTCTACCCCATCCATTCTTATCCCCTCAGCTCTACTCCATCCATTCTTATCCCCTCAGCTCTGCCCCATCCATTCCTGTCCCCTCAGCTCTACCCCATCCATTCCTGTCCCCTCAGCTCTGCCCCATCCATTCCTGTCCCCTCAGCTCTGCCCCATCCATTCCTGTCCCCTCAGCTCTGCCCCATCCATTCCTGTCCCCTCAGCTCTGCCCCATCCATTCCTGTTCCCTCAGCTCTACCCCATCCATTCTTATCCCCTCAGCTCTACCCCATCCATTCCTGTCCCCTCAGCTCTACCCCATCCATTCCTGTCCCCTCAGCTCTGCCCCATCCATTCCTGTTCCCTCAGCTCTGCCCCATCCATTCCTGTTCCCTCAGCTCTACCCCATCCATTCTTATCCCCTCAGCTCTACCCCATCCGTTCCTGTTCCCTCAGCTCTGCCCCATCCATTCCTGTTCCCTCAGCTCTACCCCATCCATTCCTGTCCCCTCAGCTCTGCCCCATCCATTCCTGTTCCCTCAGCTCTGCCCCATCCATTCCTGTCCCCTCAGCTCTACCCCATCCATTCCTGTCCCCTCAGCTCTGCCCCATCCATTCCTGTCCCCTCAGCTCTGCCCCATCCATTCCTGTTCCCTCAGCTCTGCCCCATCCATTCCTGTCCCCTCAGCTCTACCCCATCCATTCCTGTCCCCTCAGCTCTGCCCCATCCATTCCTGTTCCCTCAGCTCTGCCCCATCCATTCCTGTCCCCTCAGCTCTACCCCATCCATTCCTGTCCCCTCAGCTCTGCCCCATCCATTCCTGTTCCCTCAGCTCTACCCCATCCATTCTTATCCCCTCAGCTCTACCCCATCCATTCCTGTCCCCTCAGCTCTGCCCCATCCATTCCTGTCCCCCCAGCTCTACCCCAACCATTCTTATCCCCTCAGCTCTGCCCCATCCATTCCTGTCCCCCCAGCTCTACCCCATCCATTCTTATCCCCTCAGCTCTACCCCAACCATTCTTATCCCCTCAGCTCTACTCCATCCATTCCTGTCCCCTCAGCTCTACCCCATCCATTCTTATCCCCTCAGCTCTACCCCATCCATTCTTATCCCCTCAGCTCTACTCCATCCATTCCTGTCCCCTCAGCTCTACCCCATCCATTCTTATCCCCTCAGCTCTACTCCATCCATTCCTGTCCCCTCAGCTCTACCCCATCCATTCTTATCCCCTCAGCTCTGCCCCATCCATTCCTATCCCCTCAGCTCTGCCCCATCCATTCCTGTTCCCTCAGCTCTGCCCCATCCATTCCTGTCCCCTCAGCTCTGCCCCATCCATTCCTGTCCCCTCAGCTCTGCCCCATCCATTCCTGTCCCCTCAGCTCTACCCCATCCATTCCTGTTCCCTCAGCTCTACCCCATCCATTCCTGTCCCCTCAGCTCTACCCCAACCATTCTTATCCCCTCAGCTCTACCCCATCCATTCTTATCCCCTCAGCTCTGTCCCATCCATTCCTATCCCCTCAGCTCTGCCCCATCCATTCCTGTTCCCTCAGCTCTGCCCCATCCATTCCTGTCCCCTCAGCTCTACCCCAACCATTCTTATCCCCTCAGCTCTACTCCATCCATTCCTGTCCCCTCAGCTCTACCCCATCCATTCCTGTTCCCTCAGCTCTGTCCCATCCATTCCTGTCCCCTCAGCTCTACCCCAACCATTCCTGTTCCCTCAGCTCTACCCCAACCATTCTTATCCCCTCAGCTCTACTCCATCCATTCCTGTCCCCTCAGCTCTACCCCATCCATTCCTGTCCCCTCAGCTCTACCCCATCCATTCCTGTCCCCTCAGCTCTGCCCCATCCATTCCTGTTCCCTCAGCTCTGCCCCATCCATTCTTATCCCCTCAGCTCTGCCCCATCCATTCCTGTCCCCTCAGCTCTACCCCATCCATTCTTATCCCCTCAGCTCTACTCCATCCATTCTTATCCCCTCAGCTCTGCCCCATCCATTCCTGTCCCCTCAGCTCTGCCCCATCTATTCCTGTTCCCTCAGCTCTGCCCCATCCATTCCTGTTCCCTCAGCTCTGTCCCATCCATTCCTGTCCCCTCAGCTCTGCCCCATCCATTCCTGTTCCCTCAGCTCTGCCCCATCCATTCTTATCCCCTCAGCTCTGCCCCATCCATTCCTGTCCCCTCAGCTCTGCCCCATCCATTCCTGTTCCCTCAGCTCTACCCCATCCATTCTTATCCCCTCAGCTCTACTCCATCCATTCTTATCCCCTCAGCTCTGCCCCATCCATTCCTGTTCCCTCAGCTCTGTCCCATCCATTCTTATCCCCTCAGCTCTGCCCCATCCATTCCTGTCCCCTCAGCTCTGCCCCATCCATTCCTGTTCCCTCAGCTCTGCCCCATCCATTCCTGTTCCCTCAGCTCTGCCCCCTCCATTCCTGTTCCCTCAGCTCTGCCCCATCCATTCTTATCCCCTCAGCTCTACTCCATCCATTCTTATCCCCTCAGCTCTGCCCCATCCATTCCTGTTCCCTCAGCTCTGTCCCATCCATTCTTATCCCCTCAGCTCTGCCCCATCCATTCTTATCCCCTCAGCTCTGCCCCATCCATTCCTGTCCCCTCAGCTCTACCCCATCCATTCTTATCCCCTCAGCTCTGCCCCATCCATTCCTGTCCCCTCAGCTCTGCCCCATCCATTCCTATCCCCTCAGCTCTGCCCCATCCATTCCTGTCCCCTCAGCTCTGCCCCATCCATTCTTATCCCCTCAGCTCTGCCCCATCCATTCCTGTCCCCTCAGCTCTGCCCCATCCATTCCTGTCCCCTCAGCTCTGCCCCATCCATTCTTATCCCCTCAGCTCTGCCCCATCCATTCCTGTCCCCTCAGCTCTGCCCCATCCATTCTTATCCCCTCAGCTCTGCCCCATCCATTCCTGTTCCCTCAGCTCTACTCCATCCATTCCTGTCCCCTCAGCTCTACCCCATCCATTCCTGTTCCCTCAGCTCTGCCCCATCCATTCCTGTCCCCTCAGCTCTGCCCCATCCATTCCTGTCCCCTCAGCTCTACTCCATCCATTCCTGTCCCCTCAGCTCTGCCCCATCCATTCCTGTCCCCTCAGCTCTACTCCATCCATTCCTGTCCCCTCAGCTCTGCCCCATCCATTCCTGTTCCCTCAGCTCTGCCCCATCCATTCTTATCCCCTCAGCTCTGCCCCATCCATTCCTGTCCCCTCAGCTCTGCCCCATCCATTCCTGTCCCCTCAGCTCTGCCCCATCCATTCCTGTCCCCTCAGCTCTGCCCCATCCATTCCTGTCCCCTCAGCTCTACTCCATCCATTCTTATCCCCTCAGCTCTGCCCCATCCATTCCTGTCCCCTCAGCTCTGCCCCATCCATTCCTGTTCCCTCAGCTCTGCCCCATCCATTCTTATCCGCTCAGCTCTGCCCCATCCATTCTTATCCCCTCAGCTCTGCCCCATCCATTCCTGTCCCCTCAGCTCTGCCCCATCCATTCCTGTCCCCTCAGCTCTGCCCCATCCATTCCTGTCCCCTCAGCTCTGCCCCATCCATTCCTGTCCCCTCAGCTCTGCCCCATCCATTCCTGTCCCCTCAGCTCTACCCCATCCATTCCTGTTCCCTCAGCTCTGCCCCATCCATTCCTGTTCCCTCAGCTCTGCCCCATCCATTCTTATCCCCTCAGCTCTGCCCCATCCATTCCTGTCCCCTCAGCTCTACTCCATCCATTCTTATCCCCTCAGCTCTGCCCCATCCATTCCTGTTCCCTCAGCTTTGCCCCATCCATTCTTATCCGCTCAGCTCTGCCCCATCCATTCCTGTCCCCTCAGCTCTGCCCCATCCATTCCTGTCCCCTCAGCTCTGCCCCATCCATTCCTGTTCCCTCAGCTCTGCCCCATCCATTCCTGTCCCCTCAGCTCTGCCCCATCCATTCCTGTTCCCTCAGCTCTGCCCCATCCATTCCTGTTCCCTCAGCTCTGCCCCATCCATTCCTGTCCCCTCAGCTCTGCCCCATCCATTCCTGTCCCCTCAGCTCTGCCCCATCCATTCCCGTCCCCTCAGCTCTGCCCCATCCATTCCTGTCCCCTCAGCTCTGCCCCATCCATTCCTGTCCCCTCAGCTCTGCCCCATCCATTCCTGTTCCCTCAGCTTTGCCCCATCCATTCCTGTCCCCTCAGCTCTGCCCCATCCATTCTTATCCGCTCAGCTCTGCCCCATCCATTCCTGTCCCCTCAGCTCTGCCCCATCCATTCTGGCCTTTAGGTTCTGTGGGGCCAAATAAAAAAAAACCTCCTGTTTTTACCCAGTGCCCTATAGGATCTTTGCAGTGAGGTGGGTGGACAAGCAGCTTTTTTTTGGACCTTCACCTCCCACCGGGTGCCTGTAAATGGACCTTTACAAGAATAATACACTGAATAGTCAAACAGTGTACAGTAAATTGCCTGTAACATTTTATTCTTTATGATTAAATAGCAATGCAGAGATTGCCACATATATGACCAGCATTCCAATAATCGGCCACATCTATGACTGGCATTAAAAACAAAAAATAAAAAGGATCATGGCTGACACCAGCCCTAGAAACGGGCCTCAAATAAAATAGATAAACCCTTAGGTTCCTCAAGGATTGCACTCATTTCCTGTTATGGATGTATGGTCTCCAGGTGCCATCGCTAATATTGGATCTATACCTAAGAGACACAGCTCCAAAGTGAGATGTACAGTGTGTAATAAACGTTCAGGTATCATCAATGTCTGCTGGGCTTTCCCCATCAGCAGCAACCAGCACCTCCCGATTCTCATAGGTCCAGAAACCATTAAGATCAATGAGAATACTACACACGGTGTCTCCTTGGCTGCTTTGGATGAGATCCTGGAGAGTGATTCGTAGAGGGTCCTTTGGTTTAACCATGTCAAAGATTTCATCCTAAAATGAAGACAAAAAAATGCATTAGTAAAGAAAATGTCCAATATTTATACCCTCCCCTCCCGCTTATTTGTGTAATATAATTAAAAAATACAAGATTGCCTCGATCACCAGCAATAATCACAGCTGCTGTGTAGGTCAGAGTGGACCTGTCGCCAAGATTTTTACTATATTCCTGATAGGTCCTTGATTTTTCCTGATATGAGATGCCCCACTGTATAAAACCCCCTAGATCACCCTCAAAACTCACCTTTCCACGTGTCCACATTAATGCATGGTATACAGAAAGGGGAGTGGCCACATCCCTGGTCTCCCTGCAATAGACTAGGCTCCTTCCTGGCCTATGTAAATGGCCCACCGGAAAGGTGTTTGTAGGCAATCAGCAGGGTTTGATAGTGGGGCATCCAAGTTTTTTCAAATCCAGGGCCAGTATATATGTTGATAGGTTCACTTTAAAGTGGACCAATCACTGGCAATACTGGCCCTTGAGTCATGATTCAGCATGCCCCACTATGTGAGCCCCCCAGATCTCCCACAATCCCCTCGCTGCCATTGTGGGCCACCGCTGCATCCCCAGCATCCCTGCAGCGGTGCACGCTCCCACGCCCAGTCATTCAGATGGGAGCACGCACTCCACAGAGGAGATAGGGATGCAGCCGCTGGAGTTCCCTATGCCGATGCGTTGTCCAAAACAATGGCTTTATGTGCGGCATTAGTATGCACAATATAAAGCACTGATTGGATGAGCGCATAAGCTGTGGAGTTGGCGACTGGGGGTTTCACACAGCGGGGAAACCTAATTTGTGATGCCCCCGGGGCAAGAGCCAATCACCAGGATAGTCAAAATCCTGGGGATTGGTCCACTTTAAGTGACATGCTTGCTCAGATATCTAAATAAGATCAATCATGGGTGCCGCCTGTCACAGAAACACCATATTTTGTGCAGGACACTTCTGTTTGATCTGGATAATGCTCATGGAGTGGTGTCTGAGCCCTCTCCGCCATGATAGCTGGGCTCCTAGTTTAAACTTCAGTTTCCTTTATATTGAAATACAGGGTCAAGACTGGTTGCCTTGGGCCCAATTCAAACTAGGGGCCCAGACATCACATATAGGTTATGCTAGGACCCAGAATATATAGCCTTTATATTTAGGTGAGCAATACAATGGCACCACAGTACCTTTGTATGGGGCAGGGGGCTTCCACATAGACTGGCCAGCAAAGGTCTGGGCCTATTGGACTTGGCTGTCCCGCAATGGAGAGCTGAACACATTTTAGTGAATTACCCTCTAAATCTAGGCTTTGATTTTACATTTCACCTTTAAAGACAGTAAATGAAAAAAAAAATGGAGGGGAAGAGTCACCTTTACATCCTGGAAGGAGACTGGATCCTGGCCATGAATCTTCATTTGTTCCTGAATTGCCTGAATGCCAGATAATAAACGCAGAACATTTAGGAAAGCAAGTGAAGGCAGCAGCGGGAATCTTTGGGTTGGTCTAACTTTTTTTAGTAAACATTGGGACATTTATACAATAAATATAAAAAGAAATGGAGCTTTTTAAACTATTTTAAGTATGCATTAGGATATTTATATATGTTCTATATAAAAAATGGCTGAGGTTGGCTTTACGCTAGTGGCCATGCTAATTATTTAGAAGAATAAATGAATAATAAAATAATAAAACCATGTTAATCCTATTTTTCCCCCAAATAAAATAACCTGTACCTGCGATGGGGCATTTTTACAGGCGGGGTAAAGGCCGGGGAGGGGAGAGGCAGGCCGGGTTAAGAGGACTGGACATCCACTTAAGCTTTGGATGCACATTTAGGTTTGAATTGCACTCTGCATCTCAGGGAGCTTTTTAACATTGTAACACAAAAAAGTGCAATACAAAAATGTTTACCAAAAAAGAAAAAAAAAAAAAAAATTACCTGCGAGGGACATTTGGGGTACAGAGTTTTACCAATGAGGTAATGGTATATTTTTGAAAGTCTGGAAACCCTATGGGGTATATTACATTTTTTTTTCCAAACGTAAAATGGACCAATCACCCTGTGCGGCCGGCCTGGAATCTAAAAGATTCCAGGGCTGGCAGATAGCCTGTCCCTGGGGCATCCTATATTGCATCCCCCCCCCCCCCCCCCCGAGGCACTGGTAATCTTACCTGATTCCAGCAGGTCTAGCGACACCATTTTGCCTGGCGGCTAAATTCCCTGTAGCTGTGCACGATCCCTGCGCCCAAACATTCAGATAGGCCGGGTATGCAGGAGCATGCACTTCACAGGGGAGCTTGGGATATGGCTGCCAGTGCGAACTTCAAATCTGCGGCTTTATGCCACACATTAGTATGCGCTGCATAAAACACTGATTGGATGAGCGCCCCCGCGCATGCTCCGTGGGTGCGTCGCAAAGGTGAGGGAAACTGGGGGATTTCATACGGGGGCATCCTACACCGGGATGCCCCAGGGCAAGGACCAATCACCAGGATAGTTAAAACCCTGGTGATTGGTCCATTTAAGAAAAAATATCTGAATCTCATTGGAAAAATGGTGTACCCCACCTGTAATAATGCCCTATCGTAGGTGATTGTTTAGGTAAGAATTAGAACAAGTAAAAGTAAAAAAGATGTACGTTTCAGTTCACACCTAAAAGCACACCCAAATATAAACCTGCTTCAGCAAATAGTTAACAGCACCCCCACTGTCTGCTGCAGCCAATCACCAGTGTTCATCCTGTTTATGAAAAAAAAAAAAAAAAAAAACACAATAACCTTACCCTGAAAAAGTAGTTGAGAGAGAATACATTCAGGCTGCCTTTGTTCTCGATATCCAGCAGTTTGAATATGTACTGCAGGGCGGCCGGCTCCTTCCTGTTCTCCAGCGCCAAGACAAAATCTAAATAGGTCTTGTAATCCTGCAACAGCGAATAGTCAGTAAACCAAAAGCAAAGAGATTTATTTATTTTTTTACCCAATAGGCAGCACCACAACTCAATTACATACTCAAAATATGTATACTTTATTTATTCAGATAGTACTGACCTGATTAAACTAGTGGATGTGCCCAATGCTATGAATTAATATATGCAATCCTCTAATAATAAAATACCATTTTGTGAATACTCACTTTGTAAAATGGGTATTATAAGTATGTCACACACCCCGCTTCAAGATAATCATTACATGTGGGTAGTATGGTCTGAAGAGGGCGATTTGCAGAGATGATTGGAGGAAAGAAAGCCCCTCCCAGTCCATAAATACCTGGGACCTCCCACTCACTACCCAGTATAAAGAAAGCAGTAAGGTAAGGGACCAGGAAGAGCCAAATATTAGTCATAACAACGCAAAGTTCACCATATGAAGGCTGCAGAATCCAAAGGGCGGGTTGAAGCGGGGTGTGTGACATACTTATAATACCCATTTTACAAGGTGAGTATTCACAAAATGGTATTATTCTAAGTATGTCACACACCCCGCTTCAAGATAATCATTACATGTGGGACATCCAAAAGCAGTGTCCATAAAGGGTGGGGATCCAAAACAAGGTATAAAGCACAACTTAAACTACTGCAGCCTGCAGAACTTTGCGGCCAAAAACAGCATCCGCTGAGGCCCAAACATCATCCTTGTAAAAACTTTGAAAAAGTGTGAACAGAAGACCAGGTAGCGGCCTTGCAAACTTGCTCAACAGAGGCCTGGTGCTGAAAAGCCCAGGAAGCCCCAACCGCACGAGTAGAATGAGCTGTAACATGAAAGGGAGGATTTCTCCCCTTAGCAGAAAAGGCCCCGACAATGGCCTGACGAATCCACTTACTGATGGAAGACTTAGCGGGCGCCAAAACCTTTCTTGGGCCCAGAGGGTACCACAAAGAAGGCATCAGTCTTACGAAAGGCAGACGTTACCACCAAATAGTACTTCACAACTCGAACCACATCCAGGGAATGCAGGACCCTCTCCTTTTCGTTACTGGGATTAGGACACAGAGAGGGCAAAACAATGTCTTGATTTAAGTGAAAAGGCAGAAAACCACCTTAGGAAGGAAATCCGGGTTAAAACGGAAAACCACCTTGTCCTGATGTCTTTCAAAATACGGGACCTGAATGGACAGAGCCGCCAACTTAGAAACACGCCGAACAGAAGTGATAGCTACCAAAAAGGCCACCTTCTGAGTAAGGGAAGGCAAGGCAATATCATGCAAGGGCTCAAAGGGAGGACCCTGAAGAGCAGAAAGAACCAAATTCAAATCCCAAACCGGAATCAGAGCCTTCCTAGGGGGCCGCACGTGCGTAACCCCCTGGAAAAAGGTCTTAACCAGCGGATGAAGCGCAAAAGATCTTTGGAAAAACACCGCCAGGGCAGACACCTGCCCCTTCAGAGTATTAAGTTGGAGCCCTAGATCCAAACCATGTTGCAGGAACTCCAGGATTCTAGAAATAGAGAATTCCCTGCAAGGGAAAGCCCTAGTCTCACACCAATCAATATAAAACCTCCAAGTCCTATAGTAAACGGAAGAAGAAAACCTCTTCCTAGCGCTAATAAGAGTGAATAACTGCATCAGAAAGACCTTCCTCCTTCAAGATGGAGGTTTCCGCAGCCACGCCGTCAAAGCCAGCGTTGGTAAATTGGGGCAACGTAGATGACCCTGTGTGTGCAGATCCGGCAGCAGGGGCAGAACGAACTGATCTTCTGCTAACCTTACCACGTCTGCGAACCAAACCTGTCTTGGCCACCTTGGAGCCGCCAGAATTGCTGACGCTCCTTCCAGAGCCAGCTTGCGCACTACTCTGGCTACCATGGGAAACGGAGGGAACAGATACAGAAACCCCAGATCCCTCCAGTTCAGGGACACGGCGTCCGTCGCGAAGGCTAGCGGATCCTTCGCCAGAGACACAGATGCCAGAAGTTTGTGATTGTGACGGGAGGCAAAGAGGTCCACCATCGGTGAACCCCACCTGAGACAAATTGAACGAAACACCTTGGGACTGAGAGGCCACTCCCCCTTGTGGGCTGACCACCTACTCAGAGAGTCCGCCTCCGAGTTCTCTACTCCCGGAATGTGAACTGCCGAGATGCACGGGACGTGGCTCTCCGCCCAGTCCAGAATCAAAGACACTTCCCTGAGGGCACTCCTGCTGCGAGTCCCTCCCTGGTGATTGATGTAGGCAACCGCCGTCCGATTGTCCGACCGAACCTGGACCGGCAAGCTCTGCAGGAGATGAGTCAAACGAAAAAGAACCATTCTGATGGCTCTCAATTCCAGAATGTTGATAGGCTCGTGGGCTTCCAGGGGTCCCCACAACCCCTGAAATTGCAGATCATTCCAGAAGCCCCCCCATCCTGAGAGGCTGGCATCCGTGGTGACCACCTCCCAACGAGGAGTCTGAAAAGACCTGCCCTTCAACAGATTGGTTGAATTCAGCCACCACCTGAGTGGTCGGCGAGCCCGGGGAGACATCAGAAATAATTGATCCAGCGACAGAGGAGATCTGTCCCAGACAGACAATAGATGGAGTAGTAGCGTCCTCGTGTGAAACTGGGCAAAGGGGACTGCCTCGAAGGAGGCCACCATCAACCCCACCAGTCTCATTCCTAGTCGAATGGTCGGACAAGGAATGGACATGAGCGACCGAATCAATTCCTGAATCAAAAGAACCTTGGATTGAAGAAGGAAAACTCTGGCCTGATCTGTATCCAGAGACATTCCCAGAAAGGATACTATCCTGGACGGGTAAAAGGAGGACTTGGGGTAGTTGATCACCCAGCAGAACCTCTCCAGAGTGGATATTACCGTCCTGGTGTCCAATTCCGCTTGGCTGAATGATGATGCCATGATGAGGAGATCGTCCAGATATGGCACTATGCGAATTCCCTGCGCTCTAAGAAGAGCCATCACCCCAGCGAGCACCTTGGTGAAAAACCCTTGGAGCTGTGGTGAGACCAAAAGGAAGAGCTACAAACTGAAAGTGACGATCTTCCACCACAAACCTGAGGAATCTCTGGTGCGCGGGAAAAAATCGGAACATGGAGGAAAGCGTCCTTGACGTCTATGGACGTCATGAAGTCCCCCTGACGGAGAGCGCGGATAGCTGAACGACGCGATTCCATGCGAAATTTTCGCAGCCTGATAAACCTGTTGAGGATCTTCAGATCCAGGATGGGCCGGATAGAGCCATCCTTTTTGGGGACCGTGAACAGATTTGAGTAAAATCCCCGACCCTGATCTGATAGGGGCACTGGCGAGATGACCTCTATCTCCAGAAGACTTGAAAAGCGCCTCCCGAAGCCCCTGTGCGCCAGGTGCGTCCGGGGGCACCCTAGACCTGAAGAAAAGCGGAGGAGGACGGGACTCGAACTCCAACTTGTAGCCGGAAGACACGACTTCCCGGATCCGTTTGTCCGAAACCTCTCGAATCCAGATCAGAGAGAAGTGTCGCAGCTGTCCCCCCACCCGCACGGGTGAGGGCGCCCCCTCATTGCTGAGCAGGCTTGTTCGCAGGTTTTGGGTTATGAACCCCAGTTGTATCCTGAGCGGGCACGTCCTCGCCCCTATTCCAGGAATCTCCTCTAGTGGAAGGGAAGGCGAAACCTCTTCCTGCTCTGGATCCACGAAAGGAATGATTGAAAGAAGCCGCCCCACGAAAGGGACGTCGTTGCTTCTTGCGTTGAGGTAACTTACCCCCCTTAGCTACTGAATCCAATTTTTCTCCAAAAAGCCATAGCCCCACGAATGGGAGAGACGTCAGTGACTTTTTTGGCCCAAAGTCGGCCGCCCACTGGCGCAACCAAACTGAACGCCTTATAGTCACCATCAGAGCAGAAGCTCTCAAAGGCGGCTAACATGAAAGACAAGAATAACTCACAACGTTTAAGTCCCAGAAATTCGTCACTGTCCGGGTGCAAACCAGAAGATGACAACAAGTCTCTGACCACCGACCTGGTAGCCACCACCAGCAGAGATGAAGCGCAAAAAGGGCCGTATGGCTGCCCCAATACTGGCGAAACCATGACAAGCCATCTGGCCAATTCGTTTATCCCCTCCATCTTTAAGAGAAGAGCAATCGGGGTTATTCAAAAACTGCTGAATTGGATAACCCCAAATTGGTGCATCCACCTCAGGGGGGGACGTCCAGCGCTTAACCGTGTCCGAAGGGAAAGGATATCTTTTATCCCAACTCTGAAGAATGCCTGGGAGCTGAGCCGGCCTCTCCCATTCCTTAGAAATAATCTTATCAAAATGCCTTTGATTAGGGAATTCCAAGCGCGGCTTGGATTCCTCATAAAACTCCCCTTGTTGATGAGGAGCAACCTCTGGAGGAGAAATAGCCAGAACCTCAAACATCTGAGCAAGGACGTTAGGAGTATCCAAAGAACTCCCTGACCCCTTCTCATAGTCCGCGCCAACGAATAGCTGGTCGTCCGAATAATCCGATTCGTCAAATAGCTCCCCTTCCTCCAGAGGGGAGTAATCTGACCAATCCAGGCGATCCTCATCGTCATATTCAAATGTCGGTGGGACCGGTGACAAATGCTTTCTCTTAGCTGGAGCCTTCTTGGCAACCACAGAAGAAATACATTTTTCAATATTAGTCAATCTAGCACACACATCAGATTGCGACTGCCCACCCGTGACAACGTCCCACGGGACACGGGCCAAGACGGGGTGGGAAGGGGATGACGCCGGCGGTGCTGACCCAGACACCTGGGGTTCTGACTGCCGTGTAATAGTCTGCTGTGCACATGGTATACATAGAAATAAGTCATCCCCTGTTAGGGATACCCCACAGCCCATGCACTTCCGGGATTGCCCCGAGGGGAGCCCGGTATCTGGGGATGCCTCCATACGGTGATCTTATATGTAGTCGCAATGACTGAGGGAATTACGCTAGTAAGCAACCCGGGATGCCCTTATAATTGTCCCAAGTGGGAGGATTTTAACATGGAATTTAACCCAGGGACCCAAGGACCGGAAGAAGACCCCTTAAAACCTAAGGCGTTCTACCTGAAAGACTGCCGGATATAAAGGGTTACATATAAGTAAATATAAGTAAATATATATATATATATATAGAAATATAGGGGGCCCATAGGGCCACTCACTGTGCCTTCCTGCGTGAGGTAAATGGCGTCCACCACACACGCAGCTCACAGAGGCAGAGAGGATCCTGTGGGCGTGGCCAGCGCTGAGCGCGCGATATGCGTAGCTCCGCCCCCTTACAGAGCGGAAAGCGGGCTCCGCAGTGGGTCTGCGCCCCTAATGGCAAAATGTGTGAGGTAAATTACCTCAGAAAAACACTATAGCGCACACATATACCGGCGCCATGGCAAGAACAGCAGCCGCGGCGCCGGTAACCACAAAGACCCCAGGGATGTAATGGGTGCGGGCCGCGGCGACGCGCAATCGCCCGGCCCCGCCCACTGTGGCCAGCGCGTGAGGGGAGATCTCCCCTCACAAGATTAATGTAACCGCCAGCGCAAATAACCGCGCCGCGGCCATTGCGGTAGTCACCGCAACAAAAAACAGTAAAGCCAGGGGGACAAGCCAGCGCCAACAGCCGGCCCCACCCCCCAACTACAACTTCTGAGGAGAAAAGTTCTCCTCAGCTCTGGCGCCAGTAGCAGCAAGCGCCACTGTTAAAGTGAAACAATGCTCAATAAATAAATCCTAACTCTGAGGTAAAAAAGGTGGCCCCCGACATTTTATCCCCACCACCACAGGAGAAGGGCATCAGGAAAGGGGGGCCAAGGGACAGGGCATCCCAAACCGGGGTCACCAGCCCGGATAACCACCTACCCTCTGGTACAGGGTCTCGCGGTGGAGCATGGCTCCAGAGCACTAAAAGTGCCATTCTACCCTCACCCAGGATACAGCCTAGACTGGGAGGCATGTGTATTGGGACTTATAAAAAAACATAACCGGGTGGAAATAGAGAGAAAAGCGGGCCGGGAATAAACCCGGCTACCTGAAATCACCCTGTGCAAGGAGGAGACATCATCTTCTGACTTGCTCGCCGTCTGCAGAGATGAAAAAACGGGTAGTGAGTGGGAGGTCCCAGGTATTTATGGACTGGGAGGGGCTTTCTTTCCTCCAATCATCTCTGCAAATCGCCCTCTTCAGACCATACTACCCACATGTAATGATTATCTTGAAGCGGGGTGTGTGACATACTTAGAATATAAGAGTACAGATCTGGATCTATTAGGACATAAAACCTGGTAACATTTGTATACATATACATCTATGATGTGGTTGGCTGGTACCCTTGTTCCAGGTCTGCTTGCATTGACTCCTATCCGGCATCCTTATCCCCCTCCCCCCTTTCTTCTACACTTATCTTCTAGAGTAATCTGTTTATATGTATATGAATATAGATCTGGATCCATTAGGGCATAAAACCCTGGTAACATATGTATACAAATAAACCTATGATGTGGTTGGCTGGTACCCTTGTTCCAGGTCTGCTTGCATTGACTCTTATCCAGCATCCTTATCCCCCCCATTCTTCTCCAATAACTAGCAAATGAATGAATTGAAATTGAATGGGTCTTCAGCAGGGCTGTGGAGTCGGCAGATAAATGTTCCGACTCCTCAGTTTTTTGTACTTCCGACTCCGACTCCTCTGTATTAATATGTGAATGTATTTTATACATTCCTTGAAGGAAAGAAAGGCAACATACATGTCATTACTTCTAGCAGAGAGAGGTAGTTGGGCAGAAGCTGCCTTCTCCTTTCTGTGTGCTGATCTTCTGCTGAAGATAGGGCAGTGGGAGGATCAAGAAAGGGGCCTTTATTATAAAACATGATTTCCCTAGTAGAATCCCATAGTCATGTTTAAAGTTTAAGTTAACAATTGAAGTTTACAAGTTTTTATAGCCTTTTGCTGAATGACAGCAGTTTTTCCAATGGTACAGCTTCAGTCTTGAACTATTGATCCTCCATTCCCTTCACTTATACAAGTGTCTCTAGTCCGGCAAAAAACATATTTACTTAATCCCTTATCAGTGAGAGGCTAGGTTACCCATGGGTTCCCTGTAACAGCAGAACACAACACTATGCAAAGTATAAGTATTGCCGCTTCTAATTGTGCGTTGCGTGTCATATAGTGAGACACATGAAAAGCACGCTTCTTCACGGTCACTTAACGTGTTCGTTTTGCGGTTACCTGAGGCACTGCATGCATTGGTCTTTATTCTTACAATAGAGAAGTCATTAATTATAACTTTTTGTGGATTGGGACATTTAAACTTGCTAAATCAAAATTTAGTAGGAGTCGGAGTATTGTTTGCCGACTCCGACACTGACTCCAGGTACCCAAAATTTCCTCCGACTCCTCGACTCCGACTCCACAGCCCTGGTCTTCAGTAGGTTTTGTGGTCAAAAAGATTGAAAAAGTTTGGATTGTATCAGAACTCCGATTCTGATGTATTGCCACGTGTACACCAGTGGGAAACATTTGCTGAAATCACATTTTTTAACTTGAATTATGAAAAATCATTCATACTCATGGAAGTTGTGTATGCTAAACAGCCAGTACTTTTCTATGTAAAAGGTCTCGGCTTACATTATGAACGCCAGCCCAGGCTGCAGGGCCATCGCCACAGGCCACACATGGAAACCTGCCTTTTCTGTTTTTCATCCACTATAAAGCTTGCTCGGAAAGGTAGAACTAGTAAAGGATTAGCAGAGAACACAATGGATCCGCACTTCCTTAAAAAGGTAGATTCTTTATTCCAAAAAATGTTAAAATCATCAGTGTCTCCAAAGCACATCAAGACATCCAAAGCCAGATAAAATCAATGTGGATTTGGGCAGAGAAAGGAAGTGGGGCCCTCTGACGCATTTCGGGTCGTTTAAGGGGCCCTTAATCATAGATGGGGGTACCCCTGAAGCATTATATAATAGTAATAATAATAAGATGGAGACTCACCTGGAGCCCGTGGACGCGGCCTGTGATTGGCTGGTGCGGCCTCCTCCATTCACGACGTCACTACTGCTTGCCGGTCGGGGCTGCGCTGCTGCTCCAGGTGAGTCTCCCTCTTATTATTATTACTATTATATAATGCTTCAGCTTCAGGGGTCCCCCCATCTATGATTAAGGGCCGCTGAAAGACCCGAAACGCGTCAGAGGGCCCCACTTCTTTTCTCTGCCCAAATCCACATTGATTTTATCTGGCTTTGGATGTCTTGATGTGCTTTGGAGACACTGATGATTTTAACATTTTTTGGAATAAAGTGCAGATCCATTGTGTTCTCTGCTAATCTGGATTACTGGGGCTTGGAACTACCCTGGATCGAGCACCCTTTTTCAAAACTGGAGTGCGGAAACTTTCTTTGTCTCTTCCCAGAACTAGTAAAGGACCTCTGTAGGTAATTATTAAACTTTAAAGTGATTCAGCTGGCAGAGGTAAAAACAAAAAGGGCACTCACCTTTTGTTCCGCACTGCTGATCGCTGCCGGTCCGGAGATCCGGAACTCATCTGATTGCACAATTCGCACCCTAGACACAGCTGCAGCCACAACCTGACCGTGGGGACGGGATCGCAGCTCGCCATCAATCACAGGCGGACTGCCACACCTTCTCTAATCATTGCAATGAAGGTAGTAGGCTGAGGCCTGACACACCCCCTCCATTGTATTAAATGGAGAGGGAGTGGCCACACCCCCTGTGACTGATGGTGGTGGGCGTGGTCTGGCACAGAAGTGCTGGAGAATGGAGTGTGAGGCTCTGGACGGAGCCGGATTGAAGGCTGCGGTGGGGGTCATGCGATCAGACTAGTTCCTGATCTCCAGATCTGCACCAATCATCGGCGCGGGACAAAAGGTAAGTGTCCTCTTATTTTTACTTCTGCCTGCAGAACTAACACTGTTCAAAAAATTACCCCGGGGCTTGTGTACAGCTTAAAACATCACATTTGCTGGTAAACACATATTGACATGTTTTACACAGAAACCTTCCTAATCATCATGGCGTAATAATTACTCAATTCAAACGTGCACAGCATTTAATAAATAGTATTCCATCTTGTATTTAAAGCAGACCAAAACCCACATTTTTAAACTAGCACCTCTGAATTGCTCCCCACATGAGGATTACCTTTTGCCATTTTTTAGTGCTCCTGCTTCACTCTAAACCCAGATAATGGTCCTTGTTTTAGCTGTAAAGCTCCGCCTCCTCCATTAATTGCCATTGTTGTGTGTGGCAATGATGTCATTGCCACACCTAGGCAATGACTGATCCAATGCAATATTAGAGAGGGACAGCAAAAAAAAAAAAATGGATGATTAGAAAAAGGAAAATAACAATTTCTAGTTCTACACCCTAAAAAGGGAATATTGGCAGGGCTCTGGCCAAATGTACTTCACAAGTTCAGTGGGTTTTGGTTTGCTTTAAATCGGAACAAAACCCACTAGTGACCAGCATGGAGTTTAAAAGCCTCCAGAACCGGCCATTGGTTTTCCCCCAGGGCACCGGTAATAACTCATCGTCCATGGTCAGACAGCTCTTCCCCAATTAGAGACGTTTTCCATTTGGCAAATGGGTCTGATTGTTTACAATGCGGATATTCATTCAGATAGACGCAGTGCATGCTGCCCATTGGAGGCAATCAGAGCCCTTAGCCGAAGTATGTAAAGACTGCAAAGGGCTCCAATTGGGTGAGAACCCACATATGCACCATTGGACCGAAGACAGGTGAGTTTTACTGGGTGAACTGGGGGGTTTCACATAGCAGGGCATCCCAATTTAGGAGTGGAATTCCTGGGTTTTGTCGTGCTTTAATCCACTTAGCTTTATAGACTAGTTCTGAGGAGGCCACATATACAATGGTGTCAGTCTCACTGATCATAGACGCGCGTAGGCCGCTCTAAAACAGGATAAGTGTGAAGGAAACGGATACCTTTACTTCCTTAAATTAGATTAGAGAATTTGATTTTTAATAATTACCTTCAGGCGTCTTTTACCCATTCTACCTTTATACAGAGAAAGACTGGCCTGCATGTTTTTTTCTCCATTGTATTCATAGGAGATGTGATGCGGCAGCACATTTTATTTCTTACCATTTCCCCGTCATAAGTTAAACATTCCTGGAAGACGCGATCTAAGAAAACACTTGTCAAGGTTCCAGTCCCATAGCGAGACAGCTCTTCCTTGCTCAACATCCCATTGTGGTCTTTATCTAGATTCAGGTACTGACCTAAAATCACAACCAAAATAAAGACACTCATGAAGATCTTATCTGGCCACCGTGGTGTAAATAGCATGTCCTGGATGAGCCCTAAAGCAACCGAAAGAAAGAGGAGGAAAAAAAGGAAAAGCAGCGTCCCCACTCTCTCATAAAGATATGGCAAAAATGCTCTAGTAATAAATATCTACCCAAACATGTTCCATATCCAAGAGGATGGGCTATTTAAGCCACTTGTATGAAAACAATTCCTGCCAAGCTTGTTTTTACCTTTCCTGGAAGAAAGATCCAGGGTGACAGGTTTTTGAAAGTACTATTTCTACTTTTTTTTTTACACAGGGATTGGCTGTTTCTTAAAGCAGACCAAAACCCACGGCCCTGGAATCTATAAGATTAGGGGTTAGGCAGTAATTCTGATTGTGGAACCATACCAAAGGTTTACTATTTTGTTTTTTGGTCCAGTTTAACTTATGAAACAACATAATGGTGGGTTGGGCCAGAATTTCATTTTACATGGGAGTTATTCATTCTCTCACCATAAACCCTTAGAGCTGAAGGCGCAGAAAACCAGTTGGACTCTTGACTCTCTTTAGAAAGCTCCTCATCTCTTAGCTGTAAGAAAAAAAAAAAGAACTACATAGTAACATATTATGTAAGGCTAAATAAAGACTTTAGTCCATCCAGTTCAGCCTGTTTATCTCCTTCCAGTGGTCTAGTAGCCATAGCTGGAAATGTTATTACATGCCAGGAAGGCATCAAGGCCACTTTTGAACGTTTTTACTGTATCCATCATTACTACCTCCTCTGGCAGCGAGTTCCATAGTCTCACTGCTCTTACAGAGAAGAATCCCCTCCTATGTCGGTGGAGAAAGCACCTTTCCTCTAACCTTAGTGGATGCCCCCGGGTTATGGTTACACTCCGGGGTATAAATAGATTGTGGGACAGATCCTTGTATTGACCCCGAATATATTTATACATAGTTATTAGATCACCCCTCAATCGTCTTTTTTCTAGACTAAATAAGCCTAACTTGGACAATCTTTCCGGGTACTCTAGCCCCCGCACTCCTTTTATTAACTTTGTTGCCCTTCTTTGAACGCGCTCCAGTTCTGATATGTCCTTCTTAAGCACAGGTGCCCAGAACTGTACACAGTACTCCATATGGGGTCTGACCAGTGACTTGTAAAGGAGTAAAATGATGCTCTGGTCATGAGCACCCATGCCCCTCCTGATGCACCCCACGATCCTGTTTGCCTTGGCAGCAGCTGCCTGGCATTGATTACTACAGTTGAGCTTATTGTCAACTAAAACCCCTAGGTCCTTTTCCATTGCTGTTTTACCAAGTGTTTCTTTATTTAGTGTGTAATCATGACACAGATTTCTCCTTCCCATGTGCATAACCTTACATTTATCTGTGTTAAACTTCATTTGCCATTTAACTGCCCATGCTTCCAATGTATCTAAATCTGTTTGTAGTTGCCTGTTGTCCTCTTGTTTTAATTACTTTACTCAGCTTAGTATCATCTGCAAAGATTGAGACTTTACTGTTTAATCCATATCCAATGTCATTTATATATATATATATTGAAGAGAATTGGTCCCAGAACTGACCCTTGTGGTACTCCACTAGTAACAGTGACCCAATCTGAGTGTGTACCATTGATAACCACCCTCTGCTTCCGATCACTAAGCCAATTTCCCACCCATCTGCACACGTTTTCCCCCAGTCCGAGCATTCTCATCTTTTGTACCAGCCTTTTATGTGGCACAGTATCAAATGCTTTAGAAAAGTCAAGATATATGATATCCAATGACTCCCCCTGATCCAATCTTGAACTTACCTCCTCATAAAAGCGGATTAGGTTTGTCTGGCAGGAGCGATTCCTCCTAAATCCATGCTGATATGGAGTAATAAGGTCATTTTCCCCAAGGTGCTCCAGGATAGTATCCCTTAAGAAACCTTCAAACAGCTTGCCCACCACAGATGTTAAGCTTACCGGTCTGTAGTTCCCAGGTTCCCCCCTAGATCCCTTTTTGAATATTGGCACCACATTTGCCAAGCGCCAATCCCTCAGAACAGACCCTGTAGTTATGGAATCCACAAATATTAGAAATAACGGCTTGTCTATTACTGTACATAACTCCCTTAAAACACGAGGATGTATGTCATCTGGTCCCGGTGATTTATCGATTTTTATCTGCTTGAGACGGTGCCGGACTTCTTCCTTGGTTAGACCAGTAACATTTAATGGAGGGTTTCGGTTATTCCCCTGCATTTCACTCGGCATGTTGTGAATATAGAAGCAAAGAAGTTGTTAAGCAAATTAGCTTTCTCCTCATTTCCCTCTATAGGGGTCCCATCCTTGCTTTTCAGGGGGCCCACACCCTCAGGTTTGTACCTTTTACGGTTTATGTAGCTAAAGAATAATTTGGGGTTAGTTTTACTCTCTTTCGCGACCAGTCTTTCTGTCTCCAGCTTAGCTGCCCTTATCTGTTGTTTACATTGTTTATTTTCTTCTTTATAGTTTTTTAACGCTTCCGCTGTCCCTTCCTGCTTTAAACGTTTAAATGCCTTTTTTTTGTTGTTTATTGCCCCCTTAACCTTTTTATTTAGCCACATCGGTTTACATGTGTGTCTAATAGTTTTATTCCTGTAAGGTATATATCTGTCACAATGAAAATTAAGTATTCCTTTGAAAGTATCCCATTTAGCGTTCATGCTTTTGTTTTTAAGGACATTTTCCCAGTCAGTGCAGTGTAGGGCATCTCTAAGTTGGTCAAACTTTGCCTTTTTGAAGTCCCGCGTTTTTGTGACTCCTTGATAAGGCACCCTAGTGACTGCTAATTGGAAATTAATGATATTATGATCACTGCTTCCAAGGTGTCCCCCAACCTGTACCTTTATTACTTTGTCTGGTACATTGGTTAGTATTAGGTCCAATATGGCTTTCCCCCTTGTTGGAGCTTGTACTTGTTGGGAAAGGTAGCCATCTTTTGTTTTAGATAAAAAACTATTACTTTTATGCGAAACACGTTTCAGCGTCCCAGTCTATATCTGGGTGGTTAAAGTCCCCCATAATCACTACCTCATTTAGTTTAGCGTCTATATCTATTTGCCTTAGCATCATATTTTCTATGGATTCGGATATATCTGGAGGTTTATAGCAAACCCCATCAATATTTTATTTTTGTTTCTCCCTCCATTCTACCCATACAGACTCCACATGGTCATTCCCCTCACATATATCCTCCCGCAGAGCAGGCTGTAGAGAGGATTTTACAATTAAGCAGACTCCACCCCCTTTGCGTTTGTTACGGTCCCTCCTAAACACACAGTATGTTCCTATATAAATACACAAAAACAGAATACAATATGTCTGTCTTGAAAGAAAACCAAAACCCACCCTGAAGTCTATGAGGCTCCAGGGCATGCTCCCCCGGGCATCCAGATTCAGGATGCCCCACTGTGTAAAACCCCCGAGGTCGTCTGGAAACTCACCTTCTTTTTCGGTCCAATGGCGCATGTGGGAACAGTGGCCGCATCCCCGCTATCCCTTTAGCAGGGAGCATGCCTGCACCAGGCATTTGTGAAGTAGTGGTGGATGCAGCCGCCAGCGCGCTCGGATCCAAGCGCCTTAGAGGAGCCCTTGGATGGAGGGACAGGAGCGGATCCAAGTGCACTGACTAGACGAGAGGCTGCGCATGCGCCGTAGGACCGGGGAGGGGTGAGTGAAATTGTGCGATCTGGGGGTTTCACAAAGCGGAGCATCCCCGGTCAGGGTGCCCTAGGGGCAAGGACCAAAACCCAGGATAGTCAAAATCCTGGCTTTTGGTCCACTTCAAGAGCTTCCCCTTTTGCCCATCCCTAGGGCAGTCTCATTTGGGATGCTCTGCAGTGTAAAAAAAAAAAAACCCAGTTTGCCATATGCTCAATTTGAGATCTTACGATAGGGTTGGGAGAACACCTGTAAGTCTGGGTTTGCTTTGGATACCCGAACTTGACCCGAAAAATTACTTTAAATCAATGGGGACCTGAACTTTGGGACCCAAAAATGACAGGGTGGGTTAGGAGCTGGGCCCTAATGCAGAGTATGTACACTTACCTGCACCCCACAATCTGTCGGTCTTTCCTCTGTCAAAATGTCCCCATGACATTTACACTTTACATTGTAAGCTGCTGCCAGTTTCCTCACTCATAGGGGCGGCCATTTCTCTGAAGCCCTGGCTGTAAACATTTTGACAGAGGTAAGAATGCTGACTGCTGACATGATCGCGTGGCTCAGGTAAGTTGTACAGCCACTTCCTGCTGCTGCACACTCTGCATTAGGTTAAGCTGGATGATAGGCTGCTCAGCTTTTCTGGGTTCGGGATGAACGCCAGTCTCGGACCTCTGGCTGTTCAGTACAAACCCAAACTTTGTGGTTTGGGTTTGTCCAACACTACTTACCATACATGTGCGGCCCTCGTCTGGCATCCCCACTCTGGGAGATTGCTGTTCCTAGAACATAGGATTGTCTGCCAATGACATAAAGCGGGGATGCGACTGGGTACTGCAACTTACCTAACCAGTCTATGTACATTTACTGAAAATTACATAGGGGTAATTCATTCAAATGTGAAGCTCTCCACATTATGTAGGACTTATCATCATCTATGTGCCAGTTAGCCAGCACTCATTATAGTCTGTTAAGCTCTCTGTCTCAATCCATAGCACCCGACTAGGTTTTGAGGGGGAAGAAGTTCTCCGGGTGCAGGGCACAAGTTTTTCAATACATGATTTATTCTCGGAAATTGATCCAGTTTATGAAATTCTAGTTTTGATGTAATCTCGTTACAAAACAAATCAACTACATACCTCAAGTAAATCATCCAAAAAGCTGCAAGCTAATATATCTTGGATCTTTATCTTTCCTACAAAAAAAAAAAAACTGCTTAAAAAAACTAGGCGTGTATGCAAGAACCACATCAAATGCAATTACTTATCCTCTACCTGACAAGAACGCCAGCAAATTCATGAAGTCAGGACAGTCTCTTTATTGCGTTGGCCTTAAACCAGACCAACAGCCTGGCACAGTTGGAAAAGAAAGGTGGCAGCCATTTTGGAGCTCCCTCTCCCAACGGACATGACTGACAATGCACAGTAACAGGAAGCCCAGCAGCACTTCCTGTTTGCAGGTGGCCTGCAAATGCATGAGCAGCCATCTTGATTTTAAAATTTACCACAGCAAGAGTTAGATAAAGGTAAATTACATTTTATGTGCAGCAATCTAAATTGCCCTGGGGAGAGATGCATATGTGCACTGTTTGTTGTGTTGTCTGGTTTAAGTCATTTTGACTGTTGAGATCGACGCACATTTCGATCTCTGCTCGTCTTCAGAGACTCGAAGCGTACGTCAGATGGGCAGTCACTGTTAGTTCAATGTTAAGCCTAACACAATAAAGACATGATCCTGGTTTTAGGAATATGCTGATTACTTCTATCCTGTGGCTAAATCCCCTTATCCTACTTGACCTCACCCTGGCGAAGTGTCATATCGACACGCAACGCGTCGGTGGCGGCCGCTACGGGGGACCCCCTAGTGACTAGGTAATGTAAGTGTATATATTTTTTATTTTTGTATCAGATTTTGGCATGCTACTATTTACTATTCTTACTTGATACTGGTGTTAACCCTTGTCTATTACATTGCACAGCACTTAAATAGTTTGGATTCATGTATTTATCTTTAGAGTTGCTAGAATTGTTGTTTTCCCTGTTCACATGAAATATTTGTACTTTTTGCACAACTATATATATGTATTAGCACATAGCACTTTATAGATTCAGTTATCCCTGTTTTATTAGGGATATCTCACGGGTTTTGCTTACGATATGTTCACTGGTCATTAATTGCTTTCACCAGTGTCATACTTCAGGTATAGCTCATTATAGTATATTTTTCCAGTATTTGAGTGCGGCCTTTTTTATGGGGGTGATCACCTAGGGATCAATCTAGGATCCCTTAAATTGTATATTTTGGCTTATCCTACTTGAAGGCTGGTAACACAAGACCCACAGGGTGGACACACGGGAGTGTGAATCTGAATACCTCGTCCCCGGGGCCCTACTGACAGTAGTCAATTCAAGTTTTTTCTGGCTTTCTATCTTGCTGTGGAGAGAGAGAGTGGAGTTACAGACAGTGCTACCACTTGGATGGATTAACTCCATGCTGCTGATCAGAGAGGAAAGCAATTTAGCGCGATTCCGAACACTATCCTATACCATTTCTGGGCAGTTGAGTATTCTGCCTAAGCTTTCACAGCTTCTTCAATAGCCCAAGCAGCACCTTAATCTTCAAGATTATTTGCATCACCTGTTCTTAGGGGATCGAGGAAGAAGAAGAATTTTCGGACAGCTGTGCAGACATAGAAGGAATAAAAAGACTTCTCCAAACCATCCAACTGAGGCAGAGTTGGTATAAGCTCAAGGATGTAATTCTCCAAGTCCTGACAAACAATAAGATCCACTTAAGTGTTGGGGTAATAAAGTTTGTCTTTCTTAAAAATGACTTTATGGTATAAAAATGAAATAGTATGAAGCCATACATACCGACTCTCTAAGATAGCCCTGTCCAGCCACATCGTACAAGCTTAAGCCTATCCTCGTCTGGTGCAGCCACACTGTAAGCGAGAGATCATGGGCATACAATGATTTCCATGCGCAGAGCGTGGAGCATAGCCTGGTTTACAACTCTTCCTTCATTGTCCCCATGGATAGCATAAAACATAGCTGCTCTTTCAGATTTCCTCACAGCCCTTCACTTGATAACGTGGCCATTCAGGTTCACAGGACAGCCTTGGTTGCTGCCGTCATAGGGCTGAGTAGCCAAACCAAATCAGGATGTCCCCATCCAAACTGTATGGTTCAGAGAAAGTATTTTTTTTTTTTTTTTTTTTTTTTTTTTTAGGAGATCAAGATCAAAATGCCATTCACCCCCCTAATTCAGATTATTTTGGGTCTTGGCTTGGGTTTCAAAACTATAGCCAACATTGCAACCGCCTCTACCTTCAAGCTCCTCTGTGCAAAGGTCTGAGAGGTACCTAGTTTTCCACATTTCAGTAAAAATATAGTGACTTCTGAAGGTAATTGGTCACGCTGGATTTTATTTAGAAGTATAAGAGTCCAGGGAGTTGAATACAGATGCACACCACACTTTTTGTTCTTTTATTTTCTTGGAAAAGCATGTATCATGTTCTCAATGCTTGCTGCTTTATGTTTCTCTATCACGAAAAATCTCAACAAACCTCAAATAAAATACATTTAAAGTGGACCAAAACCCAGGGCCATCGGCCCTATAAAATTCCAAGGCCGCTAGATTCCTTCCCCCCCCGCCCCCGGGCATCCAGAATCAGGATGCTGTGTGAAACCACCCAGGTCGCCCGGTATACTCACCTGCTTCCCAGGTGAGTAGCTCTCAGATATTTGTCTGCATTGCATGTCCCAACTTTGGGGACTCAGAATTAAGAGTAGGGACCACACTAAACACAGAGTGCCTTGCCGGGGCAGTGTGGCTTCCACATGTATCTGCAGATATATGCAACCAAATCTCTGTCTTTCCACATAGCTAGACATGTTTGTTGCTTGATATTTAGATGATGGCCCTGAAGAATAATAATAATTTTGTATAAATAATAGTGATTGAGCTGCTCCCACCCCCCTTTGTACTCACCTTCTTTCCCTGGTCCAATGGCGCATGTGCAAGCAGCGGCAGCATCCCCGCTATCCATTTATCAGGACACATGTCTGCAGCAGGCATTTGTGAATGGCCGGCACACTTCCTCCCTGTTAGATGGTTGTGGGGTTGTGCCCGCTGGCTCGGCTCCTTAGACGAGTTCGCCTCAGCCCGGTCGAGCACTGATTGGTCGGCAGCTGGTTTGGGGTGCGCAACCTCGGGAGTTTCACACAGCAGGGCATCCCGCATCGGGGTGCCCAGGGGGCAAGGACCAAAACCCGAGATAATCAAAATCCTGGGTTTTGGTCCACTTTAGGTTTGTGGTTGCAAAGTGGTACAAGTATTCATACAAATTATTGACCAGCCAGCTGTACCTTCAACTACATTTCTAAAAGGCACTGTATGTGGTAAAACGTAAAAGCGGCATACCTACTTTTCCTCCCCAGTTGCAAGTTTCTTTTGGCTGCTAAAACCCAGAATTTGTAGCCCTCCTCTAGATTTTGGTGCACTTTATAGGTGTTTGGGATGTCCCAGTGTGTGAAATTCCCTGGTTCAGCTCGATTAGGTGATCCTATAGCTCATGCACACCCCATACATATTAATGCAGCAATAAATTATGAATGAATGGCTAGGTGCCTCCTGCTGGCCAATTCCTCTGGCTGTGCGCACCCTCTACTAGCCAATTTGATATGGCTGGCATGGGTGTGTCAGGGCATGAAAGGGTGCTGGGGATGCCGCTGTGCGCCCATGCGTATGGTGTGGGAGTCTGGTTTCAGGTGAGTTTACTTGGCCAACCAGGGGGTTTACACTGCAGGGAAGTGCAAAACAGATTGTAAAGGTTGGTACATTAACATCCATAAAGTTTCCAAAGTATTCAACCCCAAACACTTCTCTCCAGCAGACACACAAGTCCTTACACCTTACCTTTTCTCATCACATAGTTGAAAAATTGCATAATGGAGATTCTGCCATATGGGTCGCTGTGCACGAGTTTGCTGAATACTTTAGCAGTAAAAAATTGCCTTTAAAAAAAGAAGACATGTTGGCTATTCGTTTCTTCACTTAGGAAATAATGTAAAACATTTGACATAATATACTAATACCAAACAACGTGGCCCATTCAGTTGCTACACAACCTGGGGGCAAGACAGACCCACCCACCCGTTCAGGCCACAGTGTTGGTACAATCTTCCAATTTATTATAATATATTCTAGGACTGTCTGCTCTTTCACCTTTGTATCCACTTCGTATCGTAATAGACTAAGCTCTTTAGCATTCTGAATATTCCACCGACCTTACTTGACTTTAAGAACTTCCTCCTTCTGTAGCCTCCTTTATACCTTATTAGATTCTAAGTACTTGCCCCAGCCGGGGCACAAGATCAGTTCCCTTATCACTAGGCCACAACTGCCCAACTAGCAGTGTGTAAGCCTTTGTATCCTCCATTATCATTTATGACCTCATCCACTTACTATATACCTTCTTATCAAATGAAGGCTCTCTACAGTCTTCACCTCCCTATAATATCCAGGTTTTAAATCAGACCAAAACATTTGGTCTGCTCTTGCCCCTGCACCCCGGGATCACCAGTTCTTTTACCGCATCCAATCAAAATAGATGGAAATGCATAATAATGCCCAGCTAGTCTGAATGACTGGATTGCGCATGCACAGTGGAATTGAATACCGAGGTAATTATATGGAATAGATAAAAATATCCTTAATCCTTGATATTTCTAGACTTGATATCATTTAAAATAGATTGAAATGCATAATAATGCCCAGCTAGTCTGAATGCCCGGATTGCGCATGCAATGTGGAATTGAATACCGAGGTAAGTATATGGCAAATCCAGGGGTTTTCACACAGCGGGGCATCCCCAATTAGGCCTTTTCTATGGGCCCTAGTTACATGTAGTTACAGGCCTGTCAACCATATTATAGATAAAGTAACAGGTTACTTAAAGTGTAGGGGATGCCCAATAAAAAGTAATATTAAAAACAACGGTCCACAACTAAAGGGGCACTATCCCCAATAACGCGCTGCCAGGGCAATTGCAAGCTTTGGGCATATTCCTTTTATTTTTAAATATTATTACTAAATCTTACTTTTTCTCTGGCATCTCCTACATCTGGAACCTGTTACTTGTCGGACTTTGGATTTATGGAGATTGCAGTGTCATTTTCCGCGCTGACCTTGGATGGTTCCAGTAATTGAGCTGTAAATGTTTTCTCTTTGCAACCATATTATACATTTAAACCCCAACTCCAGCCAAAAATATAATGTAAAATCAGATTGGGAAAGCATTTTATCTGGGGGAGGATGACCCAGCAGTCCTGTTGGTCTTCAGATCAAGTTCATTTACTAGAAAATCCATGGGTGTTATCAGGACCAGCATAAAATATGTCTTCCTTGTGACAGTTACCAACATTTACAACACAGAGCAAGTGATGTTTTAAATATAGGATGAATTCTAATATATATATATATATATATATATATATATATATACATACATACATCTCATGTACAGGACTACAAGGATTTCCATATAAGTCCAATCAAATGGTTCAATCATCCATTGCAGTTATTCAAAGCAAAATCCCACTATGGTAATGCCAGTAGGTGGAAATTCAAAGGGAGAAGTGCTCGATATTGACAAGATGACTTCACCAAGTGCCCACCACCTAGGTAGCTTACTCTTACCAGATAGCTCTACAGCTAAGCATTTCAGTAAAAGCCCCACTTCCTCCTCGCCGAATGCTTTAAAACTTCGTCGATCAGAGGATTCTTGGCCAGTAAAGAAACCCATCAATCACAGGGATCCTTGCCAATCAATAAGTGTGCTCCCAAGTTTTTGCCATAAACTAATTTTTTTATGCCAAAAACTTGGGAGCACACTTATTGATTGGCAAGGATCCCTGTGATTGATGGGTTTCTAAACACCTTTACTGGCCAAGAATCCTCTGATCCTCTGATGCTTAGCTGTAGAGCTATCTGGTAAGAGTAAGCTACCTAGGTGGTGGGCACTTGGTGAAGTCATCTTGTCAATATCGAGCACTTCTCCCTTTGAATTTCCACCTACTGGCATTACCATAGTGGGATTTTGCTTTGAATAACTGCAATGGATGAATGAACCATTTGATTGGACTTATATGGAAATCCTTGTAGTCCTGTACATGTTATATATATATATATATATATATATATATATTGTGGTAAGGTGGTGCAAGGGGGCGTCATTGACGGCAGGTATGTAGCACCAATGTACCTGGCATTGGTGCAGTAAAGCCGTGTAGTCTGATTTCCAGCATCAGCTGCTGGTGGCAGTTTGCTGCTGTTGCTTTAGAATAGCCGAAAGGCTAACCTGGGACGGCTTTACTGGGATGGAGTAGAGCAGGGTGGGACTCCATCCCACTACCCAGGTCCTGGTTTTGCGGGCTGTTTAAATAGCCTGAGGAATCAGCTGTGCCCTGTCCTTTGTCTAGAGCTCACATGGGAGTGAGACTCTGTGAGCCTGGCTGAAATCTCCTGTGGAGGCTGTTTCATGCGGACCTGAGGCCTATTTTGACTGTAAACAGGACTTTTGCTCAAGGACTAAAAGCTGTTTGCCTGACTGAATCATTTATGCTGCGGTTTCCTGAAAAGGTGATGTAACCTGTATGGACATATGCTTTTGTGGATGTTTATGTGAAATAAACACAGACTTTACTTTGAACTGTTTGCCTCCACCTCTATACTGCTGACACCCGGTCGCCTACCAGAGCTAATATATATTATATATATATATATATATATATATATATATATATATATATATATATATATATATTAGAATTCATCCTATATTAAAAACATCACTTGCTCTGTGTTGTAAATGTTGGTAATTGTCAGTTTGAACCTACAGGGATAGTCGAGTTCTATACACGTTGAGCAGAAACTTTAAGGAGAATTGTATTTGTAATCTATTATGCACATTTAAAATATTAAGCGCGGGTTTCTTTTGTATATTCCTTGTGACAGTGCCACCATGATTTTTCCTTTGTGATTATCTCCACTAAAATAAAACCTAATTGCTTCAAATTCCTCCCTGCTCTATTCAGAATAAATACAATACCATAAAAGAAATATAATAAATGAAAAAACTCTATACATGTTTGCTTACTTGCACTTCGGGCCAGCTTTTTCACCGACATTTTGGAAGTTGCTATAATTTATCATGGCTTCTTCACCAATCATAGGAGGTGACTGATGCTTGTCCAGTAGAAACCACAAATTCTTCGAAAGAGAAAAAAAAAGAAATCATGTGAACATGTGCATAAATATGTGGAATTAAAGCCGACCTCCAACAACTCTCAAGGCTGCTGTACCCCCCCCCCCAAATTGGCTGGAGGTCCAGTTGAAAGTGACCATCACCCCTGTCCTCTGTTACCTGCAGTTCCTCGTTGTCCAGCAATTCTCGGCTCTTCCTCTGCAGGAACACAGCCCGGGATTCCTCTCGCAGCTTTTGCTGTAGCACCTCATCCTCTGCTGGGATCTGAATGACAAGAATGGTGGAATGGCTGTAACTGGCCCGAAAATATCAAATGCACCTATAGTGGACTCTCACACAACAGACAATAGGTTTGAATCTTTAACGGGCTGCAATATGGCTCCTGCTCTAGCGCTTTAGTGATGCATTTCTCCTATTGGATGCGGATTCCGTAGCTATTAACTGTCCCCTGACGAACGCAGCTCTGCTAGGCAAGGCCACAGTGCAGAATAACCTGTAAAATACTGTGAATGGCTTTCTATGGAGCCATTCACATAGGTGATTTACAGGGAGATTGAAAAAAAATCACACAAGATCGCTCCTAAAATGACATGAGTAAGGGCTGAATGCCCGAAACGCGTAGGCATTAAGACCTGCTCCCTTATGCTTTTTATGCTGCCTGTTGTAACATGGATGGAACTTTTAAGAATTTTCTGAAATAAATGTGGATAAAGAATCCTTTTAAGAAGGTCATTGGCTGGCTCTCGTTACTTCTCATTTTTTACTTTAGGTCTACTTTAACAGTTTATTAAACACCCAAACGACTTAGTATCAGAAAGAAACACACTTAGCAGCCTAGTTCAGCTAAAGTCCCTGTGAGGGACGAAACGCGTAGGTAGCGTGTGGTTGGCATCACCCGTTTTTTTGCACAGACCACGGGTGTTTCGAGGACGGGGGATCCGGCGGGGAGAGCTGTTATATGGACATGCTGGATTGTATATAGTGCTTGTTATGTTTTTTTATATTGTGAGTGCATAAGCTCTAGTAAATCATTTTTAAACAAATTATAGGGGTGTTGCACTAGATTTTCTTTTCTCTTTTCATGATTTTCACTTGGAGTGATATATTTTATCCATATGAATTGTGGACCAAGACATATGGTCACCTTTGGGAGAAATAAGCTCTAAACCTTGGAGCTTTATATTATATTACAAGTTTATCTTCACTGGCTACATTGGATTCCTATATGTGACAACTTGGAGGATGAAGGAGTTGGTTATTATGGCTTTATTATGAAGATTGTCTGGTAAGAGTTCAATCCAGAAGGTGGAGGATTATCTTTCATTACACTATTTTTCTGGACATCATCACGTGACGGGCTTCTCTAGAATCTTTGTCCAAAAGACTTTTTTTCACTGTTTTTTTCACTTTGAATTCACATTGAGGGACTTAATTTTTCTCTTAAAGTTATTTGCAGCTCTGTGTTTCATTATTTAGTTTTAGGTTTATTTTAAAGGTTGGGTATCCTTTTTAACACGTTGAGCTTGTGTTTATATGTTATTTTATAGGCAGCGCGGTTTTTATGATTAATTACTTAGTTAATACATGTGCTCACCCTGTAGTAAAACCGGGGGATGTTCTGGGAATTGGAGTCATTCTGGCATCCTTTCCACTCCGTATAAAATTTAGTAAATAGGGTCATTTCTTCATCTTTTATCTCCTGTTCACTTCTTTTAGCTGGTAAAGACAACATTTAGGTGTTAAAATCTAAAGAGACACTATGCACAACGATGCACATCCAAACCAAATGTATGAACATTCTGAAGAAGAGGTCACAGGAGACTATCCAGAAACTCTCCAGCTATCAGCAAGTTTCATTGGTTGAACCAACACTTACCTGAAACAAGAAACTTGCTTGTTAAAGGGATAGTTCAGGCATAACCTAAAAAGAGTTGATACTTGCCTGTAGTACAGGTGTGAACGCACCCAGTAATTCATTAGGAGCTCATCCATCATTGCCAAACATATTATTAGATGAGGCTCTCAGATTCAGATGACCTTCCCCTTCATCACAAAATGGGAAAGAGATCTTAACATATCCCTAACATCGGCCCAAAGGAAAAAAATTCTGCTCCTACAGCACAAAACTTCAATATGCACCAAGTACCAAGAGTGTAACTATAAATTGCTCACGCGTTGGTACAGAGTGCCGTCTGCCCTGAACAAATGATACCCGAATGTCCGGCCCACTGCTGGAGATGTGGAAAGGAGAGAGGAGACCTTTTACATATCTTCTGGACTTGTCCAAGGCTCAAAGGGTTTTGGGAAGTGGTCAGGGGAGTGGCAGAGAAAGTGTCGGGTGCAGAGGTTCCTGCAGGCCCAGCGTTATGCCTCCTTCACCTCTCAAAGACCCTGCTTAAAAGATACCGTAGATCGGTCCTCTGCCACCTCCTGAACGCAGCCAAGGCCTGTATCCCACCATTATGGAAAAGCACAAACCCCCCCATCGATCGCGCTGTGGATCAGAAAGGTTAATGACATAATGAGGTTTGAGAACCTCATCCTTTCCAAGGGAGATGGATTTGAGAGATTCACGATGACCTGGTACGGGTGGATTGAATTCACTGAATCCCCACGCGACTGCTTGGCCAGTCGGGAGAAGCCGCCCCCCCCCCCCTAATGTTGCTGTTATTCCTGTTTTCTTGCGTTGTTTCTCTTATATTCTTGAGTCAAGTGTTACCACGCAGTATGCCCCAATAATATATGCCGTGAGCAGGGGCGGACTGGGACTAAAAAACGGCCTGGGACTTTTTGGGGCACACCGGCCCTGCTGTACTTTTCCTGGCCCAGTATAGTATATTAATGTTATATATATATATATATATATATATATATATATATTATATACCTCCCAACTTTTGAAAACTGGAAAGAAAGACACATGAAGACATTTTTTTTGCACTTAAACCACGCCCCTGCCACACCCTTAAAGGGAAACACCACCTAAGAATTACATATTATTATTACTATTAATTACAGGCAAGCCCCACACACATATACTATAGCCAGTGAGCAGCATCACTCCATTAAAGCCAGTAAGGGCCAGTAAGGGTCATCTCTCCATACACACAGCTTCCTCACTACATTTTTCTTTCCTGCACCCGAGTGACGTAAGCAGGCTCCTTCCTGCTGGAGTCCCGCCGTGCGCCCGGACACATGGAGACAGCGCGGGACAATTGAACGTTGGTGCGATCCTGGGACGGTCCTGCCCAAATTAGGACGGTTGGGAGATATGCATTCACACAACAATGGCAGATGGAAAGAAGTAGAAAGAAGATGGAAGGAAAATAAATGAGAGGACAACTGAGAGATGGAGGGAATGCAGAAAATAGTAAATAGTAAGCAGGAGCAGTGGGAGCACACAAATAACTGATTGAGAAAGGAAGTTTATTGATTCCCCCCTCCCAGGTTCACCAAGAATTGTTACCTCAGCAGCAATCCCATGGTGCATGTGCATTAATCGGCAATCTATTGTTAATGAGGAAAGACCCAGGTGTCCGCCTTTGCTATTCATAAATGGCATTAGCTGGGGAAAGCCGGTGATGTGGCCATGACCAACACATGCGCTGTGGGATTGGCTGATTGGTCAGTACACTGGGTGACTGGGGGGTTTTATAGAGTGGGGAATTCTGACCTGAAAACAGGGAATCCTAGGCTCTGGGGCCTTTTACACTCCAGTCTGGACCAAAGTTTTTCAACCTGCTTCAATAGATGCAGATCCTATAGCAGAGTTGGCACCAGCCATTCAGAAATACCTGGGGGGGGGGGGGGGGGTACATGCCGGGCTGAAGGTAAAGCCCGCATGCAGCATGGCATTGGTGAGAGCACTGGACCATCCCTGGGGAGACACCAATTTGGGATGCCCCTTAAAGAGGCAGTATACCAACCCTTTAGTATTATAGACACTAGGGAGTTGGTTGCTCCTCTTTAAAGTATACCGACAATAATTTGTCAGCCTATGGCATGGGCTTTCCCTTCCCCATTTCCCCAGCTGAACAGTAAGCAGATGCAAGGTTGCCTCTGGTGGTGGACTGGTCACAGTTCACAATGCAGAAGCCAGTGCTTTCTAATAAAGGAGGTGCTGGTCACTGCAGTGCGTGCTGCAACCTCCTGTCCTTAGACTCATGGAGCCCACAGAGAAATGGGTTTCTCACTTCGGGCTGGAGGGTTGCAAATTAAGGCGGAACAAAACTTGGGCTTTTGCCTTACTTGGGTTTTGGTCAGTGACCTTGGGGCATGCCAATTTGGGATGCCCCACTTTGTGAAACCCCTGGATTGAGGCCATTGAGATAGGAATAGTGCGGGAGCAGCTGGCCGGCATGGGATGGCCAGATAGGTAAGTCAACTCAGAGATCCGGGGGCTTTTACACATAAAGGAAAGTGAGGAATCTAGCAGCCCTAGAGTCTTAGTCTGCTTTTGGTCCACTCTAAATATCAAATACAGAAGAATGTGGAGTCAGGGCTGCTCCTAATTCAGTACAACTAACTGCCAGCAAGGGGTTAATGAGAGCCCAGCTCCCAGCCACTGCTGCTCTAATCATTAACCCCTTCAGCTACAGAGGCCCAGAACAGATCAAAGAAAGATGAAAGGTCCCTGGCTTGTCAGTCAGGCCGGCCTTCCCGTGTGCAGCATGGAGTCTCACCTCTCCCCCAGCCCACTAACAACTTACAATTAGCAGTGCCTCTCCTTCGTTCTCCATCACTAACAGGCGTCCGGCATGAAAACCCGCCTGTTGCCTTTTAAATTCCTCTCTGAAGTGTGAAGGACAGAGACTGCTCCTGATTGGCCAGGGTGGCTGTCTGTCACAGGCTTCTTCTCCCCTGCGTGTGACACATTGCAAGCAGCACTTTTGATAGGCAGAACGAAGCACTGCTTGTAGTCTCCCAGATTCAAGTTAGTGTGAGGGGTGGCCTCAGGTCGGTCTTGCACTCTGGCTCATTCAGTGGCATCCCGGGACATTTTGGGGGGTATGCTATTGTTTACATGCAGATTAACAGTGTGTGAGAGAGCGGGGCCGGTGGCGGCGGGCACAGCGGCCTTCCCATGTGCCGGCCTACCGGGATTCTGCCCGGTATGCCCTATGGCCAGCCCGCCCCTGGCCGTGAGGGCAGTGGAAACAAACATTTGGTCATATTTTTATTTGTTGGGAAGCAGACGGCTGCTGTACACTGTTTGTTTAGTCTCTGAGACTAAGACGAATACCTGATATGAACATCTGTCATCTTATGTCTGATATATTTTTGTTTGTACTCTCTGTATGACTCTGTATCTGAAAATATGTAAAATGTTCTCTAAATAAAGAATATATAAAAAAGGCTCTACCCCGTATGTGTATCACCATTACCTGCAGGCACTGCCATAGCACTCTGTACTAGGTGATAGGGGACAATGGGTGTCTATCTGCATTTTTATGTTATGCCCAGCCAGGATAGTCCACCAATAGCGCAGTTGAGGCACAGGGCCCCCTTGATTACTTGTAGCCACTCTTGAGGAATCTATCGTGCTCCTGAGTGCCAGGCGTCTCTATTATTTGCATGTCTGGTCCCACAGTTTCACCTTCCAGGACTTTAATAGGTACTAAAATCAAGTCAGGCAAAATCACCACCTCACTCCCTAGTATGGCTGCCAATAACATAACCATTGGCAACCGATCAAGTCTGATGTGCAAGCCAAATGGTCCTCGGTGGTCATGTGATTGGCAGCCATATAAAGGGGATGAGGAAGAGCTAAGTACTCACTGACTTAACTTACTCTTTGAGGTGGGCGTGTGTAATGGACCAGCCTGAGGCGTCTATTATTCTCTATAAGCAACTTGGCTTGACCCCACATGCAGATCACTGAAGACAATGCAGGTAAGCAGGGGAGCTTCATGTTGCAACAGAGATCCAGGTCTGGGATCCCAAAACCTGACTGAAACCCTCCCAAGAGTGTATCTCCTGTGCTCACCTTGTCCCAGAATCCCCCCGGGTAGCGATTCTGACTGTGAGGCATCACAAATCCAAAAGTTCCTAGCAGGACCGATTCCAGGAACCATTGGTGATAGAGCCTCAGTGGGTTCCTTGTGATGACACTACATACATGGTGATAACGTTGCATGTATTGTGTATATTGCCAAAGAATAGAAAGAAAAAAAACAATAGAAGGAATGACAAAGTATAGAAGGAATAAGGAATGACAGAAAGAAAGAGAAATAAAGAATAAAAAAAATAGAAGTAAGGACATAAAAAAAAAAAAAGATGAAAAAATTGGAGTTGCATAAAAGAAAGAATAGCAGGAAATAAATAAATATAACAATAGGAAAGAAACAAAGAAAGAACAAAAGCATAGAACATAAGAGTGACATAAAAAGGAAAAAAAGTAATGATAGAAGGATAGAATAGTAATGATAGAATGATAGAGAGTGAATAGAAGGAATGACATAAAAAATAATAACAGAAGGAAAGAAGAAAGAACAGGAATTACAGAATGAGCAGATGAAATAAAGAATATAGATGGAAGGGAGGAAAGAAATAAAGAATATAGATGGACGGGAGGAAAGAAAGAAACAAAGAATAGAAAGATTGACTGAAACAATAGAAGGAGAGAAAAAAAGTAAATGAATGGCAGACAGATGAAATAAACAAAGAATAAAAGGAAAGAAAGAAAGAAAAAAAATAGAAGGAAAAAAAAGGAAAAAAAAAAATAGAAGGAAAGAAACATGGAACAGGACTGACAGAAAGATAGACTCTCCCAATGGCCAATCTGGCTGACAGTCCTTAGCCTTGGTTACTGCACAGCCCTGGGTTCAGGGAATGAAAGAATAGTAGGACATAAATAAATATAACAATAGGAAAGAAACAAAGAAAGAACAAAAGCATAGAACATAAGAGTGACATAAAAAAGTAATGATAGAAGGATAGAATAGTAATGATAGAATGATAGAGAGTGAATAGAAGGAATGACATGAAAAATAATAACAGAAGGAAAGAAGAAAGAAAAGGAATTACAGAATGAGCAGATGAAATAAAGAATATAGATGGAAGGGAGGAAAGAAAGAAAGAAACAAAGAATAGAAATATTGACTGAAACAATAGAAGGAGAGAAAATAAAAAGTAAAGGAATGGCAGACAGGTGAAATAAACAAAGAATAAAAGGAAAGAAAGAAAAATAGAAGGAAAGAAACATGGAATAGGACTGACAGAAAGATAGACTCTCCCAATGGCCAATCTGCCCCCGGCTGACAGTCCTTAGCCTTGGTTAGGGTCAGGGAATGAAGTGGGCCCTCCATAGATCTGCACCTGCCTGGGAAGGCCTAGTGCCCATACCTACCCTGCCCCCTAGGCCGGCGCGGAGCACGCTGACTGCAGCAGAGAACTCCCAGGGATCACGTCTGAGAGAGCTGGGAGGTAAGTGCTCCTTTTCTTTTATTTCCAGCCTGGTCAGGCTGATCTCTTCCTCACTAAAAGGTAATTCACTAAAATATGGCAAACTTGTTATAGAAATAAACAATAATATTACAGAGAGCCTTTTAATAATACCTTTGCTGTCTCTCTCCAATTTTTCTTTCAGTCTTGTTTTCCAGTCCATATTAGTTGTCTTTCTACAAACAAAAAAACACAGGATGCAATTATGCAACAAACATTTGTGTTCCTATGGTGTGTTCCCATTAGGGTGACCATCTGTGTAGCGATAACCCTTATCGCCGGAGGGCTTCACCGCCTGAGACGTCCTTTTCCCAATGGTAAGAGGTGCTGCAGGAATTCCAGAGTCGTCCGTGAGGAAACAGGAACAGCCCTTACAAGGGCTAGTGAATTGTAATATAGCGTTTCCCCCAATAAGAGACAGAACTTCAGTATTGAGGGTGAAGGTGAAGTGTCTTTATTAGTGCCACTCTAGGCCTTATATACACAAGTCTCCATGCAAGGTGGACCTGATGGAGAACTGCATGACACACACACCGACCAATAGCAGCAGGGCACACAATCCCTCAACTCTGCCGGTGACGCAATCAGTAGAACAATAGCAGGCTGTAATATAATTATAATCAATCAGGACAATGCCATTGACTGTGACGTAATCAACAATACACAATGGCAGTCAAAATACAATGACATTGCCTGTAACAGTATCAAAATACAATGACCTAATTAAGAAAAGGCCAGTGAATGACCCGGTGGGCAACTGAATAGTGATGACATCCAAAAGATGTCTGTCACAATCTGCATGTTCTATTTAAACAAAATGTCCAGTTGCTGAGGCTTTACTGCTCCTAACAAGCACAGCCACAGAAGGACACAAAAGGTGTATGTGTGTGGAGGGGGGCGAGGGTGCAAGGGGCTATACCAGTCCTTCACCCTGAATTAGAGCCTATGTTATATGTTTCCCCCACCCTGTACATACAGATTGCCCACAGTAATCCAGACCTTCACCCTGAATAAGAGCCTATCTTATATGTTTCCCCCACCCTGTACATACAGAATGCCCACAGTAATCCGGACCTTCACCCTGAATAAGAGTCTATCTTATATGTTTCCCCCACCCTGTACATACAGATTTCCCACAGTAATCCAGACCTTCACCCTGAATAAGAGCCTATGTTATATGTTTCCCCCACCCTGTACATACAGATTGCCCACAGTAATCCGGACCTTCACCCTGAATAAGAGCCTATCTTATATGTTTCCCACACCCTGTACATACAGATTGCCCACAGTAATCCGGACCTTCACCCTGAATAAGAGCCTATCTTATATGTTTCCCACACCCTGTACATACAGATTGCCCACAGTAATCCGGACCTTCACCCTGAATAAGAGCCTATCTTATATGTTTCCCACACCCTGTACATACAGATTGCCCACAGTAATCCGGACCTTCACCCTGAATAAGAGCCTATCTTATATGTTTCCCACACCCTGTACATACAGATTGCCCACAGTAATCCGGACCTTCACCCTGAATAAGAGCCTATCTTATATGTTTCCCCCACCCTGTACATACAGATTGCCCACAGTAATCCGGACCTTCACCCTGAATAAGAGCCTATCTTATATGTTTCCCACACCCTGTACATACAGATTGCTCACATTAAAAATCATCCTACCTGCATCTACTGCATGTTATGAGCCTTTAAACATCCAGAATGGCGGCCCATGGAGTCTCAGGCTGCCTGCAAACAGGAAGAGTCATCTGACTATGCTTCTCTGCATTCTGATATTGCTGCCCTTTTCCTGACCCCCAGCTCTGCTTTGTCTGGGCAGAGCAAAGCTATAACCCCGCCCCTTGCACTTTTAACCCCCTCTCCTCTCCTCAATATGTGATGCCTCTGAGGCAAGATGGCGGCACCCGTATCCGAGTCCTGAACAGAGTTGCAGCCCAGAGGGGGAAAGAATAAAAAGTAAGCGACTTAAAAAATATTCATTTTAGATGCTGGGGAATCGGTTTTTAAGGGGTTGGATGTTCATTAAATCATGCTGAAGGTCCAGTTAAAAGGCAGTCTGCAGCCATAGCACCTCCCCTCTATTTCTGGGCGGTTTCACACAGCGGGACATCCCAAGTCAGGATGCCCCAAGGACAAGAACCAGCTGGATATTGAAAATCATGGTGATAAGTGGCAAGTAGCCCAAATCAGGATTCCCCTGTACTTAGAGGGTGAATGGACTTCCATTATGTTTTGACTAGGCGTCCCCTTTTTGGTTTAGGATTGAAGCATATCAATTCAGATTTCCTTTGCTGCACAAAGCCCAGTGCGGCACAGTAATCTGCATAGAGCGTGCACTGCGGGACGCATCACCACTGCCGCCTCTAGCTGCACACGCGCCAACCAGCACTGTGTTAGCCAGGACCTCGGAGGAGAGAGATTTAGGGATACTGATTACTGATAGCTGCAAGAATAGAGGACAGTGTAGCCAGGCAGTGGGAAAAGCAAGCAGGATGCTCAGCTGCATAGCTCGAGGCATCACCAGTAGGAAGAGGGAGGTTGTGATGCCGCTGTATAGAGCTCTGGTGAGGCCACAGCTAGAATACTGTGTGCAGTTTTGGAGACATTACCTGCAAAAAGACATTATTCAAATAGAACGGGTCCAAAGGCGGGCAACGAAAATGGTGGAAGGACTTAAACTTAAAACTTATCAGGAGAGACTTAATTTGTACAGTCTGGAGGAAAGAAGGGAGAGGGGGGACATGAGACCTTTAAATATGTGAAAGGATTGAATAAGGTTCAGGAGGGAAGTGTTTTTAAGAAGAAGCTTAACGATAGAACAAGGGGGCACAACCTGAAGCTAGTCGGGGGGAAGATCAGGAGCAATGTTAGAAAATATTATTTTACAGAAAGAGTAGTAGATGCTTGGAACAAACTTCCAGCAGAGGTAGTAGAAAAATCAACAGTCACTGAATTTAAACATGCCTGGGATAAGCACACATCTATCCTAAGATAAAGAGTACATACAGTATACACATAAGGGCAGACTAGATGGACCGTATGGTCTCCTTCTGCCGTCACCCTTCTATGTTTCTATGTAACCAGAGGGGAGTGGTTGCTCTTCAACAGAAGGGGGCATGTGGCCAAAAAGTGCCTAGGGCAGCATGAACCCTAAATACAGCCCTGCCTTCTATCACCAACCCAGTGCCCCAAAACAGCCTGTGTTTCTTTTTTTTTACCAATGCCTTTGCTCAATAATCATAAAAGCACTAACCGGAAGGAGTAGCATATTCTAGTTCATTTAGATCCAAGGTAATCCACATAATGACAGTTATTATAACTGACAATGCTGGCCCCCAATGCTGAGCTGTGTATTTACTGAATGTATCATCGCTGGAAAGCACCAGGGAGCAATATGGCCGACCATTCGAACACCAGACTGCATCTGGTTTGTATTTTTGTGACTATTGGACAATGGCTTTGGTAAAGACAAAAAAAAAAGGAACATTGGCTGTTTTGGGGCACTGGGCTGGGGATAGAAGGTGTCAACATGAACTTCCTTTCTGGGTATAGGATCACAGGCGGACCTGGAATCTCCAGGGCCGTCTGATTCCCCCTCCCGAGGTTATTACAGATTTGGGATATTGGTGACTGACTGGCACAGGAGGCACCAGCACACTTTGCCTGGTTCCTGTTAAAGTTTGCCCTCAGTCAAAATTGACGGGTGGATCCAGCACACTAATTGGATCGGAGTCCGTGCATGTGCTGTAGGACTGGGAAAAGGTACGTTTTTATCAGGGGTTCACGCAGCAGGGCATCCCAAATCGAGGTGCCCTGGAAGCAAGGATAGTCATAATCCCGTGTTTGGGTCCACTTTGAGGGGAACCTAAATCCTCCACCCTGTCAGGAAAGGTCCAGGCTCACAAAGACATACTAGCACTGCCTGTGAGCCACACATTTAGGTGATGCTCACCTTTTCCTCATGGAAGTCTGCACGACAGACCAAGGAAACACCTCACACACTGCAAGGGAGTGCAGTCATTTCCTGTCCTCAGTCAGAGGTATACCAGGAGCCTCCCTGACACAAGGCACAGCCCCTCGGTTTAAGAACATTTGGGATGTATACAAGTTAAACTATAACAATATAAATATATGTACAGGTACATAACCATCTATCATGTAATGTTCACCACAGAAGCAGCGGCCACTCACCAGTATGCTTACCTGAGGTCACTCACCCATCCTCGGCACCGGTTACTATGACAGACCACCACACAATCTCCCCAACAACTTCATACAAAACGTCACTTCCTCACTAAGAAACGGTTCCTCGGCGCTGTATTTACTTTCTTGTGGATTCGTTATAGATGTCTCCAGTATGACCGCTTTATGAATGGCGAAAGAAGCCATTTTCCCGTAGATACAGCGGCTTGACACAATAGCACTGGCTACGGTACAATGGCGCCCTTTACTGGAGACATGTATTTTCTTGCTGCTCTTGAGACCGGAAGTAAACGCTCTGTGACAGTTCCATGTGATTTGTGAAGAGAAAAAGTCGCAGTTAGTTGTTAGTTTTGTAGCGTGATGACTTGAATGCATTTTTTTTTATGACTGTCAGTGCTTCTAGTCATTGCTTTAGGTTTTATTATGTGATAGAAAGGTCAGCAGGGGAGGTCATTAGGGCAGTATGTTGCTGTGCAGGACATTACACAGGTACCTCAGGAGCAGCCATGTGCCCCTGTGCCAGCCGCTGTTGCCATCCATGACCAGGATTCAGGTTAACGCAGCTCACCGGCCAATCAGCACATCGCGTCTGGCAAACGCTCGCTTGGACGAGGAGGTTTTACAGATAAAAGGTAAGAGGGGGACCTCAATATTTTCCGCAGGATCATCTAAACAAAGGGCGTCCAGAAACAAAGGTGACCAGCCGCCCCTCAGCCAGGATCATGCCCCCATTAGGATACCTGTGCCCCCCGAGCCGCTGAGTCCCGACGCCTGGCAGAGCTTCAAAGAGACCACCAACTTTTCAGGAAACTTTGAGCAACGTGTTCTGGAAGAAATGATTAAATCAGACTCCAACCTCGACGTCGCCAAATCCCTTTTGTCTTATGTGGCGGCAAAAGATGGCGACCTCTCCTACAGTTTACTAGTGAAGTATCTGGTGCTGTGCATCCAACATAACGCTGTCGCTGAGGTCTGCGACGTCTATGACATCATGAAAGTGAAGTATCCCGTCTTGGATACCGGCGCCTGCAGTTTGTTTATTAAAGGTTTGGGGAGAACTGAGCGCTGGAGAGAGGCGGTGGATATTCTGCAGACCATGAAGAAGGTGGCACCCATCTCCGCCAGGAATTACGCCGACTGCCTCATCGCCGCCACAGAGCATCGTGATTTGCCGCTGGCGTGGACCTTTTTTGATGAAATTCTGCAGAATAACTTGCAGCCCCCAGAAGATGCCATCCAAAGCTTGTTCGACACCCCTCAGGACTTGCAGGAGGAGGATTACAGGCAGAGACTGATCGCCATTCTTTATTATTTCAGAGAAAATCAGATCTATCCGGGGGAGAAGTTAATGACCAGTATCAACGCCTGGTTTGAAAGGTAATCTGAAAGGGTCTGAGCATATGCCAGGGCTCACTGTGCCTTTAGGGGTCCATTTCACTTAGCAATTGCTTTTCAATGGCTAAGGCTGGCACACTGAGGGCAGCGGGGAGTTTAAAGCGAAACAAAACCCACCAGCGGCCGTCTTGGCATCTAAAAGATTCCGGGGACGGCCACTTGCTTTTCTCCAGGGCATCCTGAATTGGGATGCCTCGCTGTAGGAAACTTCCCAGTTCGCATATAAAAACTCGTCTTTCCCCACTCCAACAGCGCATGCGCAGGCTCTTGTCCAATGAGAGCCACCTGCTGGGATGGGCAGTGACATCCAAAAGTTAAGTAGGGGCCGATGGGCGGGGGAATTGGCCCCTTTTAATTTTCGGTCGATGTTCCTCTTTAAAAAAACATAGGGGACCTACCTGCCAGCCACAGGACTTTGTGGGATTGAGCCTGTGGGCTGGCAGGTAAGTGGCTTTTGTTTTTTTGGGCAGCCTGGTAAGGGACTTAAAGTGGACCAACACCCTCCTATGATCGGCAAGGGAATCTATAAGATTCCCGGACCGATCAGACCCCTGACTGTGGGGCACCCCGATCGGAAACCCCTAAATCCCTACCTTATCCACGATCCAGCGGCGCCTCCCGCGCGTCCCTTTAGCAGGACACGTACCCACGCCGGCTGTTTGTGAATGGCCGGCACGGGCGAGCGCCCTGTAAGAGTGACGTGCAGGAGGCGGCGGCGGGCGCGCTCTCTTGTCCGTCGGCGGGGATTGGCAGCGGCGGTCACGAGGGAGCGGGGTGAGGTGAGTTTTTGGGGCTTTCTGGGGGGTTTCACACAGCGGGGCACCCCTGATCGAGGTGCCCCGCCGAAGTGGACCAAAACCCAGGATAGTCAAAATCCTGGGTGTTGGTCCACTTTAAGGAAACCTCAATTTTTGTCAGGTTTTTCACTCTTTATATTGCAATAGTGGGGCTGTACCGAGGCTTGGCGCGCTCCCTTAGTTGTAGTAAATGGAGTGAGCATGTGGAGAGGTGGGCTTTTGTCTTGGAAGAGGCAGCGGTTCCCGAGAAGGGTGCCCGATCTAGAGTTAGTTATTTTTTTATTGTGTCTGGATAGTGGCCTTGGTGCTATAGCCTGAGCATCATGTCTGTAGCTGCCCATATTGATCCTTGCCCCTTGATCTGTCCCTGTAATGCTAGGAAGCTCATTGTGGGGGGTGTTTAGTGGGGATGTCATGGGCTGGCTGTGGGCATGTGGAATCCCACGCTACTTTTTTTTTTTGTTCCCAGCCCCCCACGGCCAGTAAGGATGATTGCTGTAATTTGTGAAATGTATATTGAGGTGAGCAACAGCTCATAGGGTAAGCTGGTTACCCCTAATTTTGGGACTGGTTTACTTTATGAGAGACCCACACTGGGGAATTCATCAAGGAGAAGTATATCCCTACTGGTCAAGCTTCTTGTTGGCAGCCCCTTCTTCCCCCCCATTCCCTCATTCAGCTTGGATGTTTTACTGTAGGGTCTTCCCTGTGCTGTGGCTTTCAGGTCCTCTAGCTGGGTGGAGTAAGGTCCTCTATACTTAGTTCTGTCGTAGCATAGGTCCTGTCTTACTGTATCTATACATGGCTGTATTGTGAAACCCATTTGTTGCCTTTCAGTGTGCCCAAGGAAACTTGGAGGGGAAAACTAACCAAAGTCACTGATGGGTAAGTGTTACTTTGTACAATTGTTTAAACAATGTTTGTTCCGTAATAAGTCCCTTACCTGATGCCGCATACACGGGCAGGCAAATTCATTACTAACGGCAGGTAGCGACAGCAGTCACTGTGTAGTCGCTAGTAGTAGCTGTGCTCGGCCATGGATCCTTGTTTCAGAGCGCCTCAGTCACTGGCCGGCATTGATGAATATGATGTGTGAGTCATAGTACTACGCTGTATGGGAGTGAACGGTAGCACCAGCTCAGTGCGACGACTCACACCACATTCATCAAAAAAACAGCCTCAAACAGCGCCAGCGCACAAAATCGTGTAGTTGTAGCCTATATCGCCAGAGGCTGTGTGATTAAAGTCTGTTTATGAACATGTATCCACTAGTAACAAAGTGAAAACATATGGAATTACATTGTTATTACATTGTAACATGAACACTTTAATACCAGACATGTAAGGACAATTCTGCACAAAAATATTATTAATCCAAAAAGTTTTCAAAAATGTCATTTTCTTGCCCAGATTAAATATCAGAAGTTTTGAGATTTTTTTTTCAGAAAAAAAAAAATTGGGACCAGGAAAGGGATTTAAGGAACGTCCATTAAAATGTATGGGGGAGCGCCAGGTAGCGCCAGGTAATACGTGGCGCTCTGCAAGGCTGAACGCCGGCGCTGTATGCTGAGGCTGGGATAATAATGAATCGTACGCTACATGGCGTTGTTCCAGTCGCTCACCAGATTCGGCTTCATAAATGTGTAATTGCGTGCCGTCTCCGGTGTTCACCTGGCGCTACCTGCCGCTGTACAGGCACTACCTGGCGCTAGAGCTTCATGAATAAGGCTGTTAGAGGACACTGTTAGAGTTGAACAATCCTCCCCTGTAAAAGCAGAATTGTGCCCTTTTCCTTTTGAGATCAAGAAAAAGCTTAAACATTACTCACCTTTTCTCCCCTACAGTCGGGGACATGCCTCCCCCCCCCCCCTATATTGACTGACCATGCCCCCCTGCATTGCAGTGAATGGACTAGGGAGGGTAGAGCCAATGATGTGGGGAGAGGCTGTTCATACAGTGGTCACTAGAAAATGGCCCTGCACACTTAAATTTAACTTAAGTGCAATAACAGATCCACATATCCCATGTGGCCTCAAAATCCCTGACCCCACTAGACATGTGACCTTTGTTGTATATCCTAAAGTGCTCGTGCCATAGTGGAAAAGAACCCGGAGGGAAGCAAAGTAATAAAGATAAGGGCGATGGCACTTGCCCTGAGGAAGTGACGGATTGCCACCGTCACGGAATGCGTTGGTTGGCGAGGGACACTGCATTGGTTACTATATTTAGTGACACTTTAATTTATATTATCTTTATTACTTTGCTTCCCTCCGGGTTCTTTTTACACTATGGGATTTGTGCAATAGGAGAGTAAAATATAGATATACACAAATAAAAAATTCCACATTTTTTGGAATGATTTATGAATGTAGGCAGGGTTTTGTCGTTGATTTATATGATTTTTTTTGTATTAAGGTATTATTGAGGCACAGGTGATGAATTAATTTTGAACCTGAGCAGTGTCTCCCATACAAGATATTTTCTAACATTTTTTTTTTGCGATTGCCCAATACAATAAAATATTATGTAGTGTAGTTATATAGTGGTGCGGTTGATGTTTTCTGGTTGTGTGGGCATTTGGGCTACCCCTATTCATTTCAATTTGTTAAAATTGCTGGCAATGTTCTGTTATGCCTAAGAAGTGTGAAATATTTTAGTTTTTATTATGATACTGTAAAGATTGAATATTAAATACTAAAAAGATTGAAACCTATAACTTACCGGCTTCTAGGATTGAGTTCTTCTGTGTTCTCGCTTACCATTAATCTCAGACCAACCCCCTACGTCGGTCAAAATGAGTCTTGCACGCCCGCTACATGCACTCTAGTGGTGGGAGTGGGCAGTGACTAGAGTTGGCATGTTTAAATGGACTGACTATTCAAACTATAAAATCAATTGAATAAAGGGGGGTGGGAGCAGCTCAATCACTATTATTTATACAAAATTATTATTATTATTCAGGGCCTGGGAACTAATTTACCGCCCAGTTTAACCCTCTCATCAACTAAATATCAAGCAACAAACATGTCTAGCTATGTGGAAAGACAGAGATTTGGTTGCATATATCTGCAGATACATGTGGAAGCCACACCGCCCCGGCAAGGCACTCTGTGTTTAGTGTGGTCCCTACTCTTAATTCTGAGTCCCCAAAGTTGGGACATGCAATGCAGACAAATATCTGAGAGCTACTCACCTGGGAAGCAGCCAGCCTCCCTTTAGAACACTTCACAGGGAGAAATCCATATAAAATCAAGTGCCTGGCAGCTTACCTGATGCAGTGTTAGTCCCACCTTGTCTCTTCGCTCTGGTTTGCTGAAAGAAAAGGGTATTTCTTCTTCCACTTTGCTCCTGAGGCTCATCTCTTAGTGGTAGGCTAGAATGGAGCCCTCCACACTGTCACTCAAGCCCAGCTCACTCTAATGCAATGCACATAGTGTGCTTGCATCATTCCACCCCACCCCTCCAAACACAGAGAACAGCAGAGCGTGATGGGATTTTTCTTTATAACTTGCTCTGGGATAGCTTTGTTTTCATAAAGGAAAAAATGAGAACGTTTCCATGTGTAGCCCTACATAATTGGAATATTTTTGACTGCGCCGGAACAATGAAGTATTCTAGTTATTGCTGAAACATAATGTTCTATTTAGCCCTGTTTTAACATCCAGAAACCTTTGTTTCTTCCCCCAACAGGGGTCATTGTCAGGCATGTAAACAGCAGCTGGAGTCCATTCATTTAACGGCAGCAGAATATGCTACCCTCAAGAACGCCGTTATTGAAAGAATCATCAAAGGGGAAGATACATTTCGCAAGACCACTCCACAAGTGAGTCACGCTCAGATTTTCTCGTTTTTAAGAGACTCCAGTTTTGTGGACTGCACCATGGTCCCTGGTGAACCTGACACATCTGTCACACTCCTCTCAGTGAGCTTCATGCAGTAGGGGCTGAGGTTCCTTGGCTTGTGACTACAGTGGGGCTGAGAGGGAGGCTAAGGGGCCAGGAATGGAATGAGGGTGTTAACAGCAGCAGCCCAGCTGGCCCCAAAGCAGGAATTTGGCCAGGCCGCCCCTGCTCCCAGTCTGGATTTGGTTAAACAGTAATAGGATGACACACCCTTATAAACATTCATAGCAAGGTGATTGAAAGTAGGGGTGCAGGGTGCACAGAAAGTGTTTGTTTTCTCCTTTAAAACTCCTAGGCAGACACGCACATACCATAGAGGCAGGGGAGGCAGCAGCTGTGACAGAGGGGAAGGGGCCAGTGCAAATGAACTCATCTCACCCTACAGCACTTGTCTGTGGCAACAGCATCAGACTGATGCAATATAGTAAAACGCCATACTACAGGTAGAACCTGATCTTACTAGACCCCTCTATCTCCGATCTGGAACCCACAGAGTGCAAACACTCCTTAGAACTCACACTAATCATTGTCCTACTCCTAAACCAAGGCTGGGGTTTAAAGTGGACCATCATCCTCCCGTGATCGGCCGATCACCTCCCTCCCCGCGGGACATCGGAGATCGGGATGTCCCGCGGGGTGAATCCCCCCCAAACACCCCAACTCCCCTTACCTTGTCTTCGGCGGCGGCCGGCCGGCGCCGCCTCCCTCACGCCCCTCTATACGTGCCCGCGCCGGCCGTCTGTGAATGGCCGACGCGGGGCGCGCGCGCGTCAAGAGTGACGCGCGGGAGGCGGTGGCGGAGGAGCCGCTTGTCCGTTGCTGTCAGATCACTTGTCCGTTGCTGTCAGATCGCGGGGAGAGGTGAGTTTTCCGGGTGATCGGGGGGGTTTCACACAGCGGGGCACCCCGATCGGGGGTGCCCCACCGAAGTGGACCAAGACCCAGGATAGTCAAAATCCTGGGTGTTGGTCCACTTTAAGATCATTTTTGTTTGCCTTTTTTTTTTTTTGTAGGGGGGTTATGCAATTTGTTATGGGGCCCTGTGACACCTATACACACCCCTGCCCATAGACCTTTAGATTCCATTATAGGTTCATTGTAAATCGCAATCAGAGCATGTCTGAGAGAAGTCAAAAGCCCTCGGGCTCATATGGAAGTTACTTATCCAAATGATGAGGAAAAAAAAAAAGATTCCAGTACTTTAATTAACACGTATTGTAGTATAAATATATGTGTACACAAAAACCAATAGAAAAGCAGAATTTAGTTATATATAATTAATTTGTTTTATGATGTGATGTACTGTCAAGAAAAAAAAATAAGTGCTGTCAGGGATAGTCACTTTTTCTTCTTTTTTGTGGGGGTTGTGCAAAGATGGCCATTATGTGTGCAAACATACGTAGGAATTTATCCATCACATGCAGTAAGACAACACAATCAGTGAGTGCACACATGGCAGAGTGGTGGGCTTCCCTAATCATGGTGCCTACGTAGTAGTTGGAGGGTTAGGTGCTTTGCCCAACCCTCTGGTCACAAGATTGCTTCAATACCTCTAGGTCATGACTGCCAAGGGGGACATATATGCCCCCAAAAATATATACATTTTAAAGAGAAACATCTGACCCCCCCCCCCCCCCCCCCCACTGCCTTTTGGATGTCGGCGTTATCTAAATTGACGACATCCAGCAGAATTTCGGGCCCCTATCCACCCCCTTAGCTGTCGCTGAGTGAAGGCTGCAGGCTTAGCCATACTTACCTCTAGCCACCCTGTCTTCAGATCTTACAATTTTCTGCGCTGAGTGTCATTCAGCCTATGCAGTGTACATTTTTGAGATCTGAGGGGCGGCGCAGTGTATAACGGGATGGCAAGATGGTGCTGCCCGGCGGAAACTGCGCAAGACTGAATGGGGGCGAGCAAGCCAGTTTTGGGGAGTTTTTTATTAACTCCCCAATACCTGAAATGTTCCTCTTTGAGGGGCCACCTGGATAATGTTATTAGATGCATTACAGCTGTTATACCACAAGATGGCGCCGAACATCATGTTTACATACTGTGAGCGATTGGGGCGCACGGCAGTGACACGGACAACAGTTCTTCAACAGCAAAACAGGTTTATTTGAAAAAAGAAAGTATTCAAACGAAAAATATTTCTCAGTTCAGAGATTGCAGCATCAATGCAGTAAATCAAAATGGTTACTTCACCAAATCAAGGGAAGTCCAGGGCTGGAGACTTCAGCAAGCTGCAATTCAAGGGCAAGTCCAGTCTACTTTGCAGGGCAAGCAAGTCCTCCGCTGCTCACCCCCACAAGTCCAAGATTAGGGCGCAGAAGCCAAGTCCTTCGGCGTAACTCCAGTACTGTTATTCACCAATGTGCACCTCAGCCCGGGCTCCCTCCTTCAGGCTGGTCAAAGACAACTGATAGGCTCAGTGGCAGCTTTTTTTTCAGGCTTCCTCCTGCAATCATTCTGATCAGCTGTGCAAGGCCTGAGATCAGGGAACAAACCTAGGACTGGGGAATGTGATCTGGGTCCTGAAAACCCGGCATGGACCGTGCCTGATACCGCATAGCAGGGGAAGAATACGCGGCATTCCGGACTTTTCCATACCACAATACAGTATGTGCATCATGAAACAAATATGATAATGTATATATCATACCAAAATCTCCATCCAAGAAACAAAAATGATAAAGCATATTTAAACCCAAAATGACCCATGTGAGAAACGCTCAAGCATTAATGTTTTGGGGTGAACCCCTTCTTAGGGTGAGCATCTCAAAGTGAGATGTGACATTAAAAAGACCTTAAACCGGACCTTCAGCATGATTTATTGAAAAGCCCAAACCCTTATAAAACGATTCCCCAGCATCTAAAATTAATATATTTTACGTTTTTAGTCACTTACTTATTATTCTTTCCCCCACTGGGCTGCAACTCTGTTAAGGACTTTAGGATACAGGCGCCGCCATCTTGACTCAGAAGCATCACACTTACTGAGGAGAGCTGGGTAAAGTACAGGATCGTGGGTTATGGCTGTGCTTTGCTCAGGCAGAGCAGATCTGGGGTCAGGAAAAGGTCAGCAGTCCCAGAATGCAGAGCAGCACAGTCAGAAGGCACTTCCTGTTTGCAGGCTGCCTGATGTTCCATGAGCCGCCATCTTGGATGTTTAAAGGCTCATAACATGCAGTAGATGCAGATAGGATGACTTTTAATGTGAGCAATCTGTATGTACAGGGTGTGGGAAACATATAAGATAGACTCTTATTCAGCGTGAAGGTCCGCTTTAATGGTGCACCCCCCCCCCCATCCTGCCGCTTCCAGTCACTGCCTGACTGATTGCATCACTTTGCATGTGCCCAAGCACCACTTTCTCTGCTAACCAGTTCTAAATATTGGGGTCACAGCACCCATGTTTGCACCCATTCCATGCCTTGTACAGGGCCATGCCTGGCAACCCCCCATTAATCCTTAAAGGAGCACTATCGTAAAATTGTGTAATATTATAAATCCATATAAACATGTCAGCTAATGAGAGGAGGAGTCACTTATACACCCAAAACTCCCAGCAAGCTTGTGGTTTATTCTCTCATGATAGAAATAAAATCCAGGACTGTCACCCTTTCTTCTTTCTGCCTGAATGGATATTTCTTGATGTTGGGTGTATAAGTGACCTCTGCCCGGCACTTAGCATATTCATATCGATTTTTATCATTGGCCCATTTTTGGCAATAGTGCTCCTTTTAAGATGGATCCTTTAGCTATTCTGGATCCAAATAGCTTAGTAAATTGCTCCCCTAAAGCCCACCGATCAGTGATATATGTTGTCTGAGGGGGCTTTGCGCCATGCACATGTGGTGGTATATGTTTACCAATTCTGCGCTTCTGGACTGCATAGTAGCGGCCATCTTGCTACAAACCTGAGAGCCTTTCTTTACACGTGAGCATGAGAGGGGGGATGAGGGAGAGGGTCTGCCAGGTGGCACCTTCCTTATGATCATCTCATCCAACTAGAGAGAGATTTTATCTGTTTCCATACCCTCCAACCCTTTTCTAGCTGTCTGGATTGCATAAAAGATACTGTAGTTCCAAGCTGGGCTTGTGTGAATCTGTCCACACAGGACAGGCTGTCAGCAGCAGAGCTTGGAGTTTTGCTATAACCAACCCATACCAAACTAAAGGGTATATATGCCTCAGAAAAACAGGGCTGGGTCTCTGTCATGCGGCGCACACACTGAAACAACAGCTGTTGTAGGAGAGGAATACTGTGTGAAGAAAGCTATGTAACTCTCTGTATCTCTATGAGTTGGCCATAGCGGATGGCCCTGGAGTCTAAAAGACTCTAAAGATGGCCAATTCCCTCTTTCCCAGTTTGGGCCCCTTTATCTCTAGATCAGGGGTGGGCAATTATTTTTTCCATGGGGCCACATGAGAAACTAAAAATATTGTGGAGGGCCGGGCCAAAAGGCTGAACTCAATTCTGCATAATATTGTATTTCTTTAGAAAAAGCAGTAAATTCTTTTGGAAAACCCTGCATTCAGCATCTACCTTTCTTTTTTTAGCGGACATTTTGAGGGCTAAAGTCCTCTTGTGACAAGGATCATGTGCACTTAGCTGATAACTGGAGGGGAGGGTGATACCGGTTGGTAGGATCCACAGAAAGGGGGGATATCGCCCCACAGATGTCAGTAGCTCACTCTTCCACCGCACTGGGCAGAGCAAATGCAGCCCCACTTACCCCCCCTTACTCTCCTTCCCCTTAAGCTTAGCAGCAGCCTGAGGATGGCTTCCAGTCACTTATGAGTCCCGCCCCTCCACCCAGGCAAGATGGCGCCGGAGCCTACCTCCTTCTCCTCCCCTGGTTGGACTCTTCTTGGGCGCCCGCCCATCCCTCTTTGCAGTGGGTTGGCTCCTCTCGCACTCCTACACAGGCGATCACTTAAGCAGCAGCCGATCGGCTGCTCGGCTCGTCAGGTCTGGTGCGTTCTCCCTTCCTCAGTGAGTGAGACCCGAATGCTCCAGACCAGACGAGCCGAGCGGCTGCTGTATAAGTAATCGCCTGTGTACAGTGTGGGAGGCGCCGACCCGATGCAAAGAGGCACCTCGCAGGCAGCATGAGCGGAGGGACTCAGACAGCGAGTTCAGCCCAGGCCGGTCAGAGCCAATCAAAGGGCCGTATACGGCCCCCGGGCCTTACAATGCCCAGGTCTGCTCTAGATGCAGTTGTTTATCTCCGGCCCAAGGGTTTGGGAAGAAAAAAATATTCTGAACCAAATATTGTGTTAACCCCCCCCTTCCCAATCACACTATTACAGGCAGTGTGCAGCATCCCACATTACAGGCAGTGTTACGCATCCCACACATACAGGCATGCCCACCTGTGTAAAGTGTGTGTGTGTATGTATGTACTTCACATTACAGGCAGCGTGTGGCATCCCACATTACAGGCAGTGTGCAGTAAGCGGCATCCCACATTACAGGCAGTGTGCTGGCATCCCCAATACAGGCAGTGTGCAGCATCCCACATTACAGGCAGTGTGTGAGCAGCATCCCACATTACAGGCAGCGTGTGGCATCCCACATTACAGGCAGCGTGTGGCATCCCACATTACAGGCAGTGTGCAGTAAGCAGCATCCCACATTACAGGCAGTGTGCTGGCATCCCCAATACAGGCAGTGTGCAGCATCCCACATTACAGGCAGTGTTACGCATCCCACACATACAGGCATGCCCACCTGTGTAAAGTGTGTGTGTGTATGTATGTACTTCACATTACAGGCAGCGTGTGGCATCCCACATTACAGGCAGTGTGCAGTAAGCGGCATCCCACATTACAGGCAGTGTGCTGGCATCCCCAATACAGGCAGTGTGCAGCATCCCACATTACAGGCAGTGTGTGGCATCCCACATTACAGGCAGCGTGTGGCATCCCACATTACAGGCAGTGTGCAGCATCCCACATTACAGGCAGTGTTCCGCATCCCACACATACAGGCATGCCCACCTGTGTAAAGTGTGTGTGTGTATATACTTCACATTACAGGCAGTGTGTGAGCAGCATCCCACATTACAGGCAGTGTGTGAGCAGCATCCCACATTACAGGCAGTGTGTGAGCAGCATCCCACATTACAGGCAGTGTGTGAGCAGCATCCCACATTACAGGCAGTGTGTGAGCAGCATCCCACATTACAGGCAGTGTGTGAGCAGCATCCCACATTACAGGCAGTGTGTGAGCAGCATCCCACATTACAGGCAGTGTGCAGTAAGCGGCATCCCACATTACAGGCAGTGTGCTGGCATCCCCAATACAGGCAGTGTGCAGCATCCCACATTACAGGCAGTGTGTGAGCAGCATCCCACATTACAGGCAGTGTGTGAGCAGCATCCCCAATACAGGCAGTGTGCAGCATCCCACATTACAGGCAGTGTGTGAGCAGCATCCCACATTACAGGCAGGGTGTGAGCAGCATCCCACATTACAGGCAGGGTGTGAGCAGCATCCCACATTACAGGCAGGGTGTGAGCAGCATCCCACATTACAGGCAGTGTGCAGTAAGCGGCATCCCACATTACAGGCAGTGTGCAGCATCCCACATTACAGGCAGTGTGTGAGCAGCATCCCACATTACAGGCAGTGTGTGAGCAGCATCCCACATTACAGGCAGTGTGCAGCATCCCACATTACAGGCAGTGTGTGAGCAGCATCCCACATTACAGGCAGGGTGTGAGCAGCATCCCACATTACAGGCAGGGTGTGAGCAGCATCCCACATTACAGGCAGTGTGTGAGCAGCATCCCACATTACAGGCAGTGTGTGAGCAGCATCCCACATTACAGGCAGTGTGTGAGCAGCATCCCCAATACAGGCAGTGTGCAGCATCCCACATTACAGGCAGTGTGTGAGCAGCATCCCACATTACAGGCAGGGTGTGAGCAGCATCCCACATTACAGGCAGGGTGTGAGCAGCATCCCACATTACAGGCAGTGTGTGAGCAGCATCCCACATTACAGGCAGTGTGTGTGAGCAGCATCCCACATTACAGGCAGTGTGTGTGAGCAGCATCCCTCATTACAGGCAGTGTGTGTGAGCAGCATCCCACATTACAGGCAGTGTGTGTGAGCAGCATCCCACATTACAGGCAGTGTGTGAGCAGCATCCCACATTACAGGCAGTGTGTGAGCAGCATCCCACATTACAGGCAGTGTGTGTGAGCGGCATCCCACATTACAGGCAGTGTGTGAGCAGCATCCCACATTACAGGCAGTGTGTGTGAGCAGCATCCCACATTACAGGCAGTGTGTGTGAGCAGCATCCCACATTACAGGCAGTGTGTGTGAGCAGCATCCCACATTACAGGCAGTGTGTGTGAGCAGCATCCCACATTACAGGCAGTGTGTGTGAGCAGCATCCCACATTACAGGCAGTGTGTGTGAGCAGCATCCCACATTACAGGCAGTGTGTGAGCAGCATCCCACATTACAGGCAGTGTGTGAGCAGCATCCCACATCACAGTCAGGGTTCAGACACGCACACACACCTTACCAGCAACCCGCTCTGCCGCCACACACACACGTTTCTGGAGCGTAGCACTGGTTCTGGGACATCGGTGGGCGTGACCTGTGACTCAGGCTAGCGTCCATTGTTTTCAATAGACAATGGCCCTATACAGGCCATGCCCACCTGTGGCCAGGAGCTAGCAATACATGCCGGAACATTTGTGTTTCAGCATCGCCAGTCAGGTGTGTGTGTGTGTCGTCGGGATCTTTGGCGGGGAAGCTGCGTCTTATTGAGCAAAAAATACGGTATGTTCGTTTTCTCTTGTGCCTTTATGCCTACATGCAATTGTTTTCCCTGCCTCAGTCATCTCTAGATGCAATTGTTTTCTTTAGCCCATTCATCTCAACATATACTTGTTTTCTCTGGCCCATTCATCTTTAGCTATATTTGTTATCTCTGACCCTTTTATCCCTAAATTCAATTGTTTTCTTTGGCCCATATGTTTCTAGATGAAATAGTACCCTAGTACCTATATTAATACCCTATAAAAAAAAAGTGGGGGGGGGGGGAATGACAGTGCGTCTTATTGGGTAAATTTAGAAAAAAAAAAGTACATTCCTATACGCACGAGTCGCTGGCCATTCCCACCCAGGAGCTGGAACCGGCACACTGGGAACTTGTGTATGTGGAGGCAGTGATGTGTGAGGGCAGCCAAGGCAATGGATGCCAGTATAGTGTGTGTGTGTGTGTCTCTACGTATGTGTTTATGTCTGTGGGAGATGGCTGTTGCGGCGTGGGAGCTTGGGAATGTATTTTATTTATTTATGTTTTTTGGAGGGAGGGCATTCTGCACACTGTCTGTAAGGTGGACTGGGCTACTGCAACACCCTCCTCTGTGGTTTGCCAACAAACAGACTGGCTCCCCTCCAATCTATCCAAAACTCTGCTGCTCCCCTCATCCATCTCTCCTCTCGCTTCTCCAGTGCTGCCCCCTCTGTCAATCCCACCTGTCTCCCATAGAGTTCAGTTCAAACTTCTAGTGCTAACCTACAAAGCTGTCTCTAACCAGGCCCCTTCCTACATTTCATCTCTGATCCAGCGTTACCAACCAAAGCGCAACCTCCGCTCTGCTTCTGACATTCTCCTGTCCTCTTCCTTGGTTACTTCCTCGCACTCCCGCCTTCAAGATTCTCCCGCGCCTCCCCACTTCTCTGGAATGCACTGCCCCGCTCGATCCGCCACTCTCCATCACTCCAAGCCTTTAAAAAAGCCCTCAAAACTCACTTCTTCAGACAAGCATATGACCTGGCGTAATCAACTCCTATAACCTTCAATGGCACATGCAGCCATACTCAAGCTCTACCACTTGTGACCCCGCCCCCTTGGTTTTAACCTGTGGCATCTAATTTCGTATTGTTCTCTGTGCTATATGTTTTACCTTGTCTGTATTGTTACCTTGTAAAGCGCTACGGAAGTTGATGGCGCTATATAAATAAACAAGAATAATAATAATAATAAGGTGGGTTCTGTGATGGGGGGGGGGATTCTGCCCACTGTCTGTAAGGTGGGTTCTGTGATGGGGGGGGGATTCTGCCCACTGTCTGTAATGGGTGATTGGACGCGTATTTTAGCACACAGTTTGGTTCAGAATATTTTTTTTCCTATTTTCATCCAAATCCTAGGTTTGTCTTATGGGGTGAAAAATACGATACTTGTTTTCTCTGTCCTATTTCAATAAAATTAGTTTCTCTTCATCTCTAGATGCGATGGTTTTCCCTAGCCCATTCATCTGTATACATATGTTTTATTTGGCCTATTGGTCTCTATGTACAGTTGTTTTTCTCTGGCCTATTAATCTCTATATCTAGTTGTTCTCACTGGTTTATTTACTTTGGCCCATTCATATTTACTCGCTGCCTGACCCCTATTTTAACATTGTGAAGTTCTCCTTTTTTAGTGAATGAAGATGATCTGCTTTGTCATTTCTGTCTTGGTTTGGTCCATTTGTAGGTGGAAAGTGGGTCGGGGCTCTTTCAGACTTCAGTACTTTCAGACGCTTTCTCGTTTCTGTAGCTGCACAGTCTGACTCATGGCCAGATTGTGAAACAACATGGAGGAACATTTCACCAGGCGGAGTGTCTTCCAAAAGTCTTCATCTACGTTTGTCAGTTGCTATAGTTAAATCGGACCTTTAGCATCATTTAATGAAAAGCCCTGACCTTTAATTTAAACCTTTATTCCTAAGCATCTACAATTTTTTTTTACGTTTTTAGTCGCTTACTTTTTACTCTTTCCCCCACTGAGCTGCAACTCTGTTCAGAACTCTAGGATACAGACATACCTCCCAACTTTTCAAAGGCGTAAAGAGGGACACATTTAAGCCACACCTGACCACACCCCCGACCACGCCCTTAAAGGGAAACTGCTCCTAAGAATTAAATAATAATAAATAAATAATACAGTGAGGGGCATCCCTCGTTGCAGCCAGTGCAACACAGCACACACAACACAGCACACACTCACCAGTTCAGCTCCTGTGCGATCTTCCTGGAGCCCCGCCCCCACCCACTGAACCACCAATGAGATTTAAAAAGAGTAAAAAAAAAAAACCTACCTCTCTGACGGCCGCTGCCACCGGCCCTGAATGTGAGCGCTGAGCTGCATACTTGGGGCCGGTGGCAGCGGGCGTCAGAGAGGTAGGTTTTTTTTTTTTACGGACGTGGGCATCTGAGAGGCCGAGGCAACCTCCAGCCAGCAACAGGCGACGGCGCGGGACAAGGGCATGCGCTGCGGGACTATCTGGAATTGGGAAAAATCTGGATTGTCCCGGGAAAATCGGGACAGTTGGGGGGATATGTACAGGTGCCACTATCTTGCCTCAGAAGCATGACATACTGAGGAGAGGAGAGGGGGGAAAAGGTCCACAGACAGACAGAGCTGAGCTGGGGTCAGGAAAAGGACAGCAATCCCAGAATGCAGAGCAACATAGTCAGAGGACACTTCCTGTTTGCAGGCAGCCTGAGACTCCATGGGGCGCCATCTTGTATGGCTCATAAAATGGAACGTGTCAGTCCTTGGTGCATTACCTTCATTGCAATTAACAGAGTAAAAAGGCCGCACAGACCAAAGTAAAAAATAATTATATCTTTAATATCCAAAAAGTACCAATCCGAGATAACACAAAAATATAATAAACACACACAACAACAAAACTAGTTAAAAAACATAAATGACACTGCCCTATAAAGCTGACCCAAATGACTCTCCTTAAAGAATTATTGCACTATGCCCAAATTAATGCAAGACAACTGTATTACTGCATGATTAATTACTGCATGATTAATTACTGCATGATTAATTACTGCATGATTAATTACTGCATGATTAATTAAGTGTATAAGGGTGCTTATCAAAAGTTAAAAAAAATCCACAGAAAAAACAATCACAAAAACTTAATCTATATACTGTACAACATAATATGACGTGCTACTATCTATACAAAGTGCAAAAGTGCTTAATTAATAATATGTGCAAACAAGTACAATATACAGTTAAATCAGTGCAATACAATCATGATTGTAAACCAAATAAGTTAAATAGGGCACAGGAAGAAATTAAGTTCATATCACCATAATTATCAGGAGTCCGGGTCCACCATGCATAGGGCTAGAATCGCATCGACGCGTTGCGTGGGTGTACCCCGGCCCATTTCCTCAGGATGCCAATTAGACCCCAGTTTCCACCCCTCACCTTTTTAAATGCGCTGCTGGGCATAACGCGTGAATCACCGGTGGCTGGAGCGCACGAGCCCCCACACTGCCCCATCCGCACTCCGAAATGCGTGGAGTCGGCGCGAGCACTCCGCACCCCCACCAACCTGGAACGCAGACGTCAACGGTGGATCCGCCTAGCGCGCGCGGCCCCGCGACCCGCACCCGGGCGCCATCCCCTGCAGTAGGAGGCATCCGGGCGCGAGTGAGGGACACAGCGCGCACGCGCCGGGCGGGCCCAGCGTTCCCCGTAACTTCACTAAGGAAGGATGTCATACATGACACGGGCATATCAGCCCAGCGCACAACAAATCGGAGAGGGGAAAGAAACCTGCCCATGACAATACATATTTGAGATTTCTAATATCAGATCAGTGATATCCCTTCATATGCCAGAAACTCATGAGAGGGAGGCTCAATTCAATTCCTGGGGCATCCCATCACTAGATATGGTGCCAATACCCATCTTATTGCTTGACACGGCTCCAGCTCAATACATAGGCTTTGACTGTGATGCCGGTATCCGACCATCAATTGCAACTGTTGTCATTATTTTAGTAATGAGAGCCCAGTGCATCCAGATGTTCCAACCGACTAGTCACGGGTATCCATTGGGCAAGCTTATGCGAGAGGATGTACCAGCTGGTATCCGATCCATCCAAAGAGACATTTGTGAATCCCAAATACAATCTAAATTCAATAAGGTGAAAGAATGTGATTATTAACATAATATCCAAACAAAAATTTCTGTAAAAAATATTATTATTAACATACATACCTTAATCCCAATTAACCATCCCGTCCTAGAAAGGAAGAAAACGTGAATTCTTCATTCATACCAATAGGTGCCCGTGTATTCAGATTATAGATCCACTCCAACTCTCTTTGTTGTAATCTTCTTTTTAGGTTTCCTCCCCAAGGAGACCTTCTCAATGATAATTAACCTCATGCCATCCGGGCCGCCATTATGTCTAGACATGAAATGTGCCACCACATGGGGTTAATGGTTTACCAGCTTCCTTGTCCCTCTTAGAGAGTTTTATGATGGACAAATGTCCCTGTATGCGTACTTTGGCGGCATTCTTTGTCTCACCAACATATTGTTGGGGACAGGAGCATTGCAGTAGGTAAATAACACCTTCCGTACGACAGTTCAGATGTTGTTTAATTTGATACTTTTTTGGGGAATTCAATCCCTCAAATGTATCACAAGTGACCACATATTGGCAGATATTGCACTTGCCACATGGCCTACTGGATCCGCATCTTGGGTTGGCATGAAGCCACATTCTTGGACGCGTAAAATGGCTCCTACAGAGACGATCACATAAATTGGGCGCACGTCTGGGAGTCATTAATGGTCCCATTCTGACCCATCTAGATAAATACGGGTCTGTCTGTAATATAGGCCAATGTTTCCTGAAGATAGATTGGAAGGATGACCAGTCATTGTTGAAATTCGTAATGAATCTTACCTCATCCTTTTGTGCCCGTTTTTTATAATGTAGTAGATCCTCTCTAGGTGTCCACTCTTTTGATCGCATTCTTAATCACCCCCGTCGGGTAGCCGCGCTGTTTGAATCGTTCCTGAAGTTCTCTTCTTTCCACCTTATAGTCCGATGCCTCTGAACAATTCCTCTTCGCTCTGAGGAATTGGCCTATAGGTATTCCTCTTTTCAGATTTTTCGGATGTACGCTGGTAAAATGTAGAAGGCTGTTTGTTGCTGTAGCCTTTCTGAACAACTTGGTTTGAATGTTTCCATCCTCTGTCATGGTCAAAGTCAGATCCAGAAAAGTAGCCTGGTGGGGGGAGATTGTATGGATCAGAAAGATGTTGTAATTATTAACATTTAGGCTTGCAATGAAAGTATTGCCCAAATCCAATGGACCACTCCACAAAATTAAAATATCGTCAATAAACCGATACCATCCAAGGATGTATCGGTGAAAGTCGTCCATATTTTCTGCCCATACAATCTCCCGCTCCCACCAGCCCAATTTTTTTAACTAGTTTTGTTGTTGTGTGTGTTTATTATATGTTTGTGTTATCTCGGATTGGTACTTTTTGGATATTATTTTTTACTTTGGTCTGTGCGGCCTTTTTTGTCTTTTGGGGCCCATCTGGAGCTGATACTGGCAGCTCACTGTATATAGACATTGTTAGATTGACACTCTGTGTCAAGGTCCCCTCTAGGCCAGCAACCAATTATTCACTTGTGGCAGTGCAGAACTTGTTTGCGTTTAATTTTTGTGGGGGGAAAAAAGGGAGAGAGAAGAAGGGAACGTGAAAAAAAAGGCAGTGGAAAAGGAGAGGAGAAGGAAATGTGGAAAAGAGAGAGTGAAGTAATGTGGAAAAGAGGGAAGGAGAGAATGTGGAAAAAGTGGAGGACAGAAAGATGGAATGTAGAAAAAAGCGAGAGGGAGGTAAATGTAAGAATAGGAAAACTGGGGGAGAGTAGAAGGGAATGTGGAAAAAGAGGGGAACGATATGTGGGGGGAAAAAGGGGATGAGGAGGATGGAATGTGGAAAAAGAGGTGGGGAGAAGAAGGGAACGTGAAAAAAGAGTGAATTTGGAAAATAAAGGAGAGAAGGAGGAAATATGGAAAAGAGGGAGAGGTATGAATGTGGAAAAGAGGGGTAGAGAGTGAAGTAATGCGCAAAAGAGGGAAGGAGGGAATGTGGAAAAGAGGGAGAGGTATGAATGTGGAAAAGAGGAGTAGAGAGTGAAGTAATGCGCAAAAGAGGGAAGGAGGGAATGTGGAAAAGAGGGAGAGGTATGAATGTGGAAAAGAGGAGTAGAGAGTGAAGTAATGCGCAAAAGAGGGAAGGAGGGAATGTGGAAAAAGAGGCAGAGAGAAAGATGAAATGTAGAAAAAAGCGAGAGGAATGTGGAAAAAGAGGGGCAGAGAAGGAGGAAATGTGGAGAAAGAGGGAGGGAATGTAGAAAAACGGAGAGGGAAACAGGGACTGTGGAAAAGTGGGATAGAGGCAAGAAAAAATGGGAAAGAGATAGAAAATGAACGGTAAAAAGAAAGGGAATGGAGGGAATGTGGCAATGGGATGTAAAAGAGAGAATGATTGTGAGATTGGCAGGAAGCCCACCAGCATCGGGGAAAGGTTTCCGGTTAAACCAGCAAACCTCCGCACCACAACCTGCTGCACACAGTGTGCTGTATGAATACAGAAGCGGAAGATGACGGTGGTAAAAACTGAAAATTCCCTGCAGAAATTCCCTCGCTGTTATTTTTATCTCCTGTGGATGGGACTTTTAGTGGTTGAAATAAATATTCCATCCCTGGATTATTTTGGTATATTCCAAACCCACTGGGGTTTAGCATAGCTGGTCTCCAGGGAGTTATGTTGCTGGGTCTCTATGCCTGTTGAATGGTAACAGCAACTCTACATCTGTTTCATATATATATATATATATATATATATATATATATATATATATATATACTTTCTCTTTTATGTAGAATGTGGCTGTAGCAGCCCATTCTTTTGGCAGCCTGTAACCCTTCCTATGTTTTAGTGGCTAATATAATTAGAAATAACTATAAATAGCATTAAAACAAAAGTGGAAAGAATGACACCGCAATCTCTCATTTTATTCAATTAGCAGCACTAAAATTGTGGTGCGGCAGCAGCTGTTTTTTGCTTGGCCAGCAGGTGTCGCCATTGTCTATACAAAACTGTTGTAAAGGGCGCAATCATGTTCACGCTCTGTTCACACCTATGCACTTTTTGTGCGTTGTTGCAAACATTGTGCATTATTCTAGATGGGATAAACGCCTTTTTCAGCGCAATGTTGTAACAGTGCAGGTCAGTAGTCTTTGGAAATGCAGGTATAACGCAGTGTACCTGCGTTGTTAAACACTACCATTTAATTATTATGCAAAAAATGTTTTTTGCATTTCTAACGCATCAAAAGTGCAGTGTTTGTTTTGATACCATGCCCCTCTGACATATTTACAAAATGCTTGCTCTTAATGCAACGGAGAGGTGTGAATAGAGCCTAACCGATTGGAATATACTGTGCTGTATCAGTGTCAATCAGTGGTTTTCAACTAGCAAAGGTACTTTTTGTTTGTTTTTTTTGTTTTGTTTTTGCCAAGAAATCCTCAAGTAGACTTTATACTAATTATGATGCTCGAAATCTGGGCTATTTTTGTTATGTTATTTAAAGTGGGCCAACACCCAGGGGTGATCGGCCCGGGAATCTATAAGATTCCCGGGCCGATCACCTCCCTCCCCGCGGGACATCCGAGATCGGGATGTCCCGCGGGGTGAAACCCCCCCAAACACCCCAAACTCCTTACCTCAGCCGCCGCCTCCCTCGCGCCCCTCTAGACGTGCCCGCGCCGGCCGTCTGTGAATGGCTGGCGCGGGCACGCACACGTCAAGAGGGACGCGCGGGAGGCGGCGGCGGCGGAGGAGCCGCTTGTCCGCGGCTTGTCCGTCGGCGCGAGGAGAGGTGAGTTCATGGGTGTTCGGGGGGGGTTTCACACAGCGGGGCACCCTGATCGGGGGTGCCCCGCTGAAGTGGACCAACACCCAGGATAGTGAAAATCCTGGGTGTTGGTCCACTTTAAGATAAAGACTTCCATTGTCTCAAAATGTTTCCCACTAGTAAGCCAAGATATTATTCCCTATCACATAGGCTCATGCGGGAGCTGACTTAAACCGGACCAACAGCCTGGCACAGTTGGAAAAGAAAGGAAGCGGCCATTTTGGAGCTTCCTCTCCCAAGTGACATAACTAAAATGCACTGTGACAGGAAGCCCAGATGACTTCCTGTTTGCAGGTGGCCTGCAAGCCCATGAGCGGCCATCTTGTTTTTAAACTTTATCCCAGCTGGTGTTATAAAAAGGTAAGTTATTTTTTATGTGCAGCAATCTAAATTGCCCTGGAAAGGGATGCATATGAGCTCTGTTTGTTGTGTTGGTCTGATTTAATTCATTTTTGACTGTTGGTCCACTTTAAGCATCCCAAGCTCTGCTCAGTCTGTTTTATGCACCCCTTCTTATGGGAATGGTTGATGGTGGGTGCGCACAGACTGCACAGCACAGAGTGGATTACCCAGTGGAAGTCATTGACAATTGTCTTAGTATTCTGTGCCGGCCATTAATAAGCATGTCAATAAATGCCTGTGCAAGCTCCATTGAAGCAATGGTTTTGAGGGGTTAAAAAACACGGGCATCCTAATTCCTTAAAATGGGTGTTAATTATGTCTCTGCTCGCCCCTATTCTCCACAGTTTGCTCTTATCACCTCTCCGTTCCTGGAGTAAAACCTGGCCCCAAACCAAACAATTGCCCAGAAGGAGTTGTATGTGGCTCAGTTACAGGAAGTGAGCCAGGAGGAGACTAGGGCACCCTCAATAAATGCTTTTATTGAAAACGGGTGGTGGATCACTTTAAAGTGGACCAAAACCCATGCGGAATGTTATCAATTCCAGGGCAGCTTGCTTCCCTGCCACAGGGCATCAGGACACGGAATGCCCTGCTTTGTGAAAACCCGATTCCCCTTAAAAAACTCAATCCAAGTCGCCAATCCAACAGCGAATGTGTGAGTCGCAGCTACCGCCAGCTCTGCCCTTAGTTGGGAGCATGTCTGTGCCAGGTATTTGTGATTGGCTGGGAGGAGCACGCATTCTGTTAGAGGGTATCAGCTATATGTCTGCTGGTGCGCTTGGCTCCTTTTGGCTAGACTCGTCCCTTAGCCAGGTCTTAGCCGATTTTGAGGCACGCGCTGATTGGACAAGAGCCTGCACATGCGCCATTAGGCAAGGGAGAAGTGAGTTATACTGGGCGACCTATGGGGCATCGACCAAAACCCGGGACACTCAAAATCCTGGGTTTTGGTCTACTTTAAAGAGGCCCAACCACATTTATGGCCGGCCCTAGAGTCTAAAAAAAAAACCCCAAGGCCAGCTGATTGAGTACCTCTGGGGCCTCCGATTTGGGATGCCCCTCTGTGTGAATCTGCCCACAAGCACTCGCCTTTCCAGTGCTCCCATGCTGCATTCACAGGCCATAGCCGCCGTGTTTCTCTCTGTCAGTGCTTTGTTCCAAACATGAATATGCACGGCATACAGCACTGATTAGTCCAGAGGCCATGGGACCAATGGAAAGTTATCTTCTTCACACAGCGGGACATCCCAAATTGGTATGCACCAGGAAAGTGGACCAAAACTCGGGATTATCTGCCACCTACAAACGTAGTTGCTTTTTGCTGCATGGGGGAAGTTGACAGTTGCATACCTCCCAACTGTCCCTGATTTGGATAGACTGTCCCTCATTTGAGTCCATGTTCCCCTGTCCCTCATTGTTCTCATTGTCCCCTTTGGGGTTTATCATGCATATCAGCATCTATAAATTATTAATTCGCCTATTCAAAGTATTTATATTGTTCTAACTGTTACACCCTGTCTCCTATTCTTCCCACCCTGAAACGTTGGAAGGTATGAGTATAATCTATAATAAAGTCACGTGTCATTTTTCATGTGACTAAAAATATCAGCAAATGAATTTCCTTCTACCTGAAAATCTCACGTGAATTCCTTGTTTTCGAGCATTATACAGCATTGCTTAATGCCCAGAACATCTTTTCCCTGCAGCATTAGAAGAACTTCCTGCTTATCAGGGGACCGTGTTACCAGCCTGAGGTTACCATCAATCGATGACGCCTTCTTCTAGGGTCACCGAGATGTCTCCAGCTTCTGACTCATGTTTTCTTCTAACAGTATTTCCTGGTTCTTGCATGAAATGGCAGAATATATTCCTGTTAAAGTTCTTCCGGCTGTACGTATTGTACTGTAAATAAGCCATAAGAACATTATTATATATAACTTATTATAACATTATTATAAGACATTAGTGATGGAGATACGCGTGGACAACACTTTGCTTCGGTTATATTATCTTCACAGGGCTCATATTAGACAAACACTAAAAAACTAATTCCCACCCATTTGGTCCCTTTTGCATGGAGCATTTTGATTTGGGATGCTCCTGTGTATAAAGCCCCCAGAGCAGGAAAGAGAGGGTGTGAGGAGGGTCGTTGCAGCAGCCAGCCAGTGAGGACGGTGCACAGGATCATTAATACCCAAATGAAGCTAATGCAACAGTGGATACTTTTTATATGCGCTTTACACTGCAAATGACAGCCAGGGAAAAGCAAGCGTCAGGTGCTGGGTCCCCTTTGGTGGCAGGCGCTCAGGGCAATAGCCCAGTAATGCCGGCCCTGCATCTATACAGAAGATCAGTGTATTCTTCTCTTTAGAGATTTTGGTCTCAGGAACATTTTTATTGTCTCAGCTCCCAATCCCTGCAGCATCCCCCTCAAACCAGCTCCTAGAAACCTGGATTTCTCCCTGCCAGGCCTTTTTCATGCTGAGAAAATGGAATAGGTGTACCTAGGCACTGCGACTGACATGAGGGGGGTCCCCTATACCTGCCAATGAGCTGAGGACCACCGTAAATGTTGCTGCACCTTTGTGAGGTTTTTTAAACCGGACCTTCAGCCTGATTTAATGAAAAGCCCAAACCCTTTAAAAAACTATTCCCCAGCATCTAAAATTATTATATTTTAAGTATACAGCACGTCCTGTTCCAGAATAATCCTTACTCATGGGGGGGTAATACATCCTCAAGATGGCGCTGGACTGCAGAGACAGAAAAGTGGTTCCTCCCGGCCCCATATATACCAGGGACCTCCCACAAATTCCCCAGTTCTTCTCTGCAGTCTGGGCTGCGATGACTAGAAGATGGCTCTTTCTACTCGCAGGTGAGCGGGGCCTATTAGCCTGCGGCCCTGTAGGACTATTCCCACCCGTTCCTTTTAACTGCCTCCCAGCATAGGCTGCGCTGGTCGGGTGATGGTAGGCAGCACGGCTGTCAGGTGCTAAGGAGCGCTGCACCTGCCGCAGTCCCCCACCAAAGGGTAGGCGGTACAGGCCCGTGGTGAGCCTTATGGGATGTCCCTCCCGCGGCCGTTTGCCCTTCGCCCCCTGTCCCCTCAGTTAGGATCCTTTTAGGTCGTCCGCTGCTTCCCCTTCGCTCTCCCTGAGTAGATCTCGGGGGGGGGGGGGGGGGTGTATGTATTTACTATGTATTTCATGCTGTGTCTTGGTTGCACTAGTTTTGATTATTGCCGCCGCGCGCTTGTACTTCGCTCTGCGGATGGCGGCGGCATCGCCTCAGGCGCTGCTGCGCCGTCATTGGCTGGCCTTGTCACGAGGGCGCGTTTTCGCGCTCTTCGGGGGGACGGGCCTTGCGGATAACGTTTTCCGCATAACTTCTCTGCGGCCCGCCCCTCGAGGTATATGCGGGCGCCATTTTGGAGCTTCTGCGCTGCGTGTCTGGCGTCTCCCTATCGCGGTCCTTAAGTTCCCCTGCAGGCTGGCTTTTCTTTGTATTTCATTGTATTATGCTTACGGGTTCTTTGCTTTATGTCTTACAGGCGGGTCAAACTTTTTTGTGGTTTCTCCCGGTACTATCCCCTCTATTTAGCGTTAACTCCTTATTGGAGGGCTTTTGTAGTTGTATATCTCCCACTTCCCTAGCGGGCTATTGGGGCATCCCGGGTAGCCTTATTGACGTCAATCCCAATTGGCCTGTTGTGCCACAATAATCGCCATATGGAGGCTTCTCAGGATAATGTGCTTGGGGTTCCTTTGGGACAAGCCCGGCTGTGTATGGCGTGTGGGGTATCCCCTATAAGTGACGATGTCAGGGTGTGTGTACCCTGCGCCCAGCAGACGCTTGTGCTGCAGTCTGGGTTACCTGTGTCTGGGCCTGCGCCCCCTCTGGCTTCGCCTACCCCCCCACGCTTTCATCTGACTCCTAGTGAGGTGCATACCAGTGGGGAGTCTCAACCTGATTTGGCTGCACGGGTGGCCAGCATTGAGAGACATATTGCTGGGTCTGGCCCGCATAAGGCTTCTGCTAAGAAGCGGCATTTATCACCTGGTGTTACTCTTTTTCCTATGGAGGCTGAGGAGTTTTTTTGATGTTACCGGTTATACCCCCCTGGAAGAGGGGGAATTATTTTCTGATTCAGAATCATCTGAGGAACAATCTAGGGTGTATGGTGCCGATTCTGGGTCTGACCCATGGGCTTCAGATGATACTGACAGGCTTTTGGCTCACATTTTTGAAGTGCTCTGTATCTCTCCTCCTGCCGTGGCTCCGCGGCAGCAGGGGGAGCTGTTTCATACTGTTAAACAACGCTTGGAGTTTCCTGAACAAACTCACTTTAATAATCTGGTGCTTCCCGGGGTACCAAAGAGTTGGGATAAGCGGTATCCCTTTCCCGCTGAGATGGTTAAACGGTTAAACGTTGGTTCGTGTCCTCCCGAGGTGGATGCACCAGTTCTGGGTTTGTCCAACACATCCATCATGCATTCCCCTGACTCTACTACCCTGAGGGATGGGGAGAACAGGCGCATAGATCAGCTGGCTTGCCATGCCTTTGCCTGTGTGGGGACCGCGCTGCATCCGGTCTGTGCCTCTGCCATTACGGCTGTTGCTATTAAAAGCCTGCTCAGGAGTCTCTTAGATGGGGCCCCTGATGATGCTGGTAGTGAAGAGTATAGAGCTCTTCTGCGTTGTGAGGAATTTGTTGCATATGTTCTCTCTGCCTTGGATGATACCATTAGAATGTGTGGCAGGGCTTCTGCCTTGTTGGTGGCGATACGCCGCTCGGTCTGGCTGCGCCAGTGGGCAGCTGACAACGCTGCTAAGAAGGCTTTCACTGGTTTTCCCTTCAAGGGGCTGCGCCTCTTTGGTGAACGTTTGGACTTGTTTGCTAAAGGAGGCAAGTTACCTCAGCGTAGAAGGCAGCCCCGGTCCTTTCGGGGTTCAGGTGCCTTTCTTCCTTCCTTCCGGGGTTCCAGAATTGGACGGGGAGCTTCCTTTGCTGGAGTCCGCTGAGATTTTTGGGGCAGGGGCAGAGGATGTGGCCGCCCTGGTCCCTCCTGGGGTCCCAAGCCTAAGTCCTCCCCCAAGCCCCCTCAGGCATGAAGGGGCACCCTCACCCATCTGGGTGGGGGGACGGCTTCGGCTCTTTGCTCATGTCTGGAGGCTTCATATCTCCGACCGGTGGATTCAGGAGGTAGTGTCCTCCGGTTACAAGATAGAGTTTGCTGCCTGGCCGCCCCCAAGATTCATCAAATCCCGGATGGCTCAAAACCCCCTGTCAGCTTCTGGAATTGGGAGTCATCTGCCGGGTGCCCTTGTGGGAAAGGGGGAAAGGCTACTATTCCAATCTTTTCACTGTTCCCAAGAAAGACGGGTCCATCAGACCCATGCTGGATTTAAAACGCCTCAACAAATTTGTCCGATTCAGACACTTTCGCATGGAGACTCTGTGCTCCGCTGTGAATTCTCTACGCCCAGGGGACTTCATGACCTCTGTAGACATCAAGGATTCTTACCTTCACATACCAATCTTTCCAGGTCATCAGAGATTCCTCAGGTTCGCTCTGGAGGATCAGCACTACTAATTTGTGGCCTTGCCCTTCGGTCTTACCTCGGCTCCCAGGGTATTCACCAAGGTGCTGGCAGGAGTGATGGCTCTGCTGAGATCTCAGGGCATTCACATTCTTCCCTACTTGGACGACATGCTTATCACTTCTCAGTCCTTCCAACAGGCAGAGCTGGATACGGCTGGGTGATCAACCACCCCAAATCTTCCCTGTCTCCTTCCATGGTGAAGTCCTTTCTGGGCATGATTCTGGATTCATCTCAGGTCAAGATCTTTCTTCCTCAGCAGAAGGTGGAAAGTCTTCAAGAGCAAGCACAGCTCCTTCTGTCTTGTCCTCATCCGTCCATCAGGCAGGAAATGCAGCTGGTGGGCCTGATGGTGTACTGCTTCGAGGTGGTTCCATATGCTCAGTTTCACATGAGACCTCTTCAGATTCACCTCTTGTCAGTATGGGATCGGGACCCCGTGTCCTTGGATCAGGTGTTTGTTATGTCCCCTCTGGTCAGGTGGTCTCTATCGTGGTGGCTGGACTCAATGAACCTGCTGGGGGGCAGATCCTTTCTGGCCCCTTGCTGGGAGACTGTCACCACGGATGCCAGTCTGACAGGTTGGGGGGGCTTTTGGAAATCCTTGAAATTCCAGGGTCAGTGGGGCCCTCAGGAGGCCCACACCCCTATCAACATTCTGGAGTTGAGGGCGATCAGGTTGGTTCTCGGCCACTTGACCCCACACCTTCGGGATCCGGCTGTTCAGGCCCGCTCGGACAACCAGACGGTGGTTGCCTACATCAATCATCAGGGAGGGACCCGGAGCAGGAGGGCCCTCAGGGAAGTGTCTATGATTCTGTCCTGGGCGGAGGACAATGTTCCCTGCATCTCGGCTGTGTAAATTCCGGGGTTAGAGAATCTGGAGGCAGACTCTCTGAGCAGGGGGACCTCTCGTCTGGGAGAATGGTCCCTCAGCAGCAGGGTGTTTCGCTCTCTGTGCCACCGCTGGGATCAGCCGGATGTGGATCTGTTTGCGTCCCGTCACAATCACAAGCTTCCAGTCTTTGTCTCTGTCCCAGGATCCTCTGGCCTTAGCCATGGATGCCTTAGCAATGTCTTGGACGAGTTTTCAACTCCTGTATTTGTTTCCCCCTTTTCCCCAGGGTGCTGCGCAAGATAGCTCAGGAAGGGGTGCCAGCCATTCTGGTGGCCCCCTGTTGGCCAAGAAGAGTGTGGTTCGCAGACATCGTGCAGCTTGCAGTAGATCAGTACGCCCTGCCCCGGGTTCCAGATCTGCTCACTCAGGGGCACCTACGCCACCCCAATTTACAAACGCTGGCTGTGACGGCCTGGCTGCTGAAACCTCCATCTTGATGGAAAAGGGGTTGCCGGCCTCGGTTGTTAATACCATGATCAGGGCTAGGAAAAGGTCCTCTTCTTCCATCTACTATAGGGTTTGGCGTACCTACATTGACTGGTGCGAGTCTAAGTCGCTTCCCTGTCGTGTGTTTTCTATTCCTAAGATTCTGGAGTTTCTGCAACATGGTTTGGATCTGGGTCTTCAGCTCATTACTCTGAAAGGTCATGTTTCTGCCTTGGCCATTTTCTTCCAAAGATCTTTTGCTCAGCATCCCCTGGTCAAGACCTTCTTCCAGGGGGTTACTCACGTGCGTCCCCCACGTAAGCCTATGTTTGTCCCAGTCTGGGACTTGAACTTGGTCTTATCTGCCCTGCAGAGGTCTCACTTCGAGCCCTTGCAGGGGGCCCCTTTGTCCATTCTTACGCTTAAGGTAGTCTTTTTGGTGGCTATTACTTCTGTTAGGCGTGTTTCTGAGTTGGCGCTGCTTTCCATCAAGCCCCCTTACTTTGAGAGACACCAAGGTGGTGTTTCGTTTTAAGCCAAATTTTCTGCCTTTCATCTCAATCAGGACATTGTTTTGCCTTCTCTGTGTCCTAATTCTAGTAACTCTAAGGAAAGGGTTTTACACTCTTTGGATGTGGTCAGGACTCGGAAGTTCCTGAATCTTTCAGGAAGACTGATGCTCTTTTTGTGCTCCCTTCTGGATCTAATTAGGGTCTGGCTCCAGCTAAGTCCACTATCAGCAAGTGGATCCGTCAGGCTGTGATACAGGCCTACTCTGCTAAGGGGAAGGAGCCTCCCTTCCGCCTTACTGTTCATTCTACTCGTGCTATTGGTGCCTCTTGGGCTTTTCAGCACCAAGCTTCTGTTGAACAAGTTTGCAAGGCCGCCACTTAGTCTTCTGTTCATACTTTTTCCAAGTTTTACAAGGTTGATGTTAAGGCCTCAGCTGATGCTGCCTTTGATCGCAAAGTTCTGCAGGCGGCAGTGGTTTAAACTGTCTGCTGTTGCTTTTGGGGATCCCACCCTACCTTACAGACACTGCTATTGGATGTCCCATGAGTAAGGATTATTCTGGAACAGGACGTGCTGTATACTTAGAATAATACAATTCTGTGATTACTCACCTGTAGAATTGGTATTATTCGTATACAGCACGTCCTGTTCCACCCCACCCTTGTTATCATTATTTTTAGTTACCTCTTTATGGTGATTGTTCTTATGTTCAATCTTGTTAAGGGTTATAGTTCTCTGGGGAGTTTGTGGGAGGTCCCTGGTATATATGGGGCCGGGAGGAGCCACGAGCCACTTTTCTGTCTCTGCAGTCCAGCGCCATCTTGAGGATGTATTACCCCCCCCCCCCCCCATGAGTAAGGATTATTCTGGAACAGGACGTGCTGTATACGTATAATACCAATTCTACAGGTGAGTAATCACAGAATTGTATTATTTTAAGTTTTTAGTTACTTATTATTCGTTCCCCCACTGAGCTGCAACTCTGTTCAGGACTCTAGGATACGGGCGCCACCATCTTGACTCAGAAGCATGACATATGAGGCAAGGAGAACAGGATTAAGTACATGGGGTGGGGTTATAGCTTTACTTTGCACAGACAGAGAAGATATGGGGTCAGGGAAAGGACAGCAATCCCAGAATGCAGAGCGACACAGTCAGAAGACACTTCCTGTTTGAGGGGTGCCTGATGCTCCATGAGCCACCATCTTGGATGTTTAATGGCTCATAACATGCAGTAGATGCAGGTAGGATGATTTTTAATGTGAGCAATCTGTATGTACAGGGTGTGGGAAACATATAAGATAGGCTATTATTCAGGGTGAAGGTCCTCTTTAAAGTGAACCAAAACCAAGGATTTTGACTATCCTGGGTTTTGGTCCCCCCCCCATGATGTGAAACCCCCCAGATTTCCCACATCAACTCGCCTCACCCCAGTCCTACAGCGCATGCCCGGCTTCTCGTCCAATCGGCGCACTTGGAACCGCTGAGCTATGGATGTCTAAACCGACTTCTTAGCACAGCGGCTCCGAGTGCGCTGGCAGCCGTTTCCCTCTAACAGGGAGCGTGCCGCGCGCCCTGCTAGAGGGATAGCGGGGATGCGGCCCGCGCATGTGTCGTTGGACCGGGAAGTAAGGTAAGTATAGCAGTGACCTGGGGGGGGTTATACAGCAGGGCATCCTGATTTTGGATGCCCCGGGGGGAGGGAATGGATCGGCCTGGGAATCTTAGATTCCCAGCCCGATCCAGCACGGTTTCAGTCCACTTTAAGTATGACTTTTTTCTGCCTGAACAGACCCTTTAAAGTGCAACAAATTCTGTGAAAGTGTCTCTCTCCCTGGCTGACTGACACCAGTCTGCACCACTAACCATGGCCTGCATAAAACAGGGTGTCTGGGAGGAATGTGCCCCAAATAGCCTTGGCGCTTGGCTGATCGCCCTGCTCGCCCTCCCCTAAAAGCAGCCCTGATTATAGAAATTATAGAATTTAAAAAAAAACTGCTCTCCCTTTCTATGATTTACTTCCTCCTACTCCTTGTCTTCTTTCACTTGGGGGAACTGAGACTAGCTGCACATGTAACCAGACACAGGGGAACCTCTAATCGGAGGCCCCGGCGTTCCTTCAGGGGAGAGAAATTGCCACACTGGTTTAGGTCAGATGACTGGGGTGAGGGGCTGCTAGGGTTTTCTTTCTTATTAGCTTTAGCTCTGCTTTTATTCTCCAGGATCTGCACCTCTTTTCCACTTTCTGCCTTATTTGTTTGCTAAAGCAACCTGGATTTCCCCTAGTCGGCACACTTTGTCCTTCATGCCTTGTCTCCTTTCTAAGAATCTGTACAAAGGTGTTGAGCAGCGAGTCGATTGTCTCCTCACGCCAGAACTATGAGTCATGTTTCATACACACAAATGCTTTTTACGTCCTGTGAGGAGCTTCTGGGTATTGCAGGGGCTTCAAGATCCGCACATGTGCCGTCACCAAGCAAGAGAGGTCAGCAAATGTCCACAACCAGAAACTGGTCATCTAATACATTAAAGCAGAACAGAACCCACCAGTGCTCAGCCACGATATGCGCCCATGCAGCATGCTGCTGTGGGGGCTAGATGAGGTTTTTTTTTTTTCTTAACCTTCCATCCTGCATCAGCGCCATGAAGTGCATGTCCCCTTGCTTACCATTAAATGACCTTATGCCTCATGCTGCAAGGCTGTTACTGTATCCTGATGTATATATGCATCAGCAGAATTAACAGGCACCCAGGATATCACTGTGACTGGAATTTTGCTATACAGTTGCTAACACAGCAAAAAGCCCTGGAGACAATGGTGGTTCCCAGGCTTTCGATCACTCTGACAATCTATCAAAGTGCTCAATGCTAAACAAAAACAGTGTATTTTAACTATAAAAAGTCTATAGGGCCTCAGGAGCAGGGCTCTCTTTACAGGTCAGATTTTATTATTTATTTTTTTTATATTCTTTATTTATAATTTTCATCAGAAAACATACATCCGATATACATTGTCGTACAAGAAGAACAATGATCGTAGACTGGTTCAGTCAAAGTGTAAGAGTTGTCATGGTAATTGAGCAATAAAGATTGTTACAAAATAAACTCTGGTGATCCAATCTATAATACATGTTTGTGTTGCCGGGAGGGGGGGCTGGGGTTTGGAGTGCGGGTCTCTGGGTGCCACCCAGTAAGGCACTGCAGTCTGTAGATTCCGAGAATCTCAGCCAGTTGTACCAAGTAATTGTGAAACACTCAAATCTATTTTCACGAGAAAGTATCACACTTTAAAACCGCATAAGATCATTTACCTTCAGGATCCAGGACTTCCATTTAAGGGGGATGCAAGCCTTTGCCGCATTAAGGAGGTGGCACATTAGTGATTTTTTGTATATTTTTAGGGGGATCTTAGTCATATGTAGGAGACAGGAAGCCGGATCGTCAGGCACCACCTCCTCTGTTACCCTGCCCGCGATCTCTCTAACTGAGCCCCAAAAATTTTGAAGAGTAGGACAGGACCAGAAAATGTGTATCATGTCGCCTCTTTCCCCATTACATCTCCAACAAATGTCAGAGGCTTCTGACGACCATTTACTTATTACGGTCGGCACCCTGTACCAACGAGAAAGGATTTTGTAATTACATTCTTGGATGCGTGTACATATGGATGTTTTATGTGGCATAACTAAAAGTTTTCTGCACTGTTCGTTTGTCAAGGAGATCCCTAGATCTTCCTCCCATTTTCCCAGAAAAGAGGGCCTCTCGCCATCTGGGGGGGTAATGAGCATTTTATAAATGTATGATAGAGTGTGTTTGACTGCTTCGTTACTGGCATAGAGGTTTTCGAAAGGGGTGACTTTCCTCATACCACCATTAAAGTCTTTAAGAAAGCGGAGGAAGTGGACCAATTGGATATTCTGCCAATCCGACCAAGCCAAAGGCCTCTTGATTGGGCAAGCGCCCTCAGATCCGACCAGTCATCCCCTGTCCAAAAGTGACCTGCCCTGTACACTCCTGGTTTTTTCCATGCTTTTGAGATAGAGCCCTCATTGCCAGGAGGGAATCTTGGGTTGCCCTGGACCGGCAGCATCAGAGAGGGGCTAGGGGAGATCTCTGGATGTTTAAAGTGCCGCCGGTTAGCTCTAATAGTGGCTCCAACTGTGGGATGTTTCAGGGCTAATGGGATGTCGTGGGTGTTCAACCAGGCTGCTCCTGCAATAGGAGCCTCAATGGATCCTTGCTCCAGGCCCACCCACTGTTTGTCTCCCGTGCAGACACCAGTCGACAGTTCTACTAAGATGGACTGCTGCATGATAAATGATCGAATCCGGAAAGCCCAATCCTCCACTTTCCTTGGACCATGTCAGCAACGTTTTGTTCAACCTCGGTTTCGTCCCACCCCAGACAAATTTGATGAAGAGCCCCCTGACTCTCTGTAGGAAGCTCTGTGGGATTTTCACTGGAAGAGCCTGTAGCAAAAACAGCAACCGGGGGAGCAAGTTCATTTTGGCTGAGTTGCAGCGCCCGAACCAAGATATCCTACCCTTAGCCCACCTATTTGTTTCCTCTTCGAACTTCTTCAACAGTGGCAGAAAGTTTAGGTCAAAGATTTTGGCTAGATTGTTACCAATCTTGGTCCCCAGATAAGTGATACTTTCCCTGGCCCATTTGAATGGGAAAGTGTCCCGAATTGTGTTGAATCTCTTAGGCGGGATATTTATGTTAAGAGCTTCCGATTTTTGGTAATTAATCTTATATCCGGACACTTCCCCATATTGCTTTAGCTCGGACATAAGATGTGGAAGGGATACTTCAGGGCATGACAAGTTGAAAAATAGGTAATCGGCGTAAGCTGCGACTTTGTATTGTTTTGAATTATTAGGAAGGCCTGTGATATCCGGATTGCGACAGATTCGACATAGGAAAGGTTCCAGGGTAAGTATGAAAATGAGGGGCGAGAGCGGACAACCCTGTCGTGTCCCATTCGTTATACCAAAAGAGTCAGAGAGGACCCCATTCACACGGACCGCGGCCGATGGGGCCCCATACAAGCTTCCTATCCAGTTCAAGGCATTTGGGCCCAGTCCAATGTGTCTGAGCGTAGCTAACATGAAATCCCAGTTCACCCGATCGAAAGCTTTTTCAGCGTCCATCGCAAGTAAGAGAGTAGGGGTCCCGTTTCGTTGTGCCAGGTGTATTAGGTTCAACGCCTTAATGGTGTTGTCCCTGGTCTCTCTGTGCGGCATGAACCCCACCTGATCCAGACCTATGATATGGTGAAGATGAGGGGCTAGTATGGAGGCCAAGACTTTAGCAAAGAGTTTCAGATCTGAGTTCAGGCGGGATATCGGTCTGTAGCTTGCACATTGAGCCGGGTCTTTGCCCTCTTTCGGAATAACCGAAATATGAGCTCTCAGAGTATCTGCCGGGAGGGCATTCCCGTCCTTAACCGAATTTAGGTCTTCCAGGAGTTTCGGAGCTAGGAGAGGGAAGATCTTCTTATAGTAAGGGATGCTTAAACCGTCATGACCCGGGGCCTTACCACCCGCCGACCCGAATACTGTCTTATGCAGCTCAGTTATAGTTAAGGACTCTTCCAAACCTTCAAGGATTTCCCTGGGCAACAGGGAGCCCGGATTCCAATATAAAAACATCCCCTATTTCATTAAAGAGATTCGTAACCCCTTCTTCCAACACTTATCTCACGATTCGTAGTAAATTCTACGGCAATTTCTGAGTTGAGCTTTGATTTTGTCACAGAATAACGTTTTAAGCTTCTCCCTTAGCGAGGTTAGAGTAGGCAGACATTCCACAGCTAGGGATTTTTTATGTTTCCTCTCAACTCTCCCAATCTCTGCTATTAGATCCTGTACTTTCTTGTTTTTTTCTTTTTTGATTCTGGACCCGATCTTGATGAAAATGCCTCTGATAACACATTTGTGCACTTCCCATAAAGCCCCAGGACCAATTTCAGGGGAAGAGTTGAGCTGAAAAAAGTTTTTGATTTCAGACTGTATTTCCTCTAATATGCTTTGGTCCTCAAGCAACGACGTAGTGAGCCTCCAGGACCAGCTCCTCTGGATCTGGGTAGGGCAAGTGACAGTTAGAGTAACTGGGGCATGGTCCGAGACCGTAATGTTTCCAATGGTGGCGTCCGAGATCCGGCACAGAGAGGCCTGGGGAACCAAGAACCAATCGATCCTTGAGTAAGACCCATGGGGGCCTGGAGTAGAACGAGTAATCCCGCTCATTGGGGTGGAGTATTCTCCAGGGATCAACCAATTTATAGAGTGTAAGTGTTCTCTTTCATTTTTTAAGTCTCCTATATGATTTATGTGGGCTTCCCCTAGATGTGTCTAGTAGGGGTCAAGGGCGAGGTTGAAATCTCCTCCCACGACCAGCTCCCCTCTTTGAAGGTGGACAAGGTGCCAAGAACCGATTCTAGGAAGGCAACTTGATTTGCGTTCAGCAGGTACACATTGGCAAACGTATAGCTACAAGAGGCGATCTTCCCTTTAAGGAAGATCCACCTCCCCTCGTCGTCCGTCTTGAAATCCTCCAATTGCCAAGGGAGGGACGCGCTTAAATGTATGCTGACTCCTCGCGATCTGGAGTCTGTAGAGTAGCTATGGTATGCCCTTGTGTAATATCTGTTGCCGAGGGAGTGCGATTTGCCAACCTTAAAATGATTTTCCTGCAAAAAGGCCACCTATGCCCTTAGGCCTCTAAGGTTTCTTAGTATGAGAGACCTCTTTTCAGGATTGTTGAGCCTCTTAGCGTGTATCTCCGTCATAGTTAGGTCCACTCAGGACTGCTCACGTGGCTCGGTGAGCCGCGAGAAGCGCCCAGGGATTCGCACCGACTGAGGAAGGGTGAGAGGGCCGGGGGGGGGGGATCCGACTCAGTTATAAGAGGGTGTGGATGATGGGGGGAGTAAAACGAAACCGGGAAGGGGGGTGAATCTAGTGCGGAAGCAGTGCCTCCGCACAGGATAATACAAAAACTAGGTTTCCCCTCAGACGGGGTAAATTCAGTCAACGTGGGCAACGCGTGCCCTTTTGACCAGCCTATTGAGGGTGCTGCGTCCGACAAGAACTAGGAGGCTCTTCGAGGAACTTAGCCCATGCTCTCCCAAGTCATACTGACACATCACTCTCAACCACCTGGCGGTCAGGGGACCCCTGCTCGCGAGACACAAGGGTTCCGCGCACAGGGCTCCGTTTTCCAACAACAAAAATAATCGACTATAACAGTAGCATAAGCCAGGTCCTTACAGATGGACCAGAGCAAGACAGAAAACAAACAGAAGAACGTACTACGTAGTGTTAGCGAAAAATTGGCTCGAGGGACACCATTAAATGAGTCAACCATTATCAGTCGGGCAGCGACCCGCCTCCCAACTCAGACAGATGAACCAAGGGGGAGTGGGGACCAGGCCGCTCGCTTCTTCGGTTGTCCTTAAATGAAACGCCTGCTGGGCTCTCCAGCCGGTGCGATGCTCTGGAGCCCATCAAAGGCCCCTGCAAAGGGCCTCTGAGGCGCTTAAGATCCCGGAAGCTTCTCAGACCCCGATTTTTTTTTTTTTCCTTCTGGGCGGTCCCGCAGGCAACGGAGGTCCTCCTGGATCAAGCCAGTCAGGGATGCTGACTGGGTCACACTGTAGGAATTCAAACAGATCTTCGAGCTCTTGATATTTTTTCAAAATGAAAACCCCATTTGCGCTCTTGACTATCAGGTGAAAAGGAAATCCCCACCTGCACGTCGCTCCCTTGCCAGAGATGGTTTCAAGAAGGGGTCTCAACATTCTGCGCATCTGAAGAGTCCTTTTGGACAAGTCCTGCAATATCTTGATTGACACTCCTTTAAAGCTGAGGGGGCCTTTGTTCCATGCTCTCCTCAGGATTTCTTCTTTTAGTGAGAAGAGGTGGACCCTGCAGACGATGTCTCTGTGGAACGCGGGGCCTGTGCTCCTAGGGCCCAATGCCCTATGCGCTCTGTCGAGCTCCATGGGGGTAGAGAGCTCTCTGTTCAGCACTTCATTGAATATGGAGGTGACAATAGCTTTTATGTCTTCTGCGCCTTGCGATTCCGGGATGCCCTGATCCTCAGATTATTTCTTCTGTTGCGGTTTTCTAGATCGTCGAGGTGCAGGTGGCAGGATTTTATTATTGCTTCTTGGGAATCGTACCTAGCCTCCAGGGCCTGTAAGCGACTGGCATATGAAGGCCCTTCCGCCTCCAAGACCTGTACTCTGGTTGCTACTTCGGCTACTTCTTGGCCCACCGCAGTGATTTCGCGCTTGTGTCTCTCTTCGTATTTCACTATTAGGTTTTCAATTTCTCCTTTGGATGGTATACCTCTCAGAAGCGCGATAGTTTTTAAGTGAATCTCTCTTGAAGCTTTTCTTCGGCCGGAATTTCCACCTGGATTTCCATTCCCCAGTCATCAGGCGCTTCAGGAGCAGGAGTAAGGGCCCCGAGTGATACTGCTGGCGACATCATTGTAGGGCTTCTGCTCTGGGTAGTTGATATTCTTTCGGGGGAGGACTGGAGTGGGGAGGCAGGCGACCCCAACAGCGCACCCATACTCTCCTCCATTCTGTGTTCATCCTTCTTCTCCTATCTCTGCTTCGCCGGCCTCTGTGGGAGCGCTGATGGTTGGACCTCTGGGGCACGCTTCTTGGCACACGGGGGGGCGGGGGGGCGAGCGTCAGCTGCCCATCTTTAGGTGTGAAGGCAAACCTGCCGAGGCTCGCTGAAAAACTTTGCCGGTTTCTTGTGAGCCTCTCTTGCCCTTCCAGGCTTTGATGTTCATCCACCGCCTTCCTAAACTGTGGCACATCTCCCGGGGAAACCGAGCTTCTGTCTCTGAGGCAAGGGGTTCTGCGCGGCTTGTACCGTACCAGGCGCTTGCGGAGCTGTTAGTGTGAAAGACACATTTGAGCCTGATGTCTGCTCAGCGTGGCTGCGGCACAGTGCTGGTCTCTCCCTCTCCAGGGCTCGCTCCTCATGCTCTCTGACAGAGCTGCTCATAATTGTGCCGGACTGACTCTGCAGCTTTAAGGCGCTGCTGACATCAGAAGCCCTGTTCGGTGCGGCGAGAGTAGCGTCCGCCATCTTGCTACACCTCTCATTTGTTTCTTCTCCCCCCTCAGCGCTGCGAGGCAGATCGTCTTCCCGTGCTACGATGCCATCACCACATATGGCCTCGGGTGTTCCCGCAGCACTCACCATGCAGGCGCAGTCCACCGATCCTCCTCGCCTTCTCTCTCCCAACGATCCGGAGCGGGCCGTCGGACGGGCGCCATCTTAGTCCACCCCCCGCCCCAGCCTCCCGCGTCTCACCGCAGTCTGTGCAGTCTGCTGTTTCTGGTGGCGGTCCCTCCTCCTCATTTCCTCGGACCCGCGGCACCTCCTCGCCTTCTCCGCTGGACTCCTCAGAGGACGAGGGGGTAGCTGGTTCCGCTCCCCTCTCGCCACGCCAGTGGGATACTCTCTCTTCTTCGTCTTTACAGACGAACACCGGCTCGTCTGCGTCCCTCCACCATTTCTGTGTCTTCTGTGCTGCTTTGGCTTCTTGGACATCGTCTCAGCTGGTCGCCAATCGCCCGGTAAGTGGGGTAACAAGAGAACAGGAGAGCAGGGGATCACTCACACACGTCCTTCCCAAGTCATGCCGGGACACGCCCCCCAGATTTTAGTTCTTCCTCAGAGAAAATCAAGTTACATATTTACTATAGGACATAGTATAAGAAGCGTTTCTGCTGTGTTTGAAGAATACACACACATGATTTCATTAATAAAATAGCAGAAATGTCTGAATTTCCCCATGATGTATACCTTAGGGCAGTGTTCCCCAAACCTCAAAAGCCACAAACATACCTTAGGGCAGTGTTCCCCAAACCTCAAAAGCCACCAACATACCTTAGTGCAGTGTTCACCATAAAAACACATGCATTTGCCCAATTGGAACCTCTGGATAAACAAAAGCATAATCATATGTGGGCAATCTGTATGTACACGGTGGGGGAAACCTATAAGATAGGCTCTTATTCGGGGTGAAGGTCCGCTTTAAGTAGTCACTGAGTCTCATACCTAGTCTAGCAAACTTGGGTAATAGAGAGCAGATCTGCCAAGGGTACCCTTACCATCTTTATTGAGCAGCTCTTATGGTTGCCATAGCTTCTCATTCGTCGGTTCATAGAAATTCCAGCTATTATGTACAATCAATTTTATTTCCAGAACACTCTAAAGTGGACCAAAACCCGCCCTGGAGTCTGAGACCCCAGGGCAGACCGACTTTCTCCTGTGGGGGCACCCCGTACTGGGATGCCATGCTCTGTGAAACCCCCCAAGTTGCCTGATGCCTTTTCCTCGAGCCCATGGCGCGACCGGCGCCGGCATCACTCACTTTGGGTGTACGCTGACCAGCCAGCCGCAACTACATGGCTGTGCAGGACCGAACTACATCACTTTGCACAACCGAAGGGAGCAAAGTGATGTCGTTCGCAAGTGTGGCTAGGATTCCAGCAGGCTGCTCTAGCTGCAGCGTGGGATTTAGGAGACGTAAGTGACCTCTGCAACCTGGGGGGGTTTCACACAATACAAGAGTACAAACCCAAATGCTTGAAATTGAAAGAAGGTTCAGGATTTGTGTCAATACAAACAAAATCAACTAATTTTTCCAGCAGAAGGAGCATAAAAGCATTTTAAAATGCATATATAGCTCTCTGTATAGTGATTATTCCAATGTAGCTGCGGTGTTTGCAGTTTGTTTTCCTGGTCGTCAGGCAGTTGGGGGATTTCTGAAAGAAGAAAATACAGGATAAGTTCCTTGTGCAGCCACACCTAGACAGCATCTGTCTGTGAGTGCAGGCGGCGGGGGAATGCCCACAATGTTCCTTGTACCTACAGGGAAGTCAATTGTCACCTGTACACTCACATAACCTTCGCCTTTGTTCAGATCATTCGCATTCTTCTTCGCTGAATGTCAACTTTTTTTTAACACTCCTTTTCTTTAGAAGAAACTTAGTTTTAACATTTCCTGAACAATATGATACAAGGACATAGAAGCTATATAAAGCTATATTTCGTTTGTACAGGTTATAACATAAGTAAACTCACCAAGTCTTCCTAGTAAGTCAAGGCCTAGTTATGTTGGAAGAACAATTACCAGTGTTAAACCGGACCTTCAGCATCATTTAATGAAAAGCCCAAACCCTTAAAAAACTATTCCCCAGCATCTAAAATTAATATATTTAAAGTTGCTTACTTATTCTTTCCCCCACTGGGTTCCAACTCTGTTCTGGACTCTAGGATATGGGCGCCTCCATCTTGCCTCAGAAGCTTCACATATTAAAGGAGCAGTATCGCGAAATTTGCATTAAAAAACATAAATAATTAAATAGCCACACAATAGCTTCTAACATGTGTATAAATAATGTGGCGATAGAAAAAGGAAAAAATATCTGCCTTTCTTTTAAATTGTATAATGACAGTTGCTCAGTCCATTTGCTGAATAGGGGGATCTGCTGGGTTGTATTTAGTGAGCCGCTTCATTTAGCCCACTGGTCTCATAGCAACACTTTACCTCAGAGGCTGACACTGTAATCAGTGGTAACGGCTGTGTGTGTGTGTGAGGTGCTGCTTTTGTTATGAGACCACGTGACTCAAATGTGTAAAATCTATACAAAATAAACTAAACTGACTGAAAATAACTGAAATTCTTCTTTGAATAACTGTGCAGGAAAATCTAAAGGTATTAAAGTGGAACAAAACACTGAGTGGCCGACCCTGAAGTCTATAAGATCCGGCCATTGACCTTCCCCCTTGGACATCCTAAATCGGGATGCCCCACTGTGTGAAACGACCCCTGGATAACCACAGATCCCCCCATTTTTCTGGCGCGCTCACGCAGATAGTCATTTAGACAGGCCAGGCGGCCAGGAAGGTTACTGCTCAGGCTCCCCATCTGCGTGCAAACAGCGCTGATTGGATGAGAGCCCGCGCATGCGCTGTGGGACAGGGAAAGGTACGTTTTCACAGGCGAACTTGGGGATTTCACATATCAGGGCATCCCAAGTCAGGATGCCCCTAGGGGCACAAAACAAAACTCCAGATAGTGAAAATCCTGGGTTGGGCTTTGCTCAAAACACACAAAGCTGAAAGAAAGATCATATGGAAAAATGAAAAATAAGAATATGAAAGAGAAAATGGTAAACTGAAAGATTCTGCAGCAGAGCCAACATGAAGGGAAAACTGTAAAACTAAAAAAATGTTTAGAGCAAAAAAACAGGATGTAAACATAAAAATCCAATTCTGAAATAAAATAACCCCCCCCCCCCCCCCCCCCCCAAAAAAAAAAAAAAAAAAAAAAATCTGAGTCTGAGATTCGCACCAATGACTCTCTGGTTCAAACTGACATTGAATTTACCAATGAGCTAAATGACTTCTAGAGCTTTTCTCTCTGTTTTAGATATGAGTTCTGGCCAGGCAATGTTGCAATATTATCTTATGCTGGACGGCTGCCAGCACTGAACAGCTGATTACTTTGTTACATTGTTTCCCCCTCTCCTCAGCATGGAACAGGCCAGAGTGTCGGGCCCCGACACTCAGCAGACATAAACATGAGCTATTAGTCTCCAGCTGCACAACACAGACATCATTTTTTTCTAAATTTGTAATTCTTACTCCAACACTTAACTACATTCAAAGTACCATTTAAATATAAGTCACCAAGAAAAATTCGCGATACTGCTCCTTTAAGGAGAGGAGGGCGGGTTATAACTGTACTTTGCACAGACAGAGCAGAGCTGGGGTCAGGAAAAGGACAGCAATCCCAGAATGCAGAGTGGCATAGTCAGAAGACACTTCCTGTTTGCAGACATCCTGAGACTCCATGGGCCGCCATCAAGGCTCATAAAATGTACTAGCTGTAGGTAAGATGATTTTTAATGCGGGCAATCTGAATGTACAAGGTGGGGGAAACATAGGCTCTTAATTCAGGGTGAAGGTCTGGTTTAAAAATGTGTTATGTGCTGACCACAAGCTTGAAACAAATGCACGCAAAGCCCACAATGCAGAAAAATAATCCAAGCTCATGTGGTTTACTATTTCTGATATCATGTGTTCATTGGTTGAGACAGGTGGAAATAGATGGAGCGCCATGGTGGTGATGACTTATGTGCCACCAGGCCAACTGACCAACACCATCACAGCTGTCATCTGTCTCTCAACAATGTCATGTAACAATGGAGTGGGAGGGGGCATGAGGCATGCATGTTAGTTCCCTACCAACCATCTATAGCAGTGTTCCCCAAACCTCTCCCTGAGAGTCGCCAACAGATCATGTTTTGTAGATCTCCACATAGCAGCTCTATATGAGCGCAAATTTCTCTACCTGTGCATTTGGGTGGAGACTTGGAAAACCTGACCTGTTGGTGACGCTTGAGGAGAGGGTTGGGGAACACTGATCTATACAAATAGTGCTAAGCTTGGAGCCACGTCATGTTTTGGGGATCTCCACACAGAGCACCAATCACTTCACCTGTACATCTGTATAAAGATCTAGAGGAGAGGGTTGGGGAACACTGATCCATACAAAAAGTGCTAAGCTTGGAGCCACGTCATGTTTTGGGGATCTCCACACACTAGCACTATCTGTATAAAGATCTAGAGAAGAGGGTTGGAGAACAGTGCCAGGGGGTTTTACATTGCGGGCATCCCAAATTGGAGTGTCCCTAAGGAAATCCCTTTAGGAGACTTATTTTGGTATTCACTACAGTGGCTTGTCAGACCTTGGTACACCCCGCCATTGCAGTGAGTGGAGAGGTTGTGGCTATGCCCCTTTGACCTATGATGGACGGATGCAATCCCGACATGGAAGTGCTGGCCAATGACACTCTGACCCAACTGGCGTGCGATATTATCCACAGATCAGGTGAGTTGCTAATTGCTGGAACAGGAACAATTTGTTTGTCTTTTCAGTTGGGTGGTCAGTCACTTTAAAGTGGACCAAAACCCACGGCAATCAGATCGATTCCCTCCCCCCAGGGCATCAAAATCGGGATTCCCTGCTGTGTGAAACCCCCAAAGTCGCCCATACACTTATGTTCTTTCCCGGTCCAACGGCACATGCGTAAGACATGGCCGCATCCCTGCTACCCCTCTAGCAGGGCACGTACCCATTCACAAATGCCTGGCACGGGCACGTTACCTTTTAGAGGGTAGCGGGGGATGCGGCCGTCAGCACGCTTGGAGCCGCTGGCCTTAGACGTGACGTCAGCGGATCCGAGCGGCCGTGTATGCGGTATGCCGTAGGACCGAGAAGAGGAGAGTTGACTTTGGTGACTTGGGGGGGGGGGGGCGGGGTTCACACAGCAGGGCATCCCCTATCAGGGTATCTTAGGGGCAAGGACCAAAACCCAGGATAGTCAAAATCCTGGGTTTTGGTCCACTTTAAGCCTAACATGGGTCTCTCCCCAAAGTGTCCTATTCCTCTGTTATGTCTTACATCCCCCCCCCCCCCCCCCTCGGGGCACAGGGTACTATCCTGAGCTCTCTGTAAAAGGTGCACCAGGAAGCAACATATCTCCTTATCCCCTCTTTTTTAATTTCCTTTCCACATTTTCTTCATAGACTCCTTTCTATATTTGTTCCTTCTGTTTAACACCTTCCCTTCATCTTTTTTCCACATTCCTCTTACCTCTTCTTTCACCTTCTGTGTTTTTCTCTGATGTTCCACTCTTTTTCCACACACCTTTTTTTTTAAACCTTAATCTCTCCTTTCCACATTCTGCCCATCTCCCTTCCGTTTCAACATATTTAAGTCTTTCTCCCTTTATCCTCTTTTCTCTCACTCTCCCTCTCTCATTTCCACATTCCCTTGTCTCTTTCTTTCTTTCTTTCTTTCTCTCTCTTCCTCTCTCTCTCTTTTCTACCTTACACTTTTTCTGTGCTCTTGCTTTCTCCTCTCTGTTGCTTTTCTTTGTTCCCTTTTTGAACATGAAAATATGAATGTTCACCGTGCCCAAAAGAGATGGGTCAGTCAGGCCCATCCTGGACTTGAAGATCCTCAACAAATTTGACAGATGCAGGCCTTTTCGCATGGAAACTTTGCCCTCTGCTATCAGTTCCCTGCGTCCAGGGGACTTCATGACCTCCGTGGACATCAAGGATGCTTACCTTTATATTCCTGTTTTTCCAGGTCATCAAAGATTCCTCAGGTTGGCTCTGGAGGATCAGCACTACCAATTTGTGGCATTGCCCTTCGGTCTCACTTCAGCCCCCAGAGTGTTCACCAAGGTGCTGGCAGGAGTGATGGCTCTGCTCGGGGCTCAGGGCATTCGCGTGCTGCCATATTTGACTACATTCTCATCACTTCTCAGTCCCTCCGTCAGGCAGAGCTGGATACTCAGCGAGTAGTTTCTACTCTAGAGTCATTTGGCTGGGTGATCAACGATCCCAAGTCTTCCCTGTCCTCCTCCTTGGCGGCGCTTTCCATCCAGCCCCCCTACTTTACTAGACACCAGGACAAGGTGGTTTTTCGCTTCAAGCCAGATTTTCTGCCTAAGGTTGTGTCTGCCTTTCATCTGAATCAGGACATTGTTCTTCCCTCCTTGTGCCCTAATCCTAGTAACTCTAAGGAGAGGGTTTTGCATTCCTTGGATGTGGTTAGGTGTCTGAAGTACTATCTGGTGGCTACTGCACCTTTCAGAAAAACTGATGCTCTTTTTGTGGTCCCTTCTGGTCCTAGGAAGGGTTTGGCTCCTGCTAAATCTACTATCAGCAAATGGATCCGTCAGGCTGTGATTCAGGCCTACTTACTGCTCATTCCACTCGTGCTATTGGTGCCTCTTGGGCTTTTCAGCACCAGGCTTCTGTTGAACAAGTTTGCAAGGCCGCTATTTGGTCTTCTGTTCATACTTTTTCAAAGTTTTACAAGGTTGATGTCAGGGTCTCAGCTGATGCTGCTTTTGGCCGCAAGGTTCTGCAGGCAGCAGTGGTCTGACCTGTCTGTTGTTACCTTTGGGGATCCCACCCTACTTTATGGACACTGCTATTGGATGTCCCAAGAGTAATGAATCTTATCTGGAGCAGGACGTACTGTATACTTAAACAATTCTGTGATTACTCACCTGTAGAATTGTTCTTTTACAAAGGTTTTATTAAGGTTTTCAAGTACAAAAGACAGCATATCAAAAATCACATGCTATGACATTATCTAACAGATGTGTCTTAAACTGTTGTCAACTGAAATAAAGCTTATAGTCTCTCTGCTGACTATTATGGATCTCGTTGTCTGATTTTGTGCGCTAGTGTCCTGGATTTGACGGATAAAAGGATATAAAAGAATTTTTAACTGAAATTTAGTTGAACTGGTTGCTGATTAAACCTTCTAAGGTAAACCTTGATCTTAATCTTTGCTTTGGTCCAAAGTGCTGTCTTTGCTGATATCAAACATTATAGACATAGATTTTAAGAATAACACAAACAAATATGAGTTGGAAGAAATAGGTTTGGAGCGGGTGGGGGGGGGAGGCGGGGAAGTGGCTTGAGTAAGATTACCAGAGATGGTGTATTGGTGTTCTTCAGGATAGTCCAGAGGGGGGGAATTAATTACACTGGGAAGACCGGGTCAACCCGGGAGTTCTGCAGGCCTATATATTCCACCCATGGGTCCCACACTTTCCTGAACTTATCATAGGAATCATTTACTATTGCCGTTATTTTTTCATTGCAAAGGGTGTCAGATATTATATTTTGTATCTCTGACCAAGGGATGGAGGGCATTTTCCAACACCTGGCTATCTTGGCTTTCACTGCTGCGAAAATATGGAGGGCTAAATACCATCCTGCTTTGGAGAATGTGCCCATTTTCAGAGACAGAAGGGCTTCCCAGGGGTCTTTGTTCAATGGTGTATGGAGGACTTCTGATATAACTTTATAGGCCCTATGCCATATGTCTCTAGTTACCGGGCAGTCCCACCAGACATGCATCATGTCGCCTCTGATGTTACAGCCTCTGAAGCAGCAAGGGGATTCTGAAGGGGAGAATTTATTGATCCGATCAGGGGTGTAGTACCATCTGAACATCACTTTGTATGCATTTTCCAGCACTAGAGCGTTACTGGATACTTTCTTAGTTTGGCCCCAAATGCTTTGTCAAGCTTCTGGGGTTTTGTATCTCCCAAGTCTGACTCCCATCTTGCCATATAGGCGTGCCTGATCGGGTCTGGTGGGGGGGCCAGAACGGAGTATATACCAGAGATGAGTCCGCCACTGAAATGATCGCGTATGCATCTAAGTTCAAAGTCTGTTCTCCTATAAGGAGGGGAGGATTGTTTTAGTAAGCATTTAATAAAGTGTTGTATTTGAAATAGTCTGAACATCTCATGTGGCGGGAATGGATCTCTGGGTGACAGCTCTTGCATAGATTTCATTCTTGTCGGTATACCTAAATTGTCCACTATCATAAGATTTTTCTGTGTCCACCAGTTAAAGCTGGTTGGATGTGTGATTCCCTGGAGGAAACATAGGGTTGCCTAACAACGGAGCGGCTGGTGTGTGGGGTGAAGTGAACTGGTGCTTAATTTTGTCCCATATTGATAAAGAATGAGAGTATGGAGGGGAGAAGTTTGGGCCTGCGTGCTTTGGGTGTCCATAATAGAGCAGCTGGCGACGTCGTACCACATTGCATTCTGTCAATGGAGACCCAAGTGGGAGCATAGTTAGAGGTGTGCAGTAGAACTAGTGGAGCTATTTGGGCAGCAAGGAAATACTTATGTAGGGATGGGAAGGCAAGGCCGCCGTGTTCCTTTTTGCAGAACAGTGTGGCTTTTTTAACCCTATGTTTAGCTTTGTTCCAGGTGTATGCTAGAATTTTCCGTTGTGCTATATCTAGCGCCTTTTTCGGGACTAGTATTGGGAGGACCCTGAATAAGTACAAGATCTTAGGATAGTCTCACCATTTGCCATGATGTTAGTAATTTATCAAGAGTTTTGAAAAGTTCTGGGTAGTTTGCGTTGTAGAGCTTATCATAGCTGTTTGTAAGTTTGATTCCTAAATAGGGTAGTTTCTGGGTCCGGGTCCAGGCAAAGTTATTAGTTAATGTTTGTCTGGTATTGCTTGTTAAGGAGATATCTAAGGCTGTTGATTTTGAAGCATTTAGTTTTAGGCCTGAGATGTGTCCGAAGTCTGAGAGGAGTTTAATGGCATTGGGTGCTGAGATGTGGGGGGATGTCAACATGAGGAGCATGTCATCCGCAAATAGAGATATCTTATGGTCTTGATTAGCTAGTGGGATTCCTTTAATGGAGGGGTTTTGCCTCATTTTCATTGCTAGAGGCTCCAAGGCTAAAATAAATAATATGGGAGATAGGGGGCAGCCCTGCCTGGTGCCTCCCTGTATGGGAAAATTTGAGGAGTTAAAGCCAGCATATTTAATGTGGGCGGATGGTTGGGTGTAGATGGCTGAGATCCAGGAGAGGAAGCTGGGGCCAAAACCCCATTTTTCTAAAGTGAAGTGGAGGTATTGCCAGGAGAGGGAGTCAAAGGCTTTTTCTACGTCAAGAGAGAGTAGCATGGCTTCAAGGTTAAGACCCTTTACGCCTTCTATTAGTTGTAATATTCTTCTGACTCTATCTCCAGCTTGTCTCCTGGGCACAAAGCCTACTTGGTCCCTGTGTATTATGTCCCCAGGAAACTCATTAATTCTATTAGCTAATATTTTAGTTAGTATTTTTAAATCTATATTCAGTAGTGATATTGGCCTAAAGTTTGTCCAATTTTGATGTCCTTGCCCGGTTTGGGTATCATGACTATTGCTGCTCTCAGCATATCTGGTCCATGTGATGGCCTTGTTTTATATAATTGTACACTTTAGCCAAACGTGGGGCTATGATGGGGGCCAGTTTTTTATAGAATAGAGCTGAGAATCCGTCAGGCCCAGGCCTTTTATTGTTTTTTAATGTTTTAATTGCTTTTAGTACCTCTTCAACTTTAATATTATCATCCACCATTTCCTCTTGGGTTGTGGTGAGAGAGGGTACTTTGAGGTCTTCAAAAAAGGCCTGAGTTTTAGGGATGTCCAGTTGAGAGGGGGCGTCATATAGTTCAGAGAGGCCCAAGGAGAATTCTTCTAGGACTTTCTCGGGGTTACTAGTGATTAGCCCTGAGCGGGTTTTGAGCTTTACAGGCTTTTTTACTTGGTCTTGGCATTTGAGCTGGGAAGCTAAAAGTGTCCCAGGTTTATTTGCGGAGATGTAGTACCTTTGTTTGGCCCTCCTGTATCTTCCCTCTGCTTCCTCTGTTTGTAGAAGGTTGAGCTTGGTTCTAGAGCGCTCCATTTTATTCTGGTGCCCTGGGGAGGGGTTAGTTTTAAAGTTCTCTACATCTCTCAAATATTGGGCCTGTAACTTGTTTGCTAGGGCTATTCTTTCTTTCTTCTTCCTGGAAGCCAGGCCCAAGAAGTACCCTCTCATGACTGCTTTAAAAGCTCCCCACAGCATCGTTGGGGGGGGGTTTCTTGATTTTCGTTGGAGGTAAAGTAATTCATGGCAGCCTGGCTTGCCTCCTCCACTAGGTGTGTTGAGGATAGGAGGGAGTCATTTAAAGTCCAGGAGGAGGGTTTGGGCTTTATCATTAGAGAATTGCATGGGATGGCCACCAGGTCGTGATCTGACCAGGGGATTGGGTGTATCCTGGCTTGCTCAACTTGTGGTAAGAAGGAGGAGGGGATAAGGATATGGTCAATTCTTGTGGAAAGTTTATGTGGGGCAGAATAATGTGTATAGTCTTTCCTGTGGGGGTGTTGGTCTCTCCACCGGTCTGACAGCCCGTAGTTTCCTAACAGGTCTGCGAACCGCTTACTGGCTTGGGTCACTTGGGCGTTTGGGGGCAGGGACCTGTCCATGCAGGGGTGAAGTCACCTGTAGAATTGTTATTATGAGTATACAGTACGTCCTGCTCCACCCCACCCTTGGTTTGCATCCTTGGATCCCCTGTATGGTGATTGTTATCATTGTTTTATAGTTACTGGTTGGTTCTGTTATCATTCTCCCGGCTTCTCGTTAACTGCTTTTCAATGCTGGGGATTTGTGGGAGGTCCCGGGTATTTGAGGGGCCGAGAGGAGCCAATTTTGCGGTCTCTGCAGTCCAGCCCCATCTGGCGGAGTAATACCCAAGAGTAATGAATCTTATCTGGAGCAGGACGTACTGTATACTCATAATAAATATTCTACAGGTGAGTAATCACAGAATTGTGAGGGAGTTTTCCTTTAAGGGGGGCACCACCCCGAACTCCTTCACCAAAGGCTGAGCCTGCTTCCAGCAATGTGCTGACCAGGGCCACTGGGCCGAAACATGTGTCCACAGGTAGGAAGCGATGGCTTTGTAAATAATAGAAGATATTCTCAAGCATTGCACACCCAGCCGTCTATTTCTGTCTGCTTGAGATATCACAAAGACAAAATGTAAATGCTTTGTGTTTAAGAGAGCGCTCTGTACCAGTGTTTTCCATAAATCACTTGTTCATGTAATATAAGGCAGTGGTCAGACGTGTTTATGCGCCTGTTTATCCCCGACTCTTGTTTAAGCATAAACATGTAATTAGAGCTGTACCTACTCCTTACATTGCTGTAACCAAAATGAGCCGGGGATTTCCCAGGTCTGCTTCCTATTCACTAACTGCAGGGATTTCAGCCCGTGTCTCTCTATGACTCTGGTCTCTTTAATCTGGTTTCCTGTCCAAAGATAAGTCGCCTCCTATTTCAGTTTTATTCTTAGTCTTATATTGCCTTCTTTCCCCAAAAGATTTGATAACTTTCCTTTGCCGTTGCAGACGGTAAAAGTGAAAGTCAAAACGAATCTAAAAGATTTTCTTGGATCCTAAAAATGCATTTATTAAAAAGGACGCGTCCGGGCAAAAGAGTAAAAAAAAAAAAATTCTCTGCTTTAAACCTTGTAGCGGATGGCTCCTGTTCCGCAATCTCTATATTCCCCCCCGCTCTGAGGGTTGGACACCACGATTGAGGCAACAACCCCCCCCCCCCCCCCGCCAATATCACAATGAATGTGCTGCTTCCTTCTCAGTGTACAGAAAAGTGTGGACCAGGCACTGCCCTGCTCTGGGGCCTGGATCTTGAAAACAAGTGAGTATAGGCCTGGATCTTGAAAGCAAGTGAGTATGGGCAATCATGGGGGGATCACTGGGCAATCATCACTATGGGGGATCTAAGGTGAGTTTAGCTGTGAATACCTTAAAGTGGACCCAAACTCACCCGATCACCCCGGGAATCTTTAACATTCCAGGGCTGATCAATTCCCTCCCCCTGGGGCATCCAAAAGTGGGATGCCCCACTGTGTGAAACCCCCCAGGTCGCACCATTCACTTACCTTGTTTCCCGGTCCAATGGCGCGTGCGCGATCCGCGGCCGCATTCCTGCTATCCCTTTAACAGGGCACTTGCTCGTGCCAGACATTTGTGAATGGCCGGTGCGGGCATGCTCCCTGTTAGAGGGAAGCGGGGAATGCGGCCGCCAGTGCGCTTGGAGCCAAATCGGGATGCCCTGCAGTGGGAAACCCCAGGGGTTGTCCACAAAATGTTAACCACAGCGGCCGCATCCCTAGCATATCTGGACGTGCTCCCGCGCTCGGATAGGCTGGTAACAGGAGGGCTTTTCAGTCTAGAGGGAACTGAAGATGCAGTCACTCATGCTCCAGATTTCCAAGCTTTGTATCTATATGTGTGTCTTCTCTGTGGACCCTTATGGCTGCAATCTTTTATAGGGGACCTTTAGCCTTGGGACTGCTGCCTCCTCCCTGCTTAGTAGCCAATGAAAATGCCCAAATGTGGCCCATTTACTCATTCCACCAACCTGTGATGTCTTTGGCTCACCATTAAACCTAATGTCAACCAATAGGGTTCAGAAGCAGGGTGTGCACAGTGCCATGCCCCTCCTCTTCCTGGCACATTTACCCCTATTATATAAATCCCTTATAGGAAGCTGCTGTAAAGTTCCTGATGTTTTCCAGGTATATAATATATTAATGCTGGTGTGCTTACTCTTCCCTGCCTAGATTGTCCCTCCTTTTATGACATAAAGGTGAAGATTGCCAAACCTTTAAGCCTGTCCTGAAACTGGCCAACTCTCCATGAGCAGCATCCTAGTGGAGCTTTATTAAATAAAGTTCTGTCTTTTGTGATCAGACTGAAAGGACGATTAGATTTCCACTATTGGGGACAGTTCTTCACTCTATTTAAAACTTGTTTACTGGAGTTGGAGCTTGGATTCTGCCACCACCTCCCCCTTGGTGTGACCCATCTCCCAAATCCCTCCTGATTTGGGATGCCCTGATTGGTGAACCCCCCCCCCCCCCCCTTGGCTAAAGTGCATACACAATTGCCACAGCACCCAGTGCTCGCTCCATCCACTTTGCCCTCACACATCAACAGACATTCAAGTTTTCCTGGCACGTTATGCACATGGCTAATGAATGCCGCCATTCTCTGGGGATCGCCAGTTCAAGGTAAGTATCGGGTGCACCAGGGGGTCTTACAAATAAGCAGAATACCAAATCAGAATGCCCCAAGGGGCAAGCTTTCCCCCGACCCTACAGTCTTTTATTCTCTAGCACCAGCTGATATGGGGTTTTGGCCCTCATTAAACCTACTTCTCTGGAGCCAGTTGATGATTATTTTTGTAATAGTAACATAACCTCACAATGACTCCTCTTTCCTCCATTGTTCCTAATTTAGGAGCTACAGAAGTTTCTTCAGTTTGTGAATGCCCGGCCCCCCTATGACATTGTGGTGGATGGACTCAATGTGGCGTACCTCTCCAGAAAGGCAGTTCTCTCCCAGTCTGTGAGTAATCTATAAGTCACAACTACACATCAGTACTGGAAATAAAGTTTAAAGCATAGACTTATCTTGACACACTTAATGGAGCTGCTAAAACGTATTGAAAATCCTGCCTTAAAGTGATACAGCAGGCAAAGGTAATTGTTACACCATTGTGTCGAGCGACACACAATTGGCGCTGTCCTAAACTGTTTTCCGTTTTTAAATTGAAGCAGAAATGGCCAAGATATTGAGGTTAAAGGCTATGGGACTGCAAACGCGTTTTTCATGCAGTAACGCATGAGTTTCACATTTGCGGCACCATATATTTTAATGAGATTCAATACATGGAACAATACAGGAAACGCAAACACAAAACTGAATTCCTACCGCAAAACACATGCCACAAGCATGACCAGACAGATGTGAATGTAGCCTAAGCCTGGGGTGGGGGATTGGCCACTGGGATTCCTCTTTAAAGTTGGCCAAAACCCACAGAGATTGATCTCTCCCCTGGGGTATCCAGAATCGGGATGCACCATTGTGTGAAACCCCCCAGGTAGCCCATAAACTCACCTTCTTTCCCAGTCCAACAGCACATGCGTGAGCAGTGGCTGCATACCTGCTTGAGCAGATCCGAGCTTGCTGATTGGAAAAACGTCCGCGCATGTGTCGTAGGACCAGTAAGAGGTGAGTTTGTTTGGGCGACCTGGTGGGTTTTCTACACAGCGGGGTGCCCCGAGTGCAAGCACCAAAACCCAGGATAGTCACAACCCTGGGTTTTGGTCCACTTTGATCTTTTTGCTGAAATATTTTTTCAGTTAAGGTCATATCTCGCCAGTAAATGTACATTTTCTGCTTTGTTAATAATTTCAATTGCCTTTCACTATAAGCAAGCCAGTTGAATAGCTAGCGAAACTACAAAAAGTCTGCCTATTAATTCCAGTAGGAGCCTTCCACATGGCCTCCAACTGCCATCCAGGGCTTCCCTGGTGACAGATTTACTTTAAAGCAGACCAAAACCCTAAAAGACTGTGAAAGTTCTTTTTTCCGATTTGGGATAACAAGGCAAAAGAGGATAACGATAACAAGGGAGGGATGAAGCAAGCCGCGCTGTACACCGTAAAAACAATTCTACAGGTGAGTAATCACAGAATTGTATTTTTCCTGGTGTACAGCACGGCTTGCTTCATTTCAATTCTTCACATTTGGGACATCCAACAGCAGTGTCCATGAAGAAGGGTGGGATCCCCAGTGAGCAACAGCAGGCAGTTCAAGACACTACCGCCTGAAGCACCTTGCGACCAAAAACAGCATCAGCTGAGGCCCTAACATCAACCTTGTAAAACTTAGAAAAAGTATGAACGGAAGACCAAGTAGCGGCCTTACAAACTTGTTCAACAGAAGCCTGGTGCTGAAAGGCCCAAGAGGCACCAATAGCCCTAGTGGAATGAGCCGTAACACGAAAAGGGGGTTCCTTCCCCTTAGCAGAGTACGCTTGCACCACCGCCTGTCTGATCCACTTGCTGATAGTGGATTTGGCTAGAGGCAAACCCTTCCTAGGCCCGGCAGGAAGGACAAACAGAGAATCCGACTTCCGAAAAGACTCAGTGGCAGTTAAATAGAATTTGAGCGCCCTGACCACATCCAGAGAAAGAAGGCTTCGTTCCTTAGAATTAGAAGGGGCAGGACACAAGGAAGGCAAGACAATGTACTCATTGAGATGAAAGGCAGAAACAACCTTGGGCAAAAATTCAGGTTTAAAACGGAATACCACCTTATCCTGATGCCGTTCAAAATAAGGAGGCTTAACAGAAAGCGCCGCCAGCTCAGAGACACGACGCACAAAAGTGATAGCCACCAAAAAGGCCACCTTAAGAGTCATAATGGCCAGCGCAGCATTGCACAAGGGCTCAAAGGGAGGACCCTGGAGAGCAGAAAGCACCAAGTTCAAATCCCACACCAGTAGCAGGGGCTTATGCGGTGGACGTACATGAGTAACTCCTAGGAAAAAAGTCTTGACAAGCCTATGATTGGCGAAAGATCATTGGAAAAAGATTGCCAAGGCCGAAACCTGGCCTTTGAGGGTACTCCGTTGTAGACCCGACTCCAGACCATGTTATAAAAACTCCAAAATCCTAGAAATGGAGTGCGACAAGGAAAAGACTTAGACTCGCACCAGGCAATGTAAGCATCCCAGACCCTATAATAAATCAAAGAAGAAGATTTCTTCTGAGCCTGAATCATAGCACTGACTACCGAAGCCGGCAATCCCTTATCCATCAGGATGGAGGTTTCAGCAGCCAATCTGTCAAAGACAGCACTTGTAAATTGGGATGGCGCAACTGTCCCTGAGAGAGAAGCCCTGGATTGTCGGGCAGGATGAAGTGATCCACCGCCATCTGGACGACATCCGTGAACCATACTCTCCTCGGCCAGCGGGGGGCCACCAGAATGTTTGGTACCCCCTCCTGGGCTATCTTGCGCAGCACCCGCCCCAGGAGAGGAAATGGAGGAAGCACATAGAGGAGCCAGAAATCCGTCCTGGGAATGGCTAGAGCATCCGGCCAGCGGATCCCTTGACAGAGAGACGAATCTTGGAAGCTTGTGATTGTGACGGGCCGCAAACAGGTCCACGTCCGGCTGACCCCAGCGGCGACACAGGGCATGAAAGATCTAGTTGTCGAGGGACCATTCCCCCAGACGAGACATCCCCCTGCTCAGGGAGTCCGCCTCCTGGTTCTCCACCCCTGGGATGTAAACCGCTGAGATGCAGGGAACATTCTCATCTGCCCAAGACAATATCAGGGACACCTCCTTCAGGGCTCGTCTTGCCCTGATGATTGATGTAAGCGACATCCGTCTGATTGTCCAAACGGACCTGGAGCGCACGACCCCGAAGGTGGGGAGTCAACTGGAAGAGAACCAACCTGATCGCCCTCAGCTCCAGGAGATTGATAGGCGTGTGGGCCTCCTGAGGGCCCCACTGGCCCTGGAACTTCAGTGAGTGCCAAAACCCTCCCCAACCGGTCAGACTGGTGTCCGTGGTGACCATCTCCCAGCACGGAGGTTGAAAAGACCTGCCCGCTAGAAGATTCCTTGAGTCCAACCACCATGAGAGGGACAGTCTGGCCAGAGGGGACAGAGCGAATTCCCGCTCCAGGGATTCCTGTTTCCGATCCCAAACGGTCAAGAGATTCCACTGAAGAGGTCTCATGTGGAACTGGGCGAAGGGTACAGCCTCGAAGCAAGACACCATGAGTCCCACCAACTGCATCCCCAGACGGATGGAAGGATGAATACACGACAGCAGCGCTCCCGCCTGCATCTGAAGGCTCTCTACCTTGTGCGAAGTATCCAGCGTCATGCCCAGGAAGGACCTCACCAATGATGGAGTGAGCGAAGACTTGGGATAATTGATCACTCAACCGAAGGACTCTAGGGTGGACACAACCACCTGAGTATCCCTCTCTGTCTGATGAAAAGATGGAGCAGCAATCAACAGGTCATTCATGTAAGGAAGAATGCGAATGCCCTGGCTCCTCGGGAGGGCCATGACACCCGCCAGCACCTTGGTGAACACCCGAGGGGCCGAAGTGATACCGAACGGCAAGGCCACAAACTGGTAGTGCTGATCCCCCAGAGCGAACCTCAGGAACTTCTGATGCCCTAGGAAGATAGGAACATGCAGGTAGGCATCCTTGATGTCCACAGTGGTCATAAAGTCGCCTGGCCGAAGAGCGCTCACCGCCGACTGTAAGGTCTCCATGCGGAAATGTTTGAACCTGACAAATCTGTTGAGACCCTTTAGATCCAGGATGGTTCTCAGGGAGCTGTCCTTCTTGGGGCGAAGTGACCCCCGAAAGGGCCGAGAATGTTTCCTACGCTGAGGGAGCCGACCATCCTTGGTCCAAACATCAAGACGTTCCCCAAAAAGACGGAGTCCCGTGAAGGGAAGTGCAATGGCAACAATAGCCGTGGCACAGACCGGGCGTAAGCCCGTCCCCACAAAGGTGAAGGCGTGACAAGCTAGTTGATCCATACGCCGGTCGGCATTATTGCGCAAGGTAGTGGTGTCAGGAGACGGCATAATAGAAGTATTGGACAGCCCCAGGACAGGGGCGTCCACCTCGGGGGGACAAGACTAACGGTGAACCAAGTCGGCCGAGAAGGGATACCTTCAATCCAGTCCCTTGGGCACCGAGGGCAACCTGTTAGGCCGTTCCCATTCTTTGATGACCATATTGGAAAAATGTCCCTGCTCCGGGAACTCTAAGCGTTGCTTGTCAGGACGGAAGAGCTCACCCTGCTTCCTCTTTGCCGCCTTAGGGGGAACGATGTGTAAAGTATCAAAAACGGACGACAAAAGCCTATCGGTATCATCCCGGAGCCCAGAATCCTCGCCTGAGGAGGACCCTGGTTCGCTATCAGACTCGCCATGACAATCCCCAGAGGAATCGAAGTCACGGAACGATTCCCACTTCTCCATGGATTCACGCCGCCATAGGTATCATAAACCTCATCATCATCGGCAAAGAGGGACAAGTCCGTATCCAGGTGCCTCTTTTTACTAGAGTCCTTGCCGGCGGCCGGTCGGGCCAGTTGCCTCTCAATGCTGGCAACGCGCAGCGCCAGGTCCGAATGAGATCCCCTACTGTCTTCCCCCTAGCTGGGAGCTAAATGCAGGCGTGGGGGAGTAGGCGAAGCTGCAGGTAGAGCGGGACTAGGTAGAGAAGTGCTCGACCCAACCTGATCCGCAATGACACCCTGGGCGCAGAGGACACAGACCACGCTGCGACCGCTCACAGGGGATGCCCCGCACATGAGGCACAACTGAGCCCGCCCCAAAAGGCCCCCAAGCTCGCTATCCCCAGAAGCCTCCATATGGTGATTGTCAGCTGAAACAATAGCCAAAAAAATAGGCAGCAGGGCAAGGCCCAACCCGGAATCTCCCGACAGGGTACCCTATGCAAAAAGGGGGAGGGGGGTGGATAGAACTGGGAGAAACCACAAGCAAAATGAGGATAACACTTGGCCAGTCTGAAAACACAAAAAAAGACCCAGTGAGCATCCCACAGCTCATGCGCAATTCAAAAATGACAGCATAACCAAAGACTGGACTCACGGACCGAGGAGGCAGCGAGCGAGGGACCAGCAACCAGCAATAGTGTCCTCAAGGGAGCAGCAGGCAGAGCATGACGCAAATCACGTCACCGCGTGGCTCCGCCCCCCATTCAGCGCGCGAAGGTCTGGGCACCCTATCGATAATGGCGCCCGGAAAGGAGAGGGGGAAGGAGCCCCCTCCTGAGCTGCCCCGCAAAGCGGCGCACGGCTCCACAGCAGCGGGGACCCGGGCGGTGGGCCGCAGCGACACGGCCAGCCCCCGCACCCCCCGGCCCGGGCAACCGGCCGAGGGGAGAGGAGGAGGGGGGGGGGAAGTAAGGCACAGTAAAAAGAGAAAAAAATGTGGAGAAGCACGCACAAACACGCTCCCTGGGAATAAAGCTTGTGGGATGAGGGTCCTAGGTGGTTTCTCCCCCCCCATATAGGCTCACCATAGCCTATGGCCGGCTACCCTTTGGGTCAGGGTCTGCGGCCCAGAGCAAGCTCTGTGAACACCCGACCCTAAGGTGTTCCCCTACCTTCACCTGAACAGTCAGCCGAGGCTGGGAGGCAGAAAAAGGGGTCCGGAACAGGTGGGAATAGGCCAGCAGGGCCGACGGGCTTGGTACGCACCGCTCACCTGCAAGCATCAGAGAGAGCAAATCTTCTGTCTTCGCAGTCAGGACTGCAGAAAAACTCTGGGGGTCTCTGGGTAATTCCTGCCCTTTTTATGGGTCGGGAGGAGCCACAAGTCTTCCTGCAGTCGACTGCGCCACCTTGTGGGCGGATTACCCAAATGTGAAGAACTGAAATGAAGCAAGCCGTGCTGTACACCAGGAAAATATTTGCTCTCATGTTGACAGTAAGCCTCCGAACTTGATGCCACAGCGACAAAGCCTTAAGGCGTGCATTCAGTTCATCAGCCGTGGCTCCTTTTGGTGTTATAGGCAAGGTCTGCCTGAAATCACCAGCAAGCAAGACCAAGGCCCCACCCATTAGTTGGGTCTTATCTCTTAAGTCTCTCAGTGTTCGATCTAATGCATCCAGAGCATGGTGCCTTCATCCCAGACAATAAATTGACAATTGAGTTGCATTGCATTTGATCAGCTTGCAGTCCTGCATGAGTTTGCTGAGGAGTCACTGCAGGTTGTGATGCAGTTTTCTTCCTGGCAATGCTAGATTTTCTGGCAAATAAGCGAGTTTTCTTTGGAGGGATTTTGCCAAATTGAAGGTAACGTTAGACTCTGAAGATGAAGTGGTGTCTTAAAAGCCAAGTACAATACACTTAAACCGGACCTTCACCATGATTTATTGAAAAGCTCAAATCCTTAAAAAACTATTCCCCAGCACCTAAAGTTAATATATTTTAAGTTTTTAGTCACTTATTATTCTTTCCCCCACTGGGCTGCAACTTTGTTCAGGACTTTAGGATACGGGCGCCGCCATCTTGACTCAGAAGCATCACACTTACTAAGGAGAGGAGAGCGGGGGTGCCGGTTATAGCTGTGCTTTGCTCAGACAGAGCAGAGTTGGGGTCAGGAAAAGGTCAGCAATCCCAGAATGCAGAGCAGCACAGTCAGAAGGCACTTCCTGTTTGCAGGCTGCCTGATGTTCCATGAGCCGACATCTTGGATGTTTAAAGGCTCATAACATGCAGTAGATGCAGGTAGGATGATTTTTAAAGTGGACCAACACCCAGGATTTTGACTATCCTGGGTTTTGGTCCACTTCGGCGGGGCACCCCGATCGGGGGTGCCCCGCTGTGTGAAACCCCCCAGAAACCCCAAAAAACTCACCTCTCCCCGCTCCCACGTGAACGCCGCAGCCAATCCCCGCCAACGTCCAGGCGGGGGACAGGAACGTCCAAGCCGCTTCCGCCGCCTCCCGCGCGTCACTCTCGGCGCGCGCACGTCTGGAGGGGCGCGCGGGAGGCGGCGGAAGCGGCGGCGGATCAGGTAAGATCTTTTTGGGGTTTCTGGGGGGTTTCACCCCGCGGGACATCCCGATCTCGGATGTCCCGCGGGGTGGGAGGTGATCGGCCCGGGAATCTTATAGATTTCCGGGCCGATCACCCCTGGGTGTTGGTCCACTTTAATGTGAGCAATCTGTATGTACAGGGTGTGGGAAACATATAAGATAGTCTCTTTTTCAGAGTGAAGGACCGCTTTAACAAATATGAAATCAAAATATGCCAATGAAGTCAGTAAGAAGCTGCAGCTAGCCATCCCTCTCTGTTATTAATGATAACTCTAGCATGTGTCCAAAGAGCAGAATATAGAATGGGACATGTTTTCACTGAACTATTGTAAAAGAAAAATGAGGCATTTGCCGCTGGCAATCAATCAGATTCCAGCTCTCTTGAAATTAGTAATTAGATTGGTTGCTAAGGCTTCAGTATACCTTCCCGACTACCATTATCTGTAATATATACCAACTGTCACTGCATATGAGTGAGGTGTAATCTATATATAACGAGGTAAGTAATCTCATGAGATGAGTAATCTCATGAGGTAAGTGTGTGTGAGGAGGGGGTGTGGTCAGACACTGACAAAAATAATTTTTGTGAGGTAAAATGTGATCTCCTCAACATTCTAACATTTATTCAAATGGGCCTGTCTTTCCCAACCCTCTCCTTGTGAGCTACCAACAGACCTGGCGGCCATAGTTCCTCTTGCTCTCTCATATCCATATGCTTGAATTCTGCCAAAGCATTCCTTGTATGTATGTGTGTATGTGTGTGTATATATATATATATATATATATATATATATATATATATATTGTGGTAAGGTGCAAGGGGCCGTTATTGACGGCAGGTATGTAGCACCAATGTACCTAGCATTGGTGCAGTAAAGCCGTATAGCTTGTTTTCCAGCATCAGCTGCTGGTGGCAGTTTGCTGCTGTTGCTTTAGAATAGCCGAAAAGCTAACCTGGGACGGCTTTACTGGGATGGAGTAGAGCAGGGTGGGACTCCATCCCACTACCCAGGTCCGGGTTTTGCGGGCTGTTTAAATAGCCTGGGGAATCAGCTGTGGCCTGTCCTTTGTCTAGAGCTCACATGGGAGTGAGACTCTGTGAGCCTGGCTGAAATCTCCTGTGGAAGCTGTTTCATGCGGACCTGAGGCCTATTTGGACTGTAAACAGGACTTTTGCTCAAGGACTAAAAGCTGTTTGCCTGATTGAATCATTTATGCTGCTGTTTCCTGAAAAGGTGATGTAACCTGTATGGACATATGCTTTTGTGGATTTTTGTGTGAAATAAACACAGACTTTACTTTGAACTGTTTGCCTCCGCCTCTATACTGCTGACACCCGGTCGCCTACCAGAGCTAATCTCCACAATATATATAATATATATATATATATATATATATATATATATATATATATATATACATATATATGTCTGAATGTAATGTATGTAAACTGATTTGGATTCTTTGGATCTGCACATTCTTGGCTCTACAGGACATTCATTTTATTCTATAGATTCCGCGTATCTTGAGTTTACATTCCATACATTTTATACTATAGAACTTCATCTTCTCCACCACCAATCCGGTTTCTGTTTCTATTTATGAAACTGGCCATTGCTATAGCAACAGACACTGGTTCAGGCACATTCTATTCTTTGTGTGCCCCGCCTGTATTTGGAGTATTTGGTGTGACAGGCGTCCGAGGCGTGATCATACCTGCGCAGGAGACCGCAGCCCCGGCTTTGACGTACATTAGCCAAGGGAATCCCACGGCGGGGATATTTCATCATGGTTCACCTACCTCTTATTGTACTGCATTGTTCATGGGATGTTTGTTTTTTAGAAATGATTAAATCCTTACTCATACAAATATCTATGATACCGCAATGACAAGTCAGAGATTCAAGAGGATTTTGTTTGCAGTGCTTTCAGTGATCTTATATAACGATACCGGTGTTCCTGTAATAGGAGCAATAAGAGGCTGGAACATTTAGGGTGTTGGTATAAAGCCCAACTTCAGACATATTTTCAATTATCTTTATTTTGGCTATTGACCAAGTTAGGTCATTTCTTTTATTAAGTTTCTGTGGTGACTAAATAGGAACTGAAAAACAATGTCACAGAGGTGGAAACCCCATATTTTGGGCTGGGGACTGGTCTTTCGAACCAGGACACTTGGTACTTAAAGTGATTCACCACCCAATAAAAAAACAAACAAAAGGGTAATCATTTTTTTGTCCCCCGCAGCTGATCGCTCTGAATCCAGTGACAGCAACTCACCTGATCATTGGATCCCAGCCCGTGCATCCTGGGGTCAGGATTGATGGCATGTCGGGTTTGTGATCTACCATCAGCCACATAAGCGCTACCATGTCCTTTACATTTATTGGAATGGAGGGGGTGTGCCGAGGCCAGACAAGTCCCCTCCATTGTAGTTAATGATGAAGCCTTAGCTGGGCGTGGGAAGGGTGGGCTGGGATTCAGGGATCTGGTGAGTTGCTGATCACTGAACTCGGGCCTATCAGCTTTGGGGGACAAAAGGTGAGTAGCCTACTCACTAATATTTGGAGATAGCAGTGAGGATCTGTTTGGTCTTTATCTATTATTTTTGGGGACACTTGCTCAGTTTGCTGCTTTTTATTTATCTCTGGGGGTCTGGAGGGGCTGCTCCAATTCTGCTGATCATTTGAGTGCAGGTTGCTGACTAGAGGTTTGCTTGTTCTCCACGTGCAGAGGCCCACTGTATCGCCCAAGGGCTCACATAAACCTGGTCCCAGCCCTGTTTGTAGCAGATATGTTCAGCTGATTACTTATAACCCCATGCATTTTAGCTGATTAGTTTTGTTTGTCTGCTTAGGTATAACCTAATGACATCCAAAACTAGAGTAAGCAAGAGTTAGGGCAATCCCAATTTAGGATGCCCCGGGGGAAGGCCAGCAGCTTTGGGGGCCTTAATATAGAGGCAGATAATGTGGTAGGGGAGGTATGGTCCGCCCCACATTGTATGGGGAATAACATGGGCAGGAGTGGATATGGCCCTGCTTAAAGACGAACATCCGAGTCCCACTACTTGTGGCAGCCAAACAGTGTACTTGCCAGAGTCTGCGCTTTGCAAAATGGAAGGTGAGTGAAATGGGGCGACCTGGGGAGGTACACACAGAGAAACAACACACGGGGAAGTGGAATTCCTGTATGCTGTTTGGTCATTCAATGAATAATCTGACCCACGGACCAATCACTGTTGGTGTCCTCAGCAGCTGAGGGCACATTGTCTGTTCCTTTGACTTCTCCCATTTGTGAAGTCAGTATGCAGGAACAGAATACTACTACTGTTCTCTGCTCATCATTGGAAAACGATTTCCATGTTAAAAGAAATCAAAGCCACTCCATTTTGCTATTTATTTTTTATTATCTATGTTGCCCTAGAAAGACCTATTTTCTGGTTACAAGAAACATGAGGCACCAATGAACAGGGAGTTTCTAGTTGCCATTAGGACACAAAGAGAAGGGAATTTCCACAATAGCACTGGCAGCCCTTGAGTTTGAGGTAAACGGGGAAAGGTTCAGAATTTTTGGTCAAGCTTTTGATTCGCATAACTGTTGAGTAGATTTTGTTCTTCCCTGTCCTGCCACCATTGCTGATGTCCTAGAAGCATACATTAAGCGTCGCCAGTAAAAAGTGATGATTACTTATACTGATATTTTTCTCAGTAAAAAGTCCAGTGAAAAAAAACAGTGACAGCCTGGGACTATCTACTTTATTTTCTGAGATTCCGGGGATTCGGGGAAAATTTAATCACTTGGGTCTCTTCATTCTAGTCTGTGCTGGTTGTTTTTGTTAAGTATACTGGTCAACACTCAAACCACGTCTTTCTGGGGTGGGGAACTAAGCAGGGGTGCCCGCTTTCTCCCCTCCTCTTTGCTCTTGCTGTTGAGCCTCTCGGGCATACAGGTAGTTGGGTACAAGGACAAAACATCTTTTTATGCTGATGACCTGTTGATGGTCATCATCAGAGCGCTAATCTCCCTCCCTAATGTGATGCCTTTCTTGAGCAAATTTGGGCAGCTTTCAGGAACCAAGGTCAACCCTGCTAAATCTTTTACTTTAAACATTTCTTTGCCAACCCAGGTGATAGACTTGGTCAAGTCTGCATTTGACTTCCAATGGAGTAAGCACTCAATTTAATTCTAGTAATTCACCTATCACCTGTGAGTCTTTATACTCATGCTAACTATCCCCCTATGGTGAAGCATCTACACTCCCTCTTTGCTATCTCATGTCTTGGTAGAATCGATGTCCTGGTTGGTCAAGCTAATGTACTTTTTTCAGGCTCTACCGGTAGCTGTTCCCACAAGTACCTTGATTTCCCTCCAGAGAGCAGTCAGTAACTTTATCTGGGCTAGTAAACATACCAGGGTTGCCTGTAGCACAACATTTAAGACAAAAATCCCGGGTGGCCTGGCAGTCCCAAAACTGGGTCAGTAATACCGTGCATTCCAGATAGCTCAGACAGTGGCTGCTATGGATGGACATTGAAGCCCATAGTTTGCCCCATCCTCCTTTCCAATCTTCTTTGGATTTGCCTGAAGTCTAGGGGGCGCCTAACCAACCCTATACTTCAGCACTTTTTGTCAGTTTGGGGTTCTGCCCTCCCACCTAGCTAAGATTGGCTTCCCCCATACTCCCCTAGTATCCGTCATAGGAAACCTAGAATTCCACCCAGGCCTCATGGATAGGAAGGCATTCCTGTGGTGGGAAGCTTCTAGATTAACTGAGGTCTCCTTCGCTGGTCCTCCTATCATTGACCCAACTTAAAGCGCAGTATGATATCCCGCTTAAGGAACCCAGTTAGCACATTTTTAGCAGTTGTAAAAAAAAAAAAAGGGTTGGCCCCATACCAGTTATCCCTATTTGAAAGAATATGTGCCTAAGACATCGCGGAGAAGGGCCTTATCTCGTCTCTTTATAGTAGTAGTAGTTAGCTGCTGGTCTTCAGATCTCTATTTGGACTGGTCTGAGGAAGATTGGTGGAGTATTTGGTGGAATTCCCTCGAGCATACATAATACTGCAGTTTTAGAATGCAGTTAAAGTACTCTTTCGGTGGTATATAGATCCCGTCCAAATTCTCCCCTCACACCCACCGGAATGCTTTTGTGGATGCTCAGATCACAGTACTAAGGTACATATTTAGTGGGACTGCAGGGTAGTACGCCAATTCTGGCCCAAGGTGTTCTTTATCATCAGCAAGGCCCTTGGTTTCAGGGTTCCCCGTCTACAGCCTTGTTGTTCTAGAACACAATTTGAGCTCTTTAGACTCATAACAACCTCCGTGAATGGAATTGCCAAAGCATGGAAACATCGAAAGATTACCTTTGGCGAACTGATTCCCTGAGATCTTATCTTATGATAAGATCTCTAATCTTATGAGAAGCTGAATGCGTTCCTGAACGTCTTCAGAATTGTTTAGCCATGTGGGATCCCTGGATCCCACACTTTAGTCCCTCCACTTTTGATTGTTCTTGATTGATTGTGGCCTTGGCTATTCCTTGTTATTTACACTGCATGGATCGTGTCTGTTGTGGCTCACATACCACATTTTACGGATGTTGGTACCCATTATTACTGGCGATGACTTGTGTGTATTTTGTAGCCTTCTATTTGCTTCTTCAATAAAACTTGAAGTAGAAAAAAAAACGTGACATTTTGTCTAGTGAACTGTAGATGGTGCTGCTTCCAGCAATGGTAATATTGCTACGTTTTTGTATTCTAAAAAAAACATGTCCGAACTAGTTATAATAGTCTTCTAAGAGAACGAGCTCCACACTTTCAGGTTAATCAAGGAAAGCAACATATTGGTGACTATTTATTCAAACGGATAGCTTTGTTTTCAGACAACAGACTATTTATTTTGTATAGTGCTTTAGTTAGGGAAGCTGGAGATCCCCAAACATGCCTGTATTCTGCCAGGGGCAGACTGGCCTTAGGGAGACCCAATAGATTTCCTGGTGGGCTGCAGTGCTTTAGGCTCTGTTCACACATCTGCACTATCTCTGCATTGCTGCGCTACAATGGAGCACACTTGTTTACTAACTGGGAAGCATGTTGGGAGGGGGATGCATTAAAATGCAGAGCTGATTTATAGCCCCAGTGTGCCACAGCTGTTGGTGAATAGTAAGCTCAGCTGAGGGTCTGGTTGTTACTCACTGTGGTTGAATTTTCGGCCTCGCTCACATTAGGAGCATTGAGAGACAAGGGAAGTCATGCAACAAGTTTTAGGGCGTGGTCATAAAAGAATAGAACGGAATGGAGGGGCAAATTTTGGAGACCTGCCACAGCAACTTCAAGGTACTGCAGGGGAGAACCTTGATGCCTCATTATTGCCATTGCCTGGACTGTCCCTTTTCAAAGAGGAAATTCGGACATAAAATAAAAAGCTTACTTACCTTTTGAATGTCGCAGCTGCCTGCTGTGGCAAAATCTGGCCCCCAAGCCTAGCCTTCTGTAAGTGACACAATGGGTTTAGCCGGCCTCTGCAAATTCCTGCGCCGCTCAGCGAAATCTCGTGAGATTTCAGGCTGCCCCATCGCATCCCAGCCATTGCCACTGCGCAGGCGAGAGATCAGGGGCCGTGTACAGTGGCTGATGGAATTCAAGATGGCGCTGCGTGTCAGAAGGTCGCTGGAATCCAAGGGACCCAGAAGATGGATCTCTAGGGGAGGTGAGTAGAGGCTACCTAAAGGTAAAACCTCTCCTGATGTTCCTCTTCAAAGTGGACCAAAACCCAGCTCGATTGGCCCAGGAATCTATAAGATCCCCCCCCCCAGGGCATCCAAAATTAGGATGCCCCGCTCTGTGAAACCCCCCAGGTTGCCCCATTCACTTACCACTTTTCCCAGTCCCACGGCGCATCTAAGGGCAGCGGCCACATCCTGCTCTTCCTCTAGCAGGGCGCGTGTCTGCGCCAGGCATTTGTGAATGGCCGGCACGGGTACGCTCCCTTTTAGAGGGAAGCGGAGGATGCAGCCATCAGAGCCGCTGCTCTTAAACGTGTCGTGGGACCAGGAAGAGGTGAGCTGGTCTCAGTGTCCTGGGGGGTTTCACCGATCGGGGTGCCCCCGGGGAAAGGACCAAAAGCCAGGATAGGTTTTGGTGCACTTTAAACCGGACCTTCACCATGATTTAATGAAAATCCCAAACCCTTATAAAACAATTCCCCAGCATATAAAGGTAATAAATTTTAAGTTTTTAGTCACTTACTTATTATTCTTTCCCCCACTGGGCTTCAACTCTGTTCAGGAGTTTAGGATACGGGCGCCGCCATCTTGACTCAGAAGCATCACACTTACTGAGGAGAGGAGAGTGGGATAAAGTACAGGGGGGCCGGTTATAGCTGTGCTTTGCTCAGACAGAGCAGGGCTGGGGTCAGGAAAAGGTCAGCAATCCCAGAATGCAGAGCAGCACAGTCAGAAGGCACTTCCTGTTTGCAGGCAGCCTGACGTTCTATGAGCCGCCATCTTGGATGTTTAAAGGCTCATAACATGCAGTAGATGCAGGCAGGATGATTTTTAATGTGAGCAATCTGTATGTACAGGATGGGGGAAACATATAAGATAAACTCCTATTCAGAGTGAAGGACCGCTTTAAGTGAACTAGGCATGTGTCTAGTGTCCTGTTCACCAGTATCGGCACCATTAGCACAATGTATAACTTAGTACATGAGGCCAAATGTTGTGCTTTTCATTGTGAAACATTGTGTGTATTTTGTTGAATGTGGCGATTGTGTTTCCCATCTGCAGGATATGAAGGGGAGTATCCACTTGTGTGTTTGCCTGAAAGGGGATTTCCATCTTCCGTGCTATCGCTACATGCCACTTGCCTTATAACCGACAGCTTGAAAATTCATTACCAGTCAGTCGTTATTTTTCTTCTTACTTTAAGGCTCTAGTCACACCTCTCTGCCCAATGCAGCGCAGTCATGGCACAAGGAAAAATGCTGCCCGTTGTTTTTATTGGGCCAGTTCACATACGCTGCATGTATGTATGAACCGGCCCATTAAACATAATGGGCAGCATTTTCCTTTGCTTTGTCACTGCGATGCCCAACGCAGCTCAAGTGAAAAGGTGTGCATAGGCAAAAATCTAATAGCTATACTCCCCTTTTTTCCCCCACAGCTCCCCTGTCTGGCCCTCCAAAAACACAGAATCATGCCATCCTTGGTAATGCCGCGGGCGTGCTTCTCCCAGCATGGCACCTTCTTTGGCACACCTCCTCCATTGCAATAGATGGAATGGGCATGAGGACTGCCGTAATGCAATCTTCGAGGAGACCAGCATGATATAGCTTTAAAGTGGACCAAAAGTTTTGACTATCCTGGGTTTTGGTCCTTTCCCCAGGGACACCCCGATAGGGGGTGCCCCGCTGTGTGAAACCCCCCAGGATGCCCGAACAGAATCACCTCTTCCCAGTGCTATGGCGCTCTTACAGCCGCATCTTCCGCCCGCATCGGCTATTCACAAATGCCTGGCGCGGGCACAGGCACTGCTAGAGGGAAGCGGAGGATGCGGCCGTCAGAGCCACTGCTCTTAGACGCGCCGTGGGATCGGGAAGAGGTGAGTTGGCTGTGGCAATGTGGGGGGGTTTCACACAGCGGGGAATCCCCAATCAGAGTGCCCCCGGGGAAAGGACCAAAACCCAGGATAGTCAAAATCCTGGGTTTTTGTCCACTTACATTTTTTGCCCCCGATAATCCCTTTAATTGTAGCAACATCAGAGAACAAAATATTGCTTATAGCAAATAAATAACAGTTTTGGCTACGCTTTAAGTACACTTAAAGTAGACCTAAACCAGTCCTAGCATCTATAGGATGCTAGTTCCTGTTAGAGCAGGGGTGGGCAATTATTTTTTCCATGGGGCCACATAAGAAACTAAAAATATTGTGAAGGGCCGGGCCAAAAGGCTGAACTCTGAATTCTGCATAATATTAATTGTATTGGATTGTATTAATTGTATTTCCCGCCCCTCCACCCAGGCAAGATGGCGTCGGAGCCTACCTACTTCTCCTCCCCTGGTTGGGCTCTTCTTCACTGTCGGGTGCCTGCCCATCCCTCTTCGCTGCGGGTCGGCGCCTCCCACACTGTAGCCAGACGATCACTTAAGCAGCAGCTGATCGGCCGCTCGGATTGTCGGGTCTGGCACATTCTCCCTTTCTCACTGAGTGAGGAAGGGCGAATGCGCCAAACCCGACGAGCCGAGCGGCCGATCGGCTGCTGCTTAAGTGATCCCCTGTGTACAGTGCGGGAGGCGTCGACCCGCTGCAAAGAGGGACGGAGGGCGCCTCGCAGGCAGCACAAGCGGAGGGCCAATCAAAGGGCCGTACAATACCCAGGTCTGGGTTAGAGGATGCAACCCCCCCCCCCGTGTGAAACCCTGCCAGACACCTGCTTTTCTTACTTATCCAACAAGCACCACGACACATGCACGGCTGCCAGCTACGTCTCTCGCATTTTTCCCGGGCTCCACGTGGCTGTGCCAGCCCTGATTGAATGGCTGGAGTAGCAGGGCACAGGCAAGGGATGCCGTGGGCTGATCACAAGGATAGGATTTAGCTTCTCCATTCGCACTTTAATCTGCATGGCTGAAGAAGTTGTTCTGCGCCCAACGTGTGTCCCAGGCTGTTGGTTGCTGCCATTCACATGACCATTCAGCTTTGGCATCTGAACAAATGGAACACTGAGAAAGGTTGTGCTTTCTGTTTGTTCTGGGGGGGGCATCCCAGATCTGGATGTGCTGGGGGCAGCTGAACCTAGACTAAGACACTGTTCACAACTATCCACTTGTGCTACGCTACGCTACAACGCGTTCTGCATTGCACAACACGTTGGGGAAATGTTGCAAGTTGCATTTTCTACACAACAAGAACAGGTCAAAAGAAATCTATTGCAACACAAGTGCAACCCGGGTATAACGCACTGTACCTGCCTTGTGCTTGCGTTGCCATAGATTTTACTATTTACTTGTTGTGCTAAAGAGTTTTTTTTTCTTCTGAAATGCAATGCAAACACCTAAAAAGTGCAGCACATATCTTAATGCAATGCACTTCTGGCACCTGACCTTTGTGTGGACACTCGGACGCACAACAGGGTGACCTTCTTCTGGGTGGCAAGTGTGAAAGCGGAACAAAACCTAGAGTCTAAAAAGGTTCCAGGGAAAGCCACTGCCCTTCCCTAGGTGCTTACCCCCCTCTGTGTACCACCCCCCCCCCCCCCCCGGGCACCGCAAAACACACAAGCTCCTTTTTTTATTTCTCAGCATCCCTGACACTGTGTCCGCCCTATAGCGGTGGATTTGGGTGTGCATGTAGGGGTAGAGGTCATGCACCTGTAGTCACGCAGGGTACTTTTTAATATATATATATCCTTGTACTAAGGGGGTTTCACGTTTTCAAGCTCTGCCGCTGATGATATTTTCTATGGTTGGCCATGTAGATTTGTAGCTGTGCAGTTCCACTTTTACACAACTCTGCTTGTAAAGTCAAGGAAGTGTTTTGGATTGTTTATGGGATTTTGCAATATGTTCTCAGTTAACCTTGCAGAAGGAAAACTCGCAGGAAACTAGAGCGGAGTCATGTCGCCATGGCAACCTTTCCTGCAGGAAAATTTCCAACATTTTATCACATGCAAACTTTAAAGAGGAACAATACTAATAAGTTACCCATCCCCATGATCATCGATATCTAGATACTAATTTGTGCAGTTCAGTAACCCTTTACTGTCTGCCTCAGTTAGATGCTGCAGAAAGAGGGGGGTGTTCTGGCCATTTTTCCTATTACCCAAGCCACAGCCTCTGCTTATTGTTGCAGGTGTAGCCCATTGGCTTTATGGGCAATCTAATCTCTGTATCCCTATTATTTAAGCAAGTACAACTACATATGAAGTGAGCAGTGGGAACACCAGGATAATTCCTGGCTGCTGTGCATTGTAATTGAAAGGATCTCATTAAAGTGTTCCAAGCCTGTTGTCAGTGTAACTGCCCCTCCCTGCCCAGAAAATGCTTAAATGCTTGGTTAAATGCCTGGAATCCAGCACTGGCTTGCATTCTGGGCCTTGGGCGCAGCCATCTTGGAAAGGCTACATAGAGCTGCTTTACCACTCTGTGCACTCTCGCCCACCCTTTCATTTGAATGCCAATGTCGGAGCTGGATCCAGGACGAGGTAAACTGTGTTTTTTTTTTTTTTTTTTTTTTAATAATCCCCGCCTCATACCCTGCATTAAAGGGCATCTCTATTTGGGGGTATTTTTTTTTTTTTATGCTTAAAGCTGCACAAAACCCTCTCCCCCGACCCCTGTGCCCCCCTCCCACACACACACCCGGACCTGTGAACATGAATTGGCCTCAGCGGCGCCTCTGTATTGTTAAAATACTATTTGAGATGTCGGATGATTTGAGATCCCCCCCTTAAATGAGTCTGCTGACCGCATTCCCTGGCTTCCCTCTAATCTGAGGCATGCTCTCAACCCCTGTCAGACCACCGGGCATCCCAGGGTCAGACAGTCCTGTTTTTAAAGTGGACCAAAACACAGGATTTTGACTATCCTGGGCTTTGGTCCTTGCCCCTAATCGCCTCTTCCCGGTCCTCTGGCGTATGCGCGGCCACTCGTCCAATCAGCGCGCTTGAAGCCACTGACATCACGTCATCTAAGCCTTCACCTAAGGGGAGAGGCTCCCCCGCTACCCTCTAACAGGGAGCATACCCGCGCCGGCCATTGACAAATGTCTGGCGCTGGCACGCATTCTGCTAGATGGATAGCGGGGATGCGGCAGTGGCTCGGGCATGGTTTCACACAGCGGGGCATCCCGATTTTGGATGTCCTGGGGGGAGGGAATCGATAAAATCTGTAAGATTCGATAAATCTATAAGATTCCCAGTCGGATCGCTGTGGGTTTTGGTCCACTTTCATTCACTTTAACATCACAAAGTCACATTTCCCCTGGTTTATTAAAAGTTTTGTTTAAAAAAAGTCAAAAAGATCAAAAAATCAATTTAACCCTTTTCTGCTCTCATATTATCGGGGTACATTTACACGTATGCACTTTATACTGCATGGTGCCACCGGTGCGCTTGCATGCCATGTAACTTGCTGTATCCTAGTATTCCTTGTTACTTTGTTTCCCTTTGTTTTTATGGTGATGTGCCAATGCTCGCCACTTGAACGTGGTTGTAATGAAGTCGCGTGACTGATTCAAAAGGGGCATCTGTCCGTCATGGGGTCGGCAGTGGGCGTGAACCTCACGGGACTAGATCTGGAGAGCCAATATCTTTTATACTACGGGACTAAGACAGAGGCGCTGCGGAGGACATATCTATGTGGATGACAGATCTTATGAACCCATCAAACTGGAGGTACTGCACAGATCAGATTGCTAGGTGTGTGGGGCAGGGGGCACCCAAAAGCAAGGTTGATTTAAATTAAAAATCCAAGGCAACTATGCCGTAAAACAAACAAAAGTAAAGAAATAAAAAAAAAAGAAAAAGGAGAATGATCTCAGAAAGCCCCTTGAATAACTGGACGTTTCAAAGGCATTCATATGTTCCACAGTGGAATTCCCCGTCTGACACATGACACGGTCTGCACCAGGCAGCCCTGCAGCCGCAGCAGCTGGCACTCGGCCAAGAAGCTCACGCTCACTGGGAAGCTTTTCATACACTATACACTACCTGTTACACTCATAGGACACACACACAGCTTTTTTTCATTCATTAATTGCTTTTTTCATAAATAAACTGGAAAATAAATTCCAAAATGAAGCTGGGTTTAAACTCCTTCCTATCTGTAATACAGGTAGTCCTCGACTTACGACGTTGATCCGTTCTTACGCGGCGTCGTAAACCGAATTTCGACGTATGTCGGATCATACGTTCATACAGTACTGTACCATAATAACAGTACTGTACTGCAAACACTTAGCCTATCCCAACACCTATCCATGGTGATGGCCTTCCTTTTCTTTGATGCACTGGTATCAGATGAGTCTACCTTTCGTTTGGGAGCCATAATGAAGGGTGTTATGGCGTGCAGGAGACTCGTTTTTCTCATGTACAGTAACCGGGTACAGTGTGCAGTACTCTATGACCTCCGGCGCACGTACAGTTTGACTTACGACGCAAAACCGCGTAAGTCGGAATGAGACGCCGTATAAAGCGTCGTAACCACAAAACGACGTAACTCGAGACCGCCGTAACCCGAGGACTACCTGTATGTATCTCTATGCCACATTGATGTTGGATAAACTGGTTTTAAAATAATTTTGCTTCCATAAGGATCAGCCTGGATTTGGGATGTCCTGGGATAAAGCAGACCAAACAAATTGGGATACCCCTATGTGTAAAACTTAGAACCGCCAGTTTTACCTGAACTCCCATGGCACATGGGCAGGCTCTCCCCAGCAGTGCACATCTGCCACCAGTCCTACAGCTATGCCTTGCAGGGGGTGCACACATCGGAAGGAGGAGTACTAGGGGTGCTGCCAGAGGCTTACATACGCCCTTTGGGATATCTAAAAAGTTGCAGGTAAACTATGGTGTTTCACAATTGGGATGCCCCAAGGGAGAAGGAACCAAACCCAGGATAGTGAGAAGCGGAATCCCTGCTGTCCTCTCTGCATACCCGGTGAACTTGTCGATGACACACCCAGAATGGGGTTAGGAGGGATTCTACTTCTCTGAATTTGCCACATTTTGCAGACACACTGGCGTACAGGTTAAACCATAACCATAATTAAATCAGACCTCCACCAAGAGAAATAGTGGGCACAAGTCTGCTGTATCCCATCTACTTTGAAAAGAATGGAAATGCCTGAATTGAGGCTCCACAGCCCAACTGATGGGGACCAATAAGGATTGCCAGTTAGGTGTGCACAACATTACGGCCTTTGTCATTTCTCCCAAGTGTCCCTGATTTGGAGGGACATGTCCCCTTACCCTTGTTGTTCTCCTTTGCCCCCCTTTGAGGTTTAACATGCAGATCTGCATCAATAAATTATTCATTTGCCTGTTTACATTTGTTTATATTGTTACATGCTATCTCCTGTCCATCAATCAATGAAGGGGCGTGGCCTAATTTAATGTCCCTCTTTCCCACCATGAAAAGTTGGTAGGTATGCTTTGTGGTCGCTTTGTGGTCACTTTGTGCCTGCTAGAGCTGCTAGGGCCAGTCCAGCCTAACTAACGCTTATTGTTCATGGGAGCAGCCATAATGGAATTGGTGCATAATGCACTGAGTGCAATGAGTGGTAGAGCACTGCAGCCGCATCCCCCGTCCACCTTGCAACCATGGCGTGATTGCGCCACCCATTCAGGAAGGCCGGTGGGCACGGCTAGAGGTGAGCGGGGATGCGGGGTGAGCGCACAGATGTGGCGAAGGCCCCGGGAGAGTATGAGTGTTTCCGGGGTTCATAGGGGTTTTACACAGCGGGGTGCCCCAAGGACTGGAGCTCAGGTCCCCAGCGTCTGAAGTTCCTACTTAAGTATTATCTACCAGCCACTTGGGAAGTCTGGAATCACAAATAAGAAATCAGTGGTGCAAAGGGTCCAAAAATGGTCTAGCACCTGCCAGATCTACCATCAGCAGATGGATCCCAGGCATAGAGGCTTCATCCATAATAGTATAGGGGTCTTGGGCCCACCCTACAGTTCATTCTTACCATGAGTGGATACTGTAGAATAGAGATGTCCAGCATTACCCGCTGGTCCTATCAGCTTTACTTTTTCTCAAGCTCACTGCAGTATTAACAAAGTCCTGGGGCTGAACACAGAGCCTAAACTAAAAAATTAAATTATAGCTGTTTATCACTTTTTAGAGTAGGACTGCAGGTAAAAGAGGTGGCACGACGGGGCCCTGCAGATGTGTGCAACGAAAACAGATTATAGGATTTGTTGCAGGCTGGTGGGGATTTGAGTGCCGGGGTGCTCCTTTGCTCCTTTTTGTTTTCCCTCATTGTTCCCAGATGCTCACTAGAGCTCAGGGGCTGTTAGCAATGTACAAACCAGGGTAAGGGATGAGGGTCCAAGAAGAAAGGGCCGGTGTTGGCACCCAGCAAGGCGGGGCAGCTGCCCGGGGGCCCTCACCCTCCGGAGGAGGCCCACTGACAGGGCCGACCTTCGGGGTGTGCGATGGCAGCGGGCTGGGAGAGCACCTGCACAGCTGGTGCCCACATCTCCTTGAATGGCGGGGTCCCACACAACGGAGCATCTCGATTTAGATTTCTGGGGAGGCAGTTCTGGGGTTTGTTCTGCTTTTAAGTTGCCCACTCCAGCTTATTTCGTATCCCTGGATAATCCCAATCTGTGATACCCTACTGTATGAAGCCCCCTGGGATCGCTGTCATACCCACTATGCAAGCAATTCCACCCCTGGGTTTTGGTCAGCTTTACAGGGACATCTCAATTTGGGATGCTCCTGTTTGCATTAACTGCCAAACTAGGGGGCTTCTTTCACAAACTGGGGATCCCACAGTGAATTCACCTGTTTGAGGAACGTAATGAACAAACAGGGGGGTCACACAAGGGCATCCAAAATCAGGAGAATCTAGATTCGTTTAGACCCCGAGCTCAGGATTAAAGGGTTTTGGTGCGCTTCAAAGTAGACTAAAACTAGAGTTTTGGTCCAAATAGCATGATCCTTAGGGGACATGCAGATTTGGGGCGTCCCTCGGTGATGTGACTCCTCACCACAGAGGGGCCCACTGAGACTATGCCGCCCAAGGGCCCACATAAACGTGGAGCCTGCCCTGCATGAAGGCCTCTGAATCCAAGGCCCACTGGGACAATCCCCTGTATGATCTTCTACTGAAGAAGAGAGACATCCAGCATTGCCTGAGGGCCCATAGAAAAATGATCATCAGGTAAAAGTTTATGTTGTGGCATGAACAAAAAGTGAGGTGACCTTTGCTAGCAGGGGACTGATGCAATAAATGGCAAAAAAATCTGTATTAATAAAAGTTATGACCATGGTGTCACGATCGCACGCTATCAGCCCAGCCAAGACGCTAGAGAGAGTGTGATGGTGCAAGGGTTAAAGCCACCAGACCCCTGGGTGTGCACTACTAGTCCCAGCAAGTCACCAAATTAACCCTTTGATAAACGTGTTTCACCAGAGCTTCCTTCAGAAAGGTGAGCTCATATATTTAGAGATCAAAGGCCAGAGCTGATTAATTAAACATTTAATCTGATAAAAAGGTATCACAGTGCTAGTTGTAATATACAGAAACAAATGACATACAGGTACAAAAATACATAAAAGAGTACAACAAGACCAGTTCAGCAAATAAAAAGAAAGTCCTTAAAGTATAATGGCGCAGCAGTCCTTGTGAGTGAGTCTCCAGCTGTTGCTTAAGGTCTTCTGTCCAGCGTTTGCCACAGGCTTGTGACCCAGGTTTCTGATTTAGGCTTCTGACTTAGAATGTCCTTAGCATTAGGTTTTATTAGCTAAATTTAGGAGGGAAAAGCTTAACCCCCCCCCCTGACCCCAGCTGGTGAGGGCATTTCTCTCCCAGGTCCCTAATCTCAGTTTTGGTTTTATGGTGGGTCCAGAGACAGCACATCCTGCTGCTACAAAGGCTTTTGACTTCAAAGAAGGAAGTACCACAAACAGAACCCCCCGTAAAACTGGAATACACAAAACACAGTCTGAGTGACCCCCCCTCACCCAGGTCTTGGACTATACATTATACAATCATAATATGAAAATTAACTTATTTATTAAAGTGGACCAGCACAGAATGGGATCGCCGGGAAGTTGAGTGAGGGCAGTTGACGAGGGTTTAGCACAGTTAACCAGTCAGCCCTGGAGTCTTTTATACCGGCTAACAAACCTGATAGGTCCATTTTAAGACAGCTATAATTATTGTTCTTCAACAGTCGTTCTTGGTGATTTGAGGCCTCACCGCCCTGCTGCTCTGCTGCTGCCCATTTTCCTGTCACCCACCAGACATGACCTATTTTTACTTCTGTTTTGCCGCCTTCGTCACTTTCACCAGAATAAATTTTTAGGTGGTTTCCCACCCCGAGCCTGAGGTCTTTGTCTTTACACAGACATTTCTACTTTATTTTAGCAGCTGCTCATGCTTTGTTCCCCTTGTATTGTATTTTAGATTTCTCCAGCAGATACTAGAAGCAGCAGCGTATAACCTTTTATCATCACCCTGTGCTCTACAAAACCCTGGAAGTGGGTCATAGATGGATATATATGGGTCTGGGTCCATATTAAAGTGATCCAAAAATCAACAAATTGGTAATAAGTGCGCAGCATTACTTGCTCCCTGTGTGTCAGGTGAGCCTGATATTTCTCTGTCATTGGCCTTCAGCAAGGCTTTATAGAGCAGAGTCCCTTGTCCTGTGCACGTTCCTGGCCCCCATTCAAGTTAATGGACGTGCACAAAGCAGAAGATGCAGCTCTGTAAAACCAGCAGTGACCATGCTCGAGAACAAGTAAGGTTTATTTAAAGTAGACCACAACCCACACCCCGACGGCCCTCCCTCCAGGGCATCCAGAATCGGGTTGCCCCACTGTGTGAAACACCCCAGGTCTCCTGGAAACTGACCTTCTTTCCTGGTCCAATGGCGCATGCGCCAGTGGGCACATCCCTGCTATCCCACTAGCAGGGAGCGTGCCTGCGCCAGGCATTTGTGAATGGCCAGTGTGGGCATGCTCCCTGTTAGAAAGTAGCAGTTGATGCACCTGCCAGCTCGCTCTTAGACAAAGCTCTTAGAACGAGCTCTTAGATGAAGGGGCAGGAGCAGATCTGAGCATGCTGATTGGACGATAGGCTGCACATGCGCCGTAGGACCGGGGAAAGGTGAGTTAGTTTGAGCGACCGTGGGGGGTTTCACACAGTGGGACATCCCAGATCTGGGTGCCCCGGGGGCAAGAACCAAAACCCAGGATAGTCAAAATCCTAGCGTAGCCATCTCAGTGGACAGCTGCACACACCTGTGGCAGTCACACACGAATAAAACGCTTGCTTCATTGCAATGTGCAGCTGTTTTCTGCCCCCCCACACCTCTATAATACAATCATACAGTGCTCCATGAGGAACAGGTGAGGATTTCCTGAATTTAGAGCACATGGGCAGCGGAAGTTAGGTGCGTGAGGCTTCCTTCAGTCTTAGACCCTACCTTGACCCCTAGTGCAGCCCTGATCAGTATTCTACCTAGAGATAAAGTATATAATGTTTTTTCTCCCAATGCAATTGTTTCCCCCTCAGCAACTGCATTATATTCATTTATGGTTTTTCTTACATTTCATCCCATGTCAGACATTGGGCCCACCAGAGGAACTTATCTTGGGTCCCACACTTCAGCTACATAGAAATAATGCAAGACCACTCTTATAGCTGAACAAAACCTGGGATTTTGACTATCCTGGGTTTGGTTCCGTGCCCCGGGGGCATTCCAGATTGAGATGCCCCACTGTGTGAAGCCCCCAGAATAGTGAGTATAACTCACCTGTTCCCGGTCCAACATCGCTTGCACGGACTCTCATCCAATTAGAGCCATGACTATGTCATTCGGAAAACAGCTCTGTGGTTTTAATGGCCATCAAGAGCTGCCACATCCCCAGTGGCAGCCTATGTGAATGGCTGGGGCAGGAGTACGCACACAGGATGCAGGGGATGCGGCTGCTCCCACTCCCCATTATAAACAATCAGAGCCAATTGCCGAATGACATAGTCACAGCACACGGCTCTAATTGGACCAGCACTTGCACCATTGGACCGGGGAAAAGGGGGTTGTACTGGGCGATTTCACACAGTGGGGCATCCCAATTTGGAAATTCTCCCAGGCATGGAACAAAACCTGGGATAGTCCCAGGTTTTGTCCTGCTTTAAGAATGGTCTTGCATTATTTCTATATACACACACGATGCAACTATTATAAAATATAAGAAAAATCATAAATGAATAAAATGCACCCAATTATAGAGTCAGCGGAAAAAGCTGAAGGGGAAACAATTGATTTCGGGGAAGAAATTTGAATTTTGATGGTTCAGATCCAAACATTATATTTTACATTATAGGAATACTGGCGACCTTGGGGGTTTCACACAGCAGGGCATCCTAATTCAGGATGCTGGCCACCCTGTCTTTAAATCATGTGGCTGAACAATATAAAGTGAGATGTTTCTTATTAAGTTGCAAAAGCAATTTACTGGATAATTTAGAAACTCTCAAAATATTACAGGCAAATCAAAAACCCAGTGTCTGATGGGCCAGTTCAACGCTGTTTGCCTTCCTGCAATACTGGAGCTGTATGGTTGATAACATGTGTATTTCTAAAACCAAATATGTCTCCTTCTAACCGCAATGAAGGCTTGATGTAGTCCTGCTGTGCGTACTGTGAAAGTGCTACCAGCTAGGTGACTTCTTTCTAGACTGAGAAGAGGAAATCCTGTGGAAGTTCCCGGGGTTAAAATGGTTGTCCACAGCAAGATTAACAGTAAGAGAGTAGAAGTACATTCATTTTATATGCTGGCAGGGAATGGCTCCAAAAATCCCCACAGGATTGAAAAGCAGTGTTACATGTTGATGTAAAACCCTGTACTTCACGTGTGTCCCGCAACTCCCCAGTAATAAAACTCCACATAAATATGCTAGACAGCAAGAGAAGGGGTCACTAAAAAAATCCAGGAAAGCTTGTGTATCCCTGTTTGGGGTCAGGGGCCTAGCTAAATCGAAGAGTGGGTTTGGTATTAAATTGGCCCAGAATAGGGCCTTTGTGATTAATAGGAATCACCTTTCAGTGAACTTTACTCTAAGCAGGGGGCAGGGGAATTACTGCTCCCAGCAAGGATTAACTGCATTAAGTATTAATTGACACTTCAGAAATAGAGATGATACTGAGGAACTTTATTTAATATAGAATTAACACTATATACTCCATATACAGTATGATATCAGGTTTAAAGTGGCAACAGTTGCACAGTTTAAAAGAATTTTTTTTCCCCATTGCTGTGACCACGCCCACCAGACATATTTGAGAGCCGATTGGCTGATCTCAAGAATGTTGGCCAACGTGACCAGCCTGCTGGCCGTCATGCAGAAATAAACTCCAGGGACTAGGTTACAGAAAGGAGGATAAATATCAACTTTAACAGGTTCAATAAACTGGACCAACAAACATTTTACATAAAATGGCTGTTGGTCTGCTCTGGGAGGGCATCCCAAATGCCCCCTTGCCCCCCCCCCTGCTCAATTTCTCCCCTGCAGACCCTATGAATCGTACCCTTACCACGGCAGTCGCGGTAAGCCGACAAAGCTGGAAGAGTGCGGTTTAAAGTGGACCAACACCCAGGGGGGATCGGCCCGGGAATCTATAAGATCAGATCCATCCCCGCGGGGCATCCGAAATCGGGATGTCCCGCGGGGAGGAACCCCCCAGGAGGCCCACAATCCTTACCTTACCGGCGATCCAACGGCGCATGCGCGAGACGCGACCGCGTCTCTCGCTTCTCTCTAGCAGGGCGCGCTCCCGCGCCGGCCGTTTTGTGAATGGCTGGCGCAGGCGCGGTCCCTGTTAGAGGGAAGCGAGAGACGCAGCCAATGACAGCGCTCTGGTATGCGCGTCCAAGCGGCTTTGGACGCGCATACCAGAGCGGCTCTGAGCGCTGTCATTGGCCGGACGAGGTCACGTGGGAGCGGGGAGAGGTGAGTTTTTGCGGCGATCGGGGGGGTTTCACACAGCGGGGCACCCCCTAAGTGGACCAACACCCAGGATAGTCAAAATCCTGGGTGTTGGTCCACTTTAAGGTAAAGTTTAGAGGGTTTGCAGCGGGTAAATTGGGGGGGGGGGCAGTAATTGGGATGCCCCCTTCTGGCACTGGTCGGTTAAGCAGCACGACAGAATTTATACTTTGCATAGCAGGTAAGCAAACAGTGATTTGTTTTAACACTTAGCCTGGACATTCCCTTTAGGATCATTAAAAGATGGGAAGTGGTATCCATGAAGAAAATGCTGGGAAACACCTACCTATTTAAGTCATATGTGAGTGCATGCGGTCATGGTTTGTTTTAAAAACATTTCTGGAAATTTGGCTAGGCCACCTTTTCCACTGACCTGTGACCAAGCTCTAGAGCTTGGGCCACTTTAATAATCTGGAACCTGGTTGCGGGACACAGTGAATACATTCCAAATTTTTTCATTTGGAATAGCATAATGAAGAATTTCTACAACAACCAGGATACCCGCTGTCTCCACCAACTAGTCGTATATCCTTTCACCATACCTTTACATTCATATGTAACACTCCCCACATGCTAGCAATGTGCGTGCCAATTGGCTTATTTATAGCCCTCCCCCATCTGTCCCACTTCTTAACCATGTTCCCAATTCTCAACCCATCTAAGCACCAACCAATGCTAAGCATACATTTATTATAGAAAAACTATTTTCACTATATCCAGTCCAGGTCGTCCCAGAAGTAATGACATGTGAGTAGTCCGCCACCAGGTGGCGCAGTTACTACAAGATCCAAAGCTGTAACTCCCCCCGGCCCCCTATAAAATGAGGTGTCTCAGTAGAATCCCCAGAGTTCTTCTTGCAGTACTGCTGCTAGGATTGTCTTGGATACTCTCTCCTGATACTGCAGCTGAGAGGGGCATTCTAAGCCTGTCGGCCGCTGCACCCCTATTCCCACTGTTCCCGTGGACCCACAACTGCCTCCCAGCCTCGGCTGATGGGACGGTGAAGGTAGGGAGAACGCTGGGGGTCAGGTGTTGACAGAGCTAGGCTCTGGGCCGCAGACCCTCCCTAAAGGGTAGCCGGCCATAGGTGCTGGTGAGCCTATTGGGGGGGGAGGAACCACCTTGGCCCATGGGTAATATCCGTCTTTTCCTACAAGCTTTATTATACATGTTTGTGCATGCTTACTGTTGTTGACTGTCCCGTCTCTGCCTGACATATTTACCTACCTTGTTCCCTCAGCAACTTCTCCTCTCCCCTCCATCTTGATGTGCTGTGAGGGGGGGGGGGGGGATGGGACCAGCGCTCCTCGGCGGGCCTTGTGTGCTGAGGCTGCGACCTAGGTGGCGTCTGTGCGGGACGTGCTGCGCTCTGTGTTGGGGGGGCCCTCCCTGGGCCGCCCTTCCTCCCTGCCTTGTCACACAAAAGCCTCAGCGCTCGTTTCGCACCCGTAGCCGGGGCCGCGCAATGACGGTTCCCATCGAGGTTCGCATGAGGCTGGCTGTCGGCGCCATTTTCCTTGCCCTGGGCCGAGTGCTGCTGCTGTCTGCTGTCCCCAGCGGTCACTGGTGGTCCCGTGAGTCCCTCTCCTTTTTTCCTCTTTATGCTCTTCTGCTGTATGTGCTGTGGGATTCTCATGGCTCCTTGTCTGCTTGTGTCTTCTAGGTGGGCCCCTTTGCCAGCTGAGGGTTGTGGTTCCTCCTGGTCTCCTACCTCTCCCACCCCCCCTCTCTCTCCGCGCCCTCTCCCATTAAGAGGGATCACAAAAAGAGGGACTAAATTGGGGATCTCTTAGGTTTGGTGCCTTGTAACCTATATTACCTCGCTATAATCACCATAATGGAGGCTTCTGGGGATTGTGAGCTAGGGGCCCCATCTGGGCGGGTGAAGCTCTGCCCCATGTGCGGTACCAGCCCCCTGGGCGGACTTAGCACGGTTTGTATCACTTGTGCCAGGAGCGTGTTTTTGGAGCATGATAGGGCGTCTCTGCCCCTAGCCCTCTTTTGCCTGCGGCCTCACCAACACCCCCGCGCTTGCATTCAGCCCCCAGCGAGGGGCAAGCCATCAGGGGGTCCCAAGCCGATTTGGCACACCGGGTGGCCAGCCTTGAGAGACAGTTATCTCGCACGGCTCCTGGGAAGGCCACGAGTAAGAAGAGGCACATTGAGCCGGGGTACTCGGATTTTGATGATGATGATGATGATGATTTTTTTGGAGGTCGGAACTCCATGGAGGAAGGAGAGTTGTTTAAGGATTCCTTTTCCTCAGGGGATCATTCGGTTGGCTATGACAGCGACCCTGGTTCTTCCTCGGGCGAGGATATGTGGCTCCCTGACGAAATGGAGAAGTTGCTGTCCTCAGTGTTTGAGACCTTGCACATTGTCCCTCCTAAAGCTGCTAAGAGGAAGCAGGGGGATTTATTCCGGCCTGAGAGACTGAGACTTGTCTTCCCTGAGCAGGCCCACTTTTCCAATATGTTTTTTAAGGAATGGGAAAGACCTAATAAATTACCTTCGGTGCCTAAGGGCCTGGACAGGCGGTACCCCTTCCTGGAGGAGCTGGTCTGCCTCTGGTCCCATCCCGCCGATGTGGATTCCCCTTTGTCGGGGTTATCCAACACTACGGTTTTGCCGTCACCCGATACTGCTTCCTTGCACGACCCTGCTGACAGGCGTATGGGTCAGCTGGTTTGTCATCCGTTCACCTTTGTGGGTGCTGGGCTTCGCCCTGTCTGTGCCGCAGCCATTGTCTCCTTAGCCATCAGGAAGAAGGTGAGACGTCTTGTTGAAATTGCTAAGTCTCGCAAGCGGGCAGAGGAGTATTAAGACCTCAAAGCTTGCGTGGATTTTATTGCCTTTGTAGTTGCGCTATGGACGATGGTGTCCAGCTCGGCGCCAGGGTTTCAGCTCTGCTTGTTGCGCTCCGTCGCTCTCTTTGGCTGCGGCAGTGGTCGGCTAAGAAGCCATTCACTAGTATCCCTTTCTTGGGGCACAGGTTATTCGGGGAGCGTCTGGGGACGAGGTAGGTCTCGCGGCCGACCCAATCCCTCCTGGAGAGCTAAATCCAAGCCCCCTGCCTCTCAGGCATGAGGGGGCGCCCTCACCCATCCGGGTGGGGGGACGGCTTCTGCTATTTGCTCACGTCTGGAGACAACGCGTCTTGGATCGGTGGATTCAGGAGGTGGTTTCCTCCGGTTACAAAATAGAGCTGGCAGTTTGGCCTCCCTCCAAGATTTCTTCAGTTGCGGATATCCCAGAACCCATTGAGGGCACAGGGCCTGAGAATGGCCGTCCAATACCTTCTGCGGTGTGATTTGTCCCGTGCCTCGCCAGGAACGGGGTCAAGGGTTCTACTCCAATCTGTTCATGATGCCCAAGAAGGACGGAACGCTGAGACCTATCCTGGACCTGAAGGGTCTCAACAGGTTTGTCAGAGTCAGACATTTCCGCATGGAGACCTTACGGTCTGCGGTGAGCTTGCTTCGGGCCGGCGACTTCATGACCACGGTGGACATCAAGGATGCTTATCTGCACATTTTTCAGGGGCATCAGAAGTTCCTTAGGTTTGCGCTGGAGGATCAGCATTACCAGTTTGTGGCTCTACCGTTCGGGATATCTTTAGCCCCTCGTGTGTTCACCAAGGTGCTGGCGGGCATCATGGCTATTCTGAGGAACCAGGGCATTCGCGTTTTTCCTTATCTGGACGATTTGCTGATTGAAGCTCAGTCCCTTCAGCAGGCCGAGTGCGACACCTGGATGGAGTTATCCACTCTCGAGGATGTCGAATGGGTAATCAATTACCCCAAGTCTTCTATCACTTCCAGGAGTCCCTGGAACAGGAATTTTCACTGTCCCCCCTGTCCCTCTTGTGGTGGTTGTACCCCAGAAATCTGTTGGTGGGCAAATCCTTTCTTACTCCCCGGTGGGAGATTGTTACCACAGGCTCCAGTCTGACCGGCTGGGGAGGTTTTTGGCAAACGCAGAAGTTCCAGGGTCAGTGGGGGCTGATGGAGGCCCACTTGCCCATCAATCTCCTGGAGCTGAGGGCGATACATTTGGTGCTTCTTCGCTTGACTCCCCACTTGAGGGGTCGTGCGATCCAGGTTTGCTCGGACAATCAGACGGCTGTCGCCTATATCAATCACCAGGGCGGGACTCGGAGCAAGCGAGCCCTCAAGGAGGTGACCCAGATTCTGACTTGGGCAGAGTTGCCTGCATCTCGGCGGTTTACATCCACGGGGTAGAGAACCAGGAGGCAGACTCCCTGAGCAGGGGGACCTCTCGTCTGGGGGAATGGTCTCTCAGCAACAAGATCTTTCACGTTCTGTGTCTCCGCTGGGGTCTCACGGATGTGGACCTGTTTGCGTCCAGACACAATGACAAGCTCCCAAGGTTCATCTCCCTGTCAAGGGATCCTCTGGCCTTCGCCACAGATGCTCTGGCAATTCCTTGGACGGAGTTCAGGCTCCTTTATGCATTCCCTCTGTTTCCACTCCTGGGCCGAGTGCTGCGCAGGATAGCCCAGGAGGGAGTACCAACCATCCTGGTAGCTCCTCGCTGCCCGAGACGGAGTTGGTTCGCGGACTTAGTTCAGATGTCAGTCGATCGTTACATCATGCCCGACGACCCAGGGCTTCTCACTCAGGGATCGCTGCGGCACCCCAATTTACAGACGCTGGCTTTGACGACCTGGCTATTTAAACCTCAATTCCGACGGAGAAGGGGCTTTCGTCCACAGTTGTGCAGACCTTGATTCAGGCTCGGAAGAAGTCCTCTTCCATGATATTCTACAGAATTTGGCACGCTTACATTGCTTGGTGTGAGTCCAAGAGTCTCCCTTGTCGCACATTCTCTATCTCTAGGATATTGGAGTTTTTACAACATGGCTTAGACTTGGGTCTTCAGCTGAGCACCCTTAAGGGTCAGGTCTCGGCCTTGGCCATCTTTTTCCAAAGATCCTTCGCCAATCGTAGACTGATCAAGACCTTTTTCCAAGGAGTTAATTATGTACGTCCACCGCGTAATCCTGTATTACCGGTGTGGGAATTGAACTTGGTGCTTTCTACTCTTCAGGGTTCCCCCTTTGAGCCTTTGTGCGAGGCGGCATTGTCTATTTTGACCTTGAAAGTGATCTTTTTGGTAGCCATCACCTCGGTGCGTCGTGTGTCAGAACTGGCTGCGCTCTGTATGAAGCCCCCTTACTTTGAGTGGCATAAGGATAATGTGTTTTTTTTATTTAAACCTGATTTTTTGCCTAAGGTCATTTCTCCCTTTCACCTTAATGAGGAGGTTGTCTTCCTTGTGTCCTACACCCTCTAATTCTAAGGAACTGGTCCTCCATGCCTCCAGCTGACGCTGCTTTTAGCAGAAAGGTGCTTCAGGCGGTAGTAATATGAACTACATGCTGTTCCACATCGGGGATCCCGCCCTAATGGTCACTGCTTTTGGATGTCCCAACTGTCATCCCTTCTGGGATGACCTGGACTGAATATAGTGAAAAAAACAATTCTGTGAAACTCACCTGTAGAATTGTTTTTGAATATATCCAGTCCAGGTCGTCCCACCCCGCCCTTGTTCATTATCTCTTGTTTGCCTGTTATGGTGATTTATCATTTTTATATTGGACCGTTGTCCTTAATTTTTTGTTGGAGAGAGTACATGCTGTAGCTATGTGATGTAACATGTTTTCTTGGTCTCCCTGCCTGTCTCCTTTATTACTGCTTTTTGACTACTGGGGATTCTACTGAGACACCTCTTTTTATAGGGGGCCGGGAGGAGCTACAGCTTTGGATCTTGCAGTAAATGCGCCACCTGGTGGTGGACTACCCACATGTCATTACTTCTGGGACGACCTGGACTGGATATATTCAAAAACAATTCTACAGGTGAGTTTCACAGAATTGTATTTTTACCAAATTTTTGTGCCAAAGATTTTACCCAGGGGTGGCGTATAATCCACATTCCTCTAAGCCATTGCGGTCACCTTTATTTGCCAATGTGCTCCTCCTATATTACTCTCTGTGCAGTCGTCCATCCTTACTGTACCTTTATTTACCCCTTCCAGTTTCCTCACGGTAGGACAAGGGCCACATCGCATGGATCAGGGGGCCACAGGTTGAGCACATGTGGGTTATACAGTACAAACTGTCTGGTCTGGATATGAATAGCACTTAAATATGATTCAATGTCCCATTCATTAAAGTGGATTAAAACCAAGGATTTTGACTATCCTGGGTTTTGGTTCTCGCATCCCCTGCTACCCTCTAACAGGGTGCGTGCCCGCGCCGGCCATTCACAAATGCCTGGCACAAGCATGCGCACTGCTAGAGGGATAGTGGGCATGAGGCTCATGCATGCGCTGTTGGACCGGAAAAGAAGGTAAGTGTATGGAGCGACCTGGGGGGTTTCACTCCCTGTGGGAGGAAATCGATTGCCCCTGGAATCTTATAGATTTCTGGGCCGATCGCCGGGGGATTTAGTCACGATTTTGTTACTTACAAATGCTCAATGCAATTTCTGCTTAACCAAGAGCCTACCTGGATCCTTGTGATCAGCTAATATACTGTATATGAGTTTGTGTAAGGAGGGGGACTTCCTCCCAAAGTCACAGTACATTGCAATGACATGCATACATCGTACTTGACCTTTTTTATACCCCCTTATATATTTTGTCTTATCTGTATTATCTTTCAGCTTTTGGATGTAGTCTCCTGTCTGGCAGAAAAAGGGAAGCGTATCCTGGTGCTGGGAAGGAAGCACATGTTGGTCCCCTCTAAAAAGTGGGTCGCAAAGGACATTCAGCGCTTGCAAGGATATGGTGACTGCTTCTTTCTTGACAATGTGTAAGTGTAGCACTATTTATCTATTAAGCGTTGCTTAACACCCTAATAAAAAAGTAAATAAAACCCTCACGTGTGCCTCCGATAGGAGGGGCAACTCCAGACACTGTGTAGGGTCCTGGCACACAAGATAAGGGGGCAGGAAGGTTTGGCAATCTGTTCCAGCAAAACTGTAGACTCCTTTTCTCAATGCCCCGGCAAAGCTGGGGCAAAACTGATAGTTGGGTTAATCTATAGCTGTTTCTAATTGTCATGATACAAATTTACTTACTTTCTTCGGCCCAGCAGGGAGAAGCTAATGCAACAACATTATTTAGGCTACCCTCATACTGTTCTCATAGATTGTAATAAAGTGCTTATGAATGAGCCCTTATTAAAGTGGACCAAAACCCACGGCAATCGGCCCGGGAATCTATAAGGTTCCCAAGCCAATGGATTCCCTCCCCCCGGGGCATCCAAAATCGGGAACCACCCCAGGTCACCAATACATTTAATTTGTTTCCCAGTCCAACGGTGCATGCATGAGCGGCTGCGACCGGGAAGAGGTGAGTTGGCTTCAGCGATCTGGAGGGGTCTCACGCAGCGGGTCACCGCCGCGTGGGGAAAGGGCCAAGACCCAGGATAGTCAAAAGAGGGTAGCGGTGATGGGGCAGCCGGCAGTAGCGATGATGGGGCAGTCGAACGCGCGTTGTTTGGACAAGAGGCCATGCATGCGCTGTAGGACGAGAAAAAGGTGAGTTTTAGTGGATGACCTGGGGGCACTTACACAGTGGGGCATTCTGCATCGAGTGCCCCAGGGACCGGGGCCAAAACCCGGGATAGTAAAATAGAGGTTCAAAACTATAGCGGGATCGGGGCAGGGTAGACCCCGGTAGACGTCCGTTTCATGGCAGGGGGAAGAAAGACAAAACAGGGCATGTATGAGAAGGAAAAGTCCAAAGGGGTTGGGCAGTAAGAGAGAGGGGAAAAGTATTTATATTTTTGTTTCACTTTTCTCTCTTACTAAAGGGAAGACTAGAAAGAAAAATAAAGTGAAATGAGAAAGAAATAAAGAAAAAGAAAAAAATGGGGAGATATAAGAAGAGTGACAGAAAAATGATTGGGTGCTAGAAAGAAAAAGAGCACAAGAAAGCGAGAGAAATTGAGAAAGTGAAAAAGAACTAGAGCAAGAGAGTGAAAACAATGAAAGAAAGAGAAAGTACAGCAAAGAAAGAGAGAGAAAAAGTGTAAAAGAAAGAGGTTTGAACAAACCTTTAAAGTGGACCAACACCCAGGATTTTGACTATCATAGGTATTGGTCCACTTCCGCGGGGCATCCCGATCGTGGGTGCCCCGCTTTGTGAAACCCCCCAGAAATCCCCGAAAACTCACCTCTCCCCGCTCCCACGTGACTCGCTCGTCCAATCGCCGCCGCCGCCGGGCAAGGAGAGGCAGCGGCGGACAAGCTGAGCGCGGGGTGCCGCTGCCTCCCGCGTGTCCCTCTTACAGGGAGCGTGCCGGCCATTCACAATCGATCGTGGTGCCCCGCAGTCAGGGAGCTGATCGGTCCGGGAATCCCGGGCCGATCAGGGGAGGGTGTTTGTCCACTTTAAAGTGGACCAACACCCAGGATTTTGACTATCCTGGGTTTTGGTCCACTTCGGCGGGGCACCCCGATCGGGGGTGCCCCGCTGTGTGAAACCCCCAAAATCTTACCTGTCCCCGCTCCCACGTGACTGGACGGTCCAATCCCCGCCAACGTCCAGGCGGGGATCAGGAACGTCCAAGCGGCTGCCGCCGCCGCCGCCTCCCTCGCGTCACTTTCGGCGCGCGCGCGCCCCCGCCGGCCATTCGCAGACGGCCGGCGCGGGCGCGCGCACGCCTACAGGGGCGCGAGGGAGGCGGCGCCGGCCGGCCGCCGCCGAAGATCAGGTAAGCGATTTGGGGTGTCTGGGGGGGTTTCACCCCGCGGGACATCCCGATCTCGGATGTCCCGCGGGGTGGGAGGTGATCGGCCCGGGAATCTTATAGATTTCCGGGCCGATCACCTCTCGGTGTTGGTCCACTTTAATAATGTGGTATTATAATGTCATTCTAGGCTCTATTTTAAGAGAGAAAAAGAGAATGCGAAGAAAGAAAGAAAGAAAGAAAGAAAAAATGAATCACCGAGGGCCATACCTAGATTAGCCTTCTAGAAGATTAACACAGTATAGGAAGTCTTTATATTCCAACTCATTTTAATATTGTCCCTTAATTAAAGATAAGGTTTTTTCATGCACACTGCTTCATTTACCTTGGAGAACCAGAGGGCCTTCCTTGGTGCTTTTTGAAGGTCCCACCAGACTGTTAAGATGGAGAAGACTGCCTCATTACTCAGAATAGTAACAAAAGAGAACACTGTGTAGTATATATACATTATATAGTGATCCAATATATAATACAGTATATTGTGATCCTTAATAATTAGCTATATATAGCAAGTCTGTAGACCATCTCATGTGTGTGCACCTCTCATCTATCCCCACAGGACATTAGACGACCCTTTTCTTCTCTATGCCTGTCTAAACTCCGGCAGCCACTGCTGTTTCTTGACCAGCGACCTCTTGAGGGACCACAAAGCCTGCCTGCCCGATGCCGAAACAAAGCGTCTCTTCTTCAAGTGGCAGCGTGGACATCAGCTTGTACTGCCCTTCCATGTTTCTGGGAGTATTCGCCTGCGGGTAAAGAATTATATAAGAATTATATTTACTATATATAAATCACAGAGAATGAGTTTATTAACCTGCACCATGTCTGTAGCGGTTTTCATGTATTATTATCATGGGACATTGGATCACTACTTACAGTTAAATTGGCTTTCGATCCCTTTTAACACTTGCCTATGGGGGATCCAGATTTGAGGAGGACAGTAAAAAGTTTTTTTGTTTTCCTATGTATGACGCTCTGATAGGAAAAGGTGAGTATCTCTCTCACAGGTGAAGTGCAGGGGAAGGTGACCTTAGTGTCCCTGTGAACAAGGTCCCTTCCTGGCACAGTGTGTTGATAGTCATCTTTGCACAGCTCAGCACTGCCTTTTCTTCTAATCCCTCTCAGCCAGTTTTGGCTTCATTTGAAATATAGACACACCCTCCTGTTGACCTCCATTTGGATCCTGGTTTGCTGTCAGTCAGGGGCCATGTTACTTTTAGTGCCTTTTCTGCATCTTAGATAATGTAGGTTAACCTTTCCCAAGCCCATGTTTGTAGCCTATGGTTTTGGAAGTCAAGACTCTTGCATGCGCACCCATCTGCATAGTTGTGTTGGGTGCTGGTAGATAAATACAACAAAAGTGGTTATGCACCGCCAAAGGAATATGTGATCACCAATTAGGTGCTGGCCGTGGGGGTAAACAAACGAACCAGATTATATAATGGAGGGATCCTAGATTAATCCCTAAGAGATCACCCCCATATGAAGAGGCCGCACTCAGATAATGAAAAATACCATAATGTTTTATTAAATAAATACTAAAAATTGAAGATACAAGAAAGCAACACATCACAAGACATTGTACAGATTAAAAAACCTAAACACAAGATCGGGGGATTATCCTTGTATCCGTGACTATAATTGTTAAATAGTATTTCTTGGTAGATACAGACCAAGAAAGCCTGGTGTGAATCCTGCATAACAATATGGCTATGGATGCTGGTACATGAGGTAAGAGGGGATGAGAAAGAAGGATCTGCATTACTGGAATCAGTAATGAGGGGCTAGCCTAGAATGTAGACAGAATAATACATTCGCTTTAAGAGAAACAAAGGTTCGTATCCTTGGGGCATCCCAATGTGCGAAATCCCCCGGATGACCTTGTATACTCACCTCACCGTTTCTTTAACTAGAGCCGGACACTGAGCAGAAGTAACAGTAACCGCTTACAATCAGAATCGAAATCGTGATGCACTTGAGAGTAACAAAACTGTGGAAGAATCCCGGATGTTGTTCCTCTAATTTGCTCAATTGTGGTCCTAGAATATATTGCTTCATAATAGGTCCTGGTGAATAGATGTCTTTAAACGGACTATAGACCCTAAGAAAGAAAAAAACAAATAAGTACTCACATTTTCTCCCCGCCACAGCTCCTGTCCGTTGGAACAATACCCAGGGCCAGCTGCTGATTCCAGGGCCGGCCACTTGTCTTCATCCTGGGACCCCCAAATCAGGATGCCCCACTCTGTGAAACCCCCCAGTTCGCCGATAACGGCTTACGTTTCCCAGGCCCAGCAGCACATTTGAGGGTCCTCATCCAATCAGAGCCGTTTGCTGTGCCTTTAGTGAAATGGCTCTGACGTTCTGCAATAGTGAGCAAGTGTAGTTTCGTACTTATGGAAGCAATCGGGCTTATGTATAATATTGATGGCAGCAGATCAGGTTGGGGGTACAGGTCCGTTTGCAGCCTCTCTGAGTACCACCTAAGGAGTTACAAACAGAGGGGCGTTCTGAACTGTTCAGGATGCCCCACGGGGAGCGAAAATACCTGCCCTGTAGTCTCCTAGACTCCAGAACGGGTTTTGGTCCACTTTAAGAAATAAGCAGAGGATGTAATAGCTGCAAATGGGAAACAGACTTCATATTAATACCTGTGGTTTTGAATATGCTATTTTGGGTGTAATGTTCAATTATCCGCCTGAAACGGCAGAGCTGACTAATTATGTGAAGGGGAATCCTGCAGCTCTGCATCAAACTTTCCAAGACACATAGAATGGGCCAAAGAGCGTCACATGGCTTGCTTGCTGGATTCCCATGACCGGCCGGCTCTGTTGCTGCTCTGTGAACCAAGCACGATGAACTAACGCACGAAGATCACTATAAGGTTTTCAGGAAGATTCCTGGAGATCACACCTCCAGCTAAAATGAAACCCCAGAGCAGAGACATAATGGCCTTGATTCGCTAAGAGTTGTAGTAAAAATTTCAATTGATGAGAAAAAAAAACATGAGAATTTCACTGTTAGCGAATCACCAGATAGGAAGACAATGAAAGTCAATGGCACTTTTTACTACAGAGTAAAAAGTTCAATACTTTTCTCAGGAGTAAAAAAGTGCCATTGACTTTCATTGTCTTTCTATCTGGTGATTCACAGTGACATTCTCAGGCTTTTTTTTCTCATGAATTGAATTTTTACTACCATGAGAATTTTTCGACTCTTAGTGAATCAAGGCCAAGGTCTGTAAGTTTGCTTCTGCTGGCACCCAGGACAGAAAATGGGAGACATTTCTGCAATAGGGTTTTGGTTAAAAAGCATTTGGCATGGAGCGCTACAAATTTACTAAAGTCTTAAAGGTTTAAAAAAGCAGTTACTTTACTGAGCAGGTCAGATAACTTGAGTTGGAAATAGAAATTTAGGGCCAAGGGTAGACACGTTACTGCAGGGTCAGGGTCTCTATTTGCTGAGTCCCTGGGTCTGAGCACAACAGGGATACAAGGAAACCTATACGGTAGATCAAACACTCTGTCACTAAAACAATCACATCTAAAACAATCAATGTCCACAGAGATTCCTCCAGAATCAGGATGCCCCTCTGTGTGAAACCCCCTAGGTCGCTCATCAACTCACCTCCTTTCCCAGTCCAACAGCGCATGCGCGAGCAGCAGCCGCATCTCCGCTATCCCTCTAGAAGGGCGCGTTCCTGCGCCATTTGGCTGCCCATTTCCTGTTAGAGGGAAGTGGGGGATGTGGCCGCCAGCGCGCTCGGATCCGCTAGCCTTAGACGAGCTCCTGGACGCAGGGGCCACGCATGCGATGTAGGACTGGGAAGAGGTGAGTTTTTTTCGGGCGACATGGGGGCTTTCACACAGCAGAGCACCAACCAAAACCCAGGATAGTCAAAATCCTGGGTTTTGATCCGCTTTAAATTGGACCCATGCTCTCCTTTTCTCGGAGTGTCTCCCAAGGAGGGCATAGATCCAATGTGAGCATTATTCCCCAGCCCTGAAATTCTTTACTTACCTGGATCCCAGTCAGAGGAAGCCTAAGTAAGATGAATATAGCTAATGGCAAGGCTGTAGTGGGTTCGATGCTGAGCCTTTGTCACAAACCAGTGTAGATCCACTTTAATTTAATCAATATAAAAAAAATTAAAAAAAACTGATTAATATAGTTCTCATTATTATTTACAATCCATAAACGTTTTCCTTTTTCCTTGCAGCCAATTTTAAACTATGATACAATATTGCAGAGCACAGCCACCTCTTGGCATATTCCTTACGACCCGTCGGATGTAAAAAGAACCAGCTTTGAGGTGCCAAGGACCTGGTTATGTCTGAAGAAAGAGCAATAAAAGAGCCTACTGTATTTCTGTGTATTCTGTCGTCTTATTTTTAGGTATATCTGCTTTACCACTTCCTACTGCTACTATGTGCCAGGGGGAGTTATGTTCTGCGGCTTCCTAACCTGCACCATAAATTGCTGCATACAATTGTACCCCACCCCCAACCTCCAGGCCTGCAGTTAGCTATACTCGGCTTGTATAGGCTGGGTCTTCCCCTGTCAAAGAACCAGACAATTTCCCATTAGGGGAAAACCCAGCCTTGGACCATATAGTGAATTGCAGGACTTGCCTTTTACAAGAGGGGGCGGATTAGACTAGGCGTTTTCTGGGTAAAAAGTTGCCGGGGTGAGTTTAGGTCTCTTTTAAGTCCTAGAAATACACATTGTTCAGATAGAAGTGCACACAGGTTCTGAAAAGTGTAGATGCCTTTTGTATGCTCAGTATATTCTAATTTTCGATAACCTAATGTCTGACTAAGAGAACTAGGTTTTCTTGATAGCTCACCTTAAATTGGACCAAAACCTCGGATTTTGACTATCCTGGGTTTTGGTCCTTGCCCCAAGGCACCCCAATCGGGGGTATCCCACTGTGTAAACCCCCCCCCAGGTCGCCCGATCTCACTCGCCCTTCCCCGGTCCTATGGCGCATGCGCAGCCTCTCGCCCAGTCAGTGCACACTCAGATCTGCTCCCGTCCCTTCATCCAAGGGCTTGTCTAAAGCGAGCGGATCCGAGCGTGCTGGTGGCCACATCCCCCGCTACCCTTTAACAGGGAGCATTCCATTCACAAATGCCTGGTGTGGGCACACGCCCTACTAAAGGGATAGTGGGGATGCGGCCGCTGTTTGCACATGTGCCTTTGGCCCGGGAAAGAAGGTGAGTTTCCAGACGACCTCTGGGTTTTACACATTGGGGCATCCCGCATCTGGATGCCCCGGAGGGAGCGAGTATGCCTGCCCTGGAGTCTCATAGACTTCAGGGTGGGTTTTAGTCCTCTTTTAAAGGCCTACAAAAGTTATTTCTTCGCTTTTATACTTATCGCAATGGCTAAAATGGTACAACACAATACTGCTTCCAATATGGGATCTGAGGGATTATGTGTATAGGGATATATACAGTAAATATATATATATATATATATATATAACTTCCCCGACCCCAACACCCTTGGTTGAACTTGATGGACATATGTCTTTTTTCAACCGTATTAACTATGTAACTATGTAATATATATATATATATATTCTGAAACCACAAACTTTAGGCGTCTTTAGCTTTTTCTAACATGATTTGAGTGGAGATACCTTAGCAGGAGGCACAGGGCTGTATTTACCATTAGGCAACCCAAGGGGAGGAGGTTGATATGGAGTGTGCTGTTACTCCTATAAAAACACTTGTTGGCACATTAATGCCCCCTCTTGAGTGCCCCCCCCACCCCCACCCACAGGAAGATGCAATGTGTGTGTGCGCGGGCAGGGAGGGAGGGAATGGGTGCAAGGATCTAAACGCAGTCTACAGCCGAAACCTCGCTGTGGTCATAAGATTTCTATGTGCCAGGAACCTGAAAAGACAGTAAAAAGTATAGGGCTCTGCATATAACTACTCGCACCCTCACCACCACCCCCACCTTCACACTGTCTGCATTTAAACCTCTTGTGGGCCCCCACCCACCTGTGCGAGTGGGGTGCAAGCAAAAAACAAGTGACTAGGGCAGTTTGGACACCAAATACGGCCCTGAGGAGGCAATGTTCCAGGGTTGGTAAATTCTGGCCAAACCCCAAGCCACGCCTGTTGCAGGTCTGGGTCACCACCTTCTATGAAGCATCTAAGATCTTTGAAGGCCTAGCAGTATATGACATTTGTATACAGGGAGTTTTGTTGTGACCTAATTATTTTACGATATGAGGTTGTCAGACCAGACCATTTTCTGTCCTCATCTATGCACAGGTCCTTATGCATAAACCATTTGGATGAAAGGCTCTTACCTGCTGCAGTATCATTAATCAGCCAAGACATGTATGTTCTAATTGCACTAATGGTGGCTGAGATGTATTTAATCCTTCAAACACCTGAACCACCGAAACCCTGCACTGCTCGCTAAGCTCCTGACAGCAGGTTCATTGCAGGCCCCTCAGATGCCACCATACTTTGTAGTGTATAGTAGCTGCCAATGGTAATAGAGGTTATTCATAATTGCCTAATGTGAAGCTTAATTTCCATTTTTGATGGCATTTTAAAGTTTCTATTATTATGTGGCAAAATGATGTCTTCAATATGCTAAGCTTATCTGTTATTTTTTAAATTCTCTATTCATTTGCAACTCTGTTTTTAAAAGAAAACAGTTTTCCATAGCAACAATGTGTTTACCTTAGTTATGTACACCAAAGTGGTGATTTTGAGTACATGTTATAGACTTCCTCACTCTAGCTTGTTAATCATTTGATTGGCTAAGGAATGGGTGACTGGTTTAACCGATTCTGCTGAAAATCAACCCCCTCAGTGGGAAAGGACCACAGTCTTATGTTCCAGTAGTAAAGGGGTTACTGGCAGCGGTCTCACTTGGATAGGTGATTATGTGGCGTAGACTTAGCCAAAGCTGCTGATTACATCACCTGGTACATTGGAAGAATTGTGGGACTTGTCCATTGTTTTTACTCAAGGCCACGAAAACCACCCCCACTGTAGCAAAACAGAGCCCCAGGAATATGAGAAATTTGGAAGCAGTTTGCTGATAAGTAAATCACAGCTATGATGGAACAATCCTAACACAAATGTTTGTTACATTTCAGAAAAAGAAGTGTGCATCTCACTTCATGGGCAGGGTTTTGCCTAGCAGCATTAAAGCAGAACAAAACCCAGCAGTGACTGCCATGGAATCTAAAAGTTTCCAGGGCCGGCCGCTGGCTTTACCCCAGGGCATCCTGAATCGGGATGTGAGACCCCCCCAGTACACCAATAAACACTCACCTTTCCCTCTCCAGTTGTGCATGCCAATGAGAGCTGCCCACTATGACTACGTCATTTGGCAGACGGTTCTCATTGTTTTCAATGGGCTGGGGCAGGAGCGCGCACACAGCTGGGTATGCAGCATCACCACTACCCACTAAAGTCAATGAGAGCCTTTTGCCATAAGAGATAAACAGAGCAAACCGCTCTCATTGGCTCCATGCATGTGCCATTGGAATGGGAAAGAGTTGTTTAGGCCTTTCTCGGGGGTTTCACATAGAGGAGCATCCCCAGTCGACATGCCCCTGGGGAATGGAACAAGTGGAAAGTGAAAAGCTCAAGTTTTGTTCTGCTTTAAAGTGCTTGTCCTGGCAGTAAAATAAAAAAAAGGCTATAAACCCCTTTAATCCCCTGCAGAAGATCGTTCTTAGTCCAAGAGTAGATCCTATTTCTGCGCTGCCCGCCCAGATCTGATGCTTACTAAGTTTCTGCAGCAGACTGCCCCCCGCCATCCGTCACAGGCACTATGGCACACCCCAACATTCAATGCAATGGAGGGGACCTGCAAGGTCTTGACACGCCCACTTCATTGCAATGAATAGAGGGGGCAGGCCATAGTCCCTGTGATGGATGGGGGGGGGGCAGTTCATGGTCGATAGCACAGAACCAAGGGATGATTGGGACGGGCTGCATGGGACCTGGATCTGCCAATCAGGGAAGAGTCAGAGCCCTGGACTAGATGCAATCGTATGTGGGGGATAAAAGGAGAGTATAGCCTTACTCACTGTTATGTAACAATGTTTATGGCAAACTCTGCTAAGCTGTAAACAACCTGGAGAGTTTTCTAACGAGAAGCTCTTTGCAAGATGTAAAATCAAAAGACAACTGCAAATTATTGGACTTGAGCTATAGAATATATTTTTAAGTAGTGTCTGTGATAACCCCACTGGTAAAAACTAAAAAAATAATGTTTATAATGTTCATTGGCAGTGGCCACGCCTGGTCTGTGCTTCTGTGCCTCTCCACTGGTGACCACTAGAGCTTGCCTGGTGGCCATGATTGGTGCCATCCATTGGTTAACCATATTGACCGCCGATGATTATTTGGGACATGCAAGTGGTGTTGAAGCACTAAATTGCCTAAATTTGTGTTTCCTTTTAAACATCAACCAGACAATAGCCTCGATTCAGAGACAAAAAAAACTTCCATTTTAGTTCCGATCTGTGAAATGTTTCCGTTCTCGTATGAGCGTACGAGCGATTCTATGCATGCATTGAAAACTGTCTGTAAAGTTTCCGTCCGTTCGTACGGCAGAATACGAAGATGTCATTTTCCATCCAGACTTTTCCGTTTCATTTTCACATGTTACAACGTAGGCTTTCGTTTTTGCCCTTTTCCCATCGTATCCTCCAACGAATCCTTTACGTTTCCCGTTCGATTCTGTTTCCCTTTTTCAATAAATAATCGTCCAGACGGAAATCCTTACGATCTTGCACCTGCGCACTACAAACTTAACTCATTAAAGTGCTCGCCTACATATTTGCCACCCTCACTTCTACTACAATGTTTAGCTAAATCACTTAGCACTATCCTCCATCTTCCCTTTTGGACCCTTAAAGCTCACCCTAACCACTTCTCGGTTAGGTTCTTCTTCCATTTTAGCCCCCTAAAACGTACCCAAATTCCTTCTCGGTCATGTGAATATTCATCTTTAAATATTTCTGGGCCCATTAGTTTTGTGTTAATGTATTTTGTAAATGAAATGACAATGTAACATTTTTTTTTCATACCATCATAAAATATAAAATGTTAAAAAATTTTGAAAACGTAAAATTTTAACTATAAAAAACAAAATACATAGCAATGGCAGGCCACTGAACATTATTCTTCATCATCCCCAACGAGTTGCGCAGCTCCTGCATCTCGCCCACCAACTGAAGGACCCTGACACTCAGTTGTGCTACTCTGGCACGTGTGGTCCCTGTTAAAAAACGTAAATTAAAATATTGGTATAACCTCGTTGGGGTCATACTGCAGTGCCCCCCCCCCCCCCCCCCCCCCGTATGGTCCAAACACCTAAATCTGGACTTCAAAAGCCAGAGGGCCCTCGCCACCACGGGCCGGGTTTTGCATAGTGTCCGATTACAGAACCCCTGGCCCGCATTCTGCAGGCAAAGAACGGGCATCAGGAGCAAGGGCGAGTGGCACATCTTGCAGTTCCTGCAACCAAATATAAAATAATTACACAAAGCAAAGGTAACCAACTAAAACAATAACTCCTACAACAAATTAAGATTCAAGTTCAACAATCCAAATATAATTCACAAAGGACATAAGACGTAAAAATATAGCAATTATATGGATGTGTGGGAAAATAAATGTTTACATGCTAAGGACTAATTTAGGTCAGCATTAAATGCATCTATAAGGCATACATGAAATGTATTGATTCAGGTATGCATTGCTATACAATTTATGGCCTCGGCCATGCTGATACACGCAATGCCTTGGTGCTAAAGGCACGCAGACTCCTCCACATAGCCGCAAAACATGTTCAACAATAGCAATCCGAGCCCTCAAAGGTCCCGTAAGTGGATCGGAAATGAAACGGATTTATAGGGTGGTGATCTGTCGGAAATCAGCTCTCTGAATCAGACAGAAATCCATCCCAACAACGGAAGTTATCTGAACGAACGGAAAATTTCCGATTTTGTTTGGAAAATGATCCGAACGAACGGAAATGTTCCGATTTGCTTCCGATCATCGAAAGCGCATTCCCAAATGTTCGTGCGAGTAGAAAATGGACGAAAAAAAGCAAAAAAATGACAAACACCCACCCAAAACTTTCACAGACAGCTACAGAAGTCCAGATGAATGTGTCTCTGAATCGAGGCTAATATGTAAACCTGTATATTCTATTTGTTATGCACACTCAGGACCAAGGGGTGTCTTCCCATTTAAAGTGGCCCAAAACTAGATCCAAAAACTTTGGCATCAAACCTTTCACGTGATCGGCATTGCCGTGGCATACCTGGACCCTCTGGTTAGCAAACCATAAAGTCAGAGCACTCTGCTTATTGCCAACACCACAGTGACATTCACCCCCATTGGCATCAAATTTAATTTGAACACCCCACTCACACCTTCCCTTCATTTATGAACTCCAGTCAGTTTAAACCGGACCTTCAGCATCATTTAATGAAAAGCCCAAACCCTTAAAAAACTATTCCCCAGCATCTAAAATTAATACACTTTTTAAGTTTTTAGTCACTTATTATTCTTTCCCCCACCGGGCTGCAACTCTGTTCAGGGCTCTCGGAAGCATCACACATACTGAGGAGAGGTGAGCAGGATAAAGTGCAGGGGGTGGGGTTATAGCTGTGATTTGCACAAACAGAGCAGAGCTGGGGTCAGGGAAAGGACAGCAATCCCAGAATGCAGAGCGACACAGTCAGAAGACACTTCCTGTTTGCAGGCTGCCTGAAGCCCCATGAGCCGCCGTCTTGGATGTTTAAAGGCTCATAACATGCAGTAGATGCAGGTAGGATGATTTTTAATGTGAGCAACCTGTATGTATAGTGTAGGGGCAACATATAAGATATGCTCTTATTCAGGGTGAAGGTCCACTTTAAGAATAAAAAGCTTGGCTTTCTGCATCAGCCTAGTCTAATGTGTCCAAGATTACAGAGGACCACCCATTAAACCTGCACACTGCCTACAAGTCCTTTGCCTGTGTTTTCTATGCTTCTCAATGTGGTAGAACATCTTCCATGTCCTTCTCCTCTCTAACAGATCAGTCATTTTTATGCCTAATTTGGGGCTTCCAGGGCATCTATTTACTTGGGAAGCAGGTTGTTAATTAGGGACAGCGTCCTTTAACACAGGTCCAATCCAGATGCTTCAAGAATGATTGTTAGAGACCTTTAGCATTTTTTTTACTTTAGGTCCTAGCTCAAATTGGCTCAACCGGGTCCCCAGGGAACCTTCTGGTGGGTCCCTAAACACAGGGGCCCTTGGAAGCTGCAATCCCCAAAAGTGCCCTGTAGCCTAGATGCCTACATTTCTAAGTGCCCCAGCACTGTTTATTGAGTGGTCACATTGAGGTCCCACAACACCCCAGCCTGACCATACTTCATTCCACTTTAAACCAAACCTCTACATTTTTGTAGCACTTTTTTTTTTAAATGTTCTCTTGATAACATCGTATTACCAGACAAAGTGATATACCAAGTACTTTAGGTTCAGGAACAATATGACAGCCATCATTTTTATAGTTCAAGTTCCCTTAAATTTAATGCAATCCTAAAAACAACATTCAATCTAATTATGGGTATATCTAGCCCCTTTATTATTTTTTAATCCACTTGTGTGTTTGATAAACTTTGGTTTCCTGGAAGTCCATTCCTCTTGTTGTGTCAACATCCAGCAATTATAATGGGCTGCCTGAGGAACACTCTGAACTTCAGGAGGTTTCATAAATTGAGAACAAAATGTGCAGAACATTTGCCCCATGCCACTTGCTGCATTCGGTTCAGTAGCAATAAAGAAAAATCCTCTGTGGTTTCTGCTTCCATCTCAGCCTCTTCAGGGCTTGTGTAACAATTGTCAAGCTTGTCATTACACCAGTACAGAATGGGCTCTTTTGACAATGACCCCTACATGATGAGTCTTAGTGTGCCAGAAGAAACTGAAGATTTAGAATTATCTATTTTAGGTCTGGGCCAAACCAAATTGACAAGGGTTATAAGAAAGGGGCACAACTCCACAAATACCACAAAATAATAATATTTTATTAAATGTTACACTATAGCAAAAATAAAAACACACATGCAACACAAAGACACCGTTAAAATCAATTAATGCACTATTCCTGTGATGCTAAAATATTTAGCAATCCATATTATAGAAGACCACAAGGTATCAAAAAGTACAAATAGAAATCAGTATTAAATAGCTCCACAAATAGGCCAAAAAAAAAAAAAAAAAAAAAAAAAAAAAAAAAAAAAAATATATATATATATATATATATATTTCTAATTACTCAAGTGAGTGTTCAATTACTCCACAAATACAAGTATAAAAAGGTAATTACCGTATCTTTCGCCCTATAAGACGCACCTAGGATTTGGGGGAGAAAAATAAGAAAAAAAATATTTTAAACCAAAAACGCACCATTACAGACAGTGTGGTATTCCCCTTTCCCATTGGCCGTGTGGGATGCCCTCATTCCAAAGACAGTGTAGCATCCCCGTATACCCAGTGTGGCATTCTCCCCCCTCCCATTCCCATATAGGCAGTGTACACCCCATTATCATAAGCAGTGTGGCATTCCCCCTCCTATTCTCCATATAGGCAGTGTGCCCCCCCATTCCCATTGGCTGTGTGGCATCCCCCTCCCCCCATTAGTATAGGCTGTGTGTCATTCCCCCTCCCCCCCCCCCATTAGTATAGGCTGTGTGGCATCCCCCTCTCCCCTCATAGGCTGTGTGGCATCCCCTCTCCCCCCATTTGTATAGGCTGTGTGGCATCCCCCTCTCCCCCCATAGGCTGTGTGGCATCCCCCTCTCCCCCCATAGGCTGTGTGGCATCCCCCTCTCCCCCCATAGGCTGTGTGGCATCCTCCTCTCCCCCCATAGGCTGTGTGGCATCCCCCTCTCCCCCCATAGGCTGTGTGGCATCCCCCTCTCCCCCCATAGGCTGTGTGGCATCCCCCTCTCCCCCCCATAGGCTGTGTGGCATCCCCCTCTCCCCCCATAGGCTGTGTGGCATCCCCCTCTCCCCCATTAGTATAGGCTGTGTGGCACCCCACTCTCCCCCCATAGGCTGTGTGGCATCCCCCTCTCCCCCATTAGTATAGGCTGTGTGGCATCCCACTCTCCCCCCATAGGCTGTGTGGCATCCCCTCTCCCCCATTAGTATAGGCTGCGTGGCATCCCCCTCTCCCCCATTAGTATAGGCTGTGTGGCATCCCCTCTCCCCCCATTTTGTATAGCCTGCGTGGCATCCCCCTCTCCCCCCATTTGTATAGGCTGTATGGCATCCCCCCCTCCCCCCATTTGTATAGGCTGTGTGGCATCCCCCTCTCCCCTCATAGGCTGTGTGGCATCCCCTCTCCCCCCATTTGTATAGGCTGTGTGGCATCCCCCTCTCCCCCATTAGTATAGGCTGTGTGGCATCCCCTCTCCCCCCATTTTGTATAGCCTGCGTGGCATCCCCCTCTCCCCCCATTTGTATAGGCTGTGTGGCATCCCCCTCTCCCCCCATTTGTATAGGCTGTGTGGCATCCCCCTCTCCCCTCATAGGCTGTGTGGCATCCCCTCTCCCCCCATTTGTATAGGCTGTGTGGCATCCCCCTCTCCCCTCATAGGCTGTGTGGCATCCCCTCTCCCCCCATTTGTATAGGCTGTGTGGCATCCTCCTCTCCCCACATAGGCTGTGTGGCATTCCCCTCTCCCCCCATTTGTATAGGCTGTGTGGCATCCCCCTCTCCCCCCATAGGCTGTGTGGCATCCCCCTCTCCCCCATTAGTATAGGCTGTGTGGCATCCCCCTCTCCCCCATTAGTATAGGCTGTGTGGCATCCCCCTCTCCCCCATTAGTATAGGCTGTGTGGCATCCCCCTCTCCTCCCATAGGCTGTGTGGCATCTCACTCTCCCCCAATTTTGTATAGCCTGCGTGGCATCCCCCTCTCCCCCCATAGGCTGTGTGGCATCCCCTCTCCCCCCATTTGTATAGGCTGTATGGCATCCCCCCCTCCCCCCAGTTCCCATAGGCTGTGTGGCATCCCCCTCTCCCCTCATAGGCTGTGTGGCATCCCCTCTCCCCCCATTTGTATAGGCTGTGTGGCATCCCCCTCTCCCCACATAGGCTGTGTGGCATCCCCCTCTCCCCCCATTTGTATAGGCTGTGTGGCATCCCCCTCTCCCCCCATAGGCTGTGTGGCATTCCCCTCTCCCCCCATTTGTATAGGCTGTGTGGCATCTCACTCTCCCCCCATAGGCTGTGTGGCATCCCCCTCTCCCCCATTAGTATAGGCTGTGTGGCATCCCCCTCTCCCCCATTAGTATAGGCTGTGTGGCATCCCCCTCTCCTCCCATAGGCTGTGTGGCATCTCACTCTCCCCCAATTTTGTATAGCCTGCGTGGCATCCCCCTCTCCCCCCATAGGCTGTGTGGCATCCCCTCTCCCCCCATTTGTATAGGCTGTATGGCATCCCCCCCTCCCCCCAGTTCCCATAGGCTGTGTGGCATCCCCCTCTCCCCTCATAGGCTGTGTGGCATCCCCTCTCCCCCCATTTGTATAGGCTGTGTGGCATCCCCCTCTCCCCACATAGGCTGTGTGGCATCCCCCTCTCCCCTCATAGGCTGTGTGGCATCCCCTCTCCCCCCATTTGTATAGGCTGTGTGGCATCCCCCTCTCCCCCCCATAGGCTGTGTGGCATCCCCCTCTCCCCTCATAGGCTGTGTGGCATCCCCTCTCCCCCCATTTGTATAGGCTGTGTGGCATCCCCCTCTCCCCACATAGGCTGTGTGGCATCCCCCTCTCCCCCCATTTGTATAGGCTGTGTGGCATCCCTCTTTCCCCCCATAGGCTGTGTGGCATTCCCCTCTCCCCCCATAGGCTGTGTGGCATCCCCCTCTCCCCCCATAGGCTGTGTGGCATCCCCCCTCCCCCCAATTCCCATAGGCTGTGTGTCACCCCCCTTTCCCCCCAGTCGGCTTAAGTAAGTCTTTTACAGGCAGCGATGACACGTTTGACCACAAGGACAGTATGATCTTTACTTTTTCTTTCCAGTGATTGCTTACTACCTCAGCTCCCTTAAACGGCCCTCTGCACTAACAGCACTTTTGTGTATTGGGTTTACATTGGGGGTCGCAGTTGTACTTTAGATTTGATTGATTGCACAGGTTTATGGTCTTGATGAATTATTTCTAGTACCGTATTTTTCGCCCTATAAGACGCACTTATTTTTCCCCAAAATGCGCCTTATCGGGCGATGGAAAATAACAAAAAAAAAAAAACCTCACCCGTTCCTGGCGCTCCCGCGTTGCCTGTTACACTCAGAGGAGCGGCGGAGGCTCTGTCCCGGCCCCGCCGCTGCGATCGCTGTCTTTTACAGGCAGCGATGACAGCGGCGGGGCCAGAGACAGCACCCCCGCCGCTCCTCCGCCTGCTGCTTCTTCCTGGGCACATGCGAGCACCCAGGTCAGGGCAGCACCGACTTGGTGCAGGCCGCGCCCACCCGCTGCCCTGACCTGGGTGCTCGCATGTGGCCCAGGTGGAAGAAGCAGCAGATGTAAAAGACAGCGATCGCAGCGGCGGGGCCGGGACAGAGCCTCCGCCGCTCCTCTGAGTGTAACAGGCAACGCGGGAGCGCCAGGAACGGGTGAGGTTTTTTTTTTTTTTTTTTTTATTTTCCATCGCCCGATAAGGCGCATTTTGGGGAAAAATAAGTGCGTCTTATAGGGCGAAAAATACGGTACTAGAAATAATTCATCAAGACCATAAACCTGTGCAATCAATCAAATCTAAAGTACAACTGCAACCCCCAATGTAAACCCAATACACAAAAGTGCTGTTAGTGCAGAGGGCCGTTTAAGGGAGCTGAGGTAGTAAGCAATCACTGGAAAGAAAAAGTAAAGATCATACTGTCCTTGTGGTCAAACGTGACTAATCATCAGGCAGTGGATTGAAAGCAGGAGACCCCACGCGTTCCGCTGATCCGCTACGGCTTCTCCAGGGATCATTTTAGGTCTGACATGGGCTTGTGTTCTCCAGTGTTGTGTTCGATTTAGCCTATTAAGGTGAAAGTGCTGATTCCCATGAAGGCTTTTAACCATGGCCGGCTTTTGGGGTGTGACTGCACAGGGTGCTGTTGGCCTGGGGGCGATAGGATAGGGCACCAGATTTTTTTACTATTTGGCAAGGTGTTTTTTTTTTGTTTTGTTTTTGAATAGACCAGTGTTTTTGGTTGTCACTCAGCTCAAGCTCCGCCAAACCACTTGGTGTGTATTGGGTTTCATTGGGGCAAAGACAGTGTGTACGGTCCCAGAAGCTGCACTCTGACAGATATCTCTGATTTTTGAGACTTGCTGATTGGCTGATCTCAAGATCGCCGGATAATGTAACCTGCCCACTGGCGGCATCACATCTGTAGGGAAGATGGAAATGTGGCCGTCGGAAGCTACATCACCTTGGGACCCACCGGGATAGGTAAGATTACTGGCAACCCCAGGGGTTTCGCACAGCGGGGCATTGCAGGTGCCTTAGGAGCAGACTAGCAGGTAGCTCTGGAGTCTTTTAGACTCCGGGTCCATGCCGCATGCCTCTTGTGCAGCTTTAACACTGTCTGGTCCTGATCCAGCAGATTACCTTCTCTTACCGCCAAGAGCCACCCATTCCGCTGAGGGGAGCAGCACTTCAGCATTGAGTGAGTATTCTTGGGGGTTTCACACAACAGAGCATCCCAGAATTCCAAAATCGGATGCCCTACAGACAAGGGCCGATAATTATTTTAAGACTATATAGGAAACTGAAAGTGGAATAAACCCAGGAATTTGATTGTGTGAAATCCCACAGAGTGCCAGTATTCACTCACCTCTTTCTTGTTCCAACAGTGCATACACAAGCTCTCGCCACTTGCTGTGACTGTCATTCGGCAAATGACTCTCATTGACTAGAATGGGGAGCGCACACTGCCGCATCCCGCCCCAGCCTATCTGAATGAATGACATTTTCGACAATGAGAGCCTGAGAGAATGACAACTGGGAAAGGTGTTTACGGGTGCCCGGAGTATTTCACACAGTGGGATGCCCCAGGGGAATCTTAGATTCCAGGGCCAGGCCAGGTGGGTTTCATTCCACTTGAAGTTCAAGCAAGGAACCCAGACACAATATAGGCTGTATAGAGCCCCTCCTTTGATGGCTGGGTCTTTAGTTTGAATTGTACCTCAACGAAAGACCAGTTGGCCAGTTCAAACTAGGGCTCCAGCCATCACATACAGGGGGGAGGTGTGTTGGTAGCCAGCAAGTCTCAAGTCAGGGCCATTTGGCTGTGGCAAGGCCCCTTGGGTGTGACATTCTCCTCCTCAATAAAGCAGTGTGATGCTCTGGATCTTTTCTATGATGTGAGCAAGGCCAGGCCTCTAAGCCTCCAATGATTGTAAAAATATAGCCACACCTTGCAACTTTTCAGGGTGGGTCCCTGTTTGGGTCTCGTACTGAGGTCCTGGCAAGTTTTTCTGTATTTTCAGCTCTGAGGGCGCTGGGACTGGACGAGGGGCTGTGTATGTGCTGTAGGACCGAAGGATGAGTGAGGTTGGGTGCCCTGGGCAGTTTCACACAGTGGGGCATCCCTGATCGGAGTGCCCTGGGGGGCAAAGACCAAAACCCAGGATAGTCAAAACACTGGGTTTTGGTCCACTTTATGTTTATACTGTGCTACACCAATTATCATACCTACCAAATTTTCAGGGTGGAAAAGCGGGGCATTTGTTAATTTAGGCCACGCCCCCTCACTGAAAGATGTATCGGAGATAGACTGTAACAGTTAAAACAAAGACTTTAAATAGGCAAATGAATAATTTATTGGTGTAGATCTGCATGTTACACCTCAAAGAGCGACAAACCAGGGACAGGGGGGGAAATGAGAGACAGTCCCTACAAATCAGGTCCTTGGGAGGTATGAGTTATGGCAAAACTCAACTTCCCCAAATCAAATATGGCTGCTACAAGAGGCAGCACTTGTCACGTGACTAATGTCCTGTCTCTGGATGGTGCCGGGCGGCGCAGGCTGATGACGTTGACAGCCGGCGCCGCATCCAGTCAGTGAGGTACGGGAAAACGCTGAGCTTTTGTCTAGTCATGTCGCGGGGATCCAGCGCGGGATTTGACCGGCACATCACCATCTTCTCTCCTGAGGGGAGACTCTACCAAGTAGGTGAGTGAGCTCCTCAGCCGCCGCCATGCTGGCCGGAGCAGGGCTGTGCTGCTGTGTCATGGCGCCCGGCTCTCCACACAGGATGGAGCTCATTCATGGTAACCAACAGCGACGGGGCATTTCATTAGGCTGAGGGCTCTGATTGGTTGCCCCGTGCTCTCCCTGTTCTCCAGCAGGACCAGTGTGTGGTTTAAAGGAGACCTAAACCCACTATTGCACCTGTGTCACAGAGGACCTTGCTTCACAGGGACTCCCCTGACCTGAGCCCTGCTTTAGAGAGATACTCACCTTTGTCTGGCAGAGCTCCATCTGACAGGGGACAGGAAAGAGCTGCACACATGGGCGGCCGCACGTGACAGTCAGCAGTTTCTTGAATCCTATGGGGAGAAGGTTAGGTCTACAGCCTGTGCAGACCTAGACTGTACCTGATACAAAGTTGCTAGGGAGGATTTAGGTTATCTTTCAAGGCTGACTGCCATTAAAGTGGAACCCCTTTGAGGGCCGTCCCTGGAGTCCCAAAAATTCCAGGGCTGGCCCTGTCACGCTGCCTGGGGCATCTCGATTTGGGATGCTTTGCTGTATGAAATCCCCTGATTTTACCCATTTTATATTTGCAGATCAGGCCGAGCGCAACAGCCTGATGGGAAGCAGAAGTAAGCAAGCAATGGTGACCGGGGGGGGGTGTTCACACATCAAGCATCCTAAATACCCCTGGGACCCTGAAATCAATAAGACCAGTTTAGGTCCGCTATAAACAACCATGTAGATGAAATGCTGCAAATACTAGAAAGCGACAGGGCTGAGCAGCCTGACAGGAAGAGGACGGAATGCTCACAGAGCTTTCAAGCACTGTCCTCCAAAAGCCCTGTCCTATCCTAAGTGGTAATTTGCTGGCACACAGACGTAGCTGTGCCAGGGGCTTAGGAAACCAATATGACAGGCCTTGTGGTGTGCTTGTAAGCGTGAAGGCTGCTATGGGTCTCAAATTAAGACTCCCTAGGGCAGAGTAACAAATCGTGAAAATCTGAGTTTTGATAATCTTTAACTTATAAATAGTAGAGCCATGTGTAGATTCACTCTTTGTTCCTCCCCACCTGTTGTAGATATGGAATTTAAATGCAAGGCATGCTGGTTCTTGTAGTTCTGTGACTGTTTGGGGGAAGTCGACTCTCATCGCCTTCCCAGCATTGCAGAGGTCACAGTATCCTCACCCTGTTAGAATCCCCGGATGCTGCTGCTTGTAGCTGGGAAAGGAAGAGCTACATGATCATAAAGAATATAATATGCTTAGCTGCTTCCTGCTTTATCCTGTTGTGTTTGTGTTTTATTGCACACTACTGCACAGTAGTGAGAGATCCATGTCAGGGTTAAAGAGGAACAAAACCCCAAAATATCATTGGATAGGGTTTTGTTCCTCTCTGGCAGGGCATCCTGATTTGGGATGTCCCACTGTGTGTATCCCCACAGATCACTTGAAAACTCACCTCCTCCTGGTTCCCACGTGGGCCGCTCGGCGTCATCCATTTTCTTTGTCGCACAGCTCTGCATAGCGAAGGAAATCTGAATGGAGTGAGCGCTGCCGTGCCATCTATTCAGAAAGGCCTAGCACAGACTCGCCCACAGCTATGCCGGGAATGCGGCTATGGTGAGGGCTTCAAGAAGAGGTACATGCCCTATAAATTGCAAGACCATTATCCCTCGAGTCTTTTTAGACCTCCTCTTTAAAGTGGAGCGAAATCCAGATTTTCTCCCTGTCAGGGAAAGAGTGCATTCCTCCCCCCTAGGGCGGGTACACACATCAGCTGTGGCTAGCCAGTGGTTCAGCATGTGCCATGGGATCCCCGGGATGGTAGATATAAGGGGGACGGGGCCTTTCAAATTGAAATGCTGGGCATCTCAAATCAGAATGCCCCAGAGATAGGAATCGCCTGACCCTGGAGGCCTGCGAATACACCGTGATATTGATTGCTGAGGGGACTATATAGGTAATCACACAGCAGGGCATCCCTGATAGGGATGTGCCAGGAGCAAGCTGTAAACCAGCCCTGGAATCTTTTTAGTTCCAGATTACCAGGGTGTTGTCCCTCTTTGACAAAGTATTTACATGACACATATAGACCAAGTGTAATGGGATTTCCCACTATTATCGGCACACAGGCTGTGCTGGATCATATTTGGGAGAAGGGGAGGCTTTTTTTATGTGAATGATCAGGTTGGCAGTCAGAAGTCAGAGTCTAGGGAAGGCCAGAGCTGCTTGTTATGCGAGTCAGAAAAGTGAAAGTGAAAGGCCTCGGTGCTGCAGACACACCCAATGAAATCAGCAATTTTCCCAGCAGAGGACATTTTGTCTTGCACTAAAGCTTTAGTGAAAAGTCATGGATGCTGCCTGAGGGGGGGGGGGGGGTCTCCTTCCCAGCTGTCTGACTGCCAGGATTTTCCTTAGCAAGCCTCTGCAGCATGGGGGGGGGGGGGCTGGAAAAAAACAAGGGGCCTGAGGAAACTGCATATACACTGTCAAAATATCAAGACAATAAAAAGACAACTATAATTAAACACCTGTGAAATGGAAATGCTGCTAAATGATAGGCAACAATGTGACTGATATACTAAATTGAAAAAAAACGTCACCTTGGTACTTTTCACTCTTGAAGTTTAAAAAAAAAAGCAAGTGACAGGGCTGAGCAGCTTGACTGCAAGAGGGGCAGCGTGTGTTTGCGTACAAAGCTTTGAAGCACATGTCTTTTAAGACTCTAGCGCTGGTCATCTCCCTCTTTGTGGGGCGTTTATGGTGATCCCACCGTCAAGGTACGGATAGTCAGCATTCCAGGGGCTTTCACAGAGCTGGACATTACAAATCGGGATGCCCCCTGGGCAAGTAACAAGTCTTGTGAGCGCTGAAAATCTCTGGGTTTGTTCCCCGCACTACTAGGGCATTCCTTGAATAGCCATTAAAAATAACCTTTCCAGTAATCCCGCCGAACTTGTGCGGACCGCCAGCCGATCAGCATCTCGTGCTCCGTTCAGCTTTACTATGCTGCTCTGATGTTGGGGCACGAATCGCTCCTCCGTGTACCTGTGCCAGCCATTCGGAAATGCCTGGCGTGGGTTCAAGCATCAGCCAAGGGAAGCCAGGGATGAGGCCCGCGCATGTACCATGGGATCACTGACAAGGGCATATGGGTCGATGAGAGGAGGTTTCAAACATCGGGGCATCCCAAATCGGGATGCTTCGAACAGAAGGTCTTCCTGGCGTATACAGCGAGCCGTCACTCAAAATTGGGAAAGGGTTACAATTGGGGGGAGAGTTGTAAAGGGGTTTGGTCCGCTCTACACCTGGCAGTGTGATTGGCCTCATGCATGGGGCAAACCTCACTCATGTAGGGAACTGTGGTAAGTGTCTAATATCCTAAAAAGAATTCGGGATACTGGAAGATTTCAGTAAAAGGGACCTAATCTCTCCATTTTATTCCAGCATGTGGTAGACACATTCTGCACAAGCTTCACCTTCATTAGACGAGTCTAGAATCTATTAGAGCTTTAATAGCCATGTGTCACTGATAAGAGCTTCTTGGTTATGGTTCATATGACAAATCAGGGGAAGGCCGCTGCTCCTTTTTATTGGCTGATCAATGTGGTTATGGAGGATTTCAGATAAGGGAGTGGAAAAGTCCCTGGCAATCCTCCAGCATCAGCTGCTGGTTATAGTAAGAAAAAGTGCTCTGTAGCATGAAGAAGGGCCATTCAGGCAGCACATTGTGTTCCCAGGCAGGCTCCTAGAAGAGATACGCAGCAACAATACAGGGAAATTCCAGTTTTTAGTTTCTATTAAAAGTAGACCTCCAGCCAATAATTGCTGGTGTACTGCTGGCAGCCAGTCTCCAGGGTCATCCTGTTTGGGATGCACTAAATGGTAATATACTGTACCTATCCAGGCAAGGAAGTGCATTAGGCTCAACATCCACTTTAAAGTGGACCAAAAACAAGGATTTTCATCCTCTGTGTTGGTCGTTGCCCCTGAAGCATCTCGATTTGGGGTTCCCTGCTGTGTGAACCCTCCCAGATCACTCCTTTAAACTCAACATTCCCAAGGCACATGCCCAGGCTCTTGTCCAGTCGGTGCCATATGCCATGCAGGTATATGACCTTGTTTCAGACAGAACTACGGCATGTGAAGCAGGAAGTGTCCACATCCCCAGCGTTCCTGAAGTCTGCATCTGAATGGCTGGGTGCAAGGGAATGCCTCCGCTGCATAGATGTTGGGGATGCGGCGTGGAAACCCTGGGAAATGTGAGCGTGTGCTGGGATACCCCAGCGGCAGTAAATTGGCTGACCATGGAGTCTTATATAGGAGGACTAGCCACCTATAGAGCTTGCCCTGGAGTATTTGACTAATAAAGTGCCCTGGGTATCCCGAATTTCTGGCAACAGCTCTATTACAAATAGTTCTTTATATTAATGCTCTGTGGGAACAGCAGAAAGGTATGTTCTTAAGGTTATCTGGGGGGGCTCACACAGAGGGACATAAAAAATTAGGATGCCCTAGGAAGGTGGACCAAAACCCGGGCTGGGTGGAGGGTTTGGACAGCTCAGCCATTTTCAGGGATCCTGATTTGGGATGCCTATACAGTCAACATCCAAAATCGGACATGCAGTATTTTAATAATGGGGGGGACAGGAAATGGCTAGGCACACCAGTGAAATAGTTCCCCTGCAGGGATTGTGACTGGAAGTGGGTGTGGCTTAGGTGAACTAATGTGCTGTATATTTTTAGGATGCTTACCTGAAAGCTTGTTTCACTTTTTGCATAATAAGAAATGGGCTAGTACCCGCAGACACTGGCGATAGAAAGGAAGGTCTGTACTATATACATAGGTTCTGCCACTTGCTTTACTTTGTTGGGCAGGCTGCATTACCAAATATACACCTGTTGGATGTTTAAATGCGCTCACCTGGTTTGCGCAGGGAAGCCCCGTGGCTGCTGCGCTGTTATGCCCCACCCTTCCTTATTATGAGCAGCAAATTCAGCACTGAGATATGAGCAAGAGCCATGTTCAACATGAATGGATGATGGAAGCAAAAAAAACCCTCTAAAAAGCCGCTGAACTAAGCTGAGCTAAAAGAAAAAACTGGTGAGGTAACCTCACCATTCAGTGTGTGGGTATTAATAATAATAATAATAATAATAATAGGGCTAGTTGTGGCCCTAACCATGTTGCTATTTGGGGGTGTTCTATAATGCAAACCTTCACGGAGTCACTGGCAGATTTCCGAATGATGGCCTAATTAGCCACACAGAGTGTTTTAGTACCACGTGTGGATTAGGTGTAGTCTAGTTTCAGAGGCCCAGCTATTATATTTTGACAAAAGAGAAAGCAATGGTAAAGTAAAAGGGGGTTATCCTACATTCAAAAGCCCTGCCAGGCCATCTCAAGCCAATGCAAGATCGGTGCAAAAGGTTAGATTGTAAGTCCTTACTTAAAGCTTTGCACAGAGCAGAGCTGGGGTCAGGAACAGGACAGCAATCCCAGAACGTAGAGCGGCATAGCAAGAAGACACTTGTCTGTAGGCATGAGACATCACTGGTCACCATCTTGGATGTTAAAAGGCTCAGAAAACGCAATAGGTGGAGGTAGGATGATATTTAATGTGGACAATCTGTATATACAGGGTGGGGGAACATACAAGATAGGCTCTTGCTTAGAGTGGAGGTCCGGTTTAAAGCGGACCAACATAACTAACAGTGCTCCTATGCATCCCTGCCCAGGGCAATTTAGATTGCTGCACATTAAAATTAATTTACCTCATGCTGTAGTAAATTTTAGAAACTAAACGGCATGCATTTGCAGGCCACCTGCCAACAGGAAGTGCTGCTGGGCTTTCTGTTACTGTGCATTGTCAGTTGAATCCAGGCAGCAGCATGGCTGAGATGCTGGTAGAGGAAGCTCCAAAATGGCCACCACCTTTCTTTTCCAACTGTGCCAGGCTGTTGGTCTGGTTTAAACAGCCTCGTTACATTATTGCTGCAGCTCTCATGGAAGCGAAATGAGGACCCTCTTCATATTACCTTTTGGCCTTGAATAGGATTTGTACATGCATACCCAACCTCGGGCACCCAGATTTTGGATACCATGCTGTGTGAGGCCCCACCAATCACCTAATATACTTACCTTGTGGTCAAACCCACGGAGCATCTGCAGGTGACAAAGGTATAATTTGCATCCTTCTAGGTCTATGCGTGATCACAGGGGGATGCCTGCAACATTCACAAGAGCGACTAAGCTCCCATTCGGATGGGTGATTGTGTAGCGCTTGCGCTTTTGGCTGAGCGCCACGCAATCGCTGTTGTCAGCGCATGGAGAGTCGTCAGTGCTAGAGCTCTCCACTCACATGGAGGGAGGTTGCTAGTGCTGTGCCCTCAGGACGCAGCTTGGCAGGGCCTGGTTCACATATGAATGCCTGTAGTAGTCTATAGGCAGATTTTCTGGCCACAAGCGCTCCGCAGATGCCCTGTTGTGAAACCAGCCTGCGGTTACATACCAAACCTTGGGATTGTTAAAATTCCGGGTGTTGTGGAGGTCTGAGCTGGGGCTGTTTGACCTACTAATATGGCAACTGGGTACCACTCCAGGGCATCACTAAATCAGATACGAATGGGTTAACTCTTGTCTGAAGTGCGGGACTGCAAGATAAAAAGGTGTGGTTCCTCCCGGCCTATATATATACTTCCGGCTGCCCTCCGCAATCCAGGAGTGGACAACATGCAAGCTGATCATCTAAGCAGGGCAACCTTGGATCAGGCAGACTGGCCCCTCAGGCAGGAGACCTTTCGAGGTTCATTTTCCTTTAGATGCCGAGAGGCATTCTGGAATAAACCTAAAACCCAGAACCAGGCCAGATCTTTCTGACAAAACGAGGCTAAACACCCTTTTAAGCCCTCACAGATTTTAAGGGACACACTTTGGGGGCTCCATGTAGCAGATGCATGGATAAGCAATAATTTCTTCAGGCTACAAGATCGAGCTGGGGGGCCCAGACTTTTTTTCAAGGGTGTTGCGGAATCCAGAAAAAGCAGAAGCATTGAGATTTGTAGCAGCTCACCTATTACAGTTAGGAGTAATCGGTCCCGTTCCTTTTTTAGAGAGAGGTTACAGATTTTACTCTAATTTGTTCGTAATCCCCAAAAGTTGTGGCTCTATGCCCCCAATTTTGGACCTCAAGGGCCTCAACAGTTTTGTCTGGCTTTGCAGATTTTGCATGGAGTCATTAAGATCCACTACTGCCCTTTAGCCGGAGGTTTATATGACCTCAGTGGATATAAAGGACGCCTTCCTATCTTCCCGAGCCATCAGAGGTTTTTGTGTTTCACAGTAGATGGCCTACATTTTCAGTTCGTGGCTCTGCCCTTTGGCCTGTCTTCCGATCCAAGAGTTTTTTCCAAAGTTTTGTCAGGCCTCATGGCTCTAAGGCACCAGGGGATACGAATTACCCCATACTTAGACGATCTTCTGATCAAAGCCCTATTTTTTCAGGAGGACTTGAGATATACACAGACCATCCTATCGACACTATAGGACTTTGACTGGTTAGTCAACCATCGAAAGTCGCATATCATTCCCTCAGGAGTTTATCTTCTTTCTGGGAATGACTTTAGACACTAACCAGGCCAAGGTCTTTCTCCCAGAGCAGAAGAGACTTTAGCTTCAGGCCAGGGTAGAGGTTCTCTTGGCCTTCCCTCGCCCGACGATCTTTCAAGGAATGCTTCTGTTCGGCCTGATGGTCTCTTGCTTGGAGGCAGTGCCATTTGCGCAGTTCCATACAAGACAACTGGAATTACTCTCGATTTGAGATCAAACCACTGACACCCTGGATCACCCCTTTTGTATGACACTCAGCAAGGCAGTCTATAGCCTGGTGGATGAATCCCCAACCTCTTCAGGGAGGCAGATCCTTTCTTCTGGGACGGTGAAAGATTGTTACCACAGATGCCAACCTAACGGGTTGGGGTGGCGTGATGGGGTCACAAACCATCCAGGGACAATGGGGCCCAGGGGAGGGCAGACTTCCTATAATTATCATGAAGCTGAGAGAGATTCTACTGTCTCTTACACATTGGACCTCCAATCTGAGGGGTCATCCCGTTGGGGTTCAAGCAGGCAACATGACTGCAAGTGGCCTATATCAACCATCAGGGGGCCACCAAAAGAAGGCGAGCTCTCAGAGGTGAGCTGGATTTTACTCTGAGCCAAGAAGAATGTTCCGTGCATCATGGCTATCCACATACCAGGAGTGGACAACATGCAAGCTGATCATCTAAGCAGGGCAACCTTGGATCAGGCAGACTGGCCCCTCAGGCAGGAGACCTTTCGAGCCCTATGCATCCGCTGGGGGCTTCCAGACGTAGACCTTTTTGCGCATTCAGGCTTCTCTATGCATTCCGTCCATTTCCACTTCCGGGGGGCAAGTACTAATGAAGGCAGCTCATGAGGGGATCCCTACCATCCTAGTAGCACCCATTTGGCCAAGGAGAAATTGTTTTTTTTAGACATAGTAAGAATGTTGGAAGGCAACCACTGGCTGTTCTCTGACGATCCAGATCTCCTCCCACAGGGGCCTCTGTGGCACTCCAATTTACGAGTTCTGGCTTTGACGGCCTGGCTATTGAAACCTCCATCCTGGCAGAAAGAGGTTTATCTGTTAGGGTTATCCGGACAATGATTCAAGCCCAGAAGCAGGCTTTGTCAATAATGTATCACAGTCTGGCGGGTCTTTATCGCTTGGTGCAAATCCAGGGGTTTCGCTTGTAGGACATTTTCTGTCTCCAGAATCCTAGAAATTTCCTCAATGAGGCACTTCAATTGAGTACCCTTAAGGGACAGATTTCTGCCTTATTCCTCTCTTTTCAAAAGACCATTGCTGAACATTTATAAAAACTTTTGCAGGGGGTCACCCATGCGTGACCTCCCCGAAAGCCTTTTCTGCCTGTTTGGGACCTGAATTTAGTCTTGTCTTAGCCCTTCAGGGTCCTCCTTTTGAACCGCTGGCAGAAGTTTCACTGGAGTTGACACTTAAGGTCAACTTCTTAGTGGCAATTACCTCTGCGTGGTGGGTTTCTGAAATAGCAGACTTATTGGTTAGGCCTCCTTATTTAGTCCTACACAACTTTTGGTTGGTTTCCCCCATCCATCTTAATGAAGAGGCGGTTTTGCCCTCCTTATGTCCTGGCCCAGTTAACCATAAGGAGTCCTCCACTCTTTGGACATAGTTGGGGCTCCTAAATATAAATTCTCCACTACTCAGACCTTCCGCAAGACTGACTCCTTGTTTATTTTATTTGAGGGGCCACAGAAAGGTCTAGCGCCATCCGATGGATTGGACAAGTGGTGATTTAAGGCTCATGTCTCCAAAGGGAGAAATCCCCCTTTTGGGGTTACAGCTCACTCTACCGGAGCTATCGGAGCTTCCTGGGCTTTTCCGCACCAGCAGAGCAGTTATGCAAGGCTGCTACCTGGTCTTCGATTCATACATTTACGAAATTTTATAAGGGAGATGTTAGAGCCTCAGCGGACGCCACTTTTGGTTGAAAAGTATTCCAGGCGGTAGTGAGCTCTACAGCTGAGGTTTGATTTTTTTCGGAATGGCCTACTCCTAAAGATAGAGGAATAAGGTCGACACATGGGATTCCCACCCTGAAAGAAGGGCACTGCTTTGGAAGGTCCCATTCGTATCTGACTTGGTTACACCCCGGAGTGGAATATGAGAGAAAATACAATTCTGCGATTCTCACCTGTAGCATTGATTTCTCACTCCTTCCAAAGCATCACGCCCACCCTATCTGCTAGACTACTATATCCATTTCTTAGATGCCATAATCCTACTGAAGCTTTGTATAGATATATATAAATATTTTTTGTATTAGCATTTAAAAAAAAAGGAAAATAAAGAGGGGAAAATAGGAAAGAGAGGAGTTCTAACATGTCTCCTTGTTTGCCAACTCTATACATGGGATCTCTTAGGAAGCTCTCCTCCCAGGCGTCTGTTCCTACTTCTTTTCAATGACTGGATTGCAGAGAGCAGCCGGAAGTATATATAGGCCGGGAGGAACCACACGTTTTTATCTTGCAGTCCTGCCTTTCGGACAAGATTTAACCTATTCATATCTGATGTTGACGGTGACGCCCTGGAGTGGAAGAAGAGAGAAATCCATTCTTTTTACCTTTAGCAGTATGTATTTCTGTATAACTTTAGACTGTAAGATCACAAGGGCAGGGCTCCCTACTGTTGTATCTTGTATTCAGAATATTCATTGTGAACTGTAGCCGTAAATTCGCATTTGTAATAGTTTATGTTCTGTATGTTCTTCCCTGTCTGCAATCACTACTTTGTACAGTGCTATAGAAGCTGATGGGGCTTTATAATATTATTTCTACTCTTAAGCCAGGTTGGGGAAAGACCCATGTTGGGCATGTATCTATCTAGATTTTATTAGATTCCTTAATATAGTGGTTTGTTTTGTTTTTTTCTCAAGAATATGCGTTTAAAGCCATTAACCAGGGTGGTCTCACATCGGTGGCGGTGCGGGGAAAAGACTGTGCAGTTGTTGTCACCCAGAAGAAAGTCCCGGTAAGATATTTGAATGGAAGTGTATGTGCGGGGTTTCAGTTCTAGAGCATTTTTTTTTTTTTTTTTTTTTTTTTTTTTTACCTCAAGTACCCCCTAGCATCAAACATTTACCGCTAAGTACCCCCCAAGATGGAGATCAATAGTTACCAAAATAAGTAGCTCTCTGGCCTTTTTATAGCACTTTTAAAGCAAAAATTGTTACTGTTAAAATAATATCCTAGACCCCCCTGAACATCCCTGTGTACCACTGGCTGAGAAACAGCATTATAGAGAATCAGGTTTTTACAGTAGTGCTGGAATTCATCTGTTTTCTCTTTATAATGTCCTGTCATTTTAGCTGAGCTCATTAAAGGTTCAGATGTCTGTTTTCTCATTGCATCCTCTATAACCTGTCACGTCATCTTGTTACATCTGCTCCAGGACAAGCTACTAGACAGCAACACAGTGACCCACTTATTCCGGATAACCGATGGCATTGGCTGCGTCATGACAGGAATGACAGGTAATCTGCCCACGCTAGGTTTACTACTTCCATGCTTCTGTTTTCTTCTGAAATCAAGCTTCTTTTCCTAGGTGTGTTTTTCACACCCCCACTGACAAAGCCCTTACACCTTAATGTGATCTAGGCTTACCTCAGACCTGGTCTAGAACAGTTTAGGTTTTCAGGTTTTCAGCATTAGCTGCTGTCAACTGCTAAGCTCTCATCTTGGGTGCTGCTCCTCCCCTCCACAAAGATTGACCTGAATTCTGCCTGTGTCTACACGTAATTATGCTTCCTTTAAAATGAGCTGATGACAAGGCTAGACCGGGGGTTATTGTAGCATTGCTTGGTTAAATTGGACCATCATTCTAAAAAAGACTTCTGATGCAGCATGTAAGGTCCCTAGAGGGGGGCGTCCTGATTTGGGATGTCCCGCTTTGTTAAAGTAAATTGAGAGTTTTCAAAAAATACTGCGGCACCTCCTTCCAGCATAGCAATAAAATTCAGCATCCTTGCATGGTCGGCTTTCTGCATGCACTAGGGGCACATATAGAGGTATACAGAGATGCTGGGCAGCACCATCACTGACGCAAGGAAAACTATGAGCTTTTAACTCTTGCTTTACTTCAGGACATCTGGGCGTCCCAAATTGAGATTCCCCTAGGAAGCTTGCTGACCTAATAGTCTACCTGCCATGCAGCATTTATTCTATATAAAGCTGTTGCTGTTGAGACTTAACCCTTTTACATCAGACTGTGAGACACACCGATGCTTGTGTGCAAAGGGAAGATGGCTGTTCCCTGCTTTGCTAGTCTTTTATTTACTTGCTTTGCATAGGTCCTGGTTCCACTGCTGAAAAATAATAAAATCTAGGGGCCGGGCTTTGGAGTGAGAGTGGAATCTCTGAAACAACCACTTTTTTTCAGAATGAATCCTCTGCATGGCTGGCGTGCAAACAAGTATTTGTTTAAACACATATTACAGGCAAAATTTAATAGAAAGTCTATTAATGCCAACAGTACGTACACCCAAAATGTTGCCCCTAACTTATTGCCACTTATTGTTTCTAAAGCTTACATTCAGGACATTTCACAGTTTGGCCCTTAGGGTTAGGAGTTACCTTATGGGTCACGTGACCAACAGCATCAGGTCTTTAAAGTGCACCTATACCCAGATATAAAGTTTTATGTTGTTACTTTCTATCCCCAGCCCAGTGCTCCAAAACAACCTGTTTCTTTTTTTTTTTTACTAAAGCCTTTGCCCAATATTCATAAAAATACTAACCGGAAGTAATGTGATGCAGTATATGCTAATTAATTTAGTTCCAGGGTAAACTGTCACATAATGTATTGCACTACGGAAGATGATGGCGTTATATAAATAAACATTAATAATAATAATGGCAGTTATTCTAACTGAAGGCTGACCCCAAATGCTGAGCTGTGTTTAACTGAATGCATCATTGCTGGATAGCACCAGTTAGTAATATGGCGGCATTCGAACAGCAGACTTTTATGAATATTGCGCAAATGCTTTGATTTGAAAAAAAGAAACACGGGCTGTTTTAGGGCACTGGGCTGGTGAGAGAAGATGACGACTTTCTGGGTATAGGATCACTTTAAAGGACAGCGAACCCTTCCTTCTAATAAGCCCCTTTACTTTCCATTCTGTGCTAGCAAGGAAATGTCATTTTTGAGGTTATTTCTTGAGAGTTTAACCCTCCAGTTGTCAAAATATTGTTTGCTTTTGCTGCCACCTCCGTAATTTGATTTCTCCTGTGTGTTCTTCTGTTTAGCTGACAGCAGGTCTCAGGTACAGAGAGCACGATATGAGGCTGCAAACTGGAAGTACAAGTATGGCTACGAGATCCCGGTGGATATGCTGTGCAAGCGGATTGCTGACATCAGTCAGGTGTACACACAGAATGCCGAAATGAGGCCGTTAGGTTGCTGTAAGTACCTTAATACCACCCCTGGCTGTCATTACAAGATAATTCTGCCATTATTGTCCAGAGCTTTCCTAAAACAAGATGTTTATATGTCTGGATAGCCGAAAGGCCCCCCCATCCTAAATGTTGTGCTAGTCGATTCATCTCATCCTGAGGAGATGGCTATTGATTTTTCTTTTGAGGGGGGGCGGGAAGTAAAGCAGGCCTATGCCCATGTGAGTCTATGCCCAAGTGAGAAGCCTTCCCTTTGCCACATCAAACACCCCACACTTGTTCTGCTGCCAAATATATGCGCAGCAATGGCATGGAAGCTGCAGCACACATTACAGCAGCTTCAGTACCAAAGGTGTGCTGTGACTTTCAGTCACTTGGAGTCCCAGGAAAAAGATAATGTGTGCCTTGCTGTAGGGTGTTTAGATGGGTGAAGTAAGGTCTCAGACTTAGTCTATGATGGGCTAAATCCTGCACGTGGGCTCACAGGCAGCAAATCACCTGGACTAGAACAATGTAATACAATTTAACAGGCCCAGGTCTTGTTCCGTACCCCGGGGGCATCCTGATTTGATATGCCCCGCTGTATGAAACACCCCAGTTTGCCTGTAACAACTTCACACAGTGGTGCATCTCGATTTAGGATGGCCCCAGGGGAAGGCCAGCCATCCATGCTGGGCTTTGTTCCACTTCAAAGAGGCTAAATTCTCTGAATAGGCAGTCCAAGCCTCAAAGTACATGTTTTCTAACTTTTCCTCTGTCCAAACTCTGTCAAACTGCTGGAGGCACGGGGGAAGAAATCCAGTTTTGAGGACAGGGATCCAGTGGCAGTGGCAGAGACTAGCATTTGACGGCAGCAGGAAGGGAGTATCCAGTTGCAGTGGAGACCAGAATCTGGTGGTAGCAGAGAGGAAGAATCCAGTGGTAGTGGAGGCTGGGATTTGGTGGTGGCAGTGAGGAAGAATCCAGTGGTAGTGGAGGTCTCGGGATTTGGTGGTGGTAGTGGAGGCCGGGATTTGGTGGTGGCAGGGAGGAAGAATCCAGTGGTAGTGAATGTCGGGATTTGGTGGTGGCAGGGAAGAAGAATCCAGTGGTAGTGGACTTTCGGATTTGGTGGTGGCAGGGAGGAAGAATCCAGTGGTAGTGGACTTCCGGATTTGGTGGTGGCAGGGAGGAAGAATCCAGTGGTAGTGGAGGTCTCGGGATTTGGTGGTGGCAGGGAGGAAGAATCCAGTGGTAGTGAATGCCGGGATTTGGTGGTGGCAGGGAGGAAGAATCCAGTGGTAGTGGAGGCTGGAATTTGGTGGTGGCAGGGAGGAAGAATCCAGTGGTAGTGAATGCCGGGATTTGGTGGTGGCAGGGAGGAAGAATCCAGTGGTAGTGGACTTTGGGATTTGGTGGTGGCAGGGAGGAAGAATCCAGTGGTAGTGGAGGCTGGAATTTGTTGGTGGCAGAGAGGAAGAATCCAGTGGTAGTGGACTTCGGGATTTGCTGGTGGCAGGGAGGAAGAATCCAGTGGTAGTGGACTTCGGGATTTGCTGGTGGCAGGGAGGAAGAATCCAGTGGTAGTGGACTTCGGGATTTGGTGGTGGCAGGGAGGAAGAATCCAGTGGTAGTGGAGGTCTCGGGATTTGGTGGTGGCAGGGAGGAAGAATCCAGTGGTAGTGAATGCCGGGATTTGGTGGTGGCAGGGAGGAAGAATCCAGTGGTAGTGGAGGCCGGGGTTTGGTGGTGGCAGGAAGGAAGAATCCTTTAGTATTGGAGGTCGGGATTTGGTGGCGGCAGTGGAGATGAAGAGACCTGACAGAGGCAGTATCCGGCACTAGTGAAGGAATCTGTGAAGGAGGTGATGGTGGAGGCGGTAGCATCAGCAGAGATCACCGGTGATGGACCGGTGAGTATCTGTACCCTTCATTGAGGCACAGGTCAAGCACACCTTCACTGCCCATGGACATGTATGGGCTGCATCGCAACACTGTTGCTCTACGCAACAGAAACAGTGAGGTGTGAAAGGGCCCTTAGCTGCTGGGACCTCACCAAATAAAAACCATCTGGTCCTTTTGTTACTGCGTCTTGCCATCTGCAATTGCTATCCAGCATGGTGGTAAATCTCTGAACACTTCTTGTTCCCAGGCATGATACTCATTGGAGTAGATGAGGAGAACGGGCCTCAGGTTTATAAATGTGACCCAGCTGGCTACTATTGTGGCTTTAAGGCTACTACTGCTGGGGTGAAGCAGACAGAGGCTACCAGCTTCCTAGAAAAGAAGGTGAAGAAGAAACTTGATTGGACCTTTGAGCAAACAATTGAGGTAGGTGATGCTGTAGTAATCATTCACAGCTTTAACAGCTTAAAGAACTTCAATAGCAGTCCACTGCAAATTACTGTGACCTGTAAATAATTCTGCTGTGCTTCTGGGTTAAAGAGGGCTAGAAATTCTGAAATTGGGCAAAGCGACTTACCTGGTCCACACTTCTGGGGTTCACTGGGTGAATATTTATATTAGTCAGAAAGTTTTGGGATGCTTTTATGCGGTTTGAGCGAGCGACCAAGTAAAATAGTTAATAGATTTGTGCTTTCTTGTTCTCAGACGGCCATCTCCTGTCTCTCCACTGTGCTTTCTATTGACTTTAAACCATCTGAACTTGAGGTTGGTGTGGTGACTGTTGAGGATCCCAAATTCAGGTTTGTACATTTTAAAGAACTTTTCTTTTGTGGCTCTTTAACAGCCGTTCACAGCTACGTTATTCATTAAATCAAACCTATGTAATTGTCTGAAATAGACACATCCCATCTCTTTAGTTTTATAGTGCTGCTCGGCAGCCATTCCTCCCATGAGTCTGAGCCTCCTTTTTCTGTGTTCCAGGATCCTCACAGAAGCAGAGATTGACATCCACCTTGTCGCATTAGCAGAGCGCGATTAGCGCATTGAAGTTTGCTCGCACTTATTAGTTCTGCGTTTCCACTTGGCCTGTATATCATTTTCTCTGTAAAAATAAAAAATGTTTTGGAGTATGGTGTCTTACTTGTGTCGCTGGTGAATATCATACAAAGGCTCTTCATTTGCCCTTAGTTTCCTTAAAGCACATATGTGCAACCTGTGGCCCTTGGAGTCCTCTGATGTGGCCTGCTGTGGGAAAATACACAGCCCATATATTTGGAGAGGCCCACGACCAGTTTCCAAATCACCTAGGTGGCCCAAGTGTTACACTGAGGCAGGGGTGCTCAACCTTTTGAATGTCCCAAAATCCAGAGTGTTCCCAGCCTCTATAGCTATGGGCACAGGCATCGTGGTAACAGCGCACAGAGCATCTTCCCCCGAGTGGGGGATGTCACTATGTTCAGTAGGTACGTGTTTTGTTTTGAGTTGTTTTTTTTTTTTTTTTTTTTTTTTTTAAACCCACCCCCCACTTTTATTAGATTTTCAAGGAGGAGTACAGACAAAAAAAAAGGGAAAAACAAATCAATGACCGTACAATGAAAGCATTATGTTGCATATTGAAGGTTCATTGATACCTCTCATATCATGTACCCCAGAGGATGGATGAGGGAAAAATCACTTAATTGCTTTTATTGTTTGAGTGATTGCATCCCATACGTCTAGCAATGTCGAACAAATATGTGGTAAGAATAGCGGTGTGTTGGACAGATGTAGAAGTTCTGAGGAGGATATTCCTATGTCCATTAGGATAAAGGAGATACCCTGGCGCTACATAACGATTGTGTACCGCCAGGGGTGTATTCACATGGATAAGGAAGACTGAAAGGGTATTGATTGTATAAGAAGGATGAGAGAGCTATAGGGGGGAAAAGGGTGCGAGGTAAACATAAAAGGGGAGAGCAGAAGAGGGAGTTGGTAAGGTGGTATGTAGGGGAGGGAAGGAATATGAAAATAGAAGTGGTAGAGGGTAAAGGATAAAAAGGAGGAAGTGAGAAAAGAAAAGGGGGGAATCCATAGAAGTAGATACTGGTTGAGAATAGATTAACAGGTGTGTAAGGGAGCCTGGGATCCCTTCCTTCCTTTGGGTTTCCTTGGTGTTGTCATGCTCCTGGCCCCCATTTTTACTAGTTCTGGTGATCAATGGAGCAGCAGGGGATTCTTTTCATCCACAGGGTTTTTAACCCTTAAAAATTCAATAAATAGTGGGGAGGAGGACCTCAAGCCAACTTGTTATTCAATGTAATCATTTGAAGTGTGTGGATAGTAGTTGTATTTTATATTTTAACAATGGGCATGGTGGTGCAGATGAGCCTGGAAGCCCTTAAGCTCCTATACTTGGTTTTCCAGGTTGGTAAGCTTTAGCTTTTTCTCTTTTTTTTTAAATGGGGTGGGATGGGCTGATTTTTCAAAAATATTGCCACCCAAACAATTAAGTAAAATAAATTGGTGCCCCCTCTAAAGCTTACCAGTCTGGCAAACCAAGCATAGGGGGTGGTAATTCCAGGGCTCAAGGGCCAAACTTCCAGCCACCAGCCCTGGCTTTCTGGTTTTACCTAACATGAGATGATTTGTAGGTGTAAGAGACTCCATTTTACAGGCAATCAGTTGAACCAGCTGCTATTTATTGGCAGTAAGTGGGAGGGATGCTTTATAATTACTGATAGATTTCAGCTGGTGTAATAACTTCATGGCTTTTTACACCTGTATTTCTTGATGTGTTTTTGGGCATATATAGTTAGATTTTTGGGGTTGGTACTGACACCTGGAAAGAACTTCATGTTCAATATGTATTTCACACACTGTTCTTTGTTTTGCTTCCGTTTCCTTCTTTTACCTTCATCTTCCTTGTTCTCTAAATCTCCTTTTCCCTTGAGGTACTGATGGACCCTCATTCGGGTGCAATCAATAGTTGCATAATGTGGCATTGGTGTGTATGACATAAAAAACTTGTTCTGATACTTCCTACTATTGTTATAGTGAAAGTTAATACAAGAAGTAGGCAACAGCCATTTTTATCGAAATACAAACAGGGATAGATTCATATAGGCCTCGACCTATTGGCCAGGTTGAGGAGCTTGGACAGCAGGGGAAGGGGCGCCAGAGTACCTTCCTCAAGAATGTAGACCACAGCCTTGAGCATCAAGATAAAAAAAAAATCCAAGATGAAGCTCTCTGTCTTAACCCTTTAAGTGCCAGCCTACCTGGAGCATTCTGTTTCCAGACCCTTTTCTGCCATTTTGCGCTGTACATGTTCAACTGTCATTTTTGAAGGGATTTACAGAAATTTCCTAGGAAAATTATATAGTTTTGTTCAAAAAACAAAAAAACTATTTTTAACAATTTGTGGTGTTTTTTTTCCTTAATAAAAATGCACGTTTTACCAGAAAATCATACTGTGTGTAAAAGCCCTATTCCTCCAGATAACAATGGTACCACATATGTATTAGAAGACTCCCTTTCCTGCCCATGAGACCTCCCCAAACTGAAAAGAGTGCTTGAGGAGATTATCCAAGAAAACACAACTATTCTGCACTCCTTGCAGTTTTTTCACAAAAACACCCCTTTAGATCTGAAGTACACAACTCAAGCTTTCTAGGTGTACCAGGCTTGATGTGGCCACAGATGTCCAGGTGGAATCCATTGACAAAGCAGACTTTTCACAGTATTTCTTGACGACAATAATAAAAAAATAGAATCAAACCCATGTTTTCCTAAAAAAAAAAAATGTATATTCTCTGAAAGTACACACCTTAGGGATTCTAGGCGTACCAGGCTTGTTGCCGTGGGTGCAGCTTTCTGGACGCAAACCTTCAAGGAACAACCTGCTTGCCCCGGAATTAGCTAAAAATATAGTTAAAATGGGTTACCAATCACCTGAAAGGTAAGCATATGCATCAAACCCACATTTTCCTAAAAAGAATGTGCTAATCATAAAAAAAAACACACCAAATTGTAAACAGCAAGGTCCGCTGAACAGAACAATACCCAACATGCATAGCTATCTGCAAGGGTAGGGTTGCAAAACACCCCGAACTAAAGCATGCGCTATGGAAAGATAACAAAACAACCCGTTACATTTCTTACCTGCACTAACCTGCACTAACAGGTGCAATTAGGGTTACAATGGTGAGGTGCAACTAGGATACTGTAGCTGTGGCATCAGATTATAAGATCAGTGGTATCAAGAACCTGAAAAAGGGGCCCATGTTTTTTTTTTATAAATTCTTATTTATGCATGTTTCCAATTTACAACTTACATCTTACAATAACCTTAATAGCTATAACAGTTACTACAATACTATTACAGTTCAAACACCCTTAATAAAGGGAAACCTATAACATATACACACGCACGAGTCCTCACACACACATACAACACTCATACTTGCCTGCTGCTGGCCTCATTTCTTCCAACCAGAAGGGAGGTGTTATGGGGTGTTAGGTAGAAGGGAGTGTAATCAACAATTGTATTTTTATTGGATGCATCAAGCCACACCTCCCACACTCGTTCTAACTTGTTTGGGCATCCCCTGGCTATATAGGTCATCTTATATAGAACAAGCTTACTATTTATCAGACTTTTCCACCCCGACAAAGTTGGCACACTTTGGTGTTTCCAATTAAGTAGGATACATTTTCTAGCGTAGAACATTTGCAATCTCAATAGTTCTCTGCGGGCCACCGTCTAGCATAGGCTCAACTATGCTCAACAGACATAGGGCAGTTGACTTTTTAATTGGCAAGCCCACAGATGTGGATATCATATCCCAGTATGTTGAGATCACTCGGCACTCCCAGACCATGTGCAATAAGGTGAAGGGGCCCATGTTTTAATCACTTGCCACAAGTATCCAGCTGCTCCTGCTCCAGCACTTCCCATCGGATTAGAAACAAATCCAACTAAAGGAAAAGAAAATATCACAAAAAATACCTGTACCAGCACACAGGAAAAATAAATTAATTAAAAGGGACCCACCTACAGTCTAAAACAAAAAATGCAGAACAAAACAATGCAAAGCTCAATAATCTAATTGAGTGTGATAGATCTCAAAGCATAAACCGGGTTGGCTGGGACAGGTCCGGCAATAGTGCCTCACGTCCTTTCTAATGCTACACTTCCTGCAAGCCCTCTGGGGATAAAACTTTCCACTGACAAAAGGAAGCAACTTTATAAAGTGCTTCCCAGTTAACCTGACCTGATCATTACTAGGCATATCTGGTTCCTCCTCAGTATCCCCAAACAACAAAACAGGGAGTAACTGCTGCTGGTAGTTAATGTAAGATAAATTTGAGCCTGGTACTGTTGCCTTGAAGACAACAAAGCTGTTGTAAGTTGCCATTTGGACCAAATGGATAGCAACTTTTGTGTACCAGGTTCTGTTTTTTTGGGTGGCGTTGTAATAAGTTAATATTTGGTCTGTTTTATCAACGGCACCCATGAATTTATTATAATCTTTTATGCAACATGGCTTTTGGGAAGGGGCTCGGGGACCACGTTGCCGTACATTCACAACTGACTCATCGTGGATTGTTGTCAGTAGGAATACATTTTCTTTGCCCATATATTTTACGGCCAAGATCTCATCGCTTCTTAGAGCATAAGACTCTCCACGCTTTAGTTTTTTTTTCCAAGTATTGACCTGGGCAAGCCTTTTTGATTAGGGTTGATGGTGCTGCAGGCCGGGGTATCTAATGAATAAAGGGCTCTAAATAAGGGGATGGAGGTATAGAAGTTGTCCACATATAAGTGGTAACCTCTCCCCAGTAGAGGAGTCATGAGATCCCAAACGATCTTTCCACTGACCAAATAATGGAGTCGCCAATATGGATTGGGTATCCCAGTAGGAGGAAATACACATTTTTTTTTAGAATACCCATTGCTAAAGTGAGCCCCCAAAATTTCTTTATCTCACGCAAATTTGTGGGTTGCCATGCCTGAGCTTGGGCGTGCCCCTGGTGGGGGTTTTACGCTAAGACCTGCCCGGCATATCCAGTAGGATGGCTTCTGTAAGAAACAATTTGAAAAAGTCAATGAGACCAAAGTTTGTTGTGTCTACGTTGACCCCCGGGGACCGAATCAAAAAGGGGGAATTTCAGGGGAAATATTATTAGGAGGTCTCCACGCAGACTCTCCTTCACCAGCTGCAGCACTCAATGCCTCATCCTGCACTACACTCGCCTGCAGCATGGCCTCACTTTGTGTGGCACTATCCCTTTTACGATGGCTACTGCTACTGGTAGCACTGCGCGGTTGTGTTTCCTCAGTAGAGGAGACACTGTCTGACTCGCTGTCTTGAGGGGAAGTACTCAGACCCTGGCTCACTTAAATCTTCAGACACCATCAGGTAAGCCAAAGAACGCTTCCTGTGCAAAGTACTGCTTACCAGCCATACCCAAATGTGAAAAAAAAATCAAAACTAAAAATATTAAACTAAAGGGTCTTCCTGAACTAAAGGCTAGAACTAAAGGCAAACTACAAAACAAAATTCACAGTAAACAAAACAATGCAAATAAACAGTCAAACATAGAAATAAAAGTGTATAGCTTCAACCCGATGAGAAGTGGTGGAGTCAGGAGCAGCAGGTCACGGGATCCCAGCAGACTTAGACCATCCCTGGAGCAGCAGATCCGGCAGATGAAGAAGGTCTTCCTTGGGCAGCAGGAATAGGGTTCTAAAAGCTAGGGGGGGGGGGGTTGGTCCTAAAAGAGTAGGGGAGGCTAGGTTCCCAAAGCGCGAGGGCTAAGGTTCCAAAAGGAGGGGAGCTAAGGTCCCAAAGCGCAAGGGCTAAGTTTCCAAAAGGAGGGGAGCTAAGGTCCCAAAGCGCGAGGGCTAAGGTTCCTAAAGGAGGGGAGCTAAGGTCCCAAAGCGCAAGAGATAAGGTTTCAAAAGTAGGGGAGCGAACGTCCCAAAGCGCAAGGGCTAAGGTTCCAAAAGGAGGGGAGCTAAGGTCCCATAGCGCAAGGGCTAAGGTCCCAAAGCGCAAGGGCTAAGGTCCCAAAGCACAAGGGCTAAGGTCCAAGCTAAGGCAGTAGCGATCTTTGGGCAAAACCAAATCTCAGCGACACACCCAAAGGAAAAAGTTAAGATTAGGACATGTGGGTGAAACCCCCCCGGAGTGCATGATAATAATTTCCTGATCCCCCAATCTAACAGCGCATGCACGGGCAACAGCCGCACTATGCTATACCTTTAGAGCGATGGTAAGGTAAGTTTTACTGGCAATTGAGGGGATTCACTTGGGGGGTTCCACATTGGTGCATCACAAATCCCAGATTCATTCATAACGGCTTTAGGTCAATAGCAGATAATCACTGTTTTTATGAATGAACCTGGTTACCAAAATTTGACCTAAACAGCTTTTTTGTGATGTTTTATTGGGGGTGTGGGATAGGTGCAGGTGAGAAGTGCAGGCAGCGCTGGGAGGGGAGGCAGCAATGGAGGGGGTCCTGGAGGCAGCAGATGGGTTGTAATCTTCCATCACACTGCAACCATCAATCTGGTAACTGTGTACCACCCAGCATCTTCCGCCCCCCTGTCGCTGCCTCCACCCCCCACGCGCCACTGGCTGTACCTGGGTATATACAGAATGAGCCAGGCCTGTTATGCACCCACAGCCCCATCCCACATCCCCGCCATCCCTCTAGCAGGACACGTGCCTGTGCCAGGCATTTATGAATGGCCGACGCGGACACGCTCCCTGCTAGAGGGTAGCGGGGATGCGGCCATCAGCGCACTCACGAGACGTCAGGGGATCCGAGCGTGCTGATTGGACGAGCGCCCGCGGATTTACTGTAGGACCGGGAGGGGGTCAGTTGGTTTCGGCAACCTGGGGGGTTTCACACATCGATCGGGGGTGCCCCGGGGGCAAGGACCAAAACCCAGCACTTTATTAAATAATTTACTGGAGCATAAATAATTGACTCAAAAAAAATAGAAAAAAAAATAAGGATCAGCATTAAAAAAAAAAAAAAAAGTCGGCGCAGGCACTATGTTTTTAGCAAGTTAACTACCAAGACCCCCCCCCCCCCCAGCACCCCCACCCACCCCGATCACAAAAAAGCGGCTGCCGGGAGCGTTTCAACAGCGGCGGATCCAAGTGGACAATAGATCCCAGCATGCCTACGGCAACCCGCCAGCACCCCCACACACACCTCAGATCAACATAAAAAAATTGAAACAAAAATAAGGATCAGCACAAAATAATAATAAAAAAGTTGGCACTGGAAAGTGTACCACATGTCCCAGCATGCCTATGGCCACCCACCCAGGCAAGGTCACCCCCCCCCACACGAGAACCCTCCTGGCACCCCAACCTACAACCGATCAAACAGAAAAGGTGGCGGCGCCGGCGCACTATGGATCCCAGCATGCCTATGGCCACCCAGGCAAGGTCACCCCCCCACACAAGAGAACCCTCCTGGCACTACAACCTATCAAACAGAAAAGAAGGTGGCGGCACCGGCGCACTATGGATCCCAGCATGCCTACAGCCACCCACCCGAGCACTCACCCCCCAACACATCAGTGACCCTCCCCACACACCTCCACCTACCTCCAGCAGGTAGATCGCAGGCTGTTTATATAATGGTGGTGCCGGCTGATGACAGCAGCCATGCGCCCCACTTCTGATTGGTCCAGGGGTGATCAGATGACTGGGGTGAGGTCAGGGTCACCTCCACATGACCCCCTGAGGACCCTTCGAGAACGCTGACCCGTAATCGCTGTCTTCTGCTGCCACTGATGGCCCCAAGGTAAGGAAATGTCAAGCCCGTAACAGCTACGTGCTTGGCACTTAAAGTGGACCAACACCCAGGGGGGATCGGCTCGGGAATCTATAAGATCCCTCCCAGCGGGGCATCCAAAATCGGGATGTCCCGCGGGGTGAAACCCCCCAGGAAGCCCACAATCCTATCTTCTCCGCGTTCCAGCGGCGCATGCGCGTCCGCCGCCTCCCGCGCGTCCCTCCTTCAGGGCGCGCTCCCGCCCTGGCCGTTTGTGAACGGCGGGTGCGCTCCCTGTAAGAGGGACGCACGGGAGGCAGACGCGCTCTGCTTGTCCGTCGCTGCCTCCTGCTTGTACGTCGGCGGGGATTGGATGCAGCTGTCACGTGGGAGCGGGGTGAGGTGAGTTTTCAGGGCTTTCTGGGGGGTTTCACACAGCGGGGCACCCCCGATCGGGGTGCCCCACCGAAGTGGACCAAAACCCAGAATAGTCAAAATCCTGGGTGTTGGTCCACTTTAAGGCCGGGACAAGCGAGCCTGTAGGTGTTACGCGCTTGCCACTTAAAGGGTTAAGGGTTTGAGACGTCCCATTTACCGGATGAAAAGAGCAGAGCATGTTACAAATACAAGAGTTATTTCAAACAATCTGATTCCCTGTCTCGACTATTTTGGTAGATAACTTCTACAAGATGAGGGTATGTACTTGCCAAATATTTGAGTTTCTGGGAATCCCAAATATCTCTGGTTCTATTATTAAGTGTATATTTTCAACCCTATTCCTGGTTCTGAACTTCTTGAAGGGTTGTAGGCTAAATATGAGAAAAGGAAACTTAAACAATCACTTCCTACAGAGAAGAAATTGGAGCAATCCTATCGTTTTTTTTGTTAACTGGTGGCGATTCCCTGCTGCTGTATAGTAATGAGGAACTATGGTCTTTTTTGACAATAGCGCCGCTTTAAAGTGGATCAAAACCCAGGATTTTGACTATCCTGGGTTTTGGTCCTTGCCCCGCTGTGTGACACCCCCCAGGTTGTCCGAACAAGCTCACCTTCTCCCAGTCCTACAGCACATGTACTACCGATTGTCCAACTAGCGAGCTCGGATGCTCTCGAGCCCCTTCGTCCAGGAGCTTGTCTAATACGAGCGGATCCGAGTGTGCTGGTGACCGTATCCCCCGCTTCCCTCTAGCAGGGCCAACGCCGGCCATTCACAAGTGCACTCACCTTACTAGAGAGATAGCGGGGATGCCGTGGCTCGCACATTCGGAAAAGAAGGTGAGTTTATGGGCGACCTGGGGGGTTTCACACAGCGGGGCAGCCTGATTTTGGATGCCCCAGGGGGGAGGGAATCAATTGGCCCGGGAATCTTATAGATGGGGTTTTGGTCCTTTTTAACACAACACATGTGCAACTGCCATATAAATCTATTAGCCTTCATTAGTGTTGCATTGAAAATGTTGCATTTTCCCTTGTGCCATGACTGCACTGCAAAAGTGGATCCATGTAAACAGAGCCTTCTAGATGTATCTGCTTGTATTTTGTGTCTTTGTATAGCATTATACAGTAGATTGTATAATATGCATCTTGAGGGTTGAATGCTTTAGAGACACACCCTGTAAGGTATCAGTTCTCGGGGATTTCCAGTGTCCACAAATACAACCTCACTCATTTGTCCAGTAAAGCTAAACACAACAATGAGTGGCAGCTGTATTTACTGTATTAGGATGGAAATAAGTGGCCGGTCTGCTATTCAGACTCCCGACACCTCTTTGAGGTGCTAATACTTACAGGAAGCCAGGGTATATATCACACTGTGCTTTCAAAAACTTTTTCTTTCCCTTTTAAAGCAGACCAAAACCCATATTTTTTACTAATATCCCCCGAATCCCCCAGGCAATACCTTTTAGATAGTGTCGCCATCCTGTCTTCTCTCTTCTCCTAGCATTAGATCTGACAATTTCCCACAAGTCCCAGATTCCTGGGGGGTTGAGTGGCAGAACCAGTGGTTGCTGGACCACATCATGACCCAACAACTTGGATTTAAACATGTAGTAAATGCTCACCCCCGGGGCTACAATCTGATGATGTAGGAGCCTGAGAATAGAACCGGTTTACAATATGTCAGCAATTTATTTATTTTACCCCCAGGGAGAGACTGGCTAATTTGTTTTTGCATCAATGGTGTTTTTTGGTCTGATTTAACATGCTTTATGTCAGGGGTTCCTAATCGTTCCTTACATGAGAGCCACATTCAGCACTTAGTGATGGTTGGAAGTCACATTTACAGTGAAACCATTTGTTGAAGCCATAAAAACCTTAGAAGAAGATATCCAGCACACAGGTCCTCCCATAAAATATAGATTTTATTGGTCCATCATAAAAGCAGTACAAAAATGGTGAATAGAACAAACATTAGCTAGCCCAATAAGCATAAAGCATTTCAGCAGCTGCCATAGTCCCGGGAGGGGGGGTCACAGGACTGCCCGACCTTGGAATCTTTAGGACTGGGACTAAAGGCTTTTGGTCCACTTTAAAGTGGTAAATGCTACTATTTCCCAAAGGCTGGATCAGGAGACTGCTCTCCTCTGTAAAAGTAAAAAGTACACTGGAAACCTGTCACCCCTGGTATTTTATTCCTGCCAGAAGCTTGGTGGCAATTGTTTTCAGTTGGGATATACACTTAACCATTTCTTTTGCTATACAAAATATTTTTATGGATTTCTAATATTGGCCAATTTTGTGTTAGAATTCCTCTAAACATTACCTTATAGTCCCTGTCCAGGCAAACACTAACTTTCCCCCACCGTCTCCCCCTTAGGGACAATAAATAATAAGCCATTTCAATGCACCTGAAAATCTCGTGATTGTATGTAAATACCTCATTTTTATTTTTGCTTCAATTTCTGGGTCATGGCTGAGCTGGGAAGGGCGAGACATGGTGCAGCTTTATAAATTCTTGAGCATGCTCTGCTGTGGCTTGATACAGTTGTTGGACCACTGTGGCTAGAACTGCTTGCTGGCTAATTATTGCCATTGGGTTTAGAGGTGTATCGCCAAATTGTGTAATATTAAAAATCCATATAAACAGATCGGCTAATGAGAGAAGGTGTCACTTATACACCTGAACTGAATCAAACTCCCCCCAAGCATGCAGGGCTGACAGGTTTGAGCGTATCAGGGGTGACAGAACCTGCCACCCCTGATTTCCTCTTCCTTCCATTACAAGAGACAAGCCTAGCTGGATATTTCTTGATGCTGGGAGTATAATGAAATGGATTATCACCATTGGGCCACTTTTTCGCGATAGTGCTCCTTTAAATAATTTTCAGTGACTATTCGGACCCACCAGATGGCAATAATGTGAATCCTCTAGACCGCTCCATGTTCTATGTGTGTGTCTGTGATGGATGTTTTCTTTACTCCATAAGGATTGGCAGATAGCTTACTCGGCTGCTCGTGGATCACATGTATACGTTTCAAAAGCTTTATTTCAGTACAGAATCTTGCAATAAACACTTCTTACAGCAGGAATCTTGACATGTACATTCAATACAGCAGGGAACTTGTGATGTAACCCATACAACAGCAGTAGGTAGAAAGACTGTAGCTGCAGAAGGGAGAAGCAGGTGTTCACTGCTTGGATGTCAAACCAGAAATGGCTAAGGGAGAAGGAAGGAGTTACTTGCATCACAGCAAGACTGAGGGAGACAGAAAGGGACACAGGGAATTAAAGGCACACTGCTCAGCCTAGGCAAATAAACATTATATTAAACAGTTACCCCGGATAATATAAAACACACGTTTTGAGACATGACAACGCCCCCCCTTAATTAATTGCCAAACAGTGGGTTCCGGTTTGCTCTCTACAGCTCATATCCCTCCTCCTGCCTTTCCACTGGCTGCTTACCTCTGAACCCCTTATAGGGGAGCACCTAGTGCCAATGACCAGCACCCACTATTGTATTGTGGGTCATGTACAATAAAACAATGTCTTCCTGTAGTTCCAGGGCGGTGGGTGGTGTAAAATAAATGTCCCCAGATTGAGCTGATCGGTGAATAAAATTCTCAGCTGCTCATAATCTGTAGTCACGTTTAAATATTTCATACCTATTATAATTTATTCCTCAGTGCCGGGCGCAGATAGCTGACAGGTGAGTGATCGCGGCGTCACGTGTCGTCATTACAGCCACATTCTCTCCCAGAAAGGCCATTGATCAGTGGTGTTTCGCTCTGTCACAGTGACTCATGCTGGGAATTTGGGATTAAGAAGCTTCTAGGCACGTGGACACACCCGGGAACAGCACCTGTTTACTTTCATTACAACTAATATTTTACTAAGGAATGCAAACAACTTCTGTACAAGGTTATATGCAAACCTCATCCGGTTGTGAAAATGTGTAATACAAGAAGACTAGAATAAGATATGATGATACAAAGATATTCCTGCAGGTGTCTGCATCATTGCAGGTGGAGATAAATGGTAAAAACAAAGAGTTCAATGGCTCTAACTGTACAATTCTGCACTTGCCTAGGACAAATCTCCTCTCATAGGTGCTGACCAGGATTAAAGTGGACCAAAACTCTGCGCAATTGGGGATGTCCTACTGTGTGAACCCCCCCGGTTGCCCAATCTCACTCACCCTTCCTTGGTCCTACGGCGCATGTGCAGCCTCTCATCCAGTCAGCATGCTCGGATCCACTCCCGCGCCTTCGTCTAAGAACTTCAAGCACGCTGGCAGCCGCATCCCCCACTAGCCTTTAACACAAATGCCTGGCGTGGGCACGCTCCCTGCTAAAGGGATAGCGAGGATGGGGGGGGGGTTTCACACAGCGGGGCATCTCAAATCTGGATGCCCCAGGGGGAGGGATTCCCGTGCCAATCTCCGTGGTCCACTTTAAAATGTAACAGTGATTGTTTTAGATAGTGACAGAGTGTTTGATCTACCATATAGGTTTCCTTATATTCCTGTTGTGCTGTGACCCAGGGACTCGGCAAATAGAGACCCTGCAGCAATGTGTGTACCCTTGGCCTCAAATTTCTATTCATAACTCTATCAAGTTATCTGACTTGCCCTGGAGTCCCATATACTGGGGTGGGTTTTTGTCCTCTTTAAAGAGGAACATCGGGCGAAGCTTTAGCCTCCCCAAAACCTCACTGGACTACTGAATCCCCCCCATCCTGGTTTAGCTTTGGGTAGTTTATACTCACATCCCTGGGGCATCCATCTTCTGTATCCCCCATCTTCTGTATCCCTCAGTTTCCAGGCAGAGCCATCCTGCATCTCTAAAGCCACGCTGTCAAGTAGCTAAGCTGCCAGGGGGGGGGCAGAGGATCAGGCCCTGAAGCAGGCGGCGGAATCCAGAAGGTAAGTAGGGCACAAAAGGGCCCTGCATGCGCTGCTGGAACAAGGATCAGGTAGGATTTGCGGGCGTCCTGGGGGGTTTCACACAGCGGGGCCGGGCCGATCAGCGGTGGGTGTTGGTCCACTTTAAAGCGGACCATCACCCAGGGGTGATCGGCCCGGGAATCTATAAGATTCCCAGGCCGATCACCTCCCTCACCGCGGGACATCCGAGATCGGGATGTCCTGCGGTGAGGAACCCCCCCAAAACATCTTACCTCATGCGTGCCCCTCTAGACGTGCGCGCGCCCGCCGTCTGTGAATGGCCGGCGCGCGCCCTGTCAGAGTGACGTGCGGGAGGCGGCGGCGGACGCGCTGTGTTGTCCGTCGCTGTCACCCGCTTGTCCGTCGGCGGGGATTGGACGGCGCGGTCACGTGTGGTCCTGGGTGTTGGTCCACTTTAAGCATACTTCTGCAGATGTGTGTGACCGAGTCCTCTGTTTTTAACCAAGTTTAGAGGCAGATTGTAGGTTGGCCTGCAGGCTGACAGGGTTGAGTGCTGTGGCTCCTTTAAGACTTTTGTATCCTAATTGCCCTGCTAACGTCCACCTCCCTGGTTAGTTATAAAATGGTCTGAGCGGCTGCCACCCCTCCTTTGTTTCTTCCTGGTACTACGACGCATGCGCGGCCACTCATCCAATCAGCGCGTTCGAATCTGCTCAAGCCCCTGCATCCAGGAGCTCGTCTAATGTGAGCGTGCTGGTGGCCGCATCCCCTGCTACCCTCTAACAGGGAGCATGCCTGCGCCGACCATTCACTGCCTGGTGCGTGAACGTGCCATACTAAAGGGATAGTGGAGATGCAGCTGCTACTCATGCACGCACCGCTGGACTGGGAAAGAAGGCGAGTTTTCGGGCGACCTGGGGGGTTGCACACAGCGGGGGGAGCGAGTATGGGTGGGTTTTGGCCCTCTTTAATAATAGAACAAGGGGGGCTATTCTGAAGCTAGTCGGAGGGAAGAGCACTGAAAGAGTAGTATATGCTTGGTACTAACTTCTAGTAGAGGTAGTTGACAAAGCAACAGTAAGTGAATGTAAACATGTCTGGGATAAGCGTCCATCTATCCTAAGATAAAGGGAACATACACACATCTGGGCAGATTAGATCGACCATGTGGTATCCCTGTATGTTTCTAATACACGTGTCCATCAACATGTCATGGTGAGGATGCCCAGTTTGCTGGACAGGGGCAGCAACATATTACAGACATCCTGAGTCCCTCATACATTAGAAATGGAGGCTAGCCAAAGAGCTGTATTTAGTTGCCTGACAGAGCCACAACACCACATAGCCAGGTCCTGGATTGAAAGCTTTCACACCCCACCCCCCTTCACCGGGTCATCTGTAAGCACAGCTAGGGGGGAGCAGGGGGCACTTGCCCCAGATGCAGCAGGTCAGAAATCCTAGCTACTCTGTCCCCCCCCCCCCCCCTCTAATCTGGCACCATCATCGGACTGCACTATGCACTGGTCATTACAGGCGATGTTACTGGTTTTAGACACAGCATTTTGCCATTGCATGTGGAGTTTGTATAGATGCGATCTCCCAAAGAGCCCCCAAATCATTATCTAGCAGCATATTTACCCTAAAATCCCCCCGGGCATGGATCGGAGAGTTAAAAACTCACTTGGCCCTGACTTTCAGCTCGCTGCAGACGGACAGTCTTACCACCCATTAAAGTGGACCAAAACATGGGATTTTGACTATCCCAGTTTTGGCCCTTGCCCCCCCCCCCTTGATTTGGGATGCCTTGCTGTGTGACTCCCCAACAGGTCGCCCAGTAAAACTCACCTTTCCCTGGTCCTACGGTGCATGTCCAATCAGCTGCACTTGTCAATTTCAGCTAAAAAACAGCTAAAGGCCAACTGTAGCTGGGAAGGGGGAGGGGGGGTTACACAGCAGCTTGGGGGGGGGGGGGGGGTAAGATATCTGCAAGGTTTCACCTGCTGTAAGAGCTGCAGCATTTGCAGGCCCAGGTAAGAGTAGTATCAAGCACCAGTCAGCATTGGGGTCTGGTTCTTCCCTGCAGAACATACAACCCAAACTCATCTAGGACATCTCTCCTGGGGCCCCATCCCCGGCCAGGCATGGTATAGGTCATGAAAGGGCCGTGTCTGTTCTGCGGGCTGTGCCATCACCCATTCAGAGCTCTACATTGCAAATCATCTTCCATGAGGTCACCTACATCTGCACCAATGTGTCCAGGTTGGTCAGAGCTCACTACAAAGCTTTTGGTGTCAGCACCAAGAAAAAAAACCCAGGGGCACCCCATAAACAGCCTAAAGTCTACATGACACGCCTTTCTAATCCAAAAACCTGTAGGAACTAGATAAAGGAAGAAATCTCTACTAAGGATGAAATGAGGGGTAAAGGCAAGGCAGAGAAACGAATTGACATGGTGTAGAAAGATGGGAATAACCGAAAAGCCAATGGATAAAGCAATGCAAATAAGAAAGTGTGATAAGCCTTGATAATAATGGTGGTTTGCCTTATCCAGGAAACACAAGTGAGAGCAGGAGCTGACCAGACTGGGAAAAGACTAGAACAAGTTTACAGGTCATGGGATTCCTGTTCAGGGTGGGTGGCGGAGTATCCCTTATTCATTCAGATAGTAAAATAGTATACAGGTGTTATTTTCTGTAAATCAGAACTATCATAAGAAGTTCAAGGGCTTGGAGTTTAAATAAAAGGTGGGGGGGAAGGCTGCTCAAGAGCCACCCGGGCAACCTTTACAGCAGTGTCCCCAATCTCCTTGAGAGCCACCAACAGGCTAGATTTTGCAGATCTTTGAAGGACCACAAAACCTGCCATGTTGGTAGCTCGTGAGATGACGAGGTCATTGACCCATCTATACTTGTCACAGCTGTATACACTGCCAGTATCCCTTTTTTAAAAATGGACGTGTAGGTGTCGGCTCGCAACAGACAGCAAAGACGAGTCCCATTTATTTTTTGGGGGGGTGGAGTGCCTAACTGCAAATGCAGAAAAGGCTGAACGCCAAAAAAAAAAATAAAAAGTTTACCTAGGCTCAGTGGAATAGCATCAGATTAAAAGGGGTGCAACACTGGCACAAGTTGTGATCAGCCTACTGCGGTGAAACCAATCAGAACTGGCAGGCTGGAGTGAGGACTGGCCTAAGGGACATTAGTCATGGTACAAAACCACCCTCCTGATGAAAAGACTGCAGGCCTGGAACCACAAATGATACTTTTCCTCCACGGTTTCATGGTCATTCCATGTCCCAGACCCCTGCATCACTTGGTCCCTTTATAGAAATCTTGTGATTCCCCCTTTCAAGAAAGAAACCTTATGTAAGAGTTGTATTGTTTTAATAAATATATCGCTTCCATATAAAAATAAGATTTACATTATTTACAACATATACAGTTTGTCCTGACCACATCCCTTCTATAAAGGCAGTGTGAGTGGTCTAATGCACAATCTTCTGTGGTGGACAGCATGGCCCATTGTCAGACACAGTATATTGTTCTCCAATCTTTTAGCTTTATTGTCTTATCACAGGCAGAGAACGGCTTCCTTGAAGCAATCCATTCAGGTTTATGACCTTCTACGGGGGTCCTTTAAGATCTTCTCCACTTCCTGGCTCCTCTCATGTGATAGTCCTAGGACAGCACAAGCACCTCATCATCAGGCTCTAGAACTCTACCGCGGATCGGATGCATCCTTCGAGACCTAGCCGAGGGATTCACTGGTTCTAGTGCTGTACTCTTTGCCAAGACAAGATTCATCCTGGTACAACTGTAAAGTCCTTTCACACTGTGCCTGCTTAATTCAGTCCTTGGCACATAAACTTGCAGTCATCGTAGGGGTACTGTAAAGGAAGACAAGAGCATATTAAAGTCTGGTACACTGTATACTGATTATTACATTATTATTAATTACAGGTCTGTGGCAAGGGGGCATTAGGCTTACAGGAACTCTTACCCACAAGGACTCCCCATTGGTAAGGATCTGCTTCTATGTTCTAGCTATATTTTAATGATTGAATTGTTTGTGGTATCCATACACCTAATGCTAAAGCACCTAATGCATTTTAGCAACAAAGACCTTCTTGCCCCTTGTATGAGCAGAAGAGACCCACTTAGACCCAATCACAGGGCTTCTGCTTTATAGATTATTGTGTGCAGATCTGCTTTAGAAGGACAGTTTATTGCAGGGCTTGTGGTGTAGTTAAGTTGTAAAAAGCAAAAGCTTTACTGAGCCAAGGGAAATCCTGGTAAATGGTTCACAGAGCAGGAGATATAGAGATATAGATCTATATCGATATATCGATATATCGATATATAGATATATATAGATATTAATAATATATGGAAGATGAAAGACATAGCCAATAACTACCTCATCGTCTGAGGGTTCCGATTCAGAATCTGAACTGTCTTCCATATCACTTTCTGGCAGGTACTGTAAATCTTTTTCGGTTACAGAGAGCAGATGCTCTTGGATCTGACTGTTAGTCCTCCCCCAGGTAAGCTGACATGGCGAGTAGCCTTGATAAGTCACACGGTTTACATCGGCGCCGTGCTTTAGCAGCAAAAACATCAAGTCCGAGTTTTGATTGTCCACAGCCATGTGGAGAGCTGTGCGGCCATTACAAGGCTCCTATAGGAATAAAAAAGGGGGGTTATTAATTAACAGGCCAGGAACAGACAAAAAAAAAAAATCATTGTTATATTTCCTTAGAAGGTGTATTAGAAAGCAGGCAAGTCTTACCTGAGCATCAACATCTGCTCCCAAATTAATCAAACGTTCCACAATAGCCAGGAAACCCTTTCTGGAGGCCAGATGCAGACATGTGTGACCTGTAAAGCAGAACAATAAATAATTTAGACAACAATTAAAACAAATAAAATAGCTAAAGCTCTGTCTATTGTAGTATTAGTGGGTGTCAGGGGGGTACATACCATCATAATTGGCACATCGCAGAAGAGACTCCAGCTGGTATTTGCTGTACATGACAATGACGCCGACTCCGGCCAGAGAGCCCTTTTCACAAGCAATGTGCAGAGCAGTGTTCCCACGATAGTCTCGGATTTCTGGGTCACATCCAGCTTGCAGGAGTTTTCCGGCAATCTCAGCCTGTTCTGTGATAATGGCCAAGTGAAGGGGCGTCTGTAAGCAGAAAAAAAAACAAACACATTAGTGACACAATTCTAAGTAGCAAAAATAACTGATCACATGACTACCTAGAACTCCTTAGTCCGCTACCAGCTTAATCATTTCTGGTCTTAAAATTGTACTTATTAAATTACTCCTGCGGGAGGCAAGTCACTGCCACTAGCCAAATGCCCATTTTATATTCCAGACTAAGTAAAGCTCAAGCTAAACATGATCCCTTTTATTCTGGAGTTTGGGCACCCAAATAAACTGCCAGTAGAGAGTAAAACAGAGGCGACCATTGCTACAAGGTAATCGTCAAGCCTTCCTGCTTCACTCACATGGAATAAGCAAGCAGCTTTTAAAAATAAAAAAAATGTTCCTGGTTTGTACACCTCAGATTCAGGTTAAGCAACTTTGAATAGTTTAAAAGAGGGTCAGCAAGGGCAGCCATGTTTTGTGAAAGATGGACTCTTCTTTACCTGGAGAAGGTTATTCTGGCGGTTCAGGTAGTAGCCATCCCTGTAGGATAGTTTAATCGCTTTTTCGGCAATGTCCTTGGCGTTGTGGATAACAGCAAGGTGAAGAATCCTGTAACACAAACAAGAATAAAAAGGTTACACATCAATGTAACAAACAAGAATAAAAGGTTACACATCAATGTAACACAAACAAGAATAAAAGGTTACACATCAATGTAACACAAACAAGAATAAAAAGGTTACACATCAATGTAACACAAACAAGAATAAAAGGTTACACATCAATGTAACACAAACAAGAATAAAAGGTTACACATCAATGGAAAAAAAATGTATCATGTATTTTCTCTCTCAAGATAATGCTAAACTGAATAAAAGATCTTACAATCTAATGTACTCAGTGTAGGTCCAGAAAGCAGATTACACAGCAGTGGGCACCAATGATTATAAATAGATTGTGGGTGCCCACTGCTGTGTTACACGTGTCATGGTGGGCCTTTTTCTGACTAATCATACAGAGGAAACATTGGGTCACCTCGGTTTAGCAATTAGTGCACTGTGTCAATGAGGAGTGATTTCCCCGCCCCCAGCAAACTCCGGGATTGTGTAAGTTGGGGTTTTTCCTCTGTAACAGACGCCAAGCCATGTCAGTGCAGTTCTGTATCCGTGGCCAGACGCCAGGGACTTTCCAAATTGCTGAGCTCTGCCCTGCCTTCCTGTTCCCCACCCCTGTCAGGCGGCCAGTCACAGCGCAGGCTGTACCACAGGGGCCCTCCCGAGTACACGAGCCTCCTCCCCCTCGCTAGGCTTACAAAGAGGCTGGGAAAAACCCAGACAAACATGGCGTCTGAAATAAAAAAAAAAATAAAAAAAAAATTCTGCAAAGAATGCAATTGCAAACACCGCACCTTTCTATTCCCCACATTGCACTTTTTGCACTCTACTAGAAAAAAAATATATATGCACAGGACAATATAACCACGGAAAAGTTAAATAAAAACACCCAACACATTTTGCGAGCAAGTCAGATTGCAACATCTAAAAGATGCTTCTAACAGGCATCCATCCCTGACATCTGCTCCTTCTGAGCACACTGCCAACCTGATCATTAGATACAACAGCCTCGATTCAATAAAGGTAGAAAAAAAACTCAATTCATGAGAAAAAAGCCTGAGAATGTCACCGTTACTGAATCACTAGATAAAAATACAATGAAAGTCAATGGCACTTTTTTGCTCCTAAGGAAAGTAGAGATCTGTTTACTCCTTTCTACACTGTAGAAAAAGCTGCCATTGACTTTCATTGTCTTTTTATCTGGCGATTCAGTAACAGTGACATTCTCAGGCTTTTTTCTCATGAATCGAATCTTTTACTACCATGAGATTTTTTTTCTACCTTTATTTGAATCGAGGCTATTCTCTGTATGCAATAATCCTATACAATTCTTGTATTGTACAGAACAACAAATCTCTCTGCCTTGCCCCAGACCAACATGGAATACAAAAAGAATGCACAGCTTTCATCGCAGACCAGTCGGTATTTTTGTTTTAGTACATATTTGAAATTATGTATTCAATTATTAAAATGCAATACCAAATTAAAGGAAAACATTTTTTTATACATTTAAATATATGCTAAAATGTTTTATGTATTGTTTAAAATGTTGAAATATTACAATACATTTAATCAGAAGCTAGAGTATATAAATATATATATATTTTTTTTTATATTACATGTTTTCTATTTATAGGCTAAAATTACACATGCCTATAAATATAAAGCACATAAATAAGATAAAAACAATTATGTTAAATGCGTTTCTAGCTTTCTATCAGTTTTAAATGGATTCTTGGTTTTCTTTCTATTGTTTTGGGCTGAAAAAATAAATAAGACACAGACATCTATATTAAAATAGCCACTTGTGTGTCTTTGCAGGAGTTTAAGGTACACGATCTCCTCATTAAAAATCAGTAGGATCATCCATCATTAAAAAAAAATTAAAAAAAAGCTTGATCCAAGGGTAGAGTGATGGGATCGCGGCGTGTGTGGATTTGGCGAAAGTGCGGCGAGCGACTTACGTGTCTCCGTCTTCGTTGGCCTCGCTCTTCCATGGCTCGGTCTCGTAGTCTGAGGTGGCGGCCGGGGCCGGTAAGCGGAGCTCCTCCATGTCGCGGACCATGTTATCGTATTCCTCATCCTTGAGGGAGTCCAGGCCGCTGTCGGTGCGCTCCTCGGTGGCCTGGGCGAGCTTGTCCTTGGCAGGCAGCGCCATGTTGGCAGAGTAATCCATGTAGCGGGTGGAGGAAGTCATGTCAGCGGGCTGTGCTGTGTACAGTGCGGAGCTATAGTCCTGTGAGAGGTAACGAGGTGATGTGAGCCCAGCTCCCCGCGCCGCCTCCTTTTACCAGCCTGAGATTGCACAGCCGGGGATTTCTGCGGGGGGCGGGGCCTCAGCGAGCTCCTGCAGCTGGGGAAATTCCAGGCCCAGTCACGCCGCCAGCCAGCCAGCAGCGGCCTGTTTGTCGGAGCGGCCTCACAGCGCGAAACTTCCACAGCTCGGGTTACAGCAGCGCCTGAGAAATTCCCAGCCCAGCTCCCCTCTGTTGTTTCCCCGCAACTGACCGCGCAGCATTCCTCTCACAGCCTCTGGCGAATGTGCTGACGCTGAACCAGTGCTAGTCGTACGCTTACCTCAGCTCTGTGTGCTACCTTGTATAGTGTTATATAGTATGTGGAGCTTGTAATGGAAGTGCAGGCAGAGACACTCACCTGACAGGGAATCACCCTATTCTTACTCACCCCCTCTGTCCACATGGAAAAATAAAATGACAGACCTTACACACAGTGCAGTGCCTTAGTGGGGGGGAAATGGTGGCCCTATATGCTGACCTGCACCACACCACTGTTTCCTGATCCCCCAGCATGCATCAGAAAACATGGGGGGCTCTGGTGGCAGGACCCCGGCTTCAGTCCCGAGCGAGGCGGCCGCAGCAGGTGCCCTTACACACAGTGCATTGCCTTAGTGGGGGGGAAATGGTGGCCCTATATGCTGACCTGCACCACACCACTGTTTCCTGATCCCCCAGTATGTATCAGAAAACCTGGGGGGCTCTAGTGGCAGGACCCCGGCTTCAGACCCGAGCGAGGCGGCCGCAGCAGGTGCCCTAACACAGTGCATTGCCTTAGTGGGGGGGAAAATGGTGGCCCTATATTCTGACCTGCACCACACCACTATTTCCTGATCCCCCAGCATGCATCAGAAAACCTGGGGGGCTCTGGTGGCAAGACCCCGGCTTCAGGACCCGCAGCAGGTGCCTTTACACACAGTGCATTGCCTTAGTGGGGGGAAAATGGTGGCCCTATATGCTGACCTGCACCACACCATTGTTTCCTGATTCCCCAGCATATATCAGAAAACCTGGGGGGCTCTGGTGGCAGGACCCCGGCTTCAGAACCGAGCGAGGCGGCCGCAGCAGGGAGGGGGGGGGGGGGGGCAACATAATTGGCTCTTTACCTGCACTGTCCATAGACAATGATGGGTTGTGCTGAAGGAAATATGCTGCATTCACAGCGTTTTGTAAAAAGCCAGAGAAAAGGTGGACCAAAACCCACAGAGACCGGCCTGGGAATCTTATAGATAACAGGCAGTGTGCAGAATATCCTCCCCCCCCCCAATCACCCCTATTACAGGTAGTGTGCAGAATATCCCCCCCCCCCCCCCAATCACCCCTATTACAGGCAGTGTGCAGAATATCCCCCCCCCCCATCACCCCTATTACAGGCAGTGTGCAGAATATCCCCCCCCCCCCAATCACCCCTATTACAGGCAGTGTGCAGAATATCCCCCCCCCCAATCACCCCTATTACAGGTAGTGTGCAGAATCCCTTGCCAATCGCCCCTATTAGGGCTGATCTCTGTGGGTTTTGGTCCACCTTGATTTTCTCCTCCTGGGGCATGCAGAATTGGAATGTCCCGCTGTGTGAAAGCTCCCAGGTCACCCATAAACTCGCCTTCTTTCCCAGTCCAATGGTACATACGCGTGCCCGCACCAGGCATTTGTGAATGGCTGGCGTGGGCACCTGTTAGAGGGTAGCAACACGTTTGGATCCGCTTGCATTAGACAAGCTTTTAGACGGAGGAGCTCGAGCGAATTGGACGAGCGGCCACACATGTCGTAGGACTGGGAAGAGGTGAGTTTGATCGGGCATCCTTGGAGTTTCACACAGCGGGGTGTCCTGGGGGCAAGGACCAAAACCTACGATAGTCAAAATCCTGGGTTTTGGTCCACCAACCCCCTGTAAGCTAGTTCTGTGGTAAATAAGACTCCGGGGCTGATTGGGAATACCCTGCTGTATGATGCTTCGGTCACATACCCTTTGGAGATAATCCCATGCTCTTCTATTTGATGTGCGCACCCCTGCCAGCATATCTGAATGGCTGGTGACGTGCTGAAAAGAGGGGCAGGTACCCAGCAATCAGTTCATTCATTGCCGGGCATGAATATATACAGTAGTACTTTCTGATAGGGTATGAGCCCAGGCTTGTGCTGTGGAAGCGAGTTAAGGCGATCCCAGAGGGTTTTCCACACATGGGGCATCCCAAATTGCAGGCAGTGTGCAGAATCCCTCCAATCACCCCATAACAGACAGTGTGCAGAATCCCTCCAATCACCCCATAACAGGCAGTGTGCAGAATCCCTCCAATCACCCCATAACAGACAGTGTGCAGAATCCCTCCAATCACCCCATAACAGGCAGTGTGCAGAATCCCTCCAATCACCACATAACAGTCAGTGTGTAGAATCCCTCCAATCACCCCATAACAGGCAGTGTGCAGAATCCCTCCAATCACCCCATAACAGACAGTGTGCAGAATCCCCCCAATCACCCCATAACAGACATTGTGCAGAATCCCTCCAATCACCCCATAACAGACAGTGTGCAGAATCCCTCCAATCACCACATAACAGGCAGTGTGCAGAATCCCTCCAATCACCCCATAACAGGCAGTGTGCAGAATCCCTCCAATCACCCCATAACAGGCAGTGTGCAGAATCCCTCCAATCACCCCATAACAGGCAGTGTGCAGAATCCCTCCAATCACCCCATAACAGACAGTGTGCAGAATCCCTCCAATCACCCCATAACACAGTGTGCAGAATCCCTCCAATCACCCCATAACAGACAGTGTGCAGAATCCCTCCAATCACCCCATAACAGACAGTGTGCAGAATATCCCTCCAATCACCCCATAACAGACAGTGTGCAGACGCCCTCCAATCACCCCATAACAGACAGTGTGCAGAATCCCTCCAATCACCCCATAACAGGCAGTGTGCAGAATATCCCTCCAATCACCCCATAACAGACAGTGTGCAGACGCCCTCCAATCACCCCATAACAGGCAGTGTGCAGAATCCCTCCAATCACCCCATAACAGACAGTGTGCAGAATCCCTCCAATCACCCCATAACAGGCAGTGTGCAGAATCCCTCCAATCACCACATAACAGTCAGTGTGTAGAATCCCTCCAATCACCCCATAACAGGCAGTGTGCAGAATCCCTCCAATCACCCCATAACAGACAGTGTGCAGAATCCCCCCAATCACCCCATAACAGACATTGTGCAGAATCCCTCCAATCACCCCATAACAGACAGTGTGCAGACGCCCTCCAATCACCCCATAACAGACAGTGTGCAGAATCCCTCCAATCACCCCATAACAGGCAGTGTGCAGAATCCCTCCAATCACCCCATAACAGGCAGTGTGCAGAATCCCTCCAATCACCCCATAACAGGCAGTGTGCAGAATCCCCCCCAATCACCCCATAACAGACAATGTGCAGAATCCCTCCAATCACCCCATAACAGACAGTGTGCAGAATCCCTCCAATCACCCCATAACAGACAGTGTGCAGACGCCCTCCAATCACCCCATAACAGACAGTGTGCAGACGCCCTCCAATCACCCCATAACAGACAGTGTGCAGAATCCCTCCAATCACCCCATAACAGACAGTGTGCAGAATCCCTCCAATCACCCCATAACAGGCAGTGTGCAGAATCCCTCCAATCACCCCATAACAGGCAGTGTGCAGAATCCCCCCCAATCACCCCATAACAGACAATGTGCAGAATCCCTCCAATCACCCCATAACAGACAGTGTGCAGAATCCCTCCAATCACCCCATAACAGACAGTGTGCAGAATCCCTCCAATCACCACATAACAGTCAGTGTGTAGAATCCCTCCAATCACCCCATAACAGGCAGTGTGCAGAATCCCTCCAATCACCCCATAACAGACAGTGTGCAGAATCCCTCCAATCACCACATAACAGTCAGTGTGTAGAATCCCTCCAATCACCACATAACAGTCAGTGTGTAGAATCCCTCCAATCACCCCATAACAGACAGTGTGCAGAATCCCTCCAATCACCCCATAACAGACAGTGTGCAGAATCCCCCCAATCACCCCATAACAGACATTGTGCAGAATCCCTCCAATCACCCCATAACAGACAGTGTGCAGAATCCCTCCAATCACCACATAACAGTCAGTGTGTAGAATCCCTCCAATCACCCCATAACAGGCAGTGTGCAGAATCCCTCCAATCACCCCATAACAGACAGTGTGCAGAATCCCCCCAATCACCCCATAACAGACATTGTGCAGAATCCCTCCAATCACCCCATAACAGACAGTGTGCAGAATCCCTCCAATCACCACATAACAGGCAGTGTGCAGAATCCCTCCAATCACCCCATAACAGGCAGTGTGCAGAATCCCTCCAATCACCCCATAACAGACAGTGTGCAGAATCCCTCCAATCACCCCATAACAGACAGTGTGCAGAATCCCTCCAATCACCCCATAACAGGCAGTGTGCAGAATCCCTCCAATCACCCCATAACAGGCAGTGTGCAGAATCCCTCCAATCACCCCATAACAGACAGTGTGCAGAATCCCTCCAATCACCCCATAACACAGTGTGCAGAATCCCTCCAATCACCCCATAACAGACAGTGTGCAGAATCCCTCCAATCACCCCATAACAGACAGTGTGCAGAATATCCCTCCAATCACCCCATAACAGACAGTGTGCAGACGCCCTCCAATCACCCCATAACAGACAGTGTGCAGAATCCCTCCAATCACCCCATAACAGACAGTGTGCAGAATCCCTCCAATCACCCCATAACAGGCAGTGTGCAGAATATCCCTCCAATCACCCCATAACAGACAGTGTGCAGACGCCCTCCAATCACCCCATAACAGGCAGTGTGCAGAATCCCTCCAATCACCCCATAACAGGCAGTGTGCAGAATCCCTCCAATCACCCCATAACAGGCAGTGTGCAGAATCCCTCCAATCACCCCATAACAGGCAGTGTGCAGAATCCCCCCCAATCACCCCATAACAGACAATGTGCAGAATCCCTCCAATCACCCCATAACAGACAGTGTGCAGAATCCCTCCAATCACCCCATAACAGACAGTGTGCAGACGCCCTCCAATCACCCCATAACAGACAGTGTGCAGACGCCCTCCAATCACCCCATAACAGACAGTGTGCAGAATCCCTCCAATCACCCCATAACAGACAGTGTGCAGAATCCCTCCAATCACCCCATAACAGGCAGTGTGCAGAATCCCTCCAATCACCCCATAACAGGCAGTGTGCAGAATCCCCCCCAATCACCCCATAACAGACAATGTGCAGAATCCCTCCAATCACCCCATAACAGACAGTGTGCAGAATCCCTCCAATCACCCCATAACAGACAGTGTGCAGAATCCCTCCAATCACCCCATAACAGGCAGTGTGCAGAATCCCCCCCAATCACCCCATAACAGACAGTGTGCAGAATCCCTCCAATCACCCCATAACAGACAGTGTGCAGAATCCCTCCAATCACCCCATAACAGACAGTGTGCAGAATCCCTCCAATCACCCCATAACAGGCAGTGTGCAGAATCCCTCCAATCACCCCATAACAGACAGTGTGCAGAATCCCTCCAATCACCCCATAACAGACAGTGTGCAGAATCCCCCCAATCACCCCATAACAGACAGTGTGCAGAATCCCTCCAATCACCCCATAACAGACAGTGTGCAGAATCCCTCCAATCACCCCATAACAGACAGTGTGCAGAATCCCTCCAATCACCCCATAACAGACAGTGTGCAGAATCCCTCCAATCACCCCATAACAGACAGTGTGCAGAATCCCTCCAATCACCCCATAACAGACAATGTGCAGAATCCCTCCAATCACCCCATAACAGACAGTGTGCAGAATCCCTCCCAATCACCCCATAACAGACAGTGTGCAGAATCCCTCCAATCACCCCATAACAGACAGTGTGCAGAATCCCCCCCAATCACCCCATAACAGACAATGTGCAGAATCCCTCCAATCACCCCATAACAGGCAGTGTGCAGAATCCCTCCAATCACCCCATAACAGACAGTGTGCAGAACCCCCCCCAATCACCCCATAACAGACAGTGTGCAGAATCCCTCCAATCACCCCATAACAGACAGTGTGCAGAATCCCCCCCACCCCATAACAGACAGTGTGCAGAATCCCTCCAATCACCCCATAACAGTCAGCGTGCAGAATCCCTCCAATCACCCCATAACAGGCAGCGTGCAGAATCCCTCCAATCACCCCATAACAGGCAGCGTGCAGAATCCCTCCAATCACCCCATAACAGACAGTGTGCAGAATCCCTCCAATCACCCCATAACAGACAGTGTGCAGAATCCCTCCAATCACCCCATAACAGACAGTGTGCAGAATCCCTCCAATCACCCCATAACAGACAGTGTGCAGAATCCCTCCAATCACCCCATAACAGACAATGTGCAGAATCCCTCCAATCACCCCATAACAGACAGTGTGCAGAATCCCTCCCAATCACCCCATAACAGACAGTGTGCAGAATCCCTCCAATCACCCCATAACAGACAGTGTGCAGAATCCCCCCCAATCACCCCATAACAGACAATGTGCAGAATCCCTCCAATCACCCCATAACAGGCAGTGTGCAGAATCCCTCCAATCACCCCATAACAGACAGTGTGCAGAACCCCCCCCAATCACCCCATAACAGACAGTGTGCAGAATCCCTCCAATCACCCCATAACAGACAGTGTGCAGAATCCCCCCCACCCCATAACAGACAGTGTGCAGAATCCCTCCAATCACCCCATAACAGTCAGCGTGCAGAATCCCTCCAATCACCCCATAACAGGCAGCGTGCAGAATCCCTCCAATCACCCCATAACAGTCAGCGTGCAGAATCCCTCCAATCACCCCATAACAGGCAGTGTGCAGAATCCCTCCAATCACCCCATAACAGACAGTGTGCAGAATCCCTCCAATCACCCCATAACAGGCAGTGTGCAGAATCCCTCCAATCACCCCATAACAGACAGTGTGCAGAATCCCCCCAATCACCCCATAACAGGCAGTGTGCAGAATCCCCCCAATCACCCCATAACAGACAGTGTGCAGAATCCCCCCAATCACCCCATAACAGGCAGTGTGCAGAATCCCTCCAATCACCCCATAACAGACAGTGTGCAGAATCCCTCCAATCACCCCATAACAGACAGTGTGCAGAACCCCCCCCAATCACCCCATAACAGACAGTGTGCAGAATCCCTCCAATCACCCCATAACAGACAGTGTGCAGAATCCCCCCAATCACCCCATAACAGTCAGTGTGCAGAATCCCTCCAATCACCCCATAACAGGCAGTGTGCAGAATCCCTCCAATCACCCCATAACAGACAGTGTGCAGAACCCCCCCCCCCCAATCACCCCATAACAGACAGTGTGCAGAATCCCTCCAATCACCCCATAACAGACAGTGTGCAGAATCCCCCCCCCCAATCACCCCATAACAGACAGTGTGCAGAATCCCTCCAATCACCCCATAACAGGCAGTGTGCAGAATCCCTCCAATCACCCCATAACAGACAGTGTGCAGAATCCCTCCAATCACCCCATAACAGACAGTGTGCAGAATCCCTCCAATCACCCCATAACAGACAGTGTGCAGAATCCCTCCAATCACCCCATAACAGGCAGTGTGCAGAATCCCTCCAATCACCCCATAACAGACAGTGTGCAGAATCCCTCCAATCACCCCATAACAGACAGTGTGCAGAATCCCTCCAATCACCCCATAACAGACAGTGTACAGAATCCCTCCAATCACCCCATAACAGACAGTGTGCAGAATCCCTCCAATCACCCCATAACAGACAGTGTGCAGAATCCCTCCAATCACCCCATAACAGACATTGTGCAGAATCCCTCCAATCACCCCATAACAGGCAGTGTGCAGAATCCCTCCATTCACCCCATAACAGGCAGTGTGCAGAATCCCTCCAATCACCCCATAACAGACATTGTGCAGAATCCCCCCAATCACCCCATAACAGACAATGTGCAGAATCCCTCCAATCACCCCATAACAGACAGTGTGCAGAATCCCTCCAATCACCCCATAACAGACAGTGTGCAGAATCCCTCCAATCACCCCATAACAGGCAGCGTGCAGAATCCCTCCAATCACCCCATAACAGACAGTGTGCAGAATCCCTCCAATCACCCCATAACAGACAGTGTGCAGAATCCCTCCAATCACCCCATAACAGACAATGTGCAGAATCCCTCCAATCACCCCATAACAGGCAGTGTGCAGAATCCCTCCAATCACCCCATAACAGGCAGCGTGCAGAATCCCTCCAATCACCCCATAACAGACAGTGTGCAGAATCCCTCCAATCACCCCATAACAGACAGTGTGCAGAATCCCTCCAATCACCCCATAACAGACAGTGTGCAGAATCCCTCCAATCACCCCATAACAGGCAGCGTGCAGAATCCCTCCAATCACCCCATAACAGACAGTGTGCAGAATCCCTCCAATCACCCCATAACAGGCAGTGTGCAGAATCCCTCCAATCACCCCATAACAGACAGTGTGCAGAATCCTCCAATCACCCCATAACAGACAGTGTGCAGAATCCTCCAATCACCCCATAACAGACAGTGTGCAGAATCCCTCCAATCACCCCATAACAGGCAGCGTGCAGAATCCCTCCAATCACCCCATAACAGACAGTGTGCAGAATCCCCCCCAATCACCCCATAACAGACAATGTGCAGAATCCCTCCAATCACCCCATAACAGACAGTGTGCAGAATCCCTCCAATCACCCCATAACAGGCAGCGTGCAGAATCCCTCCAATCACCCCATAACAGGCAGCGTGCAGAATCCCTCCAATCACCCCATAACAGACAGTGTGCAGAATCCCCCCCAATCACCCCATAACAGACAGTGTGCAGAATCCCTCCAATCACCCCATAACAGACAGTGTGCAGAATCCCTCCAATCACCCCATAACAGGCAGTGTGCAGAATCCCTCCAATCACCCCATAACAGACAGTGTGCAGAATCCCTCCAATCACCCCATAACAGACAGTGTGCAGAATCCCTCCAATCACCCCATAACAGACAGTGTGCAGAATCCCTCCAATCACCCCATAACAGACAGTGTGCAGAATCCCTCCAATCACCCCATAACAGACAATGTGCAGAATCCCTCCAATCACCCCATAACAGACAATGTGCAGAATCCCTCCAATCACCCCATAACAGACAGTGTGCAGAATCCCCCAATCACCCCATAACAGACAATGTGCAGAATCCCCCCAATCACCCCATAACAGACAGTGTGCAGAATCCCTCCAATCACCCCATAACAGACAGTGTGCAGAATCCCTCCAATCACCCCATAACAGGCAGTGTGCAGAATCCCTCCAATCACCCCATAACAGGCAGTGTGCAGAATCCCTCCAATCACCCCATAACAGGCAGTGTGCAGAATATCCCTCCAGTCACCCCATAACAGGCAGTGTGCAGAATCCCTCCAATCACCCCATAACAGGCAGTGTGCAGAATCCCTCCAATCACCACATAACAGGCAGTGTGCAGAATCCCTCCAATCACCCCATAACAGACAATGTGCAGAATCCCTCCAATCACCCCATAACAGACAGTGTGCAGAATCCCTCCAATCACCCCATAACAGGCAGTGTGCAGAATCCCTTCAATCACCCCATAACAGACAGTGTGCAGAATCCCTCCAATCACCCCATAACGGGCAGTGTGCAGAATCCGTCCAATCACCCCATAACGGGCAGTGTGCAGACGCCGTCCAATCACCCCATAACGGGCAGCGTGCAGAATCCCTCCAATCACCCCATAACAGGCAGTGTGCAGAATCCCTCCAATCACCCCATAACAGGCAGTGTGCAGAATCCCTCCAATCACCCCATAACAGTCAGTGTGTAGAATCCCTCCAATCACCCCATAACAGGCAGTGTGCAGAATCCTCCAATCACCCCATAACAGGCAGTGTGCAGAATCCATCCAATCACCCCATAACAGGCAGTGTGCAGAATCCCTCCAATCACCCCATAACAGGCAGTGTGCAGAATCCCTCCAATCACCCCATAACAGGCAGTGTGCAGAATCCCTCCAATCACCCCATAACAGGCAGTGTGTAGAATCCCTCCAATCACCCCATAACAGGCAGTGTGCAGAATCCCCCCCCAATCACCCCATAACAGTCAGTGTGCAGAATCCCTCCAATCACCCCATAACAGTCAGTGTGCAGAATCCCTCCAATCACCCCATAACAGGCAGTGTGCAGAATCCCTCCAATCAACACATAACAGACAGTGTGCAGAATCCCTCCAATCACCCCATAACAGACAGTGTGCAGAATCCCTCCAATCACCCCATAACAGACAGTGTGCAGAATCCCTCCAATCACCCCATAACAGACAGTGTGCAGAATCCCTCCAATCACCCCATAACAGACAGTGTGTAGAATCCCTCCAATCACCCCATAACAGGAAGTGTGCAGAATCCCTCCAATCACCCCATAACAGACAGTGTGCAGAATCCCTCCAGTCACCCCATAACAGGCAGTGTGCAGAATCCCTCCAATCACCCCATAACAGGCAGTGTGCAGAATCCCTCCAATCACCCCATAACAGACAGTGTGCAGAATCCCTCCAATCACCCCATAACAGACAGTGTGCAGAATCCCTCCAATCACCCCATAACAGACAGTGTGCAGAATCCCTCCAATCACCCCATAACAGGCAGTGTGCAGAATCCCTCCAATCACCCCATAACAGACAGTGTGCAGAATCCCTCCAATCACCCCATAACAGGCAGTGTGCAGAATCCCTCCAATCAACACATAACAGACAGTGTGCAGAATCCCTCCAATCACCCCATAACAGGCAGTGTGCAGAATCCCTCCAATCAACACATAACAGACAGTGTGCAGAATCCCTCCAATCACCCCATAACAGGCAGTGTGCAGAATCCCTCCAATCAACACATAACAGACAGTGTGCAGAATCCCTCCAATCACCCCATAACAGGCAGTGTGCAGAATCCCTCCAATCAACACATAACAGACAGTGTGCAGAATCCCTCCAATCACCCCATAACAGACAGTGTGCAGAATCCCTCCAATCACCCCATAACAGACAGTGTGCAGAATCCCTCCAATCACCCCATAACAGACAGTGTGCAGAATCCCTCCAATCACCCCATAACAGACAGTGTGCAGAATCCCTCCAATCACCCCATAACAGACAGTGTGCAGAATCCCTCCAATCACCCCATAACAGACAGTGTGCAGAATCCCTCCAATCACCCCATAACAGACAGTGTGCAGAATCATTCCAATCACCCCATAACAGACAGTGTGCAGAATCCCTCCAATCACCCCATAACAGACAGTGTGCAGAATCCCTCCAATCACCCCATAACAGACAGTGTGCAGAATCCCTCCAATCACCCCATAACAGACAGTGTGCAGAATCCCTCCAATCACCCCATAACAGACAGTGTGCAGAATCCCCCCCCCCCCACCCCATAACAGACAGTGTGCAGAATCCCTCCAATCACCCCATAACAGACAGTGTGCAGAATCCCTCCAATCACCCCATAACAGACAGTGTGCAGAATCCCTCCAATCACCCCATAACAGGCAGTGTGCAGAATCCCCCCAATCACCCCATAACAGGCAGTGTGCAGAATCCCTCCAATCACCCCATAACAGACAGTGTGCAGAATCCCTCCAATCACCCCATAACAGACAGTGTGCAGAGTCCCTCCAATCACCCCATAACTGACAGTGTGCAGAATCCCTCCAATCACCCCATAACAGGCAGTGTGCAGAATACCCCCAATCACCCCATAACAGGCAGTGTGCAGAATCCCCCCCAATCACCCCATAACAGACAGTGTGCAGAATCCCTCCAATCACCCCATAACAGACAGTGTGCAGAATCCCTCCAATCACCCCATAACAGACAGTGTGCAGATTCCCTCCAATCACCCCATAACAGACAGTGTGCAGAATCCCTCCAATCACCACATAACAGGCAGTGTGCAGAATCCCTCCAATCACCCCATAACAGACAATGTGCAGAATCCCCCCCCCCCACCCCATAACAGGCAGTGTGCAGAATCCCTCCAATCACCCCATAACAGACAGTGTGCAGAATCCCTCCAATCACCACATAACAGACAGTGTGCAGAATCCCTCCAGTCATCCCATAACAGACAGTGTGCAGAATCCCTCCAATCACCCCATAACAGGCAGTGTGCAGAATCCCTCCAATCACCCCATAACAGGCAGTGTGCAGAATCCCTCCAATCACCCCATAACAGGCAGTGTGCAGAATCCCTCCAATCACCCCATAACAGGCAGTGTGCAGAATCCCTCCAATCACCCCATAACAGGCAGTGTGCAGAATCCCTCCAATCACCCCATAACAGGCAGTGTGCAGAATCCCTCCAATCACCCCATAACAGGCAGTGTGCAGAATACCCCCCCCCCAATCACCACATAACAGGCAGTGTGCAGAATCCCTCCAATCACCCCATAACAGGCAGTGTGCAGAATCCCTCCAATCACCCCATAACAGTCAGTGTGCAGAATCCCTCCAATCACCCCATTACGGGCAGTGTGCAGAATCCGTCCAATCACCCCATAACAGGCAGTGTGCAGAATCCCTCCAATCACCCCATAACAGACAGTGTGCAGAATCCCTCCAATCACCCCATAACGGGCAGTGTGCAGAATCCGTCCAATCACCCCATAACAGACAGTGTGCAGAATCCCTCCAATCACCCCATAACAGGCAGTGTGCAGAATCCCTCCAATCACCCCATAACAGGCAGTGTGCAGAATCCCTCCAATCACCCCATAACAGGCAGTGTGCAGAATCCCTCCAATCACCCCATAACAGACAGTGTGCAGAATCCCTCCAATCACCCCATAACAGACAGTGTGCAGAATCCCTCCAATCACCCCATAACAGACAGTGTGCAGGATCCCTCCAATCACCCCATAACAGGCAGTGTGCAGAATCCCTCCAATCACCCCATAACAGGCAGTGTGCAGAATCCCTCCAATCACCCCATAACAGACAGTGTGCAGAATCCCTCCAATCACCCCATAACAGACAGTGTGCAGAATCCCTCCAATCACCCCATAACAGGCAGTGTGCAGAATCCCTCCAATCACCCCATAACAGACAGTGTGCAGAATCCCTCCAATCACCCCATAACAGACAGTGTGCAGAATCCCTCCAATCACCCCATAACAGGCAGTGTGCAGAATCCCTCCAATCACCACATAACAGGCAGTGTGCAGAATCCCTCCAATCACCCCATAACAGGCAGTGTGCAGAATCCCTCCAATCACCCCATAACAGGCAGTGTGCAGAATCCCTCCAATCACCCCATAACAGGCAGTGTGCAGAATACCCCCCCCCCCCCAATCACCACATAACAGGCAGTGTGCAGAATCCCTCCAATCACCCCATAACAGGCAGTGTGCAGAATACCCCCCCCCCAATCACCACATAACAGGCAGTGTGCAGAATCCCTCCAATCACCACATAACAGGCAGTGTGCAGAATCCCTCCAATCACCCCATAACAGACAGTGTGCAGAATCCCTCCAATCACCCCATAACGGGCAGTGTGCAGAATCCCTTCAATCACCCCATAACAGACAGTGTGCAGAATCCCTCCAATCACCCCATAACAGGCAGTGTGCAGAATCCCTTCAATCACCCCATAACAGACAGTGTGCAGAATCCCTCCAATCACCCCATAACAGGCAGTGTGCAGAATCCCTCCAATCACCCCATAACGGGCAGTGTGCAGAATCCCTTCAATCACCCCATAACAGGCAGTGTGCAGAATCCCTCCAATCACCCCATAACGGGCAGTGTGCAGAATCCCTTCAATCACCCCATAACAGACAGTGTGCAGAATCCCTCCAATCACCCCATAACAGACAGTGTGCAGAATCCCTCCAATCACCCCATAACGGGCAGTGTGCAGAATCCCTCCAATCACCCCATAACAGACAGTGTGCAGACGCCCTCCAATCACCCCATAACAGACAGTGTGCAGAATCCCTCCAATCACCCCATAACGGGCAATGTGCAGACGCCGTCCAATCACCCCATAACGGGCAGTGTGCAGACGCCGTCCAATCACCCCATAACAGGCAGTGTGCAGAATCCCTCCAATCACCCCATAACAGGCAGTGTGCAGAATCCCTCCAATCACCCCATTACAGGCAGTGTGCAGAATCCCTCCAATCACCCCATAACAGGCAGTGTGCAGAATCCCTCCAATCACCCCATTACAGGCAGTGTGCAGAATCCCTCCAATCACCCCATAACAGACAGTGTGCAGAATCCCCCCCAATCACCCCATAACAGGCAGTGTGCAGAATCCCTCCAATCACCCCATAACAGGCAGTGTGCAGAATCCCTCCAATCACCCCATTACAGGCAGTGTGCAGAATCCCTCCAATCACCCCATAACAGACAGTGTGCAGAATCCCTCCAATCACCCCATAACAGACAGTGTGCAGAATCCCTCCAATCACCCCATAACAGGCAGTGTGCAGAATCCCTCCAATCACCCCATAACAGACAGTGTGCAGAATCCCTCCAATCACCCCATAACAGACAGTGTGCAGAATCCCCCCAATCACCCCATAACAGGCAGTGTGCAGAATCCCTCCAATCACCCCATAACAGGCAGTGTGCAGAATCCCTCCAATCACCCCATAACAGACAGTGTGCAGAATCCCTCCAATCACCCCATAACAGACAGTGTGCAGAATCCCTCCAATCACCCCATAACAGACAGTGTGCAGAATCCCTCCAATCACCCCATAACAGACAGTGTGCAGAATCCCTCCAATCACCCCATAACTGACAGTGTGCAGAATCCCTCCAATCACCCCATAACAGGCAGTGTGCAGAATCCCTCCAATCACCCCATAACAGGCAGTGTGCAGAATCCCTCCAATCACCCCATAACAGGCAGTGTGCAGAATCCCCCCAATCACCCCATAACAGACAGTGTGCAGAATCCCTCCAATCACCCCATAACAGGCAGTGTGCAGAATCCCTCCAATCACCCCATAACAGACAGTGTGCAGAATCCCTCCAATCACCCCATAACAGACAGTGTGCAGAATCCCTCCAATCACCCCATAACTGACAGTGTGCAGAATCCCTCCAATCACCCCATAACAGGCAGTGTGCAGAATCCCTCCAATCACCCCATAACAGGCAGTGTGCAGAATCCCTCCAATCACCCCATAACAGACAGTGTGCAGAATCCCCCCAATCACCCCATAACAGACAGTGTGCAGAATCCCTCCAATCACCCCATAACAGGCAGTGTGCAGAATCCCTCCAATCACCCCATAACAGACAGTGTGCAGAATCCCCCCAATCACCCCATAACAGACAGTGTGCAGAATCCCTCCAATCACCCCATAACAGACAGTGTGCAGAATCCCTCCAATCACCCCATAACAGGCAGTGTGCAGAGTCCCTCCAATCACCCCATAACAGACAGTGTGCAGAATCCCTCCAATCACCCCATAACAGGCAGTGTGCAGAATCCCTCCAATCACCCCATAACAGACAGTGTGCAGAATCCCTCCAATCACCCCATAACAGACAGTGTGCAGAATCCCTCCAATCACCCCATAACAGGCAGTGTGCAGAATCCCTCCAATCACCCTATAACAGGCAGTGTGCAGAATCCCTCCAATCACCCCATAACAGACAGTGTGCAGAATCCCTCCAATCACCCCATAACAGACAGTGCGCAGAATCCCTCCAATCACCCCATAACAGACAGTGTGCAGAATCCCTCCAATCACCCCATAACAGGCAGTGTGCAGAATCCCTCCAATCACCCCATAACAGACAGTGTGCAGAATCCCTCCAATCACCCCATAACAGACAGTGCGCAGAATCCCTCCAATCACCCCATAACAGGCAGTGTGCAGAATCCCTCCAATCACCCCATAACAGACAGTGTGCAGAATCCCTCCAATCACCCCATAACAGACAGTGTGCAGAATCCCTCCAATCACCCCATAACAGACAGTGTGCAGAATCCCTCCAATCACCCCATAACAGGCAGTGTGCAGAATCCCTCCAATCACCCCATAACAGACAGTGTGCAGAATCCCTCCAATCACCCCATAACAGACAGTGTGCAGAATCCCTCCAATCACCCCATAACAGGCAGTGTGCAGAATCCCTCCAATCACCCCATAACAGGCAGTGTGCAGAATCCCTCCAATCACCCCATAACAGGCAGTGTGCAGGATACCCCCCCCCCCCAATCACCTCTATTACAGGTAGTGTGCAGAATCCCTCCAATCACCCCTATTACAGGCAGTGTGCAGAATACCCCCAATCACCCCATAACAGGCAGTGTGCAGAATCCCCCCCAATCACCCCATAACAGACAGTGTGCAGAATCCCTCCAATCACCCCATAACAGACAGTGTGCAGAATCCCTCCAATCACCCCATAACAGACAATGTGCAGAATCCCTCCAATCACCCCATAACAGACAGTGTGCAGAATCCCTCCAATCACCACATAACAGACAGTGTGCAGAATCCCTCCAGTCATCCCATAACAGACAGTGTGCAGAATCCCTCCAATCACCCCATAACAGGCAGTGTGCAGAATCCCTCCAATCACCCCATAACAGGCAGTGTGCAGAATCCCTCCAATCACCCCATAACAGGCAGTGTGCAGAATCCCTCCAATCACCCCATAACAGGCAGTGTGCAGAATCCCTCCAATCACCCCATAACAGGCAGTGTGCAGAATCCCTCCAATCACCCCATAACAGGCAGTGTGCAGAATCCCTCCAATCACCCCATAACAGGCAGTGTGCAGAATACCCCCCCCCCAATCACCACATAACAGGCAGTGTGCAGAATCCCTCCAATCACCCCATAACAGGCAGTGTGCAGAATCCCTCCAATCACCCCATAACAGTCAGTGTGCAGAATCCCTCCAATCACCCCATAACGGGCAGTGTGCAGAATCCGTCCAATCACCCCATAACAGGCAGTGTGCAGAATCCCTCCAATCACCCCATAACAGACAGTGTGCAGAATCCCTCCAATCACCCCATAACGGGCAGTGTGCAGAATCCGTCCAATCACCCCATAACAGACAGTGTGCAGAATCCCTCCAATCACCCCATAACAGGCAGTGTGCAGAATCCCTCCAATCATCCCATAACAGACAGTGTGCAGAATCCCTCCAATCACCCCATAACAGACAGTGTGCAGAATCCCTCCAATCACCCCATAACAGACAGTGTGCAGAATCCCTCCAATCACCCCATAACAGACAGTGTGCAGAATCCCTCCAATCACCCCATAACAGGCAGTGTGCAGAATCCCTCCAATCACCCCATAACAGGCAGTGTGCAGAATCCCTCCAATCACCCCATAACAGGCAGTGTGCAGAATCCCTCCAATCACCCCATAACAGACAGTGTGCAGAATCCCTCCAATCACCCCATAACAGACAGTGTGCAGAATCCCTCCAATCACCCCATAACAGACAGTGTGCAGGATCCCTCCAATCACCCCATAACAGGCAGTGTGCAGAATCCCTCCAATCACCCCATAACAGGCAGTGTGCAGAATCCCTCCAATCACCCCATAACAGACAGTGTGCAGAATCCCTCCAATCACCCCATAACAGACAGTGTGCAGAACCCCCCCCCCCCAATCACCCCATAACAGACAGTGTGCAGAATCCCTCCAATCACCCCATAACAGACAGTGTGCAGAATCCCCCCCCCCAATCACCCCATAACAGACAGTGTGCAGAATCCCTCCAATCACCCCATAACAGTCAGTGTGCAGAATCCCTCCAATCACCCCATAACAGACAGTGTGCAGAATCCCTCCAATCACCCCATAACAGACAGTGTGCAGAATCCCTCCAATCACCCCATAACAGACAGTGTGCAGAATCCCTCCAATCACCCCATAACAGGCAGTGTGCAGAATCCCTCCAATCACCCCATAACAGACAGTGTGCAGAATCCCTCCAATCACCCCATAACAGACAGTGTGCAGAATCCCTCCAATCACCCCATAACAGACAGTGTGCAGAATCCCTCCAATCACCCCATAACAGACAGTGTGCAGAATCCCTCCAATCACCCCATAACAGACAGTGTGCAGAATCCCTCCAATCACCCCATAACAGACATTGTGCAGAATCTCTCCAATCACCCCATAACAGGCAGTGTGCAGAATCCCTCCATTCACCCCATAACAGGCAGTGTGCAGAATCCCTCCAATCACCCCATAACAGACATTGTGCAGAATCCCCCCAATCACCCCATAACAGACAATGTGCAGAATCCCTCCAATCACCCCATAACAGACAGTGTGCAGAATCCCTCCAATCACCCCATAACAGACAGCGTGCAGAATCCCTCCAATCACCCCATAACAGGCAGCGTGCAGAATCCCTCCAATCACCCCATAACAGACAGTGTGCAGAATCCCTCCAATCACCCCATAACAGACAGTGTGCAGAATCCCTCCAATCACCCCATAACAGACAATGTGCAGAATCCCTCCAATCACCCCATAACAGGCAGTGTGCAGAATCCCTCCAATCACCCCATAACAGGCAGCGTGCAGAATCCCTCCAATCACCCCATAACAGACAGTGTGCAGAATCCCTCCAATCACCCCATAACAGACAGTGTGCAGAATCCTCCAATCACCCCATAACAGACAGTGTGCAGAATCCTCCAATCACCCCATAACAGACAGTGTGCAGAATCCCTCCAATCACCCCATAACAGACAGTGTGCAGAATCCCTCCAATCACCCCATAACAGGCAGCGTGCAGAATCCCTCCAATCACCCCATAACAGACAGTGTGCAGAATCCCTCCAATCACCCCATAACAGACAGTGTGCAGAATCCCTCCAATCACCCCATAACAGACAGTGTGCAGAATCCCTCCAATCACCCCATAACAGACAGTGTGCAGAATCCCTCCAATCACCCCATAACAGACAGTGTGCAGAATCCCTCCAATCACCTCATAACAGGCAGTGTGCAGAATCCCTCCAATCACCCCATAACAGACAGTGTGCAGAATCCCTCCAATCACCCCATAACAGACAATGTGCAGAATCCCTCCAATCACCCCATAACAGACAGTGTGCAGAATCCCTCCAATCACCCCATAACAGGCAGCGTGCAGAATCCCTCCAATCACCCCATAACAGGCAGCGTGCAGAATCCCTCCAATCACCCCATAACAGACAGTGTGCAGAATCCCCCCCAATCACCCCATAACAGACAGTGTGCAGAATCCCTCCAATCACCCCATAACAGACAGTGTGCAGAATCCCTCCAATCACCCCATAACAGGCAGTGTGCAGAATCCCTCCAATCACCCCATAACAGACAGTGTGCAGAATCCCTCCAATCACCCCATAACAGACAGTGTGCAGAATCCCTCCAATCACCCCATAACAGACAGTGTGCAGAATCCCTCCAATCACCCCATAACAGACAGTGTGCAGAATCCCTCCAATCACCCCATAACAGACAATGTGCAGAATCCCTCCAATCACCCCATAACAGACAATGTGCAGAATCCCTCCAATCACCCCATAACAGACAGTGTGCAGAATCCCCCCAATCACCCCATAACAGACAATGTGCAGAATCCCCCCAATCACCCCATAACAGACAGTGTGCAGAATCCCTCCAATCACCCCATAACAGGCAGTGTGCAGAATCCCTCCAATCACCCCATAACAGGCAGTGTGCAGAATCCCTCCAATCACCCCATAACAGGCAGTGTGCAGAATATCCCTCCAGTCACCCCATAACAGGCAGTGTGCAGAATCCCTCCAATCACCCCATAACAGGCAGTGTGCAGAATCCCTCCAATCACCACATAACAGGCAGTGTGCAGAATCCCTCCAATCACCCCATAACAGACAATGTGCAGAATCCCTCCAATCACCCCATAACAGACAGTGTGCAGAATCCCTCCAATCACCCCATAACAGGCAGTGTGCAGAATCCCTTCAATCACCCCATAACAGACAGTGTGCAGAATCCCTCCAATCACCCCATAACGGGCAGTGTGCAGAATCCGTCCAATCACCCCATAACGGGCAGTGTGCAGACGCCGTCCAATCACCCCATAACAGGCAGTGTGCAGAATCCCTCCAATCACCCCATAACAGACAATGTGCAGAATCCCTCCAATCACCCCATAACAGGCAGTGTGCAGAATCCCTCCAATCACCCCATAACAGGCAGTGTGCAGAATCCCTCCAATCACCCCATAACAGGCAGTTTGCAGAATCCCTCCAATCACCCCATAACAGTCAGTGTGTAGAATCCCTCCAATCACCCCATAACAGGCAGTGTGCAGAATCCTCCAATCACCCCATAACAGGCAGTGTGCAGAATCCATCCAATCACCCCATAACAGGCAGTGTGCAGAATCCCTCCAATCACCCCATAACAGGCAGTGTGCAGAATCCCTCCAATCACCCCATAACAGGCAGTGTGCAGAATCCCTCCAATCACCCCATAACAGGCAGTGTGTAGAATCCCTCCAATCACCCCATAACAGGCAGTGTGCAGAATCCCCCCCCAATCACCCCATAACAGTCAGTGTGCAGAATCCCTCCAATCACCCCATAACAGTCAGTGTGCAGAATCCCTCCAATAACCCCATAACAGGCAGTGTGCAGAATCCCTCCAATCACCCCATAACAGGCAGTGTGCAGAATCCCTCCAATCACCCCATAACAGACAGTGTGCAGAATCCCTCCAATCACCCCATAACAGACAGTGTGCAGAATCCCTCCAATCACCCCATAACAGACAGTGTGCAGAATCCCTCCAATCACCCCATAACAGGCAGTGTGCAGAATCCCTCCAATCACCCCATAACAGACAGTGTGCAGAATCCCTCCAATCACCCCATAACAGGCAGTGTGCAGAATCCCTCCAATCACCCCATAACAGACAGTGTGCAGAATCCCTCCAATCACCCCATAACAGACAGTGTGCAGAATCCCTCCAATCACCCCATAACAGGCAGTGTGCAGAATCCCTCCAATCAACACATAACAGACAGTGTGCAGAATCCCTCCAATCACCCCATAACAGGCAGTGTGCAGAATCCCTCCAATCAACACATAACAGACAGTGTGCAGAATCCCTCCAATCACCCCATAACAGACAGTGTGCAGAATCCCTCCAATCACCCCATAACAGACAGTGTGCAGAATCCCTCCAATCACCCCATAACAGACAGTGTGCAGAATCCCTCCAATCACCCCATAACAGACAGTGTGCAGAATCCCTCCAATCACCCCATAACAGACAGTGTGCAGAATCCCTCCAATCACCCCATAACAGGCAGTGTGCAGAATCCCTCCAATCAACACATAACAGACAGTGTGCAGAATCCCTCCAATCACCCCATAACAGGCAGTGTGCAGAATCCCTCCAATCAACACATAACAGACAGTGTGCAGAATCCCTCCAATCACCCCATAACAGACAGTGTGCAGAATCCCTCCAATCACCCCATAACAGACAGTGTGCAGAATCCCTCCAATCACCCCATAACAGACAGTGTGCAGAATCCCTCCAATCACCCCATAACAGACAGTGTGCAGAATCCCTCCAATCACCCCATAACAGACAGTGTGCAGAATCCCTCCAATCACCCCATAACAGACAGTGTGCAGAATCCCTCCAATCACCCCATAACAGACAGTGTGCAGAATCATTCCAATCACCCCATAACAGACAGTGTGCAGAATCCCTCCAATCACCCCATAACAGACAGTGTGCAGAATCCCTCCAATCACCCCATAACAGACAGTGTGCAGAATCCCTCCAATCACCCCATAACAGGCAGTGTGCAGAATCCCTCCAATCACCCCATAACAGGCAGTGTGCAGAATCCCTCCAATCACCCCATAACAGACAGTGTGCAGAATCCCTCCAATCACCCCATAACAGACAGTGTGCAGAATCCCCCCCCCCCCACCCCATAACAGACAGTGTGCAGAATCCCTCCAATCACCCCATAACAGACAGTGTGCAGAATCCCTCCAATCACCCCATAACAGACAGTGTGCAGAATCCCTCCAATCACCCCATAACAGACAGTGTGCAGAATCCCTCCAATCACCACATAACAGGCAGTGTGCAGAATCCCTCCAATCACCCCATAACAGACAGTGTGCAGAATCCCTCCAATCACCCCATAACAGACAGTGTGCAGAATCCCTCCAATCACCCCATAACAGACAGTGTGCAGAATCCCTCCAATCACCCCATAACAGGCAGTGTGCAGAATCCCCCCAATCACCCCATAACAGGCAGTGTGCAGAATCCCTCCAATCACCCCATAACAGACAGTGTGCAGAATCCCTCCAATCACCCCATAACAGACAGTGTGCAGAGTCCCTCCAATCACCCCATAACTGACAGTGTGCAGAATCCCTCCAATCACCCCATAACAGGCAGTGTGCAGAATACCCCCAATCACCCCATAACAGGCAGTGTGCAGAATCCCCCCCAATCACCCCATAACAGACAGTGTGCAGAATCCCTCCAATCACCCCATAACAGACAGTGTGCAGAATCCCTCCAATCACCCCATAACAGACAGTGTGCAGATTCCCTCCAATCACCCCATAACAGACAGTGTGCAGAATCCCTCCAATCACCACATAACAGGCAGTGTGCAGAATCCCTCCAATCACCCCATAACAGACAGTGTGCAGAATCCCTCCAATCACCCCATAACAGACAGTGTGCAGAATCCCTCCAATCACCACATAACAGGCAGTGTGCAGAATCCCTCCAATCACCCCATAACAGACAGTGTGCAGAATCCCTCCAATCACCCCATAACAGACAGTGTGCAGATTCCCTCCAATCACCCCATAACAGACAGTGTGCAGAATCCCTCCAATCACCACATAACAGGCAGTGTGCAGAATCCCTCCAATCACCCCATAACAGACAATGTGCAGAATCCCCCCCCCCCACCCCATAACAGGCAGTGTGCAGAATCCCTCCAATCACCCCATAACAGACAGTGTGCAGAATCCCTCCAATCACCACATAACAGACAGTGTGCAGAATCCCTCCAGTCATCCCATAACAGACAGTGTGCAGAATCCCTCCAATCACCCCATAACAGGCAGTGTGCAGAATCCCTCCAATCACCCCATAACAGGCAGTGTGCAGAATCCCTCCAATCACCCCATAACAGGCAGTGTGCAGAATCCCTCCAATCACCCCATAACAGGCAGTGTGCAGAATCCCTCCAATCACCCCATAACAGGCAGTGTGCAGAATCCCTCCAATCACCCCATAACAGGCAGTGTGCAGAATCCCTCCAATCACCCCATAACAGGCAGTGTGCAGAATACCCCCCCCCAATCACCACATAACAGGCAGTGTGCAGAATCCCTCCAATCACCCCATAACAGGCAGTGTGCAGAATCCCTCCAATCACCCCATAACAGTCAGTGTGCAGAATCCCTCCAATCACCCCATAACGGGCAGTGTGCAGAATCCGTCCAATCACCCCATAACAGGCAGTGTGCAGAATCCCTCCAATCACCCCATAACAGACAGTGTGCAGAATCCCTCCAATCACCCCATAACGGGCAGTGTGCAGAATCCGTCCAATCACCCCATAACAGACAGTGTGCAGAATCCCTCCAATCACCCCATAACAGGCAGTGTGCAGAATCCCTCCAATCATCCCATAACAGACAGTGTGCAGAATCCCTCCAATCACCCCATAACAGACAGTGTGCAGAATCCCTCCAATCACCCCATAACAGACAGTGTGCAGAATCCCTCCAATCACCCCATAACAGACAGTGTGCAGAATCCCTCCAATCACCCCATAACAGGCAGTGTGCAGAATCCCTCCAATCACCCCATAACAGGCAGTGTGCAGAATCCCTCCAATCACCCCATAACAGGCAGTGTGCAGAATCCCTCCAATCACCCCATAACAGACAGTGTGCAGAATCCCTCCAATCACCCCATAACAGACAGTGTGCAGAATCCCTCCAATCACCCCATAACAGACAGTGTGCAGGATCCCTCCAATCACCCCATAACAGGCAGTGTGCAGAATCCCTCCAATCACCCCATAACAGGCAGTGTGCAGAATCCCTCCAATCACCCCATAACAGACAGTGTGCAGAATCCCTCCAATCACCCCATAACAGACAGTGTGCAGAATCCCTCCAATCACCCCATAACAGGCAGTGTGCAGAATCCCTCCAATCACCCCATAACAGACAGTGTGCAGAATCCCTCCAATCACCCCATAACAGACAGTGTGCAGAATCCCTCCAATCACCCCATAACAGGCAGTGTGCAGAATCCCTCCAATCACCACATAACAGGCAGTGTGCAGAATCCCTCCAATCACCCCATAACAGGCAGTGTGCAGAATCCCTCCAATCACCCCATAACAGGCAGTGTGCAGAATCCCTCCAATCACCCCATAACAGGCAGTGTGCAGAATACCCCCCCCCCCCAATCACCACATAACAGGCAGTGTGCAGAATCCCTCCAATCACCCCATAACAGGCAGTGTGCAGAATACCCCCCCCCCAATCACCACATAACAGGCAGTGTGCAGAATCCCTCCCATCACCACATAACAGGCAGTGTGCAGAATCCCTCCAATCACCCCATAACAGACAGTGTGCAGAATCCCTCCAATCACCCCATAACGGGCAGTGTGCAGAATCCCTTCAATCACCCCATAACAGACAGTGTGCAGAATCCCTCCAATCACCCCATAACAGGCAGTGTGCAGAATCCCTTCAATCACCCCATAACAGACAGTGTGCAGAATCCCTCCAATCACCCCATAACAGGCAGTGTGCAGAATCCCTCCAATCACCCCATAACGGGCAGTGTGCAGAATCCCTTCAATCACCCCATAACAGACAGTGTGCAGAATCCCTCCAATCACCCCATAACGGGCAGTGTGCAGAATCCCTCCAATCACCCCATAACAGACAGTGTGCAGACGCCCTCCAATCACCCCATAACAGACAGTGTGCAGAATCCCTCCAATCACCCCATAACGGGCAGTGTGCAGACGCCGTCCAATCACCCCATAACGGGCAGTGTGCAGACGCCGTCCAATCACCCCATAACAGACAGTGTGCAGAATCCCTCCAATCACCCCATAACAGACAATGTGCAGAATCCCTCCAATCACCCCATAACAGGCAGTGTGCAGAATCCCTCCAATCACCCCATAACAGGCAGTGTGCAGAATCCCTCCAATCACCCCATTACAGGCAGTGTGCAGAATCCCTCCAATCACCCCATAACAGGCAGTGTGCAGAATCCCTCCAATCACCCCATTACAGGCAGTGTGCAGAATCCCTCCAATCACCCCATAACAGACAGTGTGCAGAATCCCCCCCAATCACCCCATAACAGGCAGTGTGCAGAATCCCTCCAATCACCCCATAACAGGCAGTGTGCAGAATCCCTCCAATCACCCCATTACAGGCAGTGTGCAGAATCCCTCCAATCACCCCATAACAGACAGTGTGCAGAATCCCTCCAATCACCCCATAACAGACAGTGTGCAGAATCCCTCCAATCACCCCATAACAGGCAGTGTGCAGAATCCCTCCAATCACCCCATAACAGACAGTGTGCAGAATCCCTCCAATCACCCCATAACAGACAGTGTGCAGAATCCCCCCAATCACCCCATAACAGGCAGTGTGCAGAATCCCTCCAATCACCCCATAACAGGCAGTGTGCAGAATCCCTCCAATCACCCCATAACAGACAGTGTGCAGAATCCCTCCAATCACCCCATAACAGACAGTGTGCAGAATCCCTCCAATCACCCCATAACAGACAGTGTGCAGAATCCCTCCAATCACCCCATAACAGACAGTGTGCAGAATCCCTCCAATCACCCCATAACTGACAGTGTGCAGAATCCCTCCAATCACCCCATAACAGGCAGTGTGCAGAATCCCTCCAATCACCCCATAACAGGCAGTGTGCAGAATCCCTCCAATCACCCCATAACAGGCAGTGTGCAGAATCCCCCCAATCACCCCATAACAGACAGTGTGCAGAATCCCTCCAATCACCCCATAACAGGCAGTGTGCAGAATCCCTCCAATCACCCCATAACAGACAGTGTGCAGAATCCCTCCAATCACCCCATAACAGACAGTGTGCAGAATCCCTCCAATCACCCCATAACTGACAGTGTGCAGAATCCCTCCAATCACCCCATAACAGGCAGTGTGCAGAATCCCTCCAATCACCCCATAACAGGCAGTGTGCAGAATCCCTCCAATCACCCCATAACAGACAGTGTGCAGAATCCCCCCAATCACCCCATAACAGACAGTGTGCAGAATCCCTCCAATCACCCCATAACAGGCAGTGTGCAGAATCCCTCCAATCACCCCATAACAGGCAGTGTGCAGAATCCCTCCAATCACCCCATAACAGACAGTGTGCAGAATCCCTCCAATCACCCCATAACAGACAGTGTGCAGAATCCCTCCAATCACCCCATAACAGGCAGTGTGCAGAATCCCTCCAATCACCCCATAACAGGCAGTGTGCAGAATCCCCCCAATCACCCCATAACAGACAGTGTGCAGAATCCCTCCAATCACCCCATAACAGGCAGTGTGCAGAATCCCTCCAATCACCCCATAACAGACAGTGTGCAGAATCCCTCCATTCACCCCATAACAGACAGTGTGCAGAATCCCCCCAATCACCCCATAACAGACAGTGTGCAGAATCCCTCCAATCACCCCATAACAGGCAGTGTGCAGAGTCCCTCCAATCACCCCATAACAGACAGTGTGCAGAATCCCTCCAATCACCCCATAACAGGCAGTGTGCAGAATCCCTCCAATCACCCCATAACAGACAGTGTGCAGAATCCCTCCAATCACCCCATAACAGACAGTGTGCAGAATCCCTCCAATCACCCCATAACAGGCAGTGTGCAGAATCCCTCCAATCACCCTATAACAGGCAGTGTGCAGAATCCCTCCAATCACCCCATAACAGACAGTGTGCAGAATCCCTCCAATCACCCCATAACAGACAGTGCGCAGAATCCCTCCAATCACCCCATAACAGACAGTGTGCAGAATCCCTCCAATCACCCCATAACAGACAGTGCGCAGAATCCCTCCAATCACCCCATAACAGGCAGTGTGCAGAATCCCTCCAATCACCCCATAACAGACAGTGTGCAGAATCCCTCCAATCACCCCATAACAGACAGTGTGCAGAATCCCTCCAATCACCCCATAACAGACAGTGTGCAGAATCCCTCCAATCACCCCATAACAGACAGTGTGCAGAATCCCTCCAATCACCCCATAACAGACAGTGCGCAGAATCCCTCCAATCACCCCATAACAGGCAGTGTGCAGAATCCCTCCAATCACCCCATAACAGACAGTGTGCAGAATCCCTCCAATCACCCCATAACAGACAGTGTGCAGAATCCCTCCAATCACCCCATAACAGACAGTGTGCAGAATCCCTCCAATCACCCCATAACAGGCAGTGTGCAGAATCCCTCCAATCACCCCATAACAGACAGTGTGCAGAATCCCTCCAATCACCCCATAACAGACAGTGTGCAGAATCCCTCCAATCACCCCATAACAGGCAGTGTGCAGAATCCCTCCAATCACCCCATAACAGGCAGTGTGCAGAATCCCTCCAATCACCCCATAACAGGCAGTGTGCAGGATACCCCCCCCCCCCCAATCACCTCTATTACAGGTAGTGTGCAGAATCCCTCCAATCACCCCTATTACAGGCAGTGTGCAGAATACCCCCAATCACCCCATAACAGGCAGTGTGCAGAATCCCCCCCAATCACCCCATAACAGACAGTGTGCAGAATCCCTCCAATCACCCCATAACAGACAGTGTGCAGAATCCCTCCAATCACCCCATAACAGACAGTGTGCAGATTCCCTCCAATCACCCCATAACAGACAGTGTGCAGAATCCCTCCAATCACCAGATAACAGGCAGTGTGCAGAATCCCTCCAATCACCCCATAACAGACAGTGTGCAGAATCCCTCCAATCACCAGATAACAGGCAGTGTGCAGAATCCCTCCAATCACCCCATAACAGGCAGTGTGCAGAATCCCCCCCCCCCCCACCCCATAACAGGCAGTGTGCAGAATCCCTCCAATCACCCCATAACAGACAGTGTGCAGAATCCCTCCAATCACCACATAACAGACAGTGTGCAGAATCCCTCCAGTCATCCCATAACAGACAGTGTGCAGAATCCCTCCAATCACCCCATAACAGGCAGTGTGCAGAATCCCTCCAATCACCCCATAACAGGCAGTGTGCAGAATCCCTCCAATCACCCCATAACAGGCAGTGTGCAGAATCCCTCCAATCACCCCATAACAGGCAGTGTGCAGAATCCCTCCAATCACCCCATAACAGGCAGTGTGCAGAATCCCTCCAATCACCCCATAACAGGCAGTGTGCAGAATACCCCCCCCCCCAATCACCACATAACAGGCAGTGTGCAGAATCCCTCCAATCACCCCATAACAGGCAGTGTGCAGAATCCCTCCAATCACCCCATAACAGTCAGTGTGCAGAATCCCTCCAATCACCCCATAACGGGCAGTGTGCAGAATCCGTCCAATCACCCCATAACAGGCAGTGTGCAGAATCCCTCCAATCACCCCATAACAGACAGTGTGCAGAATCCCTCCAATCACCCCATAACGGGCAGTGTGCAGAATCCGTCCAATCACCCCATAACAGACAGTGTGCAGAATCCCTCCAATCACCCCATAACAGGCAGTGTGCAGAATCCCTCCAATCATCCCATAACAGACAGTGTGCAGAATCCCTCCAATCACCCCATAACAGACAGTGTGCAGAATCCCTCCAATCACCCCATAACAGACAGTGTGCAGAATCCCTCCAATCACCCCATAACAGACAGTGTGCAGAATCCCTCCAATCACCCCATAACAGGCAGTGTGCAGAATCCCTCCAATCACCCCATAACAGGCAGTGTGCAGAATCCCTCCAATCACCCCATAACAGACAGTGTGCAGAATCCCTCCAATCACCCCATAACAGACAGTGTGCAGAATCCCTCCAATCACCCCATAACAGACAGTGTGCAGAATCCCTCCAATCACCCCATAACAGGCAGTGTGCAGAATCCCTCCAATCACCCCATAACAGGCAGTGTGCAGAATCCCTCCAATCACCCCATAACAGACAGTGTGCAGAATCCCTCCAATCACCCCATAACAGACAGTGTGCAGGATCCCTCCAATCACCCCATAACAGACAGTGTGCAGAATCCCTCCAATCACCCCATAACAGGCAGTGTGCAGAATCCCTCCAATCACCACATAACAGGCAGTGTGCAGAATCCCTCCAATCACCCCATAACAGGCAGTGTGCAGAATCCCTCCAATCACCCCATAACAGGCAGTGTGCAGAATCCCTCCAATCACCACATAACAGGCAGTGTGCAGAATCCCTCCAATCACCCCATAACAGGCAGTGTGCAGAATCCCTCCAATCACCCCATAACAGGCAGTGTGCAGAATCCCTCCAATCACCCCATAACAGGCAGTGTGCAGAATACCCCCCCCCCCAATCACCACATAACAGGCAGTGTGCAGAATCCCTCCAATCACCCCATAACAGGCAGTGTGCAGAATACCCCCCCCCCCCAATCACCACATAACAGGCAGTGTGCAGAATCCCTCCAATCACCACATAACAGGCAGTGTGCAGAATCCCTCCAATCACCCCATAACAGACAGTGTGCAGAATCCCTCCAATCACCCCATAACGGGCAGTGTGCAGAATCCCTTCAATCACCCCATAACAGACAGTGTGCAGAATCCCTCCAATCACCCCATAACAGGCAGTGTGCAGAATCCCTTCAATCACCCCATAACAGACAGTGTGCAGAATCCCTCCAATCACCCCATAACAGGCAGTGTGCAGAATCCCTCCAATCACCCCATAACGGGCAGTGTGCAGAATCCCTTCAATCACCCCATAACAGACAGTGTGCAGAATCCCTCCAATCACCCCATAACGGGCAGTGTGCAGAATCCCTCCAATCACCCCATAACAGACAGTGTGCAGACGCCCTCCAATCACCCCATAACAGACAGTGTGCAGAATCCCTCCAATCACCCCATAACGGGCAGTGTGCAGACGCCGTCCAATCACCCCATAACGGGCAGTGTGCAGACGCCGTCCAATCACCCCATAACAGACAGTGTGCAGAATCCCTCCAATCACCCCATAACAGACAATGTGCAGAATCCCTCCAATCACCCCATAACAGGCAGTGTGCAGAATCCCTCCAATCACCCCATAACAGGCAGTGTGCAGAATCCCTCCAATCACCCCATAACAGGCAGTGTGCAGAATCCCTCCAATCACCACATAACAGGCAGTGTGCAGAATCCCTCCAATCACCCCATAACAGGCAGTGTGCAGAATCCCTCCAATCACCCCATAACAGGCAGTGTGCAGAATCCCTCCAATCACCCCATAACAGGCAGTGTGCAGAATCCCTCCAATCACCCCATAACAGGCAGTGTGCAGAACCCCTCCAATCACCCCATAACAGGCAGTGTGCAGAATCCCCCCAATTTCCCCATAACAGACAGTGTGCAGAATCCCTCCAATCACCCCATAACAGACAGTGTGCAGACGCCCTCCAATCACCCCATAACAGGCAGTGTGCAGAATCCCTCCAATCACCCCATTACAGGCAGTGTGCAGAATCCCTCCAATCACCCCATAACAGGCAGTGTGCAGAATCCCTCCAATCACCCCATTACAGGCAGTGTGCAGAATCCCTCCAATCACCCCATAACAGACAGTGTGCAGAATCCCCCCCAATCACCCCATAACAGGCAGTGTGCAGAATCCCTCCAATCACCCCATAACAGGCAGTGTGCAGAATCCCTCCAATCACCCCATTACAGGCAGTGTGCAGAATCCCTCCAATCACCCCATAACAGACAGTGTGCAGAATCCCTCCAATCACCCCATAACAGACAGTGTGCAGAATCCCTCCAATCACCCCATAACAGACAGTGTGCAGAATCCCTCCAATCACCCCATAACAGGCAGTGTGCAGAATCCCTCCAATCACCCCATAACAGACAGTGTGCAGAATCCCTCCAATCACCCCATAACAGACAGTGTGCAGAATCCCCCCAATCACCCCATAACAGGCAGTGTGCAGAATCCCTCCAATCACCCCATAACAGGCAGTGTGCAGAATCCCTCCAATCACCCCATAACAGACAGTGTGCAGAATCCCTCCAATCACCCCATAACAGACAGTGTGCAGAATCCCTCCAATCACCCCATAACAGACAGTGTGCAGAATCCCCCCCAATCACCCCATAACAGACAGTGTGCAGAATCCCTCCAATCACCCCATAACAGACAGTGTGCAGAATCCCTCCAATCACCCCATAACAGACAGTGTGCAGAATCCCTCCAATCACCCCATAACAGACAGTGTGCAGAATCCCTCCAATCACCCCATAACAGACAGTGTGCAGAATCCCTCCAATCACCCCATAACTGACAGTGTGCAGAATCCCTCCAATCACCCCATAACAGGCAGTGTGCAGAATCCCTCCAATCGCCCCATAACAGGCAGTGTGCAGAATCCCTCCAATCACCCCATAACAGACAGTGTGCAGAATCCCCCCAATCACCCCATAACAGACAGTGTGCAGAATCCCTCCAATCACCCCATAACAGGCAGTGTGCAGAATCCCTCCAATCACCCCATAACAGACAGTGTGCAGAATCCCCCCAATCACCCCATAACAGACAGTGTGCAGAATCCCTCCAATCACCCCATAACAGACAGTGTGCAGAATCCCTCCAATCACCCCATAACAGGCAGTGTGCAGAGTCCCTCCAATCACCCCATAACAGACAGTGTGCAGAATCCCTCCAATCACCCCATAACAGGCAGTGTGCAGAATCCCTCCAATCACCCCATAACAGACAGTGTGCAGAATCCCTCCAATCACCCCATAACAGACAGTGTGCAGAATCCCTCCAATCACCCCATAACAGACAGTGTGCAGAATCCCTCCAATCACCCCATAACAGGCAGTGTGCAGAATCCCCCCAATCACCCCATAACAGGCAGTGTGCAGAATCCCTCCAATCACCCCATAACAGACAGTGCGCAGAATCCCTCCAATCACCCCATAACAGGCAGTGTGCAGAATCCCTCCAATCACCCCATAACAGACAGTGTGCAGAATCCCTCCAATCACCCCATAACAGACAGTGTGCAGAATCCCTCCAATCACCCCATAACAGACAGTGTGCAGAATCCCTCCAATCACCCCATAACAGACAGTGCGCAGAATCCCTCCAATCACCCCATAACAGGCAGTGTGCAGAATCCCTCCAATCACCCCATAACAGGCAGTGTGCAGAATCCCTCCAATCACCCCATAACAGACAGTGTGCAGAATCCCTCCAATCACCCCATAACAGACAGTGTGCAGAATCCCTCCAATCACCCCATAACAGGCAGTGTGCAGAATCCCTCCAATCACCCCATAACAGACAGTGTGCAGAATCCCTCCAATCACCCCATAACAGGCAGTGTGCAGAATCCCTCCAATCACCCCATAACAGGCAGTGTGCAGAATCCCTCTAAGCAACACATAACAGTCAGTGTGCAGAATCCCTCCAATCACCCCATAACAGGTAGTGTGCAGAATCCCTTGCTAATCACCTCAATTACAGGCAGTGTGCAGAATCCCTTGCTAATCACCTCAATTACAGGCAGTGTGCAGAATCCCTTGCTAATCACCCCTATTACAGGCAGTGTGCAGAATCCCTTGCTAATCACCCCTATTACAGGCAGTGTGCAGAATCCCTTGCTAATCACCCCTATTACAGGCAGTGTGCAGAATACACGCCCCTACACATACACACAAGTCCACTCACCTTACTGGTGCTCTCTGCACCACTGATAATCCTCCCACAGTTCTAGTTCCTGGTGGTGGGTGGGCACAGCCTGTGGACTATTTTCAATGGACGTTGGCCGTACACAGGTCATGGGGGAGAGCCATTAAGATAAGAGGCCTTTTCCTTTGCCAGCCTCCCAAGTTCGCTCTATAAGATGCACTGAATGCCCCCCCCCCCCCCATACACACACACACACTATTTTGGGGGCGAAATGAGTTTCATGGAGCAACAAATATGGTACTTCCCTCTTGTGTTGTGTTGGATCACTTCTTTGCAAGTTGTCTTTTATTTCTGTTAATAAAGCAGCTGAAACAAAAAGTGATGCAAATACAGTGCAACACAGCACACAAATGGTCTGCTTCTCTCAAGTGCAGAGGTTTGAAAGAAACCTTAGGGCACCTTCACCTTGTGCGTTGCCACTGCATTGTGGTATTGGAGGTGGCAGCACAAGGCACTGGCTGGCATCTGATGCAGCTTCAGCAGGAGACCTGAGACGTGGCAGCAGCAGGATAATAAGGACCCAGGCAGAACCCAGTGGCAGCTTCACTGGAAGCCCAAGCGCCATCTATCTATCTATCTATCTATCTATCTTTTGCGTTATTGCGTTTAACCTCTGCTTGTGTTGTGCTCCTGTAGACTTCTATGGGTCTGAGGTTGAGTCACATCAGAAATTCTGCATGCAGGACTTTTCCTGACAACTCTGATGTGTTAAAGGGTTCACGGGGGGACAGGGAAACAATTTTGTTTGCGTTCTGCACACACAAGAAGCAACTAGAATGGACACAGTAGGTACCAGGGGAAGGTCAATATTTGGAGCTTGCTTTAAAAGAGGAAGTACTAAATATAAAGTCTAAATATACTTTACTTCCTCTATCCAAAACCCAGCATCATAGGGACATCCTGATCCCATGCTTCCACTATTAGGGAAAATACAGAGGAAGTAAAGAGTTTGGGTAGACTTTACTACCTCTCCTTAAGGCCCTGTCTGAGCAAACATGAGAATATACTTTATATACATCTTGTTACCCACTGCAAGGCTCAGCTGCCTAATACTCACCTGTTCCTGAGGTGTCCAGACATGTTTCTGCCACCTTAAGTAGAGGGAAGCACACCAAGACAGTGCTCTGGTGCAGCAAATGGAAGTTGCACCTTAAAGGATGTTTCCCATTAAAGCAGTGTAACCCAACCGTCTCGCCCCAAGAGCAACCAACAGGTCAGGGTTTGCATTGTAATTAGTAAATCAGCAGAGCTGTAGAGCCTTTCCGCAAGAGGGTTAGGGAACCCTGCTTTAAAGTGGACCAATCACTATTCTGGTGACTTATTCTTGTCCCTGGGGCATCCCTATTTTGGATGCTCCTCGGTTTAAAACCACACAGATTGCCCACTCAACTCTCGTCCCCACGGCACATGTGCGGGATCCCGTCCAACCAGCACTTCATGGCAAGAATACTAATGCACGGCATCACCTGTTGTCCTCTGCAGCTGTTGCTTCCTACTCTGGGTTGGACTGACACCAAAAGCCAGGGATTTATTTATATAAATACCAGTGCACCCCCCACCCACCTCCGACGTGCTCCCCAATTGCTTCCCAATTGCTTAGTCCAATAAAACATTGTTTTTACTGAAATATATATATAAATCCTTAAAATGTGTACTCCCCAGCGTGGGGACCATGGCACGTATCCAGCTCAAAACGCCTTTAGTCCTAAGTGCGCTCAACAGCAGAGACTATATCATTGCAGAGACGCACTGACACGGGCTGACATGTGTAGCGATAACCCTTATCGCCGGAGGGATTCACCGCCCGAGACGTCCTTTTCCCAATCGTAAGAGGTGCTGCTGGAATTCCAGAGTCGTCCGTGAGGAAACAGGAACAGCCCTTACAAGGGCTAGTGAATTGTAATATAGCGTTTCCCCCAATAAGAGACAGAACTTCAGTATTGAGGGTGAAGGTGAAGTGTCTTTATTAGTGCCACTCTAGGCCTTATATACACAAGTCTCCATGCAAGGTGGACCTGATGGAGAACTGCATGACACACACACCGACCAATAGCAGCAGGGCACACAATCCCTCAACTCTGCCGGTGACGCAATCAGCAACACAATAGACGTCTGTAACACAATCAATCAGAACAATGCCATTGTCTGTGACGTAATCAATCAACACAATGGCAGTCTGTAATACAATCCAAACTACAATGACATTGCCTGTAACAGTATCAAAATACAATGACATTGTCTGGAACCTAATTAAGAAAAGGCCAGTGAATGACCCGGTGGGCAATTGAATAGTGATGACATCCAAAAGACAGAGCGTCTGTCACAACATGTAAAATAAGATCTATTACACGGTTTCAATACGGTTTATGTTCATAACTGTGATCAGCTCCGACAGAGCTGCAGCAAAAGCAGAAACAAAGTGAGATAAAATGTATGCAAATAATAAGGATGTAAAAGAGCCTCAGAATGACACACATGTCAAAATGAAACTGGCTTCTGACACATTGTACTTTACTTCTGCTGTGCCCCACATGTCTATGGACCGTATGTCAATGGACAGGTTTTTTTTTAGGTGTCTTTCTGGGCAGCTGTACTTTATAAGGTGAGACATTGCTGTTTATCTTTTGTGGGGAATGGTCTAATATTATTAATCATCATAAATATGTTAAACGATATGGACATGTTTCTACCCATCATGCAAAGCTCTGGGCAGATATTAGAGTGGTTAATGCTGCTGTTTCTCAGGGGATAAGCAGTAATAGGTGAGCAGTTCTGCCTTTATGCTATATTCAAAAACTTTTGATTTTACTTATTTCCTGCATAAATCAAGGATATTGGTAATTTTTATTCCCCCTATACCCTGCTCTCTTGCTGCTAAACATGTTTATACATCATCACAAGCCTGGTGACCCATGTTAGGCGGTATAGGGGAATTAAAGGGATCAAAAAGACAGAGTGCTTTCCTAAAACAGAGCCAAAGAAAATGGAATTTCTCCCAGAATCCCTTGGGCCTAAGTACACCTCTTAAACGTATATCCAAAGCACCTGAATCCACCAGGATTTTCTTATATGATATCTTACTGCATTGCGGTGGATCCAGGCACTTTGGATATAGCTTTAAGAGGTGTAAAGAGATCATTTGCATATGCCTGTCTACTGCAAGAGATTCTGGGAGGGATTCCATTATCCTTGACTTGTATGCCTCTAAGACGTTTATACAAATGGTTATACACATTTCTAGAACATTTTAGTGGTATTAAAGTGTACCAAAACCCCATAGTCCCAGGCCTGAGACGAAGGATTCTTTGATAATTTGGGGGGTCTCACTCTGTGAACCCCTCCCTGTCACCCAGTATACTTACTGATCCGGCGATTCCATAATGTATGTACAGGTCATAATGTGAAAGTGTGTGTCAGATGAAGAGAATGCGAAAAAGACAGAAAGACAGAGGAGATGTAAAAATAAAAAAGGAAGGCAAAGGGAACATAGAAAAGGAGAAACTGGAGAGAATGTGAAAAAAAGAGGAAGGGGGGAATAAAATGAAAACAAAAGGATTATATAAAAGGAGTGAGGGATTGGGGAAATGAAAAAAGATAGATCGATAGCAGAATAGAAAAAAGAGGGAATGTGGAGATGGGAGAAAAAGGGAGGCAATCTGAAAAAGGAGGAAAGGTGGAAAAGACACCCGGGAACACGGACAAGAAAAAAGAAACAGATGAGAAGGTGGAAAAAAAGAAAGTCAAGAGAATGTGAAAAACAGGGGAACTGTGTAAAAGAAAAGGAGGGAATGTGGAAAGGAAAAAAAGGGAATGTGTAAAATTAAAAAGAAGGAGGGGATTGTGGAGAAAAACAGGAGGGAAATGTGCAAAAGCATAGAGGAGGAGAGATAATGGAAAAGGAAAAATTGTGGAAAAGAATAAAGGCGGAGGGATCGTGGAAAAAGCAAAAAGGAGGAATTGTAGAAAAGAAAATGGAGACAATGTAGGAAACCGAGAAAGAGTGTGAATGTGGAAAAGAAAAAAAAGGGTGGAATGTGAAAAAAAGAAACAGAGGGGAATGTGGGAGAACATAAAAAGGGAGGGAATGTGCTGTAAAAAATGAGGAGTGTGTGTGGAAAAAAAAAGAGGAGGTAATGTGGAAAAGAACAAAAGGTGGACAGAGCCTGGAAATGAAATAAAGGTAGGAATGTGGAAAACAAAAAAGGAGGTAGTTCAAGAAATAAAGCGAAAAGGAAATGTGAAAGAGAGGAAATAAGAAGGGAATGTGGAAAATGGCGAGACAGAGGTAAGGTGAAAAGAGGAGGTTGGGATAGGTGACAAAACACACTGTCTGCCCTACAATTAACCCTGTGTACCCCATGGTGTCTCCCCCCCTCCCCCCTCTCTTCTACCTAGATCAAATAGTGCTGCTCTATTTAAAACAAAAAAGTAAGATCCTTGCCCAATAGCATTGCCTCCCCTAGAATGATGGCACCCTGTGTGGCTGCTCCATCGTTTAATTATTTAAGCACATCTTTGGTCAGATGCACCACACTTACTGAGGAGAGGAGAGCGGGATAAAGTGCAGGATGTGGGTTACTGCTGTATTTTGCACAGACACAGCAGAGCTGGGGGCACGGAAAGGTCAGAAAACAAAGAATCCAGAGCAACACAGTCACAAGGCCCTTTCTGTTTGCAGGCTGCCCGAGAATACCTGACCGCCATCTTGGCTGTTTCTAGGCTCATAACATGCAGAAGTTGCTGGGTGTTTTTTTATATTTGAGAGCAATCTGTATGGAGAGGGTGTGGGTAACCACACACAACATTTTAAGTTGTACCATTTGAAGCCAAAATATTAAAATTAAATCCACAAGTAAAAAATGCAAGTTAACTAAAAATTAAACAAAGTAAGATTTACTTATGCAAATGCATTCATTAATGGTTGGTTACTACAAAATGAATGAAATAAAGAAAAATAAAAGACCAAATATTTAGAATGCACTTTAATGAGGTAAGTTTGTAGTGCGCAGCCGCAAGATCAGAAGGATTTACGTCCAGACAAAAAAGGAAAAAGGGCAAAACCAATGTTGCAACCTGAGAAATGAAACGGAAAATTCAGGATGGAAACTGACATAGGTCTGATTCGCGAACTGCCATACGAACGGACGTACATTTTAGGATAGAAACGTATTTGCTTATAGAATCACTCGCAAGTTCATACGAACGCACGAGCGTACGGGAAAAATAGGATGATCGGCACCAAAATCCAAGCTGTTACATGTTTCTTTGAATCGACCCTTATATGTGTATGCCAATGCCATGGCTGTGCTGAATTACAGGCAGGATTTCTCCTGATGCATTGCAGAGATGCTGCAGGTGCCTTAGGGTAACTCTTCCTGTGCTTTTATTGCTCCGAGAGAGAATCACAAGGCAACATGGAAAAGCAGTGCAGCCTGCTAGGAGTATACATTTCAAGCCTTGCCTTTATGTAAAGTCCTGCTGACTTGTTATTTGAGTGTCTCCTGTAGGGTAACTGTGGTGCAGTCACAAAGAGGAAAGTACACAGAGGAAGTGTTCAGCTCTGGCAGCATCTACATTCCACTGCAAGAACAGAACAAGCACCTCGGGGAACAATCTGGCCCTTTTCTGGGAAGGCTGGGTATTCTGCAGAAGCTCAATAACCAGGAAGTAAATCACTGAACGTATGTTCCCTGAAGCTTAGAAGCATTCCTCCTGAGGTTTTTGCATTCAGGTTCAAAAGGTACAAAGGTGTTTATAGAGCACATGCTTTGCAAGGCTTGTAAAACGTGCTTTCTCAGTAATATAGAATATATTGTTTATTTCCTTTCCTCAGAATTATTTATGGTCTCCAAGCATAAACACCCCTAACATTTTTGTAAGTATGTTATATCTTTACATGGGACAGCAATGAAGAGATGATGCTTTGACACAATGTAAACTAGTCAGTTTACAGCTTCATTAGATTAGAATTATTATGATTAGATGAGAACAGTGTAAATCTGGTGTGCTGTCAAAATAACTCAACATTCAGCCACTCTGCTGCTCGCCTCATCCATCTCTCCTCTCGCTCCTCTCTGCTAATCCCTACATTGGCTGCCAGTCCCACAGCCAATCCTGTTCAAAACTGTAACTCTCGCATACAAAGCTCTCTCCAACCAGGCCCCTCCCTACATCTCATCTCTAATCAATAATATCAACCTAGACGCAGCCTCCGCTCTTCTGCTGCTGACCTTCTCCTGTCCTCCACCCTGGTCACCTCCTCTCATGCCTGTCTCCAAGACTTCTCACGTGCAACTTCAATCTTCTGGAATGCCCTCCCGCACCCAATCCGCCACTCCACAACTCTCAATACCTTCAAAGGTGCCCTTAAAACTCACTTATAAGCATATAATCTTGCTTTAACCAATTTTCTAAAGGGCATACGCCACAAAGCTCAATACTGACTGTGTGTGATCCTTCCCCCTCGTCTTCACCCTTCTTCCTTTAGACTGTAAGCTCGCAAGGGCAGGGCTCTCTCCCCGATTGTATCTTGTACTCAGAATATCCACTGTCAACTCTGTAAAACTGCATTTGAAATAGTATATGTACCGTATGTTTCTACCCTGTCTGTAATTACTACTTTGTAAAGCGCTACGGAAGATGATGGCGCTATATAAATAAACAATAATAATAATAAATAATTCAGCCATTAAACCGGACCTTCAGCATCATTTATTGAAAAGCCCAAATCCTTAAAAAACTATTCCCCAGCATCTAAAATTAATATATTTTAAGTTTTTAGTCGCTCACATATTATTCTTTCACCCGCTGGGCTGCAACTGAGGACTCTGGGATGCGGTCGCCGCCATCTTGCCTCAGAAGCATCACATTCTGAGGAGAGGAGGGTGAAAAGTGCAGGGGGTGGGATTATAGCTGTGACAGAGCAGAGCTGTGGTCAGGAAACGGACAGCAATCCCAGAATGCAGAGCGGCATAATCAGACGACACTTCCTGTCTGTAGGCAGCCTGAGACTACACAGGCCACCTTCTTGGATGTTAAAAGGCTCAGAAAGATGATTTTTGATTAGAGAGATGATTTTTGATGCGGGCAATCTGTATGTACAGGGTGGGAGAAACATACAAGATAGGCTCTTATTCAGGGTGAAGGTCCAGTTTAATGTCTAAACCCCTGGCAACAAAAGCCAAGTACACCCCTGGGTGAAAATATGCCCAAAGTGTCAATATTTTGTGTGGCCACCATTATTTTTCATCACTACGTTAATTCTCTGGAGTAAACTAGAGCTTCAACATTGCCACTGGAATCCTTATCCACTACCCCAATGACATTACGGAGCTGGTGGATGTTAGAGACCTTGCGCTTCTCCACTTTGCATTTGAGGATGCCCTACAGATGATACATAGGGTTTAGGTCTGGAGACATACTTGGCCAGTCTAGCACCTTTATTTCAGTTCCTTAAGCAAGGTAGTTGTTATGTTGGAGGTGTTTGGGTCGTTATGTTGGAATACTGCCCTGTGGCCCTGAAGGCAGGGAATCCTACTATGCTTCAGTATGTCACAGTACATGTTGGCATTCATGGCATTCCCTCAATGAACTGTAGCTCCTCACAACTAGCAGCACTCATGCAGTCCCAAACCATGACATTCCCACCACCAGGCAAGACAAACTTGCCTGGTGGTGGTGACCTCACCTGGTCGCCACTTTAAACCATCTGAACCAGATATGTTTATCTTGGTCTCATTGGACCACAGGACAAAGTCTCAGGATTCCAGGTCCTTAGTCTGCTTGTCTTCAGCAAAATGTTTGCAGGTTTTCGTCTGCATCATCTTTAGCAGAGGCTTCTTCCTGCAACAACTACCAAGCAAACTGATGTATACCCCTCGATTCAAAGAGCAAAAGTTAATTGATTTCGGATCGAGAATCGTAAGTTTGGGTGGGTGTTAGTCATTTTTTCCTGTTTTTTTGGCCATTTACGACTCGCACGAGCCTACGTACGAATGCGTATATGCTCTTACGATCATCGCAAGTTCGTTCCTAAATTTTAGGATGAAAACGTAAAACTTAGGATCAAATCCTAAAACTTAGGATGAAAACGTAAAACTTAGGATAATCGAATGTGTTTAGGTGTGATTCAGAGAACAGTTTTCAAGCCTCTAAATACGTTTTAAAAGAAAGCCACTGCCGACACCTTTTAGCAGTCGTATTGCTGTTCTTGAACAGGTTTTTTGGCTATGTGGAGGAGTCTGCGCGTCTTGAGCTGCAATGAACTGCATGTATCAGCATGGCCGAGGCCATAAATTGTATGGCAATGCATACCTGATTCATGTATGCCTTATAAAAGCATTTTAATGTGGACCTTAATTAGTCCTTTGCATGTAAACCTTTATTTGGCAATATATTTGCGTTAATTAAAGAAACTTATGTCCTTTGTTATTTATTTTTAAATTGACGTACTAGAATAATATTTTTAGATTGCATTTATTGGTGTAGTTGTTTACCTTTACTTTGTTTAATTATTTAAGCACACCTTTGGTCAGATGCATCACACTTACTGAGGAGAGGAGAGCGGGATAAAGTGCAGGATGTGGGTTACTGCTGTATTTTGCACAGACACAGCAGAGCTGGGGGCACGGAAAGGTCAGAAATCAAAGAATCCAGAGCAACACAGTCACAAGGCCCTTTCTGTTTGCAGGCTGCCCGATAATACCTGAGCCGCCATCTTGGCTGTTTCTAGGCTCATAACATGCAGAAGTTGCTGGGTGTTTTTTAATATTTGAGAGCAATCTGTATGTAGAGGGTGTGGGTAACCACACTAAAAATTTAAAGTTGTACCATTTGAAGCCAAAATATTAAAATTAAATCCACAAGTAAAAAATGCAAGTTAACTAAAAATTAAACAAAGTAAGATTTACTTATGCAAATGCATTCATTACAAAATGAATGAAATAAAGAAAAATAAAAGACCAAATATTTAGAATGCACTTTAATGAGGTAAGTTTGTAGTGCGGAGCCGAAAGATCAGAAGGATTTACGTCCAGACAAAAAAGGAAAAAGGGCAAAACCAATGTTGCAACCTGAGAAATGAAACGGAAAATTCAGGAAGGAAACTGACATAGGTCTGATTCCCGAACTGCCATACGAACGGACGTACATTTTAGGATAGAAACGTATTTGCTTATAGAATCACTCGCAAGTTCATACGAACGCACGAGCGGACGGGAAAAATAGGATGATCGGCACCAAAATCAAAGCTGTTACATGTTTCTTTGAATCAACCCATTAGTCTTGGTCACCATGTTGCAGATCACTTTAAGGGTGTTGATAGTTGTCCTATAGCCTGGACCATCTTTAAGTACAGCAACAATTCTTTTTTTCAGATCCTCAGATAGTTTTTTACCATGAGGGGCCATGTTGAACTTCCAATGACCAGTGTAAAAAATACCAAATTTAACACACCTGCTTCTCATTGACATATGAAATATCTTTAGAAGAGGCTTCTTCCTGGAACAACAACCAAGCAGACCAATTTGATGCAGTATTCAGTGTATGGTCTAACCAATTCACCCCATTTAACCTCTGCAACAATTCTGGCAGCACTCTATCAGCACGTCTATTTTGAAAAGACACTGAGCATGTGCACTCAACTTCTTTGGTTGACCATGGCGAGGCCTGTACTGAGTGGAACCTGTCTTGTTAAACTGGTGTATAGTCTTGGTCACCATGTTGCAGATCACTTTAAGGGTGTTGATAGTTGTCATATAGCCTAGACCAGCCATACTCAACTGGCGGACCGGGGTCCGAATGCGGACCTCGGCGACAGATTTCCGGACCCCAGCCCTGACAGCCCCTGCACTCAGTTGCTTCTGTGTTACTGTGCTCAGAGCTGCCCCCTTGATTGGCGATGAAGTGCTTAGTCTCCCTGCCAGTGTCATGGCTCCCTGGCACCTAGCATTGCAATATGAAGTACTGCACGGGCGGGAAGTGGCATTGCAAGGTACACACAAACTATGTTTCTCTGTCTATTGCCCCATCCAATCCTTTCCCCCGTCCCAGCTTAGCCCCATCTATCCTTGTCCCACCATCTCATCCCCTCAGCTCAGACCCATCCATTCCTGTCCCCCAGCTTTGCTCCATTCACTTCCCCATCCCCATCTTCCAGCTCTGGTCATCTACCTCCCCTCTGCCCATCCATCCCTTCTCCCAGCTCTCTCTTCATCCCTCCCTGCCCTTCCTGTTCTGTCTATCCATCCCTCTTCCTTACAGCTTCTCTCCCATTCACCCCTCTCCCCCAAGCCCTATCTATCCATCCTTGTTACCAGACCTTATTGCCAGGCCCTAGTCCACCCCTGCACAGAATGCAAGGGGTGTTTAAAGCAGTGTTCTGCAGGCCAGAGCTGTAGGTTCTGTAGGGCCCCTAAAAAAAGCTCCTATTTTTTCCCAGTGCCCAATAATATGTTTTGGGTAGAGTGGGGGCGCAAGCAGCCATTTTTAGTTTTGCCTGGGGAATCTATAGCACCTCCCCCAGTGTGCTGATTTCTAACGATTCGCCCCCTCACCCCCCCCCCCCCCCACCGCCGGACCTTCGCCTCTCACCGGATGCGTTTAAATGGACCTTTACAAGAAGTGGTTGAGTACCCCTGGCCTAGACCATCTTTCTTTATGTACAGCAACAATTCTTTTTTTCAGATCCTCAGAGAGTTTTTTTACCACGAGGGGCCATGTTGAACTTCCATTGACCAGTGTGAAAACACCAAATTTAACACACCTGCTTCCCATTCACATGTGAGACCACGGAGAGGGAAAAAAAAGGCTAACTGGGCACAATTTGGCTATTTTCACTTAGGGGGTGTACTCACTTTTGTTGCCAGGAAGTTAGACATTAAAGGCTGTGTGTTGAGTTATTTTCAGCAAACATCAAATGTACACTGTTACACAAGCTGTACACTGACTACTTCCTTCTCGTATCAAAGTGTCATCTCTTCAGTGTTTTGCCATGAAAATATAGAACATATTTACAAAAATGTGAGGGGTGTACTTACTTTTCTGAAGTACTGTATACTTTTCTATACATACCCAAGGAATTCCTTGTGGGGCAGCTCAGTATATTGAGTATAGGAAGGTCATTTTAATAACGGATACAAAGAATAAGGGTAAAGTGAGCAGGCAGTGGGAACAATTAGGTATCAAGAAGGTCATCTGAAGTCTTTCCCATATGTCCCCCCTATAGCGTACTGTAGAAGTTATAACAGGTCTCCAAATGTTGCTCCTCCTTTCTATTCCTTTCCACCATGACCACCCCCAATGTTCACCCGGCCGCCCCTGTCCAGCAGGTGTGATCACTGTGGCTTTCTGGGCTTGTTCACCCTGGGAGCTCAGAGGAACAATGGCGGTCACATGACCATATTTGTATATAGAAAAATGTAAAGAATAGAAGGGGAAACTTTGGAGCCCTGCTAAAGCATCTACAGCACACTGCATGGAATTGAAGATGCACATGGAACAGGCTTCAGGTGAGTTCCTTGCTGCCTTGATGTTGCCATTGATGTTGCCTGAACTGTCCCTTTAGAGTGGACCTCCAGTTGAAAGGTACTGGATGTCTGCTCGCTGTTCCAACTTTTTGAGAATTTTTGAGGCTTTAAAAAAAAAAGGGACACCCAAGACCTGGCAAAACATTTACCCATCCGCACAGCTGATTTGCATTCGCATGATTCCCACTCCACAACAAAATTTGTGCTGACATGGGGTGAGTGTGGATTAAAGTGGACCAAAACCCACAGCAATCGGCCCGAATCTATAAGATTACCGGGCTAATCTATTCCCTCCCCCGGGGCATCCAAAATCGGGATGCCCCGCTGTATGAAACCCCTCGCCCCATTCACTTACCTTGCTTCCCAGTCCACTGGCGCATGCGCACGGCCACATCCCCGCTATCCCTCTAGCAGTGCAGGTGCCGGCGCCAGGCATTTGTGAATGGCCGGTGCGGGCACGCTCCCTGTTAGAGGGACGCGGGGGATGCGGCCTCCAGCGTAGGCTTAGACCCCGTGACATCAGCAGCTCCGAACGCGCTGATTGGACAAACGGCCCTGCATGCGCTGTAGGATAGGGAAGAGGTGCGTTGCGCTCGGCTATCTGCGGGGTTTCAGAAAGTGGGGCACCCCGATCGGGGTGCCCTGGGGGAAAGGACAAAAACCCAGGATAGTCAAAATCCAGGGTTTTGGTCCACTTTAAGTACGTTATTGTGCGATATTTTGGCCATTGAATTCTATTTTACCTGTGTTCTTATGGGAGATTACAGTGGACCTTTGGGCAAAACCCTACACTTCATGCTAAGCCTGATTTGGGAGGGGGGTCACCAAATTCCATGGCAGAAGTGGGGCACATGTAGCCCACTTCTCCCTTGATTCCCAGTGGCGGGCCTCTGGAAAGCTTTTGCAGAGAACCTGGGCCTAAGATTCCAGCTGTGCCACTGCTGCACAGACTGTGACTAACTGCTTAGTCTGCCAATCAGTGCGGCAGTGGCGCACAGGTGGAAGTGAAGCTGCACAAGCTGTGTTTGCCACCAGGGGATCGAGTGCCCCATGCCATGCAAGTGATAGTTTTTAGTTTCACTCCTAACAAATTTGGCTTACCAGGAAAGGTGGATGGATGTGGGGGGGGGGGGGGTGTTATATGCAGCAGCAGCATGCCTCCCAACTGTCACAATTTTCCCGGGATTGTCACGATTTTCTCACAAAATCCCGCGGTCCCGGACCGTTACAAAAATGTCCCGGGACGCACTGCACCGTGGCGGTGTGCCCAGGGCCACAACGACGCCTTCTGAATAAACACTGGCCGGCGTGAAGATATTAAGTTCCTGGCGTGCGGGTGAGCGCGCGGTGGGGGGGGGGTGAGCACGCAGGGGGGCAGGTGGGTGGGTTGGGGATAAAAAAACGTACGCAGCGATGAAGGCAGCCGACGTTGCTGGAGGATCGGAGCGGAAGGGCGTGACAGGGGGAGTGGCTGGGGCGTGGCAGTGGGTGTGGTCGGGGGCTTGGCTTGTCCCGCTTTCATATTTTTAGAAGTTGGGAGGTATGCAGCAGGGTGGCTGAAGTGAGAAGAAGGTGGGAGGTGCTGGTAGAGTCTGTGTTATATATATACATATATATATATATATATATAATAGTAGGCAATAGAGATGGAATTTAGGACATTGAGAGGAGTGAGTGTTGGTAAGAGTAAGCTAATGGGAAGGACAGCCAGGAGCATGATGAAGGGGGGAATACAGGAAGCAAGTATATGATGGGGAGGAAGGACAGCAGGTATAGGGTACTGGAAGGGACATAATGGGGGGCTGAAATGAGCAGGTGTATGGAGGAGAAGGGGGCTGCAGGGAAACCAGGCAACAAATTTTGGCTGCAGCAAGAATCCTGGAGTGGGTCAGCAAGAAATGTAGAGGTAGGGCTGCTGCAAGCACCTAGCTATGCTTTTGGGTGGGGGGTTTATGGGAGCAGAGTCCGAGAAGAGCAAAGAAGTGGTTCACTGGCCATACCAATTATTTAAATGGAGAAATATTATTTCAGTTGGTTATTAAAATGATAAAATTACTAACAGGTTGTGGGAGGCATCTATACTTGCCATGCCAGCAATATTTTAAAGAGGAACAAAACCTGGTATTTTCACGCTCCAATTTCAAATCTCCCCCTAGAATGCCAAGTATACTTACCTATTATACTAACTATAATAGTTAGTACTAACTATTCTTATCAGAAACCCAATGGTTGCATGTGCAGGCTCTCCTCCAATCAGCATCCCATGCCATGCATTTTAATGAGCGGAGTAGAACATGGAAGGGGGCTTCACTCTGCTCGGCACAGGAGCGTAAAATGCCAGGGAGGCCTGCGCATGCTCTGTAGGCTCAACAAAAAGGTGAGTTTTACAACAATCCTGGGGGTTTCACACATCAGGGTAGCTCAACAAGGGATGCCCCTCAAAGAGGGAAACCACCTACTCTTGAGCCCTAGGTGGTAGCTGCTCTTTTACGGTGTCTGTAAAATCCATCAGTCAGAGAGATTTTAGAGTAATATATCTTCTCTCCTGTTTTTGTGCTGCCTGTGACTCCTCATTTCCTGCCTGCGGTCACCCAGTGGAGGGGAATTCCTCCCACACTCATTGAAGAGACTTCCTGTAGATAACCCATGGCTCTGTTTTGCTGTGAATGGGTCATCATGGACAAGCAGAGGAGAGCAAATCTTCTCCATATGATTACACACAGCATTCACAGGTTGTGATATTTAACCCACCTTCTTGTTTGTGGTCATTAAAGCAGGAATTTCATCTGAATCAGAAGGCATGACCATTAACTCCCAACCGGGAGGAATCCACTGGCACGGACCGTTTTGTGATGCAGTCACTGGCAATCAGTGCAGTCACTTGGAGAGACAAAGAGACACGGTTTATGCCCATTTGGAAATCTTACTACAAATATATTAAGCCTAAATGGGGCTTCTCGGCAGGTAATTCTCTGTTGTGCCTGAGGAAAGGTGGAAGCACTGGCAGTAAGGTCGCTGTAGAATATGATAGGTGTGGGTCCCCTTTAATTGCACCCATTGGTATTCTGTTATAAAACTTCCTCTTCAATATGCTGTATCTAATAATACCTTATTTTAGCATTGCAGGCTTAGTAGTCTTCTAAGCACCTGAAGTAGCAATGAAAGGCACAAGACGATAATCTGCGTCAAGCCACCTACTTGCAAGGTATAATCTGTAATTAGAACGTATTATCTGTAAATAGAACGTTCATCAGACAGAAAAACCATGGGCATCCAGCCTTGGTATACCAATACAGGTATAGGGGCCCAAGTGTCACTGAAAACTACTATCTTCAGTTGGCATTATTGCCTGTGGCTCCAGGATCTCACAAATTGAAAGTGTTCTGGCTGGAGAAGTCCTTGCTGTACCTGGCTGCAGGGTTCAGGCCAGGAGATCACGCAGCTGGTGATGGTCCCAGGTTTTAGAGGTTCAGGAACAAATTTTATTTTTACTTGAAGCACCAGCGTAGCTTAAACCAGACCAACAGCCTGGCACAGTTGGAAAAGAAAGATAGTAGCCATTTTGGAGCTTCCTCTCCCAGCTTCCCAGCCGTGCTGCTACCTGGATTCAACTGACATAACTGACAATGCACAGCAGCACTTCCTGTTTGCAGGTGGCCTGCAGATCCATGAACCACCATTTTGTTTCTAAAATTTACTACAGCAGGAGTTGGAAAACGGTAAATAATTTTTTGTGTGCAGCAACCTAAATTGCCTTGGGGAGGGATGCATATGAGAACTGTTTGTTTTGTTGGTTTGGTTTAAAACATTTTTGCCTGTTGGTCCGCTTTAGGGCTGTGGGTGGCTCAATTCACTGCACTCATTTTGTTCCTTGACACTGAGGAAGCAGGTATTCAGGTCTGCTAAGGTTGGCTTCTGTGCAAATATATGTGTTTTTCTGATATATGTGCCTGCCTATTCCTATAAGATGGAAGAGGATATGAGCGCCACAGTCACCCCACAAGTTGGTCAAAGGTATTTTGCAACTGGTTTGTGCAGCCATCTGGACCTTATTTTTTAATGTTTATGTATTTTGTTAATGCTTTACTTTCAGCGCTGAGCAGAAAGTGGAGGAAAGTTGCAGTAAGGACTCACACGCCATTCGCGTTCCAGATCCAAGAAATCGAAGCATCAGCACCGTTCTAGGTCCTAGCATTGTACTAGGCCCTAGCTGAAAGCACCACAAGAGAAAATAGAAGATCAAGATCTAGGTCTCTTAAGACATGGGCATAGCAAAAGCTATATCAGAGAATGTTTAAATTGTGATGCCCCTGCCGGGCATGGAAAGAAGATGTGTGCTTCATGCTTTAAGGATTTGGCCAGATAGGATTCTGGGAGTCCTAAATCTATTGAGGCCATAACTAAGGTTGTCCTGCGAGAGATGGATAAGTGCCGTTGTTCACCGCCTGCTTCATCTTTACAGGCAGTGCATGATTACGAAACAGAGATCCCTGGAAGGGGATATAGAGGAGGAGTTTCGGAGTTTGATTTCACCTTGGTTGAACCTTTTATCGCGGCTGTGAATGATTGCGATAAACTGGGTGGAGAAGGAGATGCAAAAAGATGAAAATGAGGGAGGATACTATCCCCAGCTTACTAAGGTACCGGCAGTGTTCCCTCTAATACCCGAGATTAGGAAGATCTTTATGCAGGAATGGAATGCTTCTGATAGGAAGCCTCCCCTTAGAAATAGGGTTAATAAGTGTTATCCTTTTAATCAAGAAGAGACAATGATACTAGATACACTGCCTGTGGCAGATGCAGAAGTGATGCATCTTGCTAGGCAGGTCCCTCTCCTGTCTTTGTCCACGGTGACCAAAGCCTTGAAGGCCTGGACCAGAATCCGAGAGTCTATTTAAAAGAAAGACAAAGAGAAGACTCTGCTATATGCAGTTCAGAATTTAGACTAAACAGCGGACTTCATAGGTGTAGCCGCAATAGATGCAGTTAGAGGCAATGCGAGGGCCATGCTTCACTCTGTGACGGCAGGAAGGGCACTTTGGCTGAAAACCTGGGCAGCCGAACCTCTGTCCAAGTAAATATGGACCAGAATCCCTTACGACAGATCGTCCTTCTTGGAAATAAGTTAGATGGGACTATTACCAACATAATTGGCGTAAGGTCAGGAATGGTGCCACAAGATAGAGAAAGGAAATGCTTTAGGATAGCTAATTATAAGCCCCAAGCTGAAAAGTTTAAGGAGGCAAAATCCTATAAAACCAGGCAGACCATTCTCCAGAAACAGGAAGAACCCACAAACTTTGTTCAGGTCACCTCCAAACAACATGAGCAAAAACATTTCTGATGCCAGCTTGTTCCAGAAAGGGAAAGTTTGAAAGACTTTTTCCAGGTCTGGGAAGAGAACATCTCAGATGGAAGTGGGTTTTGGATACAGTGGCCCATGGTCACAGATGGACATTTCGAGGCTTCCACCCTTGTGGACGCTTCATAAATACGCATGTACTTATTCAAAAACTACACACACTCCAAACTTACGTTCAAACTCTGTTAGATCAGGGTGCAAATTTTCTGGTTCCAACCCGGAAGGTTGGTACTCAAGAGTATTCCTGGTGCCAAAGAAGATGGGAGATCTTCAGCCTATTATAGACATGAGGAAAGTAAATAGCAGAATAAAAGTTCCCACATTCAAAATGAAAATGATCCTGACGATAATACAGGCTATCCATCCAAATGACTGGATGGTCTCCATAGATCTCAAAGAACCATATTTACATGTGCCAATCCACAGTTCTTGATTGCGGACAACCACTTTCAGTTTCTGGCCCTTCCAATCGGGTTGTCAACATCACCCAGAACCTTTTCCAAGATTCCGATTGCTGTAGTCGCTCTACTCAGGTTGAGGGGGTGCAGACTTTTCCATTATTTAGATGACATGATCCTGTTGGCAGACAGTAAACTAAAATTTCTGACACAGATGCAGCTAGTTCTAGAAACGTCAACGTTTTGGGTGGAAAGTGAATTGGGACAAAAGCTCCCTAACTCCAACGCAGAACCTGCTATATTTAGGAGCCAGGTTCAATTAAATAGAGGGGACAATATCTCACGGAAACCACTCATCAGTGAGACAATGAATGAGTCCTTACACTGGTGGACTCAAATGGGGAATCTATCCTATTGCCATTCCATACTTCTAGCTCAATAACATGAGATGTAAAAAGGTTGGGAAACTGTTTGCCTAAAGACGATGGTGAGGGACACTTGGAGTTCAGCCGGATTAGATTCCCCCATGCCCTCAGCAACTGATCTTAGCAGCCTAGTTGCTGAGTGGCTATTCGGAACCAGTAATCAATTCTAGTCAGGTTTCCTATGTGAGAGAGGAGTAGATTCCACAGATTATGACATCTCACACATTCTAGATTTCCTCTAGACAGGTTTGGACAAGGGTCTAGCACTAAGAACAATCAAGAGCCATATTTCAACCATATCTGCAGTGGACAGCAAACAGTGGGCGTTGAAACCATTAATTGCACAGTTCATTAAGGCAGTAATGAAGATCTGACCACCAAGAAAGATGAATCAGCCTCAGTGAAATTTGAGCCTAGTGCTGGATTTTCTCTCTAAACAACCAGTCGTTCTAACTGCTAATTGTTCACTTTGGTATACCACCCTAAATTTGGCATTTCCTCAGCCTCCAGAATGTCTGAGTTGAGAACACTTGGGTTGTTCCACCCCTGTCTTTCCTGGACCAGGTCCAGTTAAAACCTGTCTTGGAGTTCATTCCCAAAGTAGCCTCAGCTTTCCATTTTAACAAAAAGCTTTTTATGAAGAACCAAAACTTGAAAGGGAGACTTAATTCCTTCAACAAAGGCTATTGCATCTTAGATACTGAAAACCATCACAAAGGCCTTTGAATCTAATAGGCTACCGACACCATCAGGGGGCACAGCCCACGCCACCAGAGCCCTGGAAGCTTCTTGTGCTTGTAGAGCTGGTGTGTCACTTAAGGATGGCAACTTGGTAATCTTAAAGCACCTTTTTGAAACACTATCATGTTGATCTGGCCAAGTTTACTACACTTGACTTTGGTAAAAAGGTTATGTTACAATGCTTGCAAGGTCCTGACAGTTACTTAGTCTCACATTAAAACAATTATAGCATTCCCTCCCGTCTCTGATTTGCTAAATCCCATAGCATGACACCGTGGAGGCGCCAGGAAGATGGAAAATTAAATACTTACCATTCCAAAATTTCCTTTCCTGGCGCTTACTCCATGGCAGCATATGACCCGCCCAATACGGATGACTATTTCACTGGAATGGATTGGGGGGGGGGGGTCAAAATGTAAAACATATGGTTCTATCCGGGTTAATATTTGCCTCATAGTTTGCCGCCATGGAGTAAGCACCAGGAAAGGAAAATTTCAGAAAGGTAAGAATTTTTCTGTGTTTTTAACAGCTACAAACACAAAAAAAACACTCCTGATTTTGGTAAAGTTTTACAGCAGTGTGTTGTTTTTCCTGAAAGTGCTTGTTCTGTGGTTTCCATGTGACTCGTGATTCACCCATTCACCTCGGGAAAGCAAAAGTTGGGAATGTGTGGGTAACCAATCTTCTCTGAAAAATCCGGGGGTTAACAGAAATCTTTGGTAGATTTGTTGCAGCTGGAGTTCCCCTCCCATAATATCCCCAGACAAAACTCCCCGCTGGATGAGTGTAGAATAGCTGAAGTTAAAATGACACACACACGCTGTCATACTTCCTTTGTGATGCAGTACGTGATGCTAGGGAAGGTCTAGGACACACATCAGATTAAATGATCCTTATCTATTTTAAAGCTAAGCACGTCTTTGTATTCACTAGCTCAGTTCCAGGGAAAACGATTTATTTAAAGGGGCAGTCCAGGCAATGTCAATAATAAGGCAGTAAGGAGCTCACCTGAAGCCTGTCCCATGAGCTTCTCTATTTCCTGCAGCGTGCTGTACTGGGGATCCAAGGTTTCCTCCTAATTTCCTCTCCATTCATTAAAGGAAAACTCCCTTTTTTATATTTTTCCATATTGTTTTCCTCTTCTGGAATGTAAAATAAACATTTGTGTTAGGATTGTGTTCCATTTACTTATAGCATGTTGTGTCCATGTTTCCTATATTCCTCTGACTCTGTCTTGGCAAAGTGCAAGTGGCTTTTTTTACCATGATAATCTCTTTAATATACTTTCTTACTACAATTCTCAGAGGCCGATTCATTAATAGCGCCAGGTAGCGACAGATGAGCGACAGTAGCGTTATTTTCACAGCGCCCGCTAGTATTCGCTGTGCTTGGCCGTTGTTCGGCTGTTGACAGCGACTCAGTCGGTGTGCGGAAACGTTGAATACGGGGTTAGGAGTCGCTGTTTGACAGGTTCCGCGCTGTATGGGAGCGCATGACAGCGAACGGCTCCCAGCATATTCATTAACAAATCACACTCCAAAAATTCTCGCGCTGTGAAATGTTTGTTTAAACCCCAGAGCGCTGGCGGCGATGGGTTAAAAGTAGTTTTTTTAACCCCCAAACAACCATATTTTTAGAAAATAAAAAAAACATGTTTTTCAAAACATTTTGTAATATGAATACATTAATATCAGACCTGTAATATCAATTCTGCACAAATTAATTTTTTTTTTTTTTACCTTAAAAAAAATATCTAACATTGCAGAAGTGGTCACAGAATTTTTGACATTTAAAAAAAAAAATAAATAATAGCAATTAATTATGAATATTTAAAGATTGCTCCATTGAAATGCATTGGAGAGCGCCAGGTAGCGAGAGGTCATACCTGTCGCTGTTCAAGGTCGCTCGCTGGCGCTGTGGGGTGAGGCTGGAATAATGATGAATGATTCGCTATCTGGCGCTATCTCAGTCGCTAAGCAGGATCGGCTTGATAAATGTGTGATTGCGGAGGGGAGCCGGCGTTCTCGTGGCGGTGAGCGTCATTACCGTTCGCTCACCATTCGCTACCTGGCGCTATCCCTTGTTAAATAAGGGCCTCAGTATCCTTCCACTGTAAAGGTAAACTCGTTAGCAGCTTTGAATTGGAATTAAATTAGAGTAGAGGTGGTTGATACTCTTGTCTCTGCCTCAGATGAGTCAGGAAGTCTCTGATCTGTACTTTAAAGCAGACCAAAAGTAAAAAAGTAAGTTCAGTAAATTGCACCCCTAAAGGCCCACTCTGGTAATCCGTAACAAACTTTTTGAGAGGGTTTAACTCCATGCAGATGTTATGGAATAGCAGGCAGATTCTATGCTGCAAACCTTCATGGGAGCAGCCATCTTGCCACATACATGAATCTGAAACCCAACTTCACAGTTAAAATTGCCTTACATATTAGTGCAACCCTCTGTTATTTCTAGTAGAAAGCCATCAGCTGTGATGACTTGCTCTGTTGCACAGCTGAAAGAATTGTATCATTTTAGAAGATATACTGACTGAATGGTGTGCGGTAAATCCGCAGTGAACAGTGATAAAGAAACATTGTTGCAGCTTTCCCATCACATACACAATCTCTAGCAGCTGGTTAATCGGTGTGTGTGTGTTTATATACCATAATACACAAGCTGCCCATGTTTCTGAGGCATTTATCTCTCTGGTGTGGGCTGAGCAATTTGCTAAACTTTTTTTTTTACTTTTGGTCCTCTTTAAACATACCACGTTGATATACAGTGCTAAGGTAATGTACAATGTACCAAGGTGCCATGGGGCTGAGTCAGAGCCAGGTAAGAAAACCCACACCTTTTTTGGGAGAGAAAACTGCCATTCCCTTTCATTGTCTACCTTATGGCTGATTCAACAACCAGATGTAATTTTTCACCTGGTGTTGAATCAGCCCCAAAGTAGACAATGAAAGCTAATGTCAGTTTCCTCTCCTAAAAAGGAGCGAGAAATCTCACCTGGCTCTGATTCAACCCCATTGTTGCTAGGAAAAAACGTTTTATTTTTAACAACACAGAGTTGCAAATATATTAAAAAGAAAACAGATACGCTTAGCACATTGATTACATTATTTTGGCACACAATAATGCAGGTTTTTAAAAATGCCATCCAAAGGGAAATTACCCTTTAAATACTATGCTCCACATGTGGTTGCATGGCAACTCTATCCCTTATCCCACCCAGCGTGAATAGATTAAGCCACAGTGGTCGCGCTTGCCTCACTTATTCTGTATTGAGGGACAGGGGAGACCATGTTGTGACAGACTCTCTGCCTTTTGGATTTCACCACTATTCAATTGCCCACCGGGTCATTCATTGGATGCCCACTGTTCCTTTTTCTATACGGCCCATGGGACCCTACTTGGGCATATTGGATTTTAAAGGCACTGTTTCTGCCCCTTGGACTTTACATAGATTCATTACTTTCATTTTCTTAAGCATGTTCCAGACAATGTCATTGTGTTGTTGATTGTGTTACAGACTGTCATTGTGTTGTTGATTGTGTTACAGACTGTCATTGTGTTGTTGATTGTGTTACAGACTGTCATTGTGTTGTTGATTGTGTTACAGACTGCCATTGTGTTGCTGATTGTGTTACCGGCAGAGTTGAGGGATTGTGTGGCCTGCTCCCATTGGTCTGTAGGTTTGTCATGCAGTTCTCCATCAGGTCCACAGGGGAGGTCCCCTTGCATGGAGACTTGCATATAAGCCCAGGGTGGCACCAATAAAACAAGGTCATCTTCACCCTCAATACTGAGTTCCGTCTCTTATTGGGGGAAACGCTATATCGCCATTCACTAGCCCTTGTAAGAGCTGTTCCTGTTCCTCACGGATGACTCTGGAATTCCTGCAGCACCTCTCACCATTGGGAAAAGGACGTCTCTGGCGGGGAAGCCCTCCGGCGATAAAGGTTATCGCTACACATGTGAATCGAACTAAAGCATGCTTGTGGAAAATGGAAAGGAAAAGTAGGGGAAAATGTGGAGCCCTGCTATAGCTTCTACAGCAAGCTGCAGAAAATGAGATATGCTTCAGACAGACACCTTATTGCCATTGCCTGGACTGTCCCTTTAAAGAAAATTGTTTAATCATTTTTATAACTGCTCTTCTATTTTACCTGAAATAGTTTTCCTGCTTCCCTCTCAGTGACCGCTCCTAAGCTGGCCATATGAGGATGTGACACTTTCTAATTATAAGTATCTGCCTCCCAGTTCCTTTAATCTGCAGTAATGATTCAGCACAACTAGATTTGCTGATTTTTTTCATAAATACATTTTCAATGAAATGAAATTAATGTGGAGGTTGGGGCAGACATTCATCCCAGTGGTTGCCAGTGAATGAAGATGTGATCTCAGGAACCATTAAGTTTGATTGTTTCAGACTAGTACCAATCAGCTGCTGGGGAGAAATGTAGTAAATTGTTTTTGTAAATTTTTCTTCGGGCCTTTGAACACCAGTTTCCAGCAGGCCACTGTTAAAGCCACTGCAATATCAGGAGACCTGCCCCCAGACCAGGAGGAAGCCCCAGACCGGGGGACCATCTGAGGGACCACTATACTATAGCAAATGATAGAGGAGGCCCTAAGTCACCTGCCCCATATGCCAATGGATGGCTGGCCGAACCCCCTGGTCAATTACCACAGGAAAGGAAAGTTATAAGACTTTAATTCTGTCTTAGTTCTACCCAGGGCAGCTTCTAGGCACTGAGCCCAATATGGGAGGATGAAGGGCCTGTTTTATGGCATGAACCACTAATAGTGGTCCTAACTCATCTGCAGAAAATAGGATTGCTGAGATAAAGTCACCCCAAATTGCCTTGGCTCCCAGGGTGATCACCCTTCTTGCCCTCCCGTAGAAACAGTCCTGGTTCTACCTAACAACCCATGTTATGTTTTTGGACAGTAGCACCCCTGGATAAAGTGTATCCAGACAAAGCAGAATATTCAGCCCTCCATGGGGAATTTACCAGCCATTAGTATCACTTGTAATGGTGGTGGGTGTTACAGAAAAACATATGCCTAACTAAGCAGTGTCCATGTCTAAAGAGGAAATTTGTCCTATTTATAGTCGGCCTTTTATCATTCAAGTGTTATCATGCTGTGTTGTGTATTTTTGTTTAACTGTTAAACAGGCAAGAAAGGCTCTTTTGAATGGCAGCTTACAGGGAAAGGGTAGCAGGCCATAAATGAATAGGCTTGTGTGTACTGCTTTGGGTCATTTGCCTAAATACATGCCAAGTGGTCACGTGCAGTTGCAAACCATCTTCGTGTCCACAAAGAGCCTAGACCGATCCTGGATCCAAGGGCAGACTGGTCACAGCAAGCACAGAGAGAATTGTCAGTGGACCACACTGCTTTAGGGGAGATTAGGCTGGGTGCAGACCCCAGCAAGCAGCCCACCGGACCCAGAGCCTGTGCTGGAGTTTGCTCATTCCTCTTCTAACTCTCCCTCCATTCTCTGCCTCCCAAATCTCCCCCTCAATCTCAACCAGGCCCCTACACACAAGATACCCTGCAATATACTCAGCATCATGGGTGGCGGGGGGGGGGGGGGGGGGCGCCCCTGCCATAATTTTAGTGCCATTGCTTAAATTATTACCTTATCTGTCAGTGCAATGCTATAGCTAATGAACGCATTTGTTGACCACCTAGGAAGCGCATTGAGGATGGGGCCCAACAGCCTATAGTCTGTCCAGGGCTAGTAAAATCCCAGACTGATTCTTGCCCACCCCTGCCTGGATCTAATACATTTTCCACCCACCAATATCCTAAAGCCCAACTTCTGAGATGACAAAACATTTTCTATTTTGGGTTCTAGGTCTAGCCATGACCCCCCCCCCCCCCCGCCGTCCCATGCTGTATAGTAGCCTAGTTGCTGCAGCATCCCTACTCCCTCCTCAAAGTTGAGTGTACACCAAATCTTTATGCTCCGTCGAAAAGGGTTTCAGATGGACCCAGAGACTTTTAGATCAATTCAAGAGGAACATGTTTTGTGCTTATCACCGATGTTTGTTCTATTTGATACTAATTAATTTTAATGGTATGCACCTCCACACAAAGAGTAAAAGGAAGCTCAAAAAAAGGCAAAAAACAAAAACACTGCTTTGATGGCCAGTTCACCGCTCTCCCAGGAACCAGTTGAAACCTGGTTGGCCACTGGCCATAATGTGTAGCACAGACCTGATTTTACCCTTTTGCAGGATATCTTGAATCAGGATGCACTTGTGTGAGTGTACTTTCAGTCATTTTGACTGCATCTCTGCCTTGACATCCATGAGCATCATTTGAAACAAATAGTGGTAATGAGCACAAAACATGTTTCTCTTGGTTTGCACATCACAGATTAAACTGGTTCTAAGTCTTCCCCACTCTATCCAAACCATAAACCAGATCCGCTTTAAGCAAACTTTGTGTCTCTCAGGAAGGATTAAAGTCATTCTGCAGGTGGGGAAGAAACGCTATACTCACATATAATCCCCTGTAGGCCATTGCTACTTCACCTACTGGCATGCCTGATCCAGTCCTGCACCATATGCTTAGCCGTCGACATTTCAGAAGCATGCCATCGTCACAGAAACTACAGTCCACTATCCTCCATTCATGACAATGGAGGGTGCATGCCATAGTGCCTGTGAGGAATAGAGTAGGGCAGTCAACGGGCGTTGAATTGATGCGAGCAGTTGCCCAATGGCGGCTGCTGCGCGGGTGGTGCGGCGATCACCTGTGGGGGAATTAAACCTGTCTGCAGAATTACTTTAATATCCACAATCACAAACAGCAAAGAGAATTACAATGGTTATAATAACTGTATTTGTCGCCCCATAAGCCCGTAACCCCTCCTTTTCCTCGTGGTTGTGCTGCATCTGATCATCCTCCCACAGACACAGCAGGCGCAGGAGTGCCAGGTAAGGTGAGTGGACAGGGTGGGGGCATGGCCTTCCTCCATATTCTGGCTAGGGTAAGAAGTTTTTTTCCCCCTGCCTCAGCGTGGTAAATTGGGAAGGGGGGGATCAAACACACTTACTTGTTATTGGGGTTAATCTGCACGCTGCCTGTTATAGGTGGATGGGGAAGGGGGGATACTGCACACTGCTTGTTATTGGGGATTGGGGGGGGTCTACCACACTGCCTGTTATAGGAGAGTTGGGGGTATTTTGCCTACTGCTTTTAAGGGGGATGTAGGATTCTACATGCTGCTAGTTATAGGGGAAGGGGGGACTCTGCATGCTGCTTGTTAAAGGGGGATGTGGGAGAGGGGATTCAGCATGCTGCTATTATTGGGGATTGTGGGGGGGATCTGCCACACTGCCTGTTAATAGAAGAGTTGGGGGGTTCTGGACACTGCATGTTATGGGGTGTTTAGGGGGATTATACACCCTGCATGTTATAGGATGATTGGCGGGAATTTGGCACGCTGCCTGTTATGGGGCGATTGGGAGGATTCTACACATTGCATGTTGTGGGGTGATTGGAGGATTCTGCCATGTACTGTTATTAGGTTCTTGAGTGTGTGTTGGGGGGGTATTTTAGCTCACCATTTGGCTCTGACTGTTTGTTTTCATATTTTCCTCTTCCAAACCTTAAAAAGACATGTCCATTTAGGGTGTTGGGGTAGGGGAAGTTAATTATTAATAGTAACTATTAACGTTATTTTCTTCTAAAAGAGCATCTAATCCTTTTTTGAAGCTGTCAGCAGTTGATGCTGTAACAAGCTTCTGTGGGAGGCTATTCCACAGATTTATAGTTCTTATGGTAAAAATTGATCGTCATCTCCGGAGATTGCCTCCTTGTCCTTTCAGAGGATTTTACCTGAAATAGCGTTTATCCATTTTTCTTGTATTGCCTATTTATATATTTATACAAGGTAATCATGTTCCCCCTCAGTTGTCTACTCTCAAGACTAAACAGATTTAATTCTCGTAATCTTTCCTCATAACTAAGATTCTTCATTCTTCTTATTAGTTTGGTGGCTCTCCTCTGCACCCTTTCAGAGCGTCCTTTCTATGAACGAGTGCCCAGAACTGGACGGCATATTCCAGGTGAGGGCGTACCAGTGCCTTGTAAAGAGGCAAAATTACATCCCTATCCCGTGATTCCATGCAAGGTTGATCCTTCTCAACAAGTGATTCTCCCAGTTTTACTCTACCAAGGACATATGTGGCCTTCAGGTTATTAGACCCCAAGTGCATGACTTTATATTTCACCAAACGGAGTGGGTCCTATAAACCTTCCTTTCCTAGAAGTAGGAGTGGTTCCTCTAGGCCCTCTAAATGAGTCCTTGCAAAAAAAAATTATATTCCTGAAATCCCTACGCTTAGTTGAAAAAGACTTATTTCTGTCAGCAAACCTGTCTCCTTCTCTAGTTCTGGGTCAAAGAGTAATTCCCTGTAAGGGGGCATGACACACAGGTGCAACTTTGAACCTGTATCCCCTGACCAAGTACGCAGCCACAAAGTCCTACATACTGAATTGGTAAGGGCCATGGCCCGCTCCAAAAACCTCACCGATTCTGCCATGGCATCAGACAAAAAAGATCCCTGGCAACACAAGTAGAGGCTAGAATCGGTTTGAGAGTACAAGATTCAGCTTGCCATGCTTTCTTCAAGAAAGAAACCATATTCTTGTCTAAGGGATCTTTGAGAATACCAGAGTCCTCAAAGAATAAATCCACCCGCTTGGAGACCTTAGAAAGGGGGACATCCAGTTTGGGGCATTTATCCCAAATATGTGAGTCTTCCTCAATTAACAGATAATGCCTCTTTGCCTCTGAGTCCCTGGTCTATAAACCTTCTTAACTGGATCATTCCACTCATTAAGGATAGCCTCCTATGAATGGGGAAGGTCATAGGGGAATCAGGAACAAAATCGGGATAGAAACCATCATGTTTAGACTCCTATCCTCGATCCCCATAGAATGATAACCCATATGCAGGAGATATGGTAAATTCTCTGGAGGAAAAAGGAATTTCACTGGTGAAACTAAATCAGAACCTGAACAAGGGCCCTCCTCCTCCTCAGGGGAGGTATCAGAGACCTCTGACTCCTGCCTTCTAGAAAAAAGGGGGGTCTAGGGGATGCCCAACAAAATCCTTACATTCATCCGAGCCCCATGGGGTCCTAAAATTTTCAAAGGAAGAAGAAAGATGATCCTTCAGAACTCTCATATCCATCATGCTGGGCTGATGTTACTCACGACCTTATCGGTACAGGGCTTGCAAAGAGGCTTCCTATAGGAATCTAGTGGCTTGATTTCACATATCGGGCATCTCCTACGTTTATCCTTAGACTTGGAGCCAGTTTTAGTCTTGGACACTTCCTTAGAGGGCTTTGTGTAAAATACAAAAAAAGGAGTAGTAGACTGTGAGGATCCTATGTGACCTTCCAAACACATAATAATTCAAAGTAGCCCTTAAAACTGCAAGAGCATGCCCATAAATAAAAAAGGGACTTACCAGAGCAGGCCTGGACCGCTTCTTCTCAGACTGAGCAACCGTTAGTTTGCAATGAAATTGGATCAATCGGGTTGGAAGGATGTTGATCTGCAGCAAAGTCTCCCATAGTAGATAATAGAGGAATAGGGACATGCAAGTATTCCCCTGCCTGATCCGCAATTCTGAAGTCTGGTGTGGGGTAGAGGTACCCCCACCAAGCTCAATAAATAGGCAAAAAGGGAGGTTCCTAATTGCTGAGTCTTTTTATCCCTCTAAGGTAAAATGAGAGGGAGGCCAGAAAAAGACACTTAAGATTAGCAGAGTGTTTCGCCTTTAAGCCAGGAGCACGTGCATTAGCTTGGTCTCGCAGCAGCATCACTGACATCATAGAGCGCTGCCGGGTGGAATCTCCCCCCTTGCAGCAGATCCCTCCCCCCTTCCATCAGGCTAGAAAAGGCGCACGCATACACATAAGCTTGGCCTCCGGTGAGCTCCACAGACCCACACCAGTGGACGAGAAACACAATGCAGCCCGAATGCCGCAGTCATACATCCCGCCAGAGCCAGACCGTTAGCATACTTGGTCTGAGGCTAGTGCTGACGCTCCCCTGCTGGCTATGAGTCAGGTATAGGGGAATTTGGCCTGTCCCCTGGGTCCCGTAATTTAGGAGTTGGTGGTCAGGCTCCTACCTTAGGCAGGAACATGTAAAGAACTGAGGTCTGGAGGAGGAGCTAAATCTTTTGTGTATTCTGGTGTTCATGTGTTCCTACCTTGGGGCAAAGCCTTAATTTCTCAATTGGATGCTGCCCTAAGGATGTTTTGAGAAAATAGAGACTTTACTTTTAATTTGATTCCTATGTCATTTATAAACAAGTTTAATAATAGTGGGCCCATCAATGAACCCTGGGGTCCACCGCTTACAACCAGTAACCATTCAGAGTAGGTATCATTAACCACAACTCTCTGCACACGATCCTTCAGCTAGTTTTCAATCCAGTTACAAACTGGACTTTCTAATCCTGAAGACCTCAATTTCCCAAATAAGCGTCTATGAGGGACAGCTGCCCCTCTGTCCAGGCTTCTACCCACCTCCTCATAGAAGCCAATCAGGTTAAATATTTGTGTATGTGGTTATTAGCTCCTCAAGCAATTTTCCCACAATGGATGTTTAACTTACAGGTCTGTAATTGCCCTGAGAAGACCTAGAGCCCTTTTTTAAAATGGGCACCACATTTGCCTTGCGCCAGTCCCTTGCCTATATACCAGTTATTAGTGAGTCTTTAAAGATCAAGAACAGAAGTGATGAGATAACGGAACTGAGTTCTTTGAGAACTCTTGGGTGAAGTCCATCTGGTCCTGCAGTCTTATTCATATTTAAATTATTTAGTCTTTCTTGGATGATATACCTGTTTAGCTTGTTGAGTATTATACTTGGGCTATTGCTATCAGCGGCATCACCTGTGTTGGCTCCTTGCTCCTCTCTTGTGTACACAGAGCTAAAGAATCCGTTCAACAACTCCGCCTTCTCTTCATCCCCAGTTTTCTTTAAATTTATATATTTAAAAAAACGTTTAGGGTTTATTTTGCTTTCTTTGGCCACATCTCTTTCACTTTGTGCTTTTGACAACCTTATTTCTTTCTTACATGGTTTATTCACTATGAGGGGTTTAATGAGGGGTTTAATTTAGCTGCTTATAGTTACCCATAGGAATACATTTTACAACATTGGTACTCACAATTTATTTAAAGCACTTATTCCTCAACAGATGCTCCCAGTCTATGTCCTGGAGTGCAGCTCTGAGCCTGGGGAAGTTGGCCTTCCTGTGTTGCTACCCCACTTAATGCCTGCTCAGTGAGCAGAAGGCCCTTTTCCATATTTCCATATTTACCCTCAGTGTTGCGCCTCCAGATCTCTAACTGCAGCTTCCAAGGTTGCAACATGCTCACATTTAACACAGCGGTAATTGTGCACTGAAGTAGACCTCGAATGTTGCCAGCCATCATCCCAGTTACAAAAACAGCAGTGAACACGTGCTTACAATTGCAGAAACTTTAGCTTTTAACTTCTTATTTTAGCTCTATAACACTTAGGCAATAAACTTAAAGTCCCCCAATATAAAGTCCCTTAATGAAAAGTCCCCTCACTTATAATACAACCTCACTTGAAAATACAACCAGAAATTGCAAAAGCTTCTAAACTTGCTATAAACAATCTTATCTATAGCAAAGAAATACTTCCCTTCACCAGTGTCAGTCTATGGCTAGTCTGGCCAACAGACAGAATTATGGTATTATGGAATATGCTATACGGTATGTCCTATGCAGTCAAAAAATGCTTCTGCCCGACTGACCTGCCAATATCAGTACCTAAAGTGGATCAAAACCCCCCAATACAACTCAATCTGTTTTGCTCCCCCACCCCAGGTACATTTGGATGTTTTCTGCCCTCAGTGCTGCTTGGTATTCCAGGTATAGTGATTTTGTTTTCCCCAGGAATAGTGCTAGAAGAAAGGTAAGTGCCAAAAGAAAATTTAATTTTCTCTTAATTTTTTCCCCAATTTTGCCTTTGAAGCCAAAATCGTTTGCAAAATTTAGCAAAATGTAACTTATTCTGCCCTGTGTTCTGCACCAGCTCTATACAAATTATGTCAGTGGGCATTTGGAGTGAATCGGGACAGACAGGTGAGACGGGAAGAGCTGAGGTGGGCCCTGTTTTAGGAATTGGCACTGCAAGAAGGTTATCTACCGTATTTGCTGGCGTATAAGACGACTGGGGGTATAAGACGACCCCCCAACATTTCCACTCAAAATATAGAATTTGTTATATACTCGCCGTATAAGACTACTCCCTCTTCTGCACACCTTCCACACACCAAATAAACAACAACCAAATAAACAACAACCAAAAAAACAACCTGAGCATGTTGGCAGGGCTCACCTGAGTAAAGTGTCATGGCGACATCCATTCCTCTCCTCTGTGCTGGAAGCAGAAAGCCATTTAGCTGTCCTTGGGTCACCTCCACTCAAATCCCATCTACCAATAGGAAGAGGCAACAGCCCGGCCACGCTGTCTACTGGGATAGGGAGTGGGGGCGGCGAGAGCAACCCCTGCGGAGGATGCATAGCTGCATGGTTCTTTGTGCAGAGCACCACCTGCAAACAACCCCCTGACCAGTGGTCTACAGCAGGGGTACTCAAGTACTTTTAGTCGAGGTCCGTTTAACGGGGTCTGCGCCAAGTTAAAGGTCCGTGGAGGGGGGGGGGGGGGGTGTTATAGATGAAATCAGCGCATCAGAGAGATATATATCCTCATGAGCAGAACTAAAAAATGGCTGTGCACCCCCTCCCCAAACAGTATCTGTATTGGGCACTGAGACATCTTTTTTTTAGTTTGGCCCTGTGGAACCTACAGCTCTGGTAACAGGGGTGGGTTGACAGGGGCAGCTCTGAAACAAGAGGGATGGATGGGAGCAGAGCTAGGTATAAGTGGGATGGATGAGACAGAGTTGGGAATAAGAGGGATGGATGGGGATAAGAGGGATGGATGGTGGATAAGGGGGGTGGATGGAGGCAGTCCTGGGAATACGAGGAATGGATGGGGAAAGAGCTGGGAATAACAGGAATGGATGGGGCAGAGCTGGGAAAAAAGAGATGGGCTAGAGCTAAGAAAAGAGAGTTGAAGCGAGGAAAGGTGAGTTTTTACAGTTGCCCGGGGTGGGGGGGTTCACACAGTGGGGGCATCCCGATTCAGGATGCCCCAGGGAAAAGCTGACTGGCGATAAAAGGCGCGTTCAGCCATCTGCAACTATCCCAGGAGGCTGAGCGATGCACAATCATAAACGTCCTGCTTCATGCACTGTTTTATATCCGCTGGGCAGCTGCAAACAGAACTATGCAGGGCCAAACTAATACATAGTCCTGCTTGTTGCTGCCCGGAGGATATTAAGCAGTGCCCGCTGCCTTCCCTCCCCATCTCCGGCCCCGCGCGCTGCCTTCCCTCCCGGCCGCCGGCGACGATATCCACCGACACTCGTCTCTGCTCCCACCCACCTGGCCATGGGGTCCGGAATCCTAGCGTCCGCGGTCCGCGGGTTGAATACCCCTGCCTTAGAGGGAACAGTGCCGTGCACCCGGCGTATAAGACGACCCCCCACCTGTAAGCATGTTTTTCAGGGGCAGAAAGTCGTCTTATACGCCGACAAATACGGTAATTCTTTGCTTTCTACTTTACACTATGCAACACACATTTTTATTAATGAAGACTGGGAGACAGCCCCGATGTGTGTTGGCTTGGGATGCCCCCTACTATTTAAGAACGCTTTAGGTTGAAGTGGGAGAGGGTTCCTGGAATGGAGTACACTGTACAGGGGTCTTTCCTTGGCCTGGGGTCAGGGGATATACGGGTAATCACTCAGGTTACAGTAAGGCAGGATTCTCGATGAGTCCAGGTCTTCTTGAAGGTGACAAAAAATGGCAGCTGGAGTCTGAAAACATTTCAGACAGGTTCTTTTTTTTACTGAAGTAGGCAGGACAAAGCTTTTAATGGTCACTGGCACACCAGGTCCTACAGAACCTGAACTCTAAGTTGTTCCTCGCCGATCTCACCCTCCATGTTTCCATCCTAGCTTGTCCCCCCCCCCCCCCTCCTCGCCTGGCCATGGGAAGCATCACTCTCTGCCTTTTTCCGTCATGCCTTCCCAAGGGGGTACATCATTTCTCCTTCTCTAAAGCAACCAACCAATCAGACGACTCCGTGGCTCACAATAATGTTGCCACTTATATCTGAAACTGTTAATTTCTCATCCAATGCTGCCCTCAAGTGGCCAAACCATGTAACTACACTCACAACTCAATTATCTAAATTGTTCTCAAATTGTTATATGTCTCCCAACCTTACATCATGCTATTTTTTAAACAGATACCCCATCACATGGTTACACTAACTGAGCCATAAGTAATGAGCAGTAGGCAAATTCTAACATGCTGTGTAACTTTGCAGATATATCTACATGGCTAATCCCCAGATAGTTGTGAGGGCCAAACTACTTTAACCACAGCCTGCAAATGAAAGTCTTCACTACTCATGATGAACATCAAAATATAAAGTGGACTAAAATCCATTTTACATCAACTGGGCATTGGTCCATGCAATGCTGATTTCTCATGGTCCCCCCGTTTATACACTGCCGCCAGCCCAAGATTTCCTGACCTGCTCAGCTCTGTGATTGGCCATCAGCAGTCACAAGGTCCAGGTTTCTCTTTGGCGCTTCTTTACCCCCGAGGAAAATCTGGACCTTGTGACCGCTCCCTATAAAAGAGCTGAGTCAGCTGAATATGCCAGGGCTGAGCAGCCTGACAAACATAGGCAGCATGTGTCTGCTTACAAAGCTGCCGTGCTGTGTTACATAAATCAAAAGCCCTTTCAGTTGTGTACCTGCCTATACCTGACACACACACTGTACATAAAAGCTTTGTGAGCAGATGTGCTATCTCCTCTCCCTCTCCAGCAAACTTCAAGCATATTTTTTTTTATGAATAAGTTATATTAGTCAAAAATTCCTTTGTTACAGCCTATCATATAACAGCATTTCATTTTCTATAGTTGTGCAATGTAAGAGTATTGTTACGATAGAGTTCCCTTGAAGACAGTATTGCACAGCCTTTCCTCTTTGTGGTTACCTAATGGCCTTTTATGTGTTATTTTTTTAGCTTGTATGTCACACAGGCCCTTTATGCAAATTGGAGAAACATTTGTGCCACACAACACCTAAATGTGGAGCACAAACAGTTTAAACACAGACGATTCAAAATGTAACTGACTGAAAATGCCCAAATTGTATTAAAAATCTCTCTATCATTAAAGAGGAACTTTGTAGGCTCTGGAGTCTAAAAAAACTCCAGCGCCATTCGAGTTCCACTGTTTGGGGCATCCCGAATTGGGATGCCTCTCTATGTAAACCGCCCCGGAAGACTCAATACACTCACCTTCTCCCAGAGCCCTCGACACGTCTCTGCACCGCGGCCGCATCCCCGCTCACCTTTAGCTGTGCATGCACCCACGCTCGGCCTTTCTGAATGGGCGGCATGGACATGCTCTGACTAGAAGATGAGCAGGGGGATGCAGCTGGTGGTGCATTCAGCTCCTTTCAGACCTGCTCGGCTGCTTAGCCATCTAAGCGGCTTAGCCATCAGTGCACTAATTGGCTAAGCAAGCCACTCAGCCAATCAGCGTACTCGTTCTCGCCTGAGTCTGTGCTGTGGGAGCAGCAGGAAGGTGAGTGTATGGGGGCAACCTGAAGGGGGCTCACACAGCAGGGCATCCCAATTCGGGATGCCACCGGATAGATGAACACTCTCAAAGAGTCAAAATTGTGTGTGTTCCTCTTCAAAGGCTCTTTGTAGGGCATTTCCCTTTATTTTTTCTGGATATTTGTATGGAGGCGAAAGTGAAAATAATATAAATAAGCTGTTTCCTGGTTTCCTGTCATATAGAGTTCCACGAACAGGGGAGGGCTGGCCATATGGAGACCCAGGACAATGCCGGTGGGCTGCAATGCTTTTGGGCGAGTTGGGCTGCTGCTTTTCACACCCACATTCAAACCCTCTCCCCTGTCTACCTCTCAGCCCCCTGTACCCAAAGGCCAAGGAACCTCAGCCCCGAATGCTATAGCCCTGGCATCATGGTTGGTGGGGGGGAAGTCCTCAGCAGAGATGTCTCAGGCCAACCTGGGGATGGTCAAATCCAGGGCTGATTTTTGATCCCAATCCACCACTGTCCACGAGGAATTCAATATCTGGGTTAGGGTCCATAGAGATGCCAGAAGGGCTTAGTTCTGCTTTAAGGTGTTTATAATAAGATGTGAATGTGACTTGTTTCATTTATGTTGTGCTGTGGTGGTACATACTTCACAATATCGCTACATTTTGCCAACAAGTGAATTGCAAGAGAACTTTTAGATCTCTTCCTAGATGTGTGGAGCCATTTGTATGGCTGACTGGAGGTTCCTCCAAACAGTTTTATAGTAGCCAACTCATCCCTCATCCCTTGAAGTGAATCAGATACAATAAGACTATTAAACACTGAAACAGCTGATTCAAATTATACCATGTGAACACAAATCGGATAAATAAGGTGAAGGAACAGTAATGTTGGGATCCCCTGACTGGATGGGCCGTAAAGATCTCTGCAACTCGCTGTAGTTACGTCCCTGGAGGTCCATTTCAAGCTTCTTATTTTGAAGGAATACATGGAAAGCTGCCGTTTCGTTGTAGAGCTTTATTCTCTCGTTCATGGAAGTTCAAGCAATCATAGGTATATATTTTTATTAAAAAAAATGCATTTAAACTTTATTTATCAGCAATCCCAACCAGTGTCATTTAAAGGTATAGCTCCTGGCAACAAATTCAGATTCCTGTTTTGTGCAAAAGGAAACCAGGAGCGTAATTGGTTAGACTATCCTTAGAAACTATTTTGCTTGCCTAATATTTTAGAGTTGAAATATCTAAACCACATGCAAAATATTTGCTGGAGAAGCACCAAGCACAGAAATAACTACAGCTATGTGTACTAAGAGCCTGAAGCTGTTGTTGGTAAATGTGCAGGCATGGAGGAAAAATTTGGGAAAATCCCAAAGATACATCAATTAGCGGGGGTGGGGATGTAACAAAACTCCCAGCAAGCAGTGGGATTTCCTTATCATTCCAGTGTGTGTCTGAACAAATCTTCCCTGTTTTAACTGATCTGGAGATCTTCAAGGATTGTTTTGCTGCTGATCTTATTGTTTTATGAGCAAACCTTAAAGATTATAGCAATGGCAATTGGTACTATCTTGTTCTTTACTCTGTTTAGTTAAAAACAGTCAACTGTTGGTTTGATAACAGATAAAGGAATTTGTTCTTTACCAGGAAGGGTGGGAACTTAAACAGCTCAAGTACATGGCGTAGTAGACGGATAGCGTTATCCGCTCCGGATGCTCTTTCCCTGGCAGCATTTCCCAGAGTGTGACATGTATCACTGCTCGGACCTACTCCATAAATGGCCAAATGCATCTGCTCAGGATTTCAACCATCCTTGTATAATGGATTTGTAACACTTTCATAACGTATCAAATATGACGTGTCACAACAGTCTTAACCACCTGACTTACTGATTTACAAGGGTGTATCCACAGCCATAGCAGACTATGCAGACTTTGATATAATTTGTCCATAATTTGTCATTATCCCACTATATTTCTGTATTTGATCAATGCTTTAGAATTATGAATATTCCGGTACTAGAATAACTTAGTCAATAACTTAGTCAATAACTGAATTGCCTTTCCTTTGAAAGTCCAATTTGGGACACCAGGAATTATCTGGTCTAATTGCTCCATCGTGGGCACCCCAATTTAGGATGCCCTGCTGTGTGAAACCCCCCAGGTCGCCCAGTCTAACTTACTTTTTCCTGATCCTATGGCGCATTCACAGCCTCTCGTCCAATCATCGCACTCAGATCCTCTCACATTAACTCGTCTATGCTCGTCTAAGACTCATTCACTCAGTCAAGTCTAGCCAGGCGGAGGATACAGGCGCCGACATCTTGGCTCAGTAGCATCACATACTAAGGAGAGGGGTCATAAGTGCAGGGGAGCGGGGTTATAGCAGTGCTTTGCACAGACAGAGCAGAGCTGGGGGTCAGGAAAAGGTCAGCAATCCCAGAATGCAAAGCGACACAGTCAGAAGACACTTCCTGTTTGCAGGCTGCCGGCACCTCCATGGGCCGCCATCTTGGATATTTAAAGTCTCAGAAAATACAATAGATGCAGGTAGGAAGATTTTTAAGGTGAGCAATCTGTATGTACAGCGTGGGGGACACATATAAGATAGACTCTTATTTAGGGTGAAGGTCTGCTTTAAGGTTCTCATTTACCAATATAGAGGTGGCCTCTCCTGCAGTATCCCCCTCCAGTGTTTATCTCCCCCACAACAGATCCCTCTTATAGCCCCTGCAACTTAAATCTGGTTGCTGCACCTAGAAGCCACGTCCCAACACACACACACACACACACATATAAATGTTTGGAGGGTAACCCCACACAAGTTTTGGTCTCCCTCCCTGGAAGAGATTATCCAGATTCCTCTACACACTGGTGTCTACCCCATCCCCAAGTCAGAGTGGCCTCTTCTACAGCTCCCCCACATGGCCTCCATGATATACCCCCCCAGTGGTGGGCTCATCAATCTGGGGCCCCATGCAAAGTTGTGTCTGGAGGCCCTGATCAAAGACAAATTTTGCATAGCGAAATGCAATATAAATGCACCTGGTTGGGATGTAGTTATGGCCTGCCTATGCACTGTGGGAGCATGAGCAAACCCAGCGAGTTTCACACGGAGGGGCATCCTTGGCATTGTCTGTCCATGGTATAGAGAATTGTCCGGGAATTGCCATATGGCCGTCCAATTCCTACTCCCTGTGGCTTCCCAAACTAGGATGCCGCACTGTGTGAAACCCTGTTAAATCGCCGCACCCACTCACCTAATCTCGTTCCAATGTTGCATGTGCAGGTCATGGCCTCACTATACCTATATCTAGGTGCATACTCAGGGCAACCATTTGTGAATGCAGCTAGAGGTGAGCGGGGATGCAACCAGGGGCCTGCTCTGTACCATTCAGCTCACTAGCTGCTGTGAACTCATGTTCTTGCATAAGTGAATGGAGCTAAGCGCACTGATTTTGCAGCAACTCACGTAAGTGTACAATGGCTTCCTATCTGCTGCACACGCTGCATTGTGTTGAACCACACTCCTCACTCACCGCAGGCCGCCCACCAAGTGCCGTTATTTATTTATTTTTTTGAACAAAAAGTTGCCACTGATTTGACCCTCCCTCTGAGGGCCCCATTGCACAAGCTTAGCTACCCCCACAGGCTGATTTACCCACAACAGATCATCCTGTGTACCCAGCAGTGTCATCTAGGTTAACTCCCTTTTTGGCAGGTTTTTGATGTTCTGACTTATTGTTTTCCTCTTTTGTAATGTAAAATAATAATTTGTGTTAGGACTGTGTCCCAAGACCTGTGATTTACTTATCAGCATGCTGTCTGTTAATCCTGGGAGTTAGCATATGATGGCAATAATGCCTGTGCACCCAGGCTGAGGGCTGGTCAGAAGGGGAAGGTTCAGCCCCATCCAGTCCAGCTGCTGACTGACTTCCCCAGAATCTCAAGCTGTGGAGAGACACCTGCTGGCGGCCAGGTATAGCGAATCGGTGGTCCCGAGAGGCAGCGCCACTAGCAGGTGAACCGGTGGATCTTTAGGTTTCCGGGTTGTGGCTCCCAGACCTCACATTAAGGGTAGCTACAGGGACTTCTCTTATTCTATGATTCTTTTTCCTCTCACAATATTTTTATGTTTTTATTGAAAAAAAAAAAGAATTAGTAACAGTACAAGAAAAAGAGTGATACCACAACTATCACACAAGCCACGTTCTACAAAAGAGCAATTAACATCATAGTCCTTAAATTCCTCTTAGGATATCGAGCAACAGCTGGGAGAGGGGTGGTTGTCGAAGCCTGTCAGCTGATCGCACACAGGGTGTACATCTGCCCACACTCATCCCAGGCTTGCCCGATGGGTCCAGAATACCTAGGATACCCGTCCAAGGGCTATAAAAGCCCCTCTGCCTAGACTTTATTACGGGACGAGTGCATTCTATCCTGCTAAACGTGGCACGGGTGGTACATTATAGAAAAGAAAAAGAAACAGAACTGGGAACGGGTAACAGACCAACAAAGTGGAGGAAAACACAGAAGTAGGAAGAGGGGGGGAAGAGGGGAATGGTGGGAACGAAGGTGAGGGGCAGGAGAAGACAGCAATTGGTGGAGGCAGACTCGGCGAACGCCATCCCACACAGGAGGGCCACACAGTACCTTCCTGTCACTCTCCGCAATGAAACCCACCCTTAGACTAACTAAAAGATAAGAGCAGTGTTTGGAACTCAGGGGAGCATAGGGACATTATCCAAACCGTGGAAATAGTGGTGAATTTCTGCCTCCCATTTTCGTTGCCCTCTAGGACCAGCTCCTCCATTCTCATAATGTTTTCCATCTCCTGAACCCACTCCAGTACGCCAGGAGCAGTCTGAGAACGCCAGTGTCGGGGGATCACCAATCTGGTTGCAGTGAGAACATGTATAAGCAACCCCTTCTTTGTGGCGGAGGCCGATCTGGGCACCACAGACAAGAGAACAACCTGAGGGTCATTAGGGATGCTCTCCATGGTGAGAAATTATATACCGAGAGCACCTGATCCCAAAACCTGTTCACATTGGGCATGCCCACCAAATGTGAAGCATTGTGACCTCTGCGTTTCCACAACGCCAGCAAGCATCCGACTTGGCCCCCCCAAACCTGACAAGGTCCACCGGGCACCTGTACCAATGGGTCAAAATCTTATATTTTTTCTCCTGTGCCCTGCATGCCATGAAGAGTTTGTGGGTTAATATGAAGGATTTCTCTCAGTCTCCCTCTCCCAGCTCCCGACCCAGTTCCAACTCCCACCTCTCAACAAACCCAGTATTCTCTGTGGAATCTCCATCTGACTGTAGCACCTGGTATATAAGTGAGAGGGTGTGGGAGGGTGCAGCGTCTGATTTCAGGACTCTCTCTAAGGGGGTCAGGGCCCAGGAAAGAGATGATACTGAAACGCAAGTGCCAAGGTAGGTAATAAGCTGTCAGTGTAAGAACCAAGATAATCTCTCTCCCGGACCCTGGATCTGAAGATCCTGCAGGCTTGGGGGGCGACCATCTTGAAGGATTTCTCCAAGGCTGGTTTCCTGCGCTTTTTCCCAAATTAAAAATGTACGTACCCCCATACTTGGAGGAAATATGTGTCTTCGGTCTCAGTGGTGGGTCTTTCCACGGGAGTGCTGTGAGGTTTAAGGGAGGTGTACTATTCTCTAACGACACCCAAAGCTTTTTCGCTTTTTGAATAAACCAATCGTCCATTTTTAGAATATTTATTCATCCCAACCAGGAGTATTGGGATTTATTGTACGTTTTGAGGTTCTCTAAGGTTTTATAAAGGAGTGGGACAGTTCAGCCTGTATAGTTTACTCAGATCTGCAGGGAGCTGTATTCCAAGATACCTAATGGACTCCCTCTGTCACTTAAAGGGGAAGTTTGATTGCACAAGCTGACATGCTTTGTTAGACAAAGAGATGTTTAGTGCTTCTGTCTTTGTAAGATTGACTTTATTGACTAAAATGCTGAGGTGGCTGAATCTGTCATATTCCTTAATTACAGAGGGCAGTCTGCAAACAGGGAGATCTTGTATTCCCTTCCTCCACAGGGGATCCCCTTAATTGAGGGGTTGGCTCTCAGGGCCTGAGCAAGGTGCTTCATGACGATCATGTATAATAGTGGGGACAGGGGGCACCCCTGTCGCGCTCCATTGTTGATGCGGAAGGGAGGGGACAAAAGCCCATTCACCCTGACTCTGGCCGTGGGTTTGCAGTATAGGGCCATGATCTTCCCAAGTAAATCAGGGCCTATCCCTACCTGCATAAGCGCCGCCCGCAGAAATCTCCAATGGACCCTGTCGAAGGCCTTTTCGGTGCCCACCGAGAGCAAACAGGACGGGAGCGTCTGGGACTGGGCATGCTGCATAAGCATAACTGTTTTTAATGTGTTGTCTCTAGCTTCCCTTCCCATCACAAATCCCACCTGGTCCTTATCTATGATCTCTGCCAGGGGCCCCTGCAGCCTTTTAGCTATGAAAGAGCTTAAAGTCCACGTTTATCAGGGATATCGGGCAGTAGTTCCCCACCACTGTCTTGTCCTTGTTGGGTTTCGGGATGACAGAGATATTCCAAAGCATGTCTGGGGAAGGGGCAGGACTCAGAGACACTGTTGAACACTTTTGGAGTGAGCCATCCCCGAGAGTCTTATAGAACCTAGGTGTAAACCCATCCGGACCCGGACTCTTTCCCAAAGGGGTCCCCTTGATGGCCACCCCTACCTCCTCCTCCTTGAAGGGCTTCCCTAGAAAAGCACCCCCCTCCTGCGGCAGAGGGAGTACTGCTGTCTCCAGTACATACCCCTCCAAGCGTGTGTCTAGTTCCTCATGGGTATGGGAATCCCATCGTCCCTTAATGTTGTACAGCTCCCTGTAATAGTTCTGAAACTCCTCGACAATCAGATTTGGTTTGTGGATATCTTGGCCCTCCCTGCCTTTGATTACTGGCACAAAGGTCAAGTCCTGTCTAGGGTGTAGAGATCTGGCTAGAGGTGACCCGCACTTGTCCAAGAACTCGTAAAACAGAGCTCTGCATCTATCTTTATATTTTAAGTAACTCTGGTCATAAAGCCTCTTCAGGTCCTCCCTTGCACCTATTAGTTTCAACAGATCCTCGTGTGAGGACGTACTTTTATGTGATAGCTCAAGTGCCTAGATGTTGCCCTCTTCCCTCTTCAACCTAGCTCCATGTTTAATGAATATCCCTCGAAATACACATTTTAGGACTTTCCATTGCACAGGCAACGTAATGTCGTCGTTTGTGTGTCCGACCAGGAAGTGTGAAATGGATTCCTCAGCCTCGGCTATACACAGGGCGTCCTTAAGCAGGTTGTCATTAAGCCTCCAGTTAGATTGTCTCCTAGAGTCATCATGGATGGGCAAGCTAATGAATATGGGGGCATGATCTGACCAGATAATGGGGCCTAGTGCTGTTCCTAGGTCTCTCGACAATACATGGTGACTAACAAAGATGTAATCAAGTCTGTTATAAGAAGCATGGGTATGATAGAAAAACGTGTAGTCCCTCGCACCTTCCTTTAAGTATCAGCTATCTGGAGAGTGGTTAGGGCCTGCCTGAATTTCTCTAACTTGGAGTGTGGGATTGCGGACTTACCCTGAGAGGAATCAAACCTCGGGTCTATAGCCATGTTGAAATCTCCTCCCAGGATTATGACCCTCTGCAAAGTTCTCCAGGAGGTGGAGGAACCGCATACCCGTCCCGGCCTGGTCTGTATTGGGCAGGTAAAGGTTCCTCAGCGTGTATGTGTCCCCGTTCATCAAGAATTTCAAAAGAATGTACCTGCCCCGTGGATCCACCTTTATGTCAAGAGGCTTCAGAGGGGTACCCCTGTGGACAGCTTTAGACACCTCCTTTTTCACAATATTTTTTGTATAATCAGTTTTATTGGTTTCAACGGATACAATACAGCTGAGGGGAAGTACAGGTGGTCGATACAGAGGGATACGGGGGGAAACAAGGAGGGTAAATTTCCATCAAACATCTAATATTCAGGTTAAGGTAACAACAGTCTTGGCATTCACATTTGAACTATCTATGGAGGCAAAAATAACATTGGTGTGCTCACTTCCACACAGGATCAATACCCCACGCCACCGCCAAAGGAGGCGGCCAGGGTGCAGTAATCCAGCGTTTCAGGATGCGGATCCACCTTCAAGACTACAGATTACGACAAAACTGATGGTTTGGGGACGATAAGGATAAAACCAAGGTTAGGGGTAGTGGGGTAGGGGCGAGGAAATTGGGGGAGGTAAGGACACAGGTGAGGTATGGGCGGGCAGGGTAAGGGAGGCCAGTGACTGTATTAATAAGGGATCCAAGGAGCCGCCCCGGATGGGCATGCGCGCACTCTCACTCCGCGCCAGTGAGGCTATTAGGCGTCGGGGACCCAGGCCGCCCACCCCCCCAGACACCAGAGTGGAGCCAGGCCGATAGGTGGGTGTCCCGGTACACCAGCCAGCACGTCCAGGTCAATGAAAACTGCTCTGTGGATTCTCCGTGGTCTGCGATAATCTCTTCCGTGCCACGGATCCCCTCCAGTTCTTGGACCCAGTCCATTAGTGTAGGAGGGACCTGCGATTTCCATTTTCTGGGGATAATGGCTCTCATGGCTGATATGAAGTGTCTTAGGATGCCCTTTTTTTATCCCAGAAGCCGGTCCGGGAATAAGGGAGAGGAGAGCCACCTGTGGTGTATTTTTTATCTTGGTTCCAGTAACTTCCTCATAAATCGAGAAAATCTGGTCCCATAGCGCTTTAATAGGTGGGCAGCTCCACCAAATGTGAGTCATGTTACCAGTCTCCCTCTGACATCTCCAGCATTCATCCGACCGCTCTGCAGCAAACCGATGAATGTCGGCCGGGCACCTATACCATCTGGCGAGTACCTTGTAGCTCCTCTCCTGGGCGGAACCCGCCAGCGATATGCCCTTAGTGCATAAGAACATTTTTGTGAGATCATTAGCCGAGAATTTGGTTCCCAGCTCTTTTTCCCATCTGACTATGAATTTCGGGGGGGATGATTGAGTTTTCTTGTTTAGAAGTGAGTAAAGAAATGATACCACTCGAGTTGGTGGTTCTTTTCCGCTGACTAGGGACTCTAACTCTGTGGGGGGGTCCCGGGACACTTCCAGTAAATTGTTGGCCTTTATGAATGTAAGTAGCTGCCCATGGAGGAGCCACGATAAATACCTGCCCCCCGCACTTCCCCTCAAGTCCGCCGACGAGGGAACTCCACCAGATTCTACCACTTGGCCTAATGATGTATTGTCAGGGGCGTTCCAGATGAGGAAGCTCTTGGCCTGCATTCCCGGTTCAAATGCCGGGTTGTCGAACAAAGGGGTGAGAGGGCCGGGTCTGCGCACCAATCTAAACTTACTTTGCAATGGGTCCCAGGTCTCTAAAAAGTGCCTTGCCAGGAAGGGCGTGAGCTCCCTCTGGGGCCCGGTGAGGGGGGCCGCCCATGCTAGCGTGGTGAGGTTGAAATGGGACAACGATAGCTCGAGCTGCACCCACAATTTGTCCCCCCCCCCCTGCGCCTCCAGTCCACCATCCGCTGCAGCAATGCGGCCGTGTGGTAGAGTTTCAGATCTGGGAGACCCGCACCACCCTCCCCCCTGCCCCTAGAGAGAGTGGAGAGTCTTATTCTCGGCCTGATGACCCCCCAAACAAATTTGGAGAATGCCGACTTCAGTTTACAAAAGAACCTAGGGGGTATTCTTATTGGGACCGCCTGGAAGATATATAGGAGTTTTGGTAGAACGTCCATCTTTAAACTGTTAATTCTCCCGAACCACGAGATTGGCCTCCTTGAGTATGAGTCCAGGTCTGCCAATATTCTGGTGAGGAGCGGGACATAGTTAAGCTAGTATAATTTAGATAGGTCAGCTGGGATTTGCACACCCAGGTATGTGATAGCATCCGACCTCCACTTAAAGGGGAAATTACTCACCAGATGCTTAACCTCCCAGTCTGGGAGAGAAATGTTGAGGGCTTCCGATTTAGAGTAGTTAACTTTAAAGTTGCTCACCCGACCAAAACGCTGGAATTCACTCAGAACCGAGGGGAAGGAGATGTGCGCAGATGTTAAGTGTAGCAGCAGATCATCTGCGAACAAGGAGGTTTTATATTGGCGGCCCGCCACTTGGATCCCCTTAATGTCGGGGTTATCCCGAATGGCTATGGCTAAGTGCTCCATGGTAAGAACGTAAAGCAGGGGAGACAGCGGGCATCCCTGGCGTGTGCCGTTACTGATGGTGAAGGGCGTTGAGAGAAGTCCGTTGGCCCTAACCCTGGCCGAGGGGGAGGTGTATAGTGCGAGGATTTTGGAGAGGAGGACAGGACCAACACCAATCTGACTGAGGGTAGCCCTCATAAACTCCCAGTCCACTCTGTCGAATGCCTTCTCCGCATCACATGAGAGAAGGCACGCGGGTTCGCCGGCAGTGCTAGCATGCGAAATTAGGTCAAGGAGCTTGTTGGTGTTGTCCCTGGCCTCCCGCCCCGGGACAAACCCCACCTGGTCTAAGTGGATCAACTCCGGGAGGAGAGGCTGTAACCTCATTGCGATAATCTTAGCGTAAAGTTTGAGATCAATATTGATCAAGGAAATCGGACTGTAATTCCCACATAAAGTGGCATCCTTACCCGGTTTGGGGATGACCACAATCGTCGCCTCAAGTGTCTGTTTAGGGAAGAGGCAATGCTCCCCTATGGCGTTAAAGGTTTTTGTTAATAAGGGAGTTAAACGTAATCTGAAGTACTTTTGCCCGCTGGAGACTCCTTAATAGCTCTGGCTACCTCCTGTTCCGAAAAGGGTCTTTCCAGGGCCTCCACGTCCCCCTCAGAAATAGTGGGCAACGGGGTGCTATCTATGTAAGCCGCTATCTCCTCCGGGGACGCTCGCGTAGGCGTAGAAGCTCCTGAAGGTGTCGGCTATGGCCGAGGGAGTTTGAGCTAGGGTCCCATCACTTCTTTGCAGGGTAGGGTTGTAGGTCGCTGTTGATCTGGGGTGTAATGCTCTGGCGAGCAACCGACCACACTTGTTGGCCGATTCATAGAACAGGGCTTTCCCCCTATCCCTGAACCGTAGGTACGACTGGTTGTATAGCTTTTGGAGCTTTTCCCTAGCGTTCTGGAGTTCTAATAATTTGGTATTGGTGGGGTTATTCTTATGCTCCTTTTCGAGTGTGAGGATTAAGTCTCGTGTCTGAGTTATGAGCGAGGCCCTCTCCCGTTTGAGCCTAGCACCATGTCTGATAAACTCCCCTCTGAGGACGCACTTCAGGGCTTCCCACTGGTAGGGTGGCGGGGTAGGGTCATCTTTATGATCCTCGAGGAAATGTCCGATCGCTTCCTCTATTGCAGAGGAGCAGGTCGCGTCCTTGAGCAGGTTGTCATTCAATCGCCATGACCAACCCGGGGGGGTAGGGCCTGGGAGGTGCAGCGAGAGGAAAACCGGGGCATGGTCGGACCACAGAATCGGGCCTATCCACGCCCTGGGGTCCCAGTCCATGGCGTAGTGACTGAGCATCAAGTAGTCAATTCTACTATATGAATTGGCTGCATGTGAGTAAAATGAGTAGTCTCTTTTAACACCGTTCAGTGCCCTCCAGGTGTCGATTAGTTGGAGGTCTGTCAGAGACCTCCGAAGCTTATTAAGTTTATTCAGTGAAACCGTTGACCTCCCAGAAGAGGTATCCATGGATGGATTGAGGGGAATATTGAAATCCCCCCCCAAGACGATTATTCCCTCGGCAAAGTCCTCGAGGAGCCTAAGCGCCCTGGTACAGAATTCACTTTGGTCCAGATTTGGAGCATAGACGTTTGCAATGGTGTATATTTTGTTAAGGAGCTTCATCTTTATGAAGAGAAACCGACCCGCGGGGTCCACCTTAGTTCCTAGTATTTCGTGAGGGAGTGATTTATGCAGTGCCACCGAAACCCCTTTGGTCTTAGATTCAGGGTTAGGGCAGTGGATCCAGGATGGGTAGAATTTATTGTTGATTTTGGGGACGTGGTCCGCCCTGAAGTGCGTCTCCTGAAATAATGCTATCTTTACTTTTTGTTTATGAAGGTCATAAAGGACCTTAGTTCTTTTTTCTGGGACGTTGAACCCCTTAACATTGAAGGAGCAAATAATCAATTCCGTCATCGTGCACAGTGTAGCACCGGCCTCACCGAGGTTCCAGTAGGAGAGTGAGGGGTAAGGGCGGGGTGACTGGGAGGGGGTGGGGAGTAACTAGGTAGGTGGGTAGGTTGGGGTGTTAGGGTTACTAAGAAAAATTACGGGGTTTCAACTAAATGTAACCAAGTACGTTCTTTGCCCTCCTCACTAAGGGAGAGAAAAGACTGGCCTATACCGGGGGTTGGAAAGCTACGACCATGGAGGGGGAGGTGCGCTTTCTTTTCGAGATACAACTGAACCCATAAACAATAACAATGAACATTAACAGTGAACCATGAACCAATTTCTTGCCTCGCCTGGCCGGGACTAGGGAGCAGCGGGGCCAGGGGCCCAACCCGGCCCCCGACTCAACGCTCCACCGTCCCCGGCCCCGGGAACACAAGAGGCAACCAGAGGACCAGCCGCGGCAGGCGCCCTGGTCGCCAACCGCGCCAACAGGACCACCGATCCGTCAACCATTACGACCCACCTGGCGCGGGTGGCGAAACAGGGCAACAGACCCCCAACACGGTGCAATCAAAAAGCGAACATGACCGGGACATGACCACGGACCCGGATAAGGGACCCTACGTGGTCCTTCCTTGTTACATTTTGTCACAACAGTCCTGAGTCCAGGTCGGTCGGATGCACCGTGGGTCGGAACTGCGGGAGTCCAAGACGTTGGTGCGCCCCGGCGCTCCCAGGAACCGCCAGTTTAATCTGTCACGCAGTATGTGGTTCCCACGGCATGGTACCCGGCCCAGGACAGGGAGGCAAAAATTGAATGTCAAATGACAAATAAAGTGTATGACGCCAACATGGCCACAGGGTCGAGGCTTCTAATTCTGCTGAACGTGCTGGAGTCGTCGTCTGCCCCTCCGGTTATCCGGTCTGCGCGGACTGCGCGGTCTATCATCCTCGCGTCTCGGGCGCACGGGCCCGAATTCTCCAGCACCTAAGCCAGGCGATAGCCAATTCTCGATGGGAAAAGCTGGGAGATCAAGGAACCCGAAAAGTTCAGGAAGTTGGGAGGGGGAGCGCAGCAAGAAGACCCTGCCCCGTCTCGTAACCACCAGATGGAACGGGTGTCCCCACCTGTATGTGGCCCCCGACTCTTTGATCTTCTCCAGTAGGGGCTTGAGGATCCGCCGCATCTGGAGGGTCCGCCTGGCCAGGTCAGGTAGTAGAGAAACTGTAGCGCCCTGGTAGCTTAGAGGCCCCTTTTCCCAGGCCTTCCGCATAATTTCTTCCTTGATTTTGTAGTAGTGGATACGGCAGGCTATATCTCTCGGCCGAGATGGGTTTAGCAGGCTTTGGCCGGGCGCTCTGTGTATTCTATCTATTTCAATATGCTCGTCTCGCCTCCGCCCCAAAAGCTCGTTGAAGAGATGTTTGGCGATGTCCTCTAGGCGGCTGTTCTCCGGTGTCTCCGGGAGTCCTCTAATTCGGATGTTGTTCCTCCTTCCCCGGTTCTCCATATCGTCCAGATGGATCATCATTCTGGCGGTATGTTGAGTAAGGTCGGTTTGTGTTTGCTGCAGGGTTGCGTTCGCTCTTTCAAGGGCTTCTATGCGCTGGTCTGTTGTTGTTTGTGCCTGTTCCAGAGTCTGAACTCTATCTGTAACTTCCGAGACGGACCTAGTTACTTCCTCGAGCTCCCGTCTAAATAGGGACTCCATTCTATTAGTGTAGTTTTCAAAGTCCTTTCTCGAAGGCAGGAACTTCAAAAGAACCTCCAGATTGTATTGCGTCGAGGGAACCCGGTCAGGAGTAACGGCAACGGGAGGTGTAATCATATGTGATCCGGGCGAGGGCCCCGGCGAAAATGACTCTGCGGCCTGATGGTTCTGGCTTGGTGACAACCCAGATCCCGGGCGTGAGGGAGCGGCCGCCCTCTGCACCGCCCTGCCGGAGGGGGGCGCCCCAGAGGCCATAGAGCTGCAACTTGGGGGGGATCCCACAATTTGGGTGACATTGCCTGCCCCATGCACCTGCCACATGGAGCTGGTCCCCGGCAATTCACCCCGGTCAGCCGAAGTCAGTTGGGGGTGAAGCTGAGTTGTTGTTTTGAGAGGGGGTCCTCCGGAGCCCGCCGGCTGGGGCCAATCGCCGGATGATGCCCACGACTCCCTATCACTCTGTGGGCTTGGCACGGTGCTCATCCGGGGGCCGGGAGACCTCTTATTTAGGTCTGGTTTTGACCAGCTGGGGGACCTGGGATGAGAGGGAGGTGCATGAATATAAAATGTCTGCCACTGTGTGGGGTCCTCATCTCCCCCCTGCCCAGGCTGCAGTGATCGGGGCAGTTCATATGCCCAGGCATCGTCTACCGGGAGGGCCACGGGGGGGGTGCTCACACCCAGCAGCGTCATAGATCCCCCGGCTTCCTCATCTGTCCGGGAGGACTGGGGCTCTTCCCCGCCTATCAGCCGCACACCGCTGCTGTCAGCGGTCTCTGACATTCTGCCCTCCGCTCCGCAGGGCTTAGGCTGCAGCCGCCTCTCAGCTGTCACGTCAGGCGGGGCCTCTGCCGGCTTCCTCGTCATCTGCGGCTCCACATCATCAGCCGCTCGCGGTGTCTCCCTGCTCGCGCCGCCATCTTCTTCCCCCGCAGATGCGCCGCCTCGAGGGTCCTCATACCTGGCTCCTGGTGAGTCCACCGACCGCCTCACGCTCCCGGTCTTCTCCCCCAGATCCTCTGGGGTCCGCTCACGTTGACTTCGGGTGCGGGCAGGCTCCTCATCTCCCCCGGGCACGGCGTCCCGCTCCCGCCTCTCCTCCTCAGGCGCCATATTGCGGCCCTTCCTCCGCGATCCTGCTGCCTTGTCTGGTGGGAAGAAATGCAGGATCTTTGATGATCTGACGGCTCCAGACGATGCCCTGCTCTTCCTCCGTTTAGACATGGGTCTGATAAGGTCTAGAAGATGGGTATTGCTGTAGAAATAGCAAGTTAGGCGCAGAGCTCCCAAAACCACGTCCTCACACAGCCATAGCGTAACCACGCCCCCCTTTCACAATATTTTTTTTGAGGTTTTCAAAAATTGTTCTACAAATAAGCCATAAGATGAATTTCACAGTATATACTGTATAGAAATTTTGTAGCCCAGAACTATATTTTGGCCCAGTAGTCAATGCTGTACCTACTCTTGACAAAAACATGGCCATATTTTGAAAAGTGGAAAGAAAAGCCCTGTAATGGATCACTGGTAGTGCACACACCGTTGGTCACGAAGCTAAGGCTGCGGTTGTTGATACTTGGAATAGGTGGTAGTCAGAGCCTTGATCTGGCACCAGGGTAGCTGTCTGAATCCAAGGAACCCTGTCTGGTATCAATGACAAGCCCTGTTGCAAACTGCAAAATGTTTGATCAGGCTTTTTACTATGATTGGGACAACCTGGGACGATGGCCAGTGCTGATGGTGCAGGTAATCCAAACATAGAATCAGGCCTGATCAGACATGGCAGGGTCAGCAAAGGGGCTTAGCAAAAGGCATGGTCAGCAACAGGGCTGGCACAAGATGTGTTCCAACAAGGCAGGGTTGGCAACATGGCTTGGCAGCTGACTAAATGCTAGCTTCACAGCACACAAGCTGCTCAGCGGTTGCCATGCATCACCAGGAGTGGCTACGAGGTAAGTTACTCACCGCAACAAGTACAGAGGTAAAATTAAGCATTGTGCACCTACTCAAATTTAGGCCAACCAGGCTAGCTTCCCAGGCTAGCCAGGTTGGCTGAGGTCTCATTAACACCTAGCCACTAGTGCTGCATTGGCCAAAGCAAAATCAAAATCCTGACCATACTTGAGGGGGACTCTTATACAACGTAGGCAAGGTAATCAGTGCAATAGTGCGATTCCACAAGTGTCTTGCATATGCATATCAAATGCACACAGTTCATTTGTGTAGGGTCATTCAGGTCGATTTACAGCCTTTCTTAAACGCACGTATGCATGAAATATTGAGCATATGCGTTCCTTTTTTTAAAATATTTTGTTCCAGTTTCGAGCTTCTGGTGTGTTTTTGTGGAGTTATTGGTGTTCTTATAAGTGTGTTTAAGCCTTTTCGTTATTGTATCTATTGTGTATCTTCTTCGTTTAGTTTTTGTGTTTAAAGTGGACCAACACCCAGGATTTTGACTATCCTGGGTTTTGGTCCACTTCGGTGGGGCACCCCGATCGGGGGTGCCCCGCTGTGTGAAACCCCCCAGAAACCCCAAAAAACTCACCTCTCCCCGCTCCCATGTGAACGCCGCAGCCAATCCCCGCCAACGTCTAGGCGGGGGACAGGAACGTACAAGCCTCTTCCGCCGCCGCCGCCTCCCGCGCGTCACTCGCGGCGCCCGCGCTGGCCATTCACAGAGGGCCGGCGCGGGCGCGCGCACGTCTGGAGGGGCGCGCGGGAGGCGGCGACGGCGGAAGAGGCGGCGGATCAGGTAAGGTCTTTTTGGGGTTTCTGGGGAGTTTCACACCGCGGGACATCCCGATCTCGGATGTCCCGCGGGGTGGGAGGTGATCAGCCCGGGAATCTTATAGATTTCCGGGCCGATCACCCCTGGGTGTTGGTCCACTTTAAGCGTATAATATGTTATTAGTATGGGCTTGATTAGGCATGATTTGCCCTTCAGGACGGGCCTATAAAATGTGTTATTTTACGCTTCACATATGGGCTCAATTTCCTGGCGGGAGTGTAGTGGTGTGTTGTGCAGGTAAGCGTGATGGAGCCCCCCGAACACTACCTTGCAGATTACGAGCGTCTGCATCGCCACACCTTGCTTTGCGTGTACCTTTTGGACTTTCATTGCGTGCATGTCGTTGAGCTATTTGAGCTGACCCAACTTAACCATGTTTCCCTCAAGAAACTTTATTGTGAGTTGTGGCCAGTTGGGGCATGAATTTTCGGGTCTGACCAAATTGGTTGGTTGCCTCCAATTTCTGGTGAACAGCTCATTACAGAGGCTGGTCACCCTCTCTGTGAGCATGTCCCAGTCTATGCTTAGCCGCACCCTCAATAAATTTCTGGATGACATGGCTACCTTGGTGGATACCACCACGGGAGCCAAGGGAGGATGGCAATGTGCCTGAGGCCACCGTCGTCCTCTTCCACAGGTAGGGACACTTGCATGTGAAGCCCTTCCACATGTGTTGTGCTTGATGTGGGTGATCGAAACTTCTCGGCAGCAGAGCTGGCCCATGGAGGTGATGGAGCTCCTCCTCATGCTCCAGCTTTGGCAGCAGAGGGATTGGGGGAGGCATCTGCTGCAGAGGGATTGGGGGTGGAATCTGCTGCAGAGGGGTTGGGGGTGGAATCTGCTGCAGAGGGGTTGGGGGTGGAATCTGCTGCAGAGGGGTTGGGGGTGGAATCTGCTGCAGAGGGGTTGGGGGAGGCATCTGCTGCAGAGGGTTTGGGGGAGGCATCTGCTGCAGAGGGTTTGGGGGAGGCATCTGCTGCAGAGGGATTATGGGAGGCATCTGCTGCACAGGGTTGAGGGAAGGCATCTGAGAGGGAGGGATTTGGGGAGGCATCTGAGAGGGAGGGATTTGGGGAGGCATCTGCTACAGAGGGATTGGGGGAGGTATGTTGCTGGGTTCAGCAGGCCATACACCAGTTCTTCTGCTGCATTCAAATTCAGATTGTGTGCTATTCTGCCTCCGGTTTGCAAGCTGGAAAACATACAGAAAGGATGTAGCCATGCAAAGGTCATGGCACACGTGAACATCACCAATTGCACACAGTCCCCTACCCTTGTTTTCTTGTCTTCTTTTGTTGATTTTTCACCTCACTGCATATTTCAGGTCTGCAAACATCTTTTGCACTTGATCCACATCCTTTCTCTCTGGTCCAGCACTATTAACCTGCCTGGTGATAGCCTCCCACAGGTTGGACTTGACAGGTTTGGGTGTTTCTCTAGAACTGCATCCATAGAGGCTGACCATAATGGTCTCACACCCCAGTCACTAAAGCCATATATTGGGCATCATTCAACCTGCCACTCAGGGTGCCACACCGCAGGTGGCAGGCAGCACAGGCTAGCCCATGATCTCCATGTGTCCTGGTGGGAATAGGAGACATTTGAGCTATGGGTGTTGAGGAAGATCCTGAGAGGCTATGTTGGTCACTGGCTGTTGACTGGACAGGGCTGCCTGGGGCTTGGGTGTATGGCCCGAGGTCATCCATGATGATCCTGGAGTGGAGACTGCTGGGGAGATCCAGATTGGAGCTGCCCTAGACCCTTTTTTGGCCATCACACCTCCAAAAGCAGCCCCTCCTCAAAAAGGGGAGTTCTCCAAGCCTCATTTAGAGTTTCCTAACCAGCAACATTTTGAGGATATCATTCTTAAGGAATGGGAGAAGCCTGCATGGCTTCCTGGCATTCCTTTAGGCTGGGATAAAAAGTATCCTTTTCCAGCAGACACAGTTAAGCGTTGGTCATCTCCTCCTGAGGTGGATGCCCCTGTGCTCAATTTGTCCAATTCCTCTGTGTTGCATTCTCCTGAATCCACTACCCTTATGGATGGGGAGGACAAGCGTATTGATCAAATGGCGTGCCACGCTTTTGCTAGTGTTGGTTCGGCCTTGCGGCCTGTGGGTGCTTCGGCACTTATGGCAGTTGCTATTAGGTCTGTTGTTAGAGACCTATTGAATACCTCAGGGCTTGATCCAGCCTCTGATGAGTTTGTCGCCCTCAAGCGATGTGAATTATTTGTGTCTTTTGTACTTTCTGGTTTGGATGATACCTTGGCCATGTGCAGCAGAACTTCCGCCTTGTTAATTGCTATTCGGCGGTCTATATGGTTACGCCAGTGGGCGGCTGATATTGTGGCCAAAAAATCGCTTACAGCACTTCGCTTTGTGGGTTTGCGCCTCTTTGGTAAAAAATTGAATTCTGTTATTAAAGGAGGGAAATTGCCTCAGCGTAAGAGACAACGTCGTTCCTTTCGGGGACTGGCCTCCTTTAACTCTTCCTTTCGTGGGTCCAGACCTGGTAGAGGATCTGCCTTTTCAGTCTCTAGGGGGACTGCGTGGAACAGAGGAAGAGGACGTGGCCGTCCAGGCCAGAGTTGGGGGTCCAAGCCTAAGCCTTCTTCCAAGCCTGCCCAGCAATGAGGAGGCGCCCTCACCCTTTCGGGTGGGGGGACGGCTGTGGTTATTCTTCCAGGCTTGGGTCCAAGAGGTATCAGACTCCGGAAGTTGTGTCCTCCGGTTACAAACTGGAATTCAAGTTCAGGCCTCCTCCCAGATTTTTCAGGTCCCGGATGCCCTCGGATCTGCAGAGGCGCAGATCGCGCAGGGGCTCCGGGCAGCAGTGGCGAACCTATTAGACATGGCTGTCATCTGCCTAGTGCCTCCAGCGGAAAGGGGTTTGGGGTTTTACTCCAACCTATTCACGGTACCCAAGAAGGACGGCTCTGTTCGGCCTATTCTAGACCTGAGGCGACTCAATCATTTTATCCGCTTCAGAAGGTTCCACATTGAATCATTGCGGTCAACGGTCGACGTTCTCCGTCAGGGGGACTTTATGACGTCCATAGACATCAAGGATGCTTATCTGTGCATTCCTATTTTTTCCGCTCACCAGAGATTTCTCAGGTTCACAGTAGAAGACCAGCATTTTCAGTTTGTGGCCCTTCCATTCGGTCTCACTTCATCTCCAAGGATTTTTACCAAGATGTTGGCAGGAGTGATGGCTATTCTAAGGGTCCAGGGCATTCGCATTGTGTCATTTCTGGACGACCTTCTCATCACAGCCTCTTCTTTCAATCAGGCGGAATTGGACACCAGGACGGTAGTGGCTACGCTAGAGAGGTTAGGTTGGGTGATAAACCATTCCAAGTCCTCTCTTTGTCCAGCCAGGGAGATTCCCTTTCTGGGCCTGATACTGGATACCTTTCAGGCCAGGGTATTTCTTCCTCAGTCCAAAATCGTTCTGATTCAGGATCTGATTCGTCTGTTCTTGTCCAACCCTCGTCAGTCTATCCGCCTGGGGATGAGACTAGTGGGGCTGATGGTGGCCACATTCGAAGCGGTTCCTTTTGCTCAGTTTCACATGAGGACGCTTCAACTCTTGGCAAAGTGGGACAAGTGTCCACTGTCTTTGTATCAGATTTGTCTGTTGTCTCCCCACGTTCTGCGGTCCCTTCAGTGGTTGCTGATTTCGAGCAATCTCAAGAAGGGCAAGTCATTTCTGACCCCCTGTTGGGAATTGGTCACCACGGGCGCCAGCCTGGTGGGCTGTGGGGGCATCTGGAGGGAACATCGGTTCCAGGGGTTGTAGGGGCCTCAGGAGGCTCACTCTCCAATCAATCTATTGGAGCTACAGGCCATTCGTTTAGTTCTACTTCGACTGACCCATTTCTTGAAGGGTCTGCCGGTTCAGATTCGGTCAGACAAACAGCAGTTGCATACATCAGTCACCAGGGAGGGACTCGCAGTTGGGGTGCCCTCCGGGAAGTGTCTCTGATCCTCCACTGGGCAGAGATCAATGTTCCCTGCATATCGGCAGTTTACATTCCGGGGGTAGAGACTCCCTGAGCAGAGGATGCGCTCGCCAGGGAGAATGTTCTCTCAATCCCAGGGTCTTTCAGTTCCTTTGTCACAAGTGGGGGACTCCGCAGTTGGACCTGTTTGCTTCTCGTCACAACCACAAGCTTCCAGCCTTTGTGTCTCTATCCCAGGATCCTCTGGCAGTGGCAGTGGATGCCATGTCTCTGGCCTGGAAGGATCTGGGGTTCCTTTATCTTTTTAGCCCATTCGCCATGATAAGGAAGGTGGTGCGCAAGTTAGTTCTGGAAGGGGCGCCAGCAATTCTGCTGGCTCCAAGGTGGCCCAGGCGCCTGTGGTTCGCAGACGTCAAAAGGCTGGCAGTGGATCAGTTCCATCTGCCTCTTCTTCCAGATCTCATCGCCCAGGGTCAACTCTGTTACCCCAATTTACCAACGCTGGCTTTGGCGGCGTGGCTGCTGAAATCTCCATCTTAAAGGAGGAAGGTCTTTCTGACGCTGTCATTCAGACTCTTGTTAGAGCTAGGAAGAAATCTTCCTCTGTTGTTTACTACAGGACTTGGAGGTCCTATATTGATTGGTGTGAGTCTAGGGCCTTGCCCTGCGGGGTATTTTCCATCCCTAGGGTTTTGGAGTTTCTGCAACGTGGTCTGGATTTGGGGTTCCAGATTAGTACTTTGAAAGGGCAGGTTTCTGCTTTGGCTATTTTCTTTCAAAGATCTTTTGCTCTTCATCCTTTGGTTAAGACTTTTTTCCAGGGGGTCACGCATGTGCGGCCTCCTAGAAAGTCCTTACTTCCAGTTTGGGATCTGAACTTGGTGCTTTCTGTTATGCAGACTGCTCCTTCTGAGCCATTGCAGGATGTTCCTCTTCATATTCTTACTCAGAAGGTTGCTTTTTTGGTTGCTATTACCTCTGTCCGTCGGGTTTCAGAATTGGCGGCCCTGTCAATCCAGGCTCCTTACTTTGAGAGGCATCAGGACAAGGTGGTTTTCCGCTTTAAACCGGATTTCCTTCCTAAGGTGGTGTCTGCTTTCCACCTAAATCAGGATATAGTTCTTCCTTCACTGTGCCCTAATCCTAGTAATGACAAGGAAAGGGTTTTACATTCTTTGGATGTAGTTCGTTGAGTTAAATATTATTTGGTTACAACTTCGGCCTTCCGTAGGACGGATGCCTTTTTTGTTGTGCCTTCTGGGCCTAGGAAGGGTTTGGCGCCCGCCAAGTCTTCCATTATTAAATGGATATGTCAGGCCATTGTTGGGGCCTATTCTGCTAAGGGGAAAGTACCCCCTTTTCGTGTTACTGCTCATTCTACTTGTGCTGTTGGAGTGTCTTGGGCTTTTCAGCACCAGGCTTCTGTTGAACAAGTTTTCAAGGCTGCTACTTGGTACTCGGTGCATACTTTTTCTAAGTTTTACAAGGTTGATGTGCGGGCCTGCTATTGGAAGTCCCAAGTGTCATGAATGTTGGAAGCGGGGTGTGTGACATACTAGGAATATGAGTACTCACCTGTAAAATGGGTATTATGAGTATGTCACACACCCCGCTTCCCCCGCCCTTTTTGTTCTGGGATCCTTTATATGGTGTTCTTGTTATTTTCAATTATACTATATAATTGGCTCTTCCTGGTTCTCACTGCTTTCTTAAGGACTGGGGAATAGTGGGAGGAACCCAGTACATATGGACCAGGAGGGGCTCCTTTTTTTCATGTCATGTCTGCAAGATCGCCCTCTACAGGCCGGTTTCCCAAGTGTCATGAATGTTGGAAGCGGGGTGTGTGACATACTCGTAATACCCATTTTACAGGTGAGTACTCACAAAATGGTATTTTTACGCAGCGAACTTGTGGGGCTTATAGAGTGCAACTTTAGGCAGCAGGGTACATGGAAGAACGCCCGAAAAAACACTGGAGGACGGTATGTTTGCTCCATGTAAACGAAACTGTTGCCCATCGCCTAAGCTGCGAAAACCATATGCGCAACGCTTTCGCTGGTACGCAACAACGAAGAAGGAAAGAAGCAGTTCCAATGGAGGATCTGAATCATGTGAACGCAGTTACAAGCAACGAAAAATACCTGTAACGAATGAAAACTATTATAGAAGGCGCTGAATTGACTTATTCTTTGTCACTGTAAGTGGAGTAAAGAATGTGAATTCCCGATTCCAGCAAAGCCAGTTTTCTTAAAGAGGCCTCACTCTTGCATTTCTTCCCCAGGCATAATTGTCCCTTTTAATGCAGTGAATGGGAGCTGCATCAGCAAAAGCAGTAATTTGGACACAGGCAGTTAAACCGGACCTTCACCCTGAATAAGAGCCTATCTTGTATGTTTCTACCACTCTTTACATACAAACTGCCCACATTATTGCGTTTTTTGAACCTTTGAACATCCAAGATGGCGGCACATGGAGTCTCAGGCTGTCTGCAGACAGACGCTCTGCATTCTGGGATTGCTGTCCTTTTCCTGACCCCAGCTCAGCTCTGTCTGTGCATAGTATGTAAAAAAATATGTAACAGCTCTAAAAAATTCCCATAACAGGACCCCTGGGAGCAAGGAAGGATTTCTGCAGATCCAAGAGTATGCTGTGGTTTTTGTATCCAGCTCACCAGTGCCCCTTACCTCTCAGGTAAGACTAAGGGGTTCATAACCCCGAAACGTGTCACCTACAAAAGGGCAAGTAGCCTTTTCACACATCTTTTCACTGGGCATATATGTTTTTAACTTAAATAGTAAAAGTTATGTTTTAGGGGCACTGATGAGCTGGATACAAAACCACAGCATACTGTATGTGCAAAGCACAGCTATAACCCACCTCCTGTACATTTCACTCCTCTCCTCAATATGTGATGCTCCTGAGGCAAGATGGCGGCGCCAATATCCTGAGTCCTGAACAGAGTTGACGCCTAGTGGGTGAAAGAATAAGCAAGTCACTAAAAACATAAATATATTAATTTTAGATGCTGGGGAATAATTTTTAAGGGTTTTGGGTTTTCATTAAATGATGCTGAAGGTCCGGTTTAAAAAGAGGAGGAGCTTTTTCAGTTCCTGTTGCTGGGCTTCAAATGAACATGCTGTTTGCAGAAACCAAAGTGGGGCTGGGGGTGTAATTGGCACCAGGTCCAGTTTTAGACAAAGTGTGGGCCTGGGCAAAATTAAAAGAGGGGCTGCAAATTCCTTTCCCATGAACTGACATGTGAAGCATCCATACCTGCATCCACTTCCAGAGTTCAGCTCTGCACAGCATCCCTATCTAGCAAGCATAAAGCTAATTCACCCCCCTTCCTCACCCATACAGGGTGCAGCACCAGGGGAGACAGGGAAATCGGGCCCTGGGAATTGCCAACTATGGCCCCCCCAACGCGACAGGAATGTCATTAATTGACCTCATTAAAGCACAAATCAAATAAACAAGGTGTAGCAACAATGATGAGACCCCTGAGCTCATGGGCCACAATGCAGTTGCTACCTCTGCATCCTGTTTGATGCTCCTGTTTCTGTCTTTGTGGTGGTGGACTTGGCATGCAACTTGGCAGATCATGCCTTGGCCTACAAGACAGAGGGTGATTATCGCCATTACTATTGGCCCTTCAATATTTATATTTTAATGGCATGGAGACTGCACAGTAAAATACCAGTATTGCAGAAGATGATAAACTTGGAAGTATGGAAAATGAGGTATAAAGAGGACCACCCATCCCAAGTGTTGATGCCCAAGTCAGGAGGCCCCCTAGTTCCCCTGTATACTCACCTCAGGTTTCAATGCATCTTCACTGCAGGCCCAGAGATGACAGCTCAGACACACTGCTCGCCTTGCTGCTAGTCACATGGGAGCAGACTCCTTTGTTGATTGGCAGAAGGGGACAACTCAAGAGTATCCCACGCTGCCTTGAACCAGTGACTTACCAGAGCTAAATCCCACAGTGCATGAGTGGGCCTCTGGCAGCACCCTTGCACAGCACGCACGGCATGCCCAACATACATGAAAATCTGTGGGCACAAATACATATGCAGGGCTGGTTTGGTAAAATGTGGCCCTGGGCAAAATTTAAAAGTGGGCCATCATGGCTGGGGATTGGTGAGGGTTGTGGGTCAGTAGCTGAGCAGGGGGGTTAGCTAAGGGGTTTCCGTCAGCAGTTGGGAAGGGGAGCTTATGTGGAGTACAACTCAGGGGCGTATCTAGGGGGCAGCAGGGGGGGGCACATGCACCAGGTACAGCAGGTCAGAGGGGTGCCAAAGGGGGGCCTGAGCACAGGTGGGAGTTGCCATTTTGTATGTTTGCCGTGGGTGCCAGAAAGCCTAGCTACTTGTGTGGTACTGCTCGTAAAGGTTTTTGATCAGTGGTTGTAGAGGAGGCTAGGTGAGGGTTGTTGGTCATTAGTTTCTGATGTTTGGGTGAGGGGTGCTGGGACAAGGGCTAGAAACTGCTTTTTTTGTTAAAGCTTCCCACCCACCAACAGGGGGTGTCACATCAGTGAGGGGCCCATTTATCTCAGGGACACCTAGATTCTCAACAGGTCTGTCAGACGCTGAAGGTCCCTTTGGTGATGGGGACTCTGGGCAATTGCACAGTTTGACCTCCCAAATGCCCCTTCCACCTCAGATCATGGTTTCTCCTGTTACCCAAGCCATACACGCTATTGCTCCCAGACATTAAAGACTGCATCATCTCACCTTACTGATGACACCAGTGGAATTTTGGTTGGACCTGTCTTTGGTGACCAAACAAGACAAGTGGAGACAGTGACAAAAACACTGGTGTGGTTCTAAAGCTGCCTCTCTTTTTTTTCTCACAGTTGTAGTTTTTATAGAACTCCTCTGGCTCCTGCTGCTTTTAGTTACGTCTTTGGCAGGACACACAAACACATTCGAGCTAGACAATATTTGTGACTTGATGAGTGAAGGTATCTGCATAACATCATCCTCATGGAGGATCATATGAACCTTACCCCAGGGTTGGCACAGCTCCCTTAGTTATTTCAGGGCCACACATCATTCTGTGTGCATGTCTCCAGGGGACAGCCGGGTCACACAGTTATGTTACAACAGGGGAGGGGAGATTCCATAAGTAGACTGACATTTTCCAGTACTAAAGGGGGATCCCTGGCCCACCCATCGTATTCATCTAACATGGAGAATGCGAAGTGGGGACTTGCAAAGACGTGGGAAGATTAGAAGAGGAAATGTTGTTTCTGACTTCAAACCTGAATTAAATTTCCACTCAAGCTTAACCAGAGCTTCAACTGCTTTCCTGTTTCCACCTACGAGTGGTTGGGGGTTTGGTTAACCGGTGCACAATTACTTTATTTATATCTTACAAATGAAATTGACCACTGCAATAGGCATTTCCACGTTTTCTCTAATGTTTCTTTCTATTAAAGTGGACCTGCAGTCTATTAAAATCTGTCAGCAAATTCCTGCCCACTTTGTGCTGCACAATTGGCTACTTATGTGTCACATATTTTTTTTTGCACAAGAAATAGAAGCAGGGACTCGTCACTTCCGCATTCATGGCTTATGGATTCCGCACAGTTCAGGTGGTTGTGGATTTTGGTTGTTAGTCTGCTTCGATCCTTGCTATTCGTGAGATGTCGCTGAGTGTTCGTGCAAGTTCAGTGTTGGCGGAGACCTCACCACCTCACCGGAGACCACCTAAGAAATAAATAATAATTATAATAATACAGGAGGGCCTCCGCAGACACATTACAGCCAGGGGCTGTAGTGAGAGTGGCATCGCTCCATTCTACCCAGTAAGCAGCATCCCTTCAATACAACTAGTAAGGGGCATCCCTTCAATCAAACCAGTGAGGGGCATCCCTCCAATACAACCAGCGAGGGGCATCCCTTCAATACAACCAGTGAGGGGCATCCCTCCAATACAACCAGTGAGGGGCATCCCTCCATTACAGCCAGTTAGGGGCATCCCTCATTACAGCCAGTTAGGGGCATCCTTCATTACAGACAGTGAGGGGCATCCCTCATTACAGCCAGTGAGGGACATCCCTCCAATACAACCAGTGAGGGGCATCCCTCCAATACAACCAGTGAGGGGCATCCCTCCATTACAGCCAGTTAGGGGCATCCCTCATTACAGACAGTTAGGGGCATCCCTCATTACAGACAGTGAGGGGCATCCCTCATTACAGACAGTGAGGGACATCCCTCAATACAGCCAATTAGGGGCATCCCTCATTGCAGCCAGTTAGGGGCACCCCTCATTGCAGCCAATTAGGGGCAACACACAGACACACACACACAGACATACTCACTGCATTGCAGGTGATTTCTCCCTCCTGCATGACCTCCTTCCTAAAGTCCCACCCACCGACGGTGCAGCGGCACAGCCAGGCTCCTTCCTGAAATCCCACCCACCCACTGAACCACCAATGAGCATAAAGAAAAGAAACAGCCTCCCAGATGCCCGCCTGCCGCGGCCTCTCAGACGCCTGCCACCACCATCCCCGAGGCGCCTGAGAGGCTGCGACAACCTTCCGCCCAGTAACTGGCGACGGAGAGGGGCAGTGACGTGGGACAAGTGCAAGCACCGTGGGACAACAGGACCAACTGGCCGAAATGGTGGTTGTCCCGGGGGTTGGGGGGTATGCCATACACCTTCTCTGCCAGAACACATGGAACACATTGTGCAAGCCCTACCCAGCTTCCGGGGGTGGACAAATATGGCAGCGCTGGGAAAGTTTTAACAACAGGCTCAAATAATCAGGTGAGACACATAAAACATGGTTAACATGCCAAATATATGTATGTATATATTTAGACGAACATTACCAATATAACTACAGCACATTATATAGCAGCAAAAGCTACTCCTAGTCCGATCATGCCCGGACATTTCGCCAGCCTATTTTTTTTATATTGCTGGTCATCTGTCTGTTTCATAGCTTGCTGCATGTGGTGTAACCGGGTAGATTTTGTGTCTCACATGTTATTATTTCCTGGGAAGTAAAAGTGTCTCCATTTTATTGTACGTGATGAATCATGGTTTGTTGCGACATCATCAGAATAGCTTCCTATCCTCAATAAACCTCTGGCTTGTAAGGCTAAGGCAGCTGACTGATCTGATGTAACGGATAGTGTGGCCTGTCTGGTGAGAACATGTTACTGGGGACTTAGAAGCAGGTTTTATCAGCCTTTACTAACCCATCTATACAGCAAGTTAATCCCACAACTGTCCAAATAGTCCCAAACCCTGGATCCTGGGAGCAGTATCTTGCTTTTTTTATGGCACTTCCACGACCCCTACATAGACCATATAAGACAATGACCAAGAAATACAAGTGCACACTTTTTACTTGGTGCTGAATCACTCCTTTGATTTAACTCCAGGTGCACTAACTATTTTAGTAGTGAAAAGTGCAATTACCTTTCATTGTCTCCCTTCTATCTCATTTCTATGTTATATTTTCTTCAAAGTAAGCACCAAAGTGCGTCTAATGTTGAATGAACCCCACTGTTTGTTCAACTCAACCCCCTAAGGGATGAGACATTATTTAGGGACACCCCGATGCAGTTTGCAGGTAGGTAGGAGTAGTAGTCAGATGGGGGAGAAAGTGGTGTGTCCGGGGGGACTGAGTGGCACCTTGGGACGAGTGGACTCTCTGTTAATAGAAAAAGGATAGGGTAAGATTTGAGTGGATAGTAAAGCAAGGACAAGGCTGGGGTGAACAGTACTTACCTTTCCAGAGAGACCCTGGGCAAGATATCACTGGGATGGGTTGTCAGGACCTGGCCGCAAGGTAATAGTCAAGTCAGTGGTTGGCCCCTTTAAAGGCTGTATATAGCATGCTAGGCTGGCCAGCATGTTGGCCCCACATTCCTTGGTCTCCCCAATGGGAGGTTGGGAAGGATCTATATTAAGGTTTGGCAGACCCCAGGACAGCTAGATGGGAGGGCCTTAAGGTCTTGCAAGCATGGGTTATAAGAGGGAGTGGGGTGGGAGGGGGGGGCTTCCAGGGTGGAGAGCATGGGAGCCAAGGTGGAGAGAGGAAGGTCATGACCAGAGAGACAGGAGTGGGGAGGTAAGTGATTAGTGGCATGGGAACCCAGGACCTATATACCAATACTCATCCTGTTGCAGGGTGTGAGTACTGGGTGCAGCCGAGTCATAATCCAGCTAGATATTCGTGGTATAACAGGAACTGGCTTTACTGGAACATGAATGTCACCTTACATGGTAGGCAAACACATACAATTAAGAGAATGAAGTACCAGTGATAAAGCAACTGAACATGAAATAACAACACAGCAGTAAAATGCATAGACTCTACAGTTAAGCACTGGTCAACGTGCCATCTAAACTGCAGTAAAGCTAGCAAAAGTCACTCTAGCATAGACTAAGCTTGAAATCTGTTGTAAAGTTTCTCCAACACACCCCACCCCACCCCATAATCAACTCACTTAACTCTTCAGGATCTTTGTGGAGGAAACTAAGCTGGACGGCTGCTTCCCTGATGCCCTCCCACCATTAGGGGGGGTCATTCATTTAGAAAACCGCTGTCCCACCAATGATCTTTTGGCTAATCCTCTGTGCAAGGAAGTAATGTATAAAACTGGACATCAGCATTGCCCCAGATAATTGTGACTGTTCTATGAAGTTTGTCCTGCCTTGTCATTTAATTCCAAGTAAGGCTGAACTCTGCAGAAAGAGAACTGTCTGGATTGTAGTCAGATATAGTCTTAACTACTTTCCTTACCCCACTCCTTTCTACTATAGTTCAATGTTTCTATCTTCTTGCCTTTCCCTGTCTCTGTATTTCTCTCTTTTACATAATCCTGCTCTCTTCCTTTCCTTATCCTCATTCTTTTTCCCGCATTCCCGACTTCCCTTTTGTACTTGCCTTCCATCCCCTTTTTGCATTTTCCCTCCATCACTCTTTTGTCACCTTCCTTCCATCTTCTTCCTTCCTTTTCCAACTCATTCTTCTCTCCTCTCTCTCCCTCTGTCTCTCTCCACCTCATTTCACTCTTTGGATTCCCTCCTTCTATTTCCCTCTGTGCACCATCCATCTCTTCTCTGCTTCTCTCCATCTCATGCTTTCCCTGTCTCTTTCCTTTTTCTGTTTAAAGGGAGCACTATCATTAAATTGTGTAATATTAAAAATCCATATAAACATGTCGGTTAATGAGAGGAGGGGTCACTTATACACAATGGCAGGATGGTGGGAACATTGGTGGCATAGCCATGGGTGAACCTGCGCAACTCTGGAGAGAGCCGCGACCGGAACCCTGGCCTAGGGTGAGTACTAGAGGGAAAGACAATAGGGAGTCTGCCCAGTGAACCCTGGTTGTGCAGCTTGTAGATCCTTGGCTCACATCCTGTTTGCCTCTCTGTGGTTATCACCCACAAGCCTCTAAGTGTAAAAGGATTACCTTCCGGGGAAGAATCCCATGGGAAAGGTAAGTTTCATGAATCACTCTAAACTCAAGTTTCTGGGTCCCCCCACTACTGGGTCCCATGATTGTTCTGGAAGTTCCTACAGTGGGGTGTACCGCTACTATTTACTAAGCTCCACCACTTCATGTAGACTGTCATGTCCAGGCCTGTCTCTGTCCTTTACCTATTGACTAAAGTGTGTGACTGGGCCCTGCTGCCCTATAGCAACTGCACAGACCATGTCGTGGTATTTAGGCTCATGGTGACATTTCTGTGCTGCAGTATGGGTATGGGAGTTAGAATAAGTGGTCACTCGGAATAAAGGTGCTAGGCCTCAGCTCCTGGTATGATGTCATAAACTGGTTTGAACTTTGAAATAAAACAACTTTAATAAGCAAACATTGTTGTCATCCCGGGAGAGATTGGTGTAGGGTTATCTCTTATCTCCGTGTGTACATATAATGATTATGATTATACCACTGAAGCTTTTTATTCATAATCACATGATATAATGACTCAATAATACTCACCTATTCACTGCTGTGTGGCCTTATCGGGGATTCCCATACCCAGAACTCCCTCTGCCCGTTTTGTCAAATCATTTGCTCACTTGAGAAACCCCCTGCCATGCTTTCTCTTGTTATATTATAATTGTAAGATACATTAATATGTTAAAATTGCTACACTGTGGAGCTATCTTGCTACATTTGGTAGCTACTTATCCTGAAAAGGTTCACATAACTGTTTTCTCTCATAGAGGTTTTAGTTTATCGTAGTGAAACTGGCTCTGTTTTTTACTCAGACATGTTTTCATGTTTTTGGCATGAATTATTTCATGTTTTATGTAGGAATTATGTCATGTTTTGTGGATGAATTATTATTAATAATTCTGTCTTTATAAATAAAATGAATATTATATTTGATGTGAAATAATGGATGACTATAGGGGTTATTATATGTAAACTCCTCTCAGTCATGTGCTGTATGCATAAAAAATCATATATATCATAAATCCCAGACAAGTCTCCAGACCCTTTTGGAGTTAATATGGTGACCTGTGGGATTCAACGCCCAGGACAGAATAATTATTCTAATTGATTACAACTGCTTGGGTCAGCGCATGACTGATGGAAGTCCTCCCCTAAAGGAATGGATAAAAGGTTTTTTGCTCATTTGCTCCATTAGATGTCATGATTAAGGACCTATTGTCCGAAACGCGTTGGCGTTAGGGCCCATCTTGCACATGTTTATTATTCTGTGACCTGTTGGATTATTGATTTTAATTGGAGAAAATAAATGCTGAAGATTTTACAACATTTTTGGGCTGGCTCGATACTTCTTATATTATAATTGGCCTAAAACTTTTTTTTTATATATATTCTTTATTTATCATTTTCGAGATTTACAACAAAGATAGAAGAGAATACGGGTAATTCACAGACAGCAAATGCGCAGCATCGTCAGACGTATAAAAATTCATTCCGGCAATCACAGTAATTAGGAAGACATTATCACAGCCAGAGCTGCACCCCCCAAATAGCTGTTGCGTTCAGCAAGAGGGAGGGAGGGCGGCCCCGGTGTCCCACCCCTGGTCGAGTCTGAATTCCTTAAACAAGGAGGACTAGATATCCAAACACCTGTCACCTCTATATGGGGGTTGACACCAGCTCTTCTGCTGCGAAAATGAAAGTCGTGGAAACTAGGGCAGAGGGGGAGGGGGGAGTAAATGGTAACACAGAAACAAGAGAGAGAGAGGGGGTAGGGAAAAAGGGACAGGGAAAAACAGGAAAGGAGAAAGCTGTGGAATGACATCCACTATTGACTCTCCGCATCTCATAGTCCTGTGAGGCCGTAAAAATATGCCAATTGGTCCACTTAAGGCGGTGATCTTCCGAGGCTTCATTTTGCGCTGCAATTAGGCCTTCAAACCTCTCGATCTCTGCCACCTTATTCAGCCACATAGAGACGCTGGGGAGGGAGGACTCTTCCAGAGCGAAGGGATACACGCCTTAGCGCCGTTCACCATCTGGCTAAGAACGGGGCCTAAAACTTTTTATTTCTAGCAAATATTTTTCATGAAGTCTGTTAAGGTCTTTTACGTGTTTTAGCAATAATGCAGTCATACTTGGTACATATATGTTTAAAGCCTTTGGGGTGTACAAGCTATGCGGCTGCACAGGACGGCACCCAAAACTCTTTGTAAAGGGGCGTCAGGAAAACAACCTTCAGGCAGGCACACCCCTAAGGGCAGGGCCGAATTAAATGTGGTGAAGGCCCCTGGGCACAAAATCTGGTAGAGGCCCCAGATAGAGTATTTTTTTTCCTTTAAAATAATAGTCCAGCCAAGTAACTGATTGGTGGTTGTCTGGCACCTGCCTACTTATTGGAACATCAGACCTAGTGCCTTGTGCCACCGTTGTGCTTGGTGGCCTATGCGCAGTGAGCGGCCGCCGCTCTGCACCCACCCATCACTGTAGCGTTGATGACGGTAGTTTTGCTGCTCCAGGCTGTCCTGCCCTGTGGTGGCTTTGGCTGCCCAGGCACGCCCTCACTGCCGCCCATAGATTTGTTGCTGACCCTGTGGCCCGTCAGAACAAAGACTGAAAAGCTGACCAGACCAGACCATAACCCAAAGGTTGGTGGAGGCCCTGGGGCTTGCCCTCCTCATAGTCCGGCACTGCCTAAGGGACAGCTCTGCCCAGAATCCCTTTCCCATGTCAACCCCTGTGTGCTGCTGGAAAACGCACATCCCTTCTGTTTTTCGCTGTTCCACTTTGCCACTCTCTACCCTCTTTTCCATTTTCTCCATCTCTCTTTTTTCTACATTTGCTCCAGCTTTTTCTTTCTCCTACATTTCCTCCATCTTTCTTTTCTTGGCACATTTCTTTTTCCTATTTCTTCTGTCTCGCTTTTCTACATTCCTCCATCTTTCTCTCCTTTCCATATTCAAGCATTCTTTCACATCACATTTCCTCCCTCGTCCCCATCATTTCTATATTCCCTCCACCTTTCTCTCTTTTTCACTTTTCCCTCTTACTCTCTTCACAGCCCCTCAGTCTCCCTCTGTCTCTTTTTCTATCACATCATTTCCATTTCATCCTTCTGGTTGCCTTTATCCTCATACTTTATCTTTCTCTATCTTGCACAGGATGCCTCCTAACCTGTCTGGCACTGAAAGAGACCAGGTGTATATATATCATAAAGGCAGGGGATGCATCTGTTACTGGGCCCATTAGGAGAAAGGGGCCCCATGCAAGCTGTCTCCTCCCACGTTGCAGCATCTGTGGCAAAAGCACCATACTTGCTCTACCCCAGTATGCAGTGTTGGCACTTTTTGCTGGGAGACCAGGGACCAGAGCTGCAGGTTCTGCAGGGCGGAACTAAGATGCCAGCGCAATGTTTACCCCAGGCGCTCTGTTTACGGAGCACTTGGATAAACAAGCTGTTGATATCTTAGTTCCACCCTGTGGAACCTACAGTTCTGACCCCTGCTGCAACCTTGGGAAGAACCAGACCTCCCTGGCCCCCACTGTTGAGAAACCAGGGCCCACACTGCGCCAACACTGCCTACAACTCCAATCAAACCACAGACCTAATTTCTGATGCCCGTGTGTGTGAACCCCCAAGACCATCCAGAATCTGCCCACGCCACAGTCACAGGCTCTTCTTCAATCAGATGGAGTGGTGCAGGGGAGGCCCACACATGTACTATATCTAGAAACAAGGTAAGATTATGGGGAATCCTGGGAGTTTTTACACATCAGGATTCCCCTGAGCAGGACTTTTAACAGTCCCTAAAATCTTTTTGACTCTAGGGTAGAGTGCTGTAGGTTTTGCTCCATTTTAATGCTAGGGGTGTCTTTTTTGGGGGGCCCTTATGAGTTTTGCTATGGGGTCCTGTAAAACCTATGTACACTCCTGAAAGTGACTGTACACCCCACATTAAAAAAAAAATGCACTTGCCTTCTCTTCCCAGCCGCACCTCCCAATGCCCCAGAATGGAGCTTCGTTCTTGGGAACTTGGAGCTTCAGCTGGGGAAAGAAGGTAAGTGCTTTTTAGGTGTGTTTTTTTGGGGGGGGGTTGCAGTCCCTTTCAGGGGTTTACATAGGAATGCACTTTATTATGTGCCGTAGTGATCCTCTGCATTGTCTGCAGCACAGTGTGCTCGCTCTCCTCTCCCCTGTGCATGCATTGCAATGAATGGAGGGGGCTGTGCATAGACACTGTGACTGGCACAGAGGGGCGGGGCCATGACCAACAGTGAACGATAGTTGTGGCCCAAGGAATTCTGGGGCACATGCTCATTATTTAGGAGGTTTATGAGCCGCGGACCAGCCAGGAACATGGGGAAGAAGGTAAGTACATTTTTGTTTTTTATTTGGGTTTACAGTCCCTTTAAAGTGGACCAAATGCATTTTTGACTAATATTCCTAGCATCCCCCACCCCACAGACCTTACATTTGGTTTCACCATTGTCTCCTCTCTCTAGTCATTTCTCAAAAGTCCTAGATTGAAGAGGGTTTGATATGAATATGCCATATGGGGTTGTCTTTCAATATGTATGAGATACACACACCTGGGCCACCATATCTGCTGAAGTTGAAGCCCAGGAATAGAATGCCGGGGAGACTGGCTAAAACTGGTCGCTTTATAAACCATGTGTCCAGCCCCTATTATCCTCCCTCCCCTATGTGTCCAGCCCCTATTATCCTCCCTCCCCTATGTGTCCAGCCCCTATTATCCTCCCTCCCCCATGTGTCCAGCCCCTATTATCCTCCCTCCTCCATGTGTCCAGTCCCTGACATCCTCCAATGTGACCTTTATGAAGTTCTCCATATCTAATGTCCTCCTTAAAGTGGACCAACACCCTGGGGTGATCGGCCCGGGAATCTATAAGATTCCCGGGCCGATCACCCCCCTCACCGCGGGACATCCGAGATCGGGATGTCCCGCAGTGAGGAACCCCCCCGAAAACCCCCCAAAAACTCACCTCCCGCGCGCCCCTCTAGCCGTGCGCGCGCCCGTGCCGGCCGTTTGTGAATGGCCGGCGCAGGCCATTCAGAGGGACGTGCGGGAGGCGGCGGCGGACGCGCTGGCTTGTCCGTCGCTGTCAGCGCTTGTCCGTCGCTGTCACCCGGCCACGTGGGAGCGTTTTGAGGTGAGTATTGGGGTGTTTCTGGGGGGTTTTACACAGCGGGGAACCCCTAATCGGGGTGCCCCCCTGAAGTGGACCAAAACCCAGGATAGTCAAAATCCTGGGTGTTGGTCCACTTTAATCGACCCAAGCTTTCCTCCAGCAGAACAGATGAGGCACACGGGAGAGGACAGTAAGTACACAGGAGGGAGTGTGAAGAGGGATGCTACTGCCCATAAAGGAGTGTGCCAAATCTTGTGCATATGTCACATGGCACCTTAATGCCCAGCTCCAGCCTTGCCTCATCTCAGATTTAGTGTGTCCCCCAATCCCTTGAAGTTCTGGGCTGCCCTGAAGGGGGACACTAGTTTGACCACTCTCACTTAGAGTACCTCTAGAGTCATCTTATCAGACCCTAAGCAATATATACATGTTTAAATGCAATGGTATTGTTTCTGTTTTTATTTAGTTTTTTTTTTATTAATAATTAAGTCCCGCCCCCCAGTATATTTTGCTTTTCTGAAAAAAAGTTGGTGCTGGCATTGGCAGTTAAAAAGCGATAACAGCTCCATACTGACAGTAAAAGTCAAAATACACAGGGATTCACAGTTCTTGAAAGCAGCTGCTGCCATCTAGTGGACACTATATGAACAGCTGTTTGGGTCTGCTTTAAGCTGTGGTGTTGGAAGATGTAAAGTCAAATGCCCTAATGTGGGATGACATTTTCCAGAAATGCCGTTACAAACAACCCCTTGTACCTACTATGGCTCCTGCAGCGCCCATTACTGTACTCCACATACACCCCCTGGAGGCTGAAAGCCAAAACTGCAAGAAGTTCACCAAGATGGTAGGTGCTAAATACAGCAACATGCACTGCGGCAGCAATGGCAGGCAATAGGGTTGCTGCAAATGCCACTACTGAACTAGGGTTTGAAGGAAAGGTCCACGGAAGTTGAATGAGGTAATGAGGTGTAGGGAGCCTGAAATGGGGCTTTTAAAGCTCACTTTTCCATGACATAAGAAGAGCACTCCTAATCAGGATGCCTGCAAGGGACGCTGTTTAGTGGACCTAAAGTCTTATTTGTCTTTATAGGGACTGTCCAGCCTCAAAAAACAAAGGGGATAACCCCTTTTGTGTCAGGCCTAGGCTTGCTCCCTCAATTGCATAGGATGGAGTACTAACTTAAAATGGAACAACTCCAATGGCGGCCATTGGCCTTCCCCCAAGGCATCCAGAATTGGCTGCGTGAAACCCCCCAGGTTGCCAGTTTTCACTCACCTTTCCTCATTCCAACAGCGCATGCGTGGGCTCTCCTGCAATCAGAGCCATTTGCTGTGCCCATGTAATATTGCAAACAGCTTTGATTGTTTACACTGAGGAGTGAGTGCGGCCGCATCCCTTGCATCCTTGGGCCATTCAGAGCTCTCGCTCCCCATTGAAGCCTATCAGAGCCTTTTGCCGAATGACATAGTCACGGCAAATGGCTTTGATTTGACAAGAGCCTGTGCATGCACTGCTGGGCTGGGAGGAGGTGCGTTATACCGGTGGACTTCACTCAGCAGGGCATCCAAATTCAGGATGCCCCCAGGGATCAGTACAAAACCTGGCATAGTAAAAATCCCAAGTTTTGTTCCACTTTAACTGTAAACGATGGTCTGTGACAGGCACAGGTGACGAGTTATCAGGCCTGTTCTTGCAGGACCAGATCTCACATTCTGGCAAGTTCCCAACTGCTGTAGCAATCGCCTTCAGGGTTTCTTTGAGCCCACTTAAATTATAGCTCAGTCATTTCTAGGCCAAGATTAAAATTGAAACTACATAAAATGCCATTAAATATAATGCTAATTAATCCCATGATGTCAGACAGAAACCTCACAGTGGTGCATTTTGATTGCTTGTTTCTTTGTTCTTTTGCAAACTCATATGGAAGTGGCCCCACACGGCCTTTAAACATGGCGTCTTTTGTGTTCTGCATTATGCTTTTTCCATTTGGAATTTCTAGTAAAGTTTAATTGAACTATATTATTCGTGTGCTGACATTTTCAATTAAGGATTTACATTCCTTTGAAAGGAGTTCTGTTAAATTGGAAATTCTGCTACAGTTTTGGGTTCTGTTGATTATTATGTGTTGATTTGATTTAGGATCTTCATCCATTCCAAGCTCTGGCTTAGTCTCTCTGTGTTGGCTCTAGGAGAATGGAGCCATTTCCCAGATGGCAATGGAGTAAAGATGCTTTTATTGGAATGATTGGGTTTTGATGTGATCTTTCTGGCTTTAGTTTGACATTGACTATTGTAGGGTTATCTGCAAGTCAGGAAGATTAGGACTAATGATGCATGTGTGTGTTGTACGCACCACCCTTTGGAGAGCCTCTTTATCGTGTCTGGTGCTGTTTCCTTACCATACTGTGATTTTCCTTGTTAGAATTCTATTGATGATGCTGTAATCTGTAATTATTTACAGGACTGTAGGCAACAGCTGAAAGTCTCTCAGTTGCCTTAGATTGTTGTGCAGGGCTTTCCTCGCCACCATGGTAATGTGCTCAGATCAAGTCAAGGCAACAGGAACACACAAGTAACGGAAAACTGAGCCCTCTTGTCAACAGGTGTTCCGTTGATCTTGAGAGGGCTGTAGTTCCCAACTGTTTTTTACTGTAGTCAGTGATCAGCTCCTTGGTATTGTTGAAGTTGAGACCCATGCTGTGGTCCTTGCACCAAAATGCAGGTTCTTAATTTCATCTTCTTATCATTGTCCACGACCAGCCCCATGACTGCGATGTCATCAAATGGTGGCGTTTGAGCCAGCCATGCAGTCATAAGAGTATAATCAGTACAGAAGTAGACTCAATACACAACCCTGGGGGGGGGGGGGGGGGGAAGCTTATGGAGAGGGTGGAGGTACTTTTCTACCTGTACATTGTGGTCAATCACTAGTCAAGGAGCAATGCAGACCCAGGTTCTCCAGCTTGGTGGTGAGCTTCAAGGGTATTTTAGTATTGTAGTCAACAAACAGCATTTTGACAAAATTGCCCCTCCCTTTGTCCAGGTGTTAGTTTTTCTTGCAATATGTAGGTAATAGTATCATAGGTTGCTCTGTTAGGGCAGTAGGCAAACTTATTGTAAGGGGTCTGGGGTGTTTGGAAGCGATGCAGTAATGAAGTCTCTCACTAGTCATTTAAAGCCATTGATGGCTGCAGGATGAGGGCAGGCTGGATGGGAGTTGTTTGGGAAAGACTATGTGACTTTTTTACTTGTGGGATTCTTTGAGTGGGTCAGAGAGAAGTTGAATATTTGTGCAAATAGTAGTGCTAGCTTATCAGCCCATAAGGTCTTCCTTGTGAGTGAAGATAAGAGAAAAAGCAATTCTGTGAGTACTCACCTGTAGAATTGTTTTTGTTCTTGCATGGCACGGCCCGCTTCGTTATTCATAACAGTTGGGTTATTCCGCCACAAGGTGGCGCAGTGGTACTGCAGAAAGCTGTGGCATCCCCCGGCTCCCTATAAAAACGTGACTAACCATAGAGTTCCCAGCATAGACAAGCAGTGAGAGAAGAGCACGGGAGAGAATAAGGTAAACAAAATGTAAAAAAGGGTAAAAAAAACCCAATTAACTTGGAACAATCACCATAAAGAGGCAATGATAACAAGGGTGGGGCGAAACGGGCCGTGCCATGCAAGAACAAAAACAATTCTACAGGTGAGTGCTCACAGAATTGCTTTTTTCTTTATTGCATGGCACGGCCCGCTTCGGTATTCATAACAGTTGGGACATCCAAAAGCAGTATCCAAAAGTAGGGTGGGATCCCCAAAGAGTAACGGCCAGTAGTTCAAGTCACTACCGCCTGAAGCACCTTGCGGCCAAAAGCAGCATCCGCTGAGGCCTTAACATCAACCTTGTAAAACTTGGAAAAGGTATGAACAGAAGACCAAGTAGCGGCCTTGCAAACTTGTACAAAAGAAGCTTGGTGCTGAAAAGCCCAAGAGGCACCAATAGCATGAGTGAAATTAGCAGTCACCCTAAAGGGAGGTTCCTTTCCCTTAGCAGAATAGGCTTGAATCACCACCTGACGGATCCACTTGCTGACAGTGGACTTAGCCAGAGGCAAACCCTTCCTAGGTCCAGAAGTGAGAACAAAAAGAGCATCTTCCTGAAAGTCTCTGTAACGACCAAATAAAACTTCAGAGCCCTGACCACATCCATAGAATGCAGTGTCCGCTCCTTGGAATGAGCAGGATTAGGACACAATGAAGGCAAAACAATGTCCTGATTGAGATGAAAGGCAGACACCACCTTAGGCAAGAAATCCAACTTAAGCCGGAACACCACCTTATCCTGATGCCCCTCGAAATAAGGAGGTTTGATGGAAAGCGCCGCGAGCTCAGAAACTCGCCTTACAGAAGTGATAGCCACCAAAAAGGCTACCTTAAGAGTCAGAATGGGCAAGGCAGCCTCACGGATAGGCTCAAAGGGAGGCCCTTGCAGAGCAGACAACACCAGATTCAAATCCCAGACTGGTAGAAAAGGCTTACGGGGTGGTCGCACATGAGAAACACCCTGGAAAAAGGTTTTAACCAGTGATTGGCAAAGGATCTTTGGAAAACAATTGCCAGAGCTGAAACATGGCCTTTTAGGGTACTAAGTTGAAGGCCTAGATCCAAACCACATCGCAAGAATTCCAGAATCCTGGGAATAGAAAAAAAAAACGATAGGGAAGAGACTTAGACTCACACCAGGCAATGTAAGCATGCCAGACCATGTAATAGATAAAGGACGAAGACTTCTTCCTAGCCCTAATCATGGTATCAACAACAGAAGCAGGCAACCCCTTTTCCATCAAGATGGAGGTTTCAGCAGCCAAGCCGTTAAAGCCAGAGTTTGTAAATTGGGATGGCGTAGCTGCCCCTGAGTGAGAAGATCTGGATCCTTGGGCAAGACGTACCGGTCTACTGCCGACTGCACGACGTCTGCGAACCAAACTCTTCTTGGCCAACAGGGGGCCACCAGGATGACTGGTACCCGCTCCTGGGCTATCTTGTGCATGACCCTGCCCAGGAGAGGAAACAGAGGGAACACATAGAGAAGCCAAAACTCTGTCCAAGATATTGCCAGGGCATCCGTGGTGAAGGCCAGAGGATCCTGAGATAAAGAGACAAATCTGGGAAGTTTGTGATTGTGACAGGACGCAAACAAGTCCACGTCTGCCCGACCCCAGCGGTGACACAAGGAGAGAAACACCCGGTTGTTGAGGGACCATTTCCCCAGACGAGACGTCCCCCTGCTCAGGGAGTCCGCCACCTGGTTCTCTACTCCCGGAATGTAGACCGCTGAGATGCAGAGAACATGTCGTTCCACCCAAGACAGAATCAGGGACACTTCCTTGAAGGCTCGTTTGCTTCGAGTCCCTCCTTGACGATTGATGTAGGCAACCGCTGTCTGGTTGTCTGAGCGGATCTGAACAGCCCGACCCTGAAGGTGAGTGGTTAGGCGAGAAAGAATCAACTTGATCGCCCTCAGTTCCAGGACGTTGATGGAATGGCCTCCGACCCTGGAACTTCAGGGACTTCCAGAAGCCTCCCCAACCGGTCAGACTGGCATCTGTGGTGACCGTCTCCCAGCACAGGGGCAGGAAGGTCCTGCCCCCCAGAAGGTTCTTTGAGTCCAGCCACCATGAGAGGGACTGCCTGGCCAGAGGAGACAGAGCAAATTCCTGATCCAGGGACACAGGGTCCCAATCCCATACTGACAAGAGGTGCAACTGAAGAGGTCTCATGTGAAACTGAGCAAAGGGGACTGCCTCAAAGCAGGACACCATCAGGCCCACCAACTGCATCCCCAGACGGATGGAGGGATGAGGACACGATAGCAGAGCCCGAGCCTGCATCTGAAGACCCCCCGTCTTCTGCTATGGAAGGAACACCTTCACCTGAGAGGTATCCAGAGTCATGCCCAGAAAGGACCTCACCAAGGACAGGGACAGAGAAGACTTGGGATAGTTGATCACCCAGCCGAAGGACTCTAGAGTGGATGTCACCATCTGAGTGTCCTGCTCAGCCTGAAGAAAGGACTTGGCCACAATCAGGATGTCATCCAGGTAAGGAATGATGCGGATGCCCTGGTTCCTTAGCAGAGCCATCACCCCCGCCAATACCTTGGTGAACACCCGAGGCGCCGAGGTGATACCTAAGGGTAGAGCCACAAACTGGTAATGCTGATCCTGCAGCTCGAACCTTAAAAATCGCTGATGACCTGGGAAGATAGGCACATGAAGATACGCATCCTTGATGTCCACAGTGGTCATGAAGTCGCCCGGGCGAAGGGTACTGACAGCAGAGCGTAGCGTCTCCATACGAAAATGCTTGAATCTGACAAATTTGTTGAGGCCCTTCAGGTCCAGAATGGGCCTCAGACAGCCGTTCTTTTTGGGGACCGTGAAAAGATTGGAATAGTACCCCTGACCCCGTTCTTGATGGGGCACCTGACAAATGACTTCTGACTCTAACAGGCATTGAACCGCCAGAAGCAACCCTTGAGCAGACAGGGGGTTTAAAGACATCCGGGATCTGATGAATCTTGGGGGCGTCCAGGCTGCAAACTCTATCTTGTAACTGGAGGACACTACTTCCTGAATCCACCAGTCTGAGATGTGAAGCCTCCAGACGTGAGCAAAGAGCCGAAGCTGTCCCCCCACCCGGATGGGTGAGGGCGCCCCTTCATGCCTGAGGGAGAACTCCGGGACGACCACGGGATCTGCCACGGCCCCAAGAATCTCTGCGGCCACTAGAGAGGAGGGAGCCACGGCCTCCTCTGGGAGCACGAAAGGAAGGGAGGGGGACGGAGGACCTCCGAAAGGGAAGAGACTGCCTCCTACGCTGAGGTAGCCTGCCATCCTTGGCTAGAACATCAAGACGCTCCCCAAATAGCCGCAGCCCCGCGAAGGGGAGTCCAGTGTGAGCTTTCTTAGCCGCAGCATCAGCTGCCCACTGGTGCAACCAGACAGAGCGGCGCATAGCAACCAAGAGCGCAGAGGCCCTACCGCTCAGCCACACAGCATCATCCATAGCAGTAAGGATAAAGACCACAAAATCAGAGCAAACCAAGAGAGTCCTATACTCCTCCCCCCCCCCCCCGCTACGATCCGTAGCGCCATCAAGGAGACGCTTGAGCAGTTTCTTAAGGGCAATAGCTGTAATTCCAGCCACACAGGCCTGGCGCAATCCAGCCCCCACACAGGTATAGGCATGGCAGGCCAACTGATCCATGCGCCGGTCCTCACTGTCCCTCAGAGTGGTAGTGTCAGGTGAAGGCATGACTGAAGTATTGGACAAGCCTAGCACGGGAGCATCCACTTCAGGGGGAGATGACCACCTCTTAACAAGATCAGCAGGAAAGGGTTACCTTTTATCCAAACCCTTGGGTACAGCAGGCAGCCTGTTAGGACGTTCCCATTCTTTAAGCACCATAGTGGTGAAATGTCCCTGCTCAGGGAACTCCAGACGCTGTTTACTAGGGTGAAACAACTCACCCTGTTTCCTTTTAGCTGCCACAGGGGCAGCAATGTGTAAAATTTCAAAAATGTGAGACAGCAAATTATCAGTGTCCTCAGGATACCATGAATCCTCCCCAATTTCAGGATCACTATCGCAACCCTCCTGCTTGTCCCCAGAGGAGTCAGAGACCTGGAGCAGTTCCCCTTTCTCTAGGGAATAACGTCCAACAGTGACATCAAATTCCTCATACTCCTCTGTAGAGCGTGAGGGAGTGGAAATCAGGTGGCGCTTCTTGCCAGAGGCCTTCCTAGGAACAGTCCTGGCAAGCTGCCTCTCAATGCTGGCCACCCGCGCAGAGCCAAATCAGAGTGTGACTCCCTGCTAATAACCCCTTCACTGGGGCCCAATTGCAGGAGCGGGGGAGTAGGTGAAGCAGAGGGAGGCGCAGAGCTGGAAAGCGAAGCAGGCAAACCAGCTTGAAGTGCAAGTACACTCTCAGCGCACGGCATGCACACCGTGACACTGTTACTCACAGGGGATACCCCACACATGGAACACAGCCGAGCTTGTCCCGAAGGACCCCCAAGCACGCCATCCCCAGAAGCCTCCATATGGTGATTAACACAGGCGCAATAGGCCAGCGGTGGGTAAAGACTAATACAGAAGCCACCCGGGATGCCCCCAGAAATCGGTGAAAGGGGGGGGGATGAGGGGGGAGGAAGGAGTAGAGCCGAGAGAAACCACAACCCAATGGTGCCCCGCCTGAAAGACATAAGTGAAAAAGACACATAAGCATCCCACAGCACATACCCCCAAGGTCAATAAAAAAAAACCCCAAGGGGGACTCACAGACCAAAGACACCACAGGGTCACCAAGGCACAGACCGCAGGATGAAGCGACACACCAGAGGAAGCAGCGCTACAGCCAGGAAGGGAGAAATCCAGAGGCGCAGCTAGTCCAAAACGGCGCCGGCAGAGGTACCTCGAGGGGCGGACCGCTGGGAGACGATGCGATATGTGTCATCCCAAGGCCCCGCCCCCCCGAAGAGCACGAAAACGGCAATCACGTGACCCGGCCGGCGCCAAAAACGCCTCAGGTTATAGCGCCAACCACCGCGGAGCGCAGTACAAAGCGCGCCGCAGCTGAAAAACACCAAAAAACACACAATAAACGCCAAAACACCACATAGAATACCACTCGCCGATGCCACCCGCCCCCCCCCGAACAAAGCCAGAGAGGGGGGGGAAGAGAGAGACGAGAGGCCAGCGGCGAGTATCCAGGCCAGGAAGGGGGAGGGGGGACCCCTGAAGGAAAAGGAGACAGAGTCCCCCAAAACATTCACCCCTTCAGAAACCAGAACATAAACTCCGCATCCCTATTAGGCTCACCATAAAGCCTATGGCTTCCCTTTGTAGTACAGGGTCTGCGGCTGGGGCCGCGCTCCTGGAGCACTTGACCCTAGTGCTCTTCTACCTTCACCCGATCTGTCAGCCGAGGCTGGGAGGCAGTGAGGGTCCAGAAACGGATGGAAATAGACATGCAGGGCTGCAGGCTTGGTTGCCCCGCTCACCTGCGCAAGAGAGAGCCATCTTCTAACTTCGCAGTTTCACTGCAGAGGAAACACTGGGAACTCTATGGTTAGTCCCGTTATTATAGGGAGCCGGGGGATGCCACAGCTTTCTGCAGTACCACTGCGTCACCTTGTGGCGGAATAACCCAACTGTTATGAATACCGAAGCGGGCCGTGCCATGCAATAAATAAAATATTTACAAGGATGCTGGTCAGTGGGGCCTATTTACTTTATGTATCCTTCAAATTCCTGAGGCCTCTATGGCAGCATACTAAGGGTTAATATCTGCCATTAACCCTGAGTGTTTATAACCTGTGCCACATCCCCTCACAGTGTTCCTTTTTGGTCGTAATTCATCCATAGGATGAGGTAGTAAATGCGTTAATGTGTTTCTTCTTGTCCCTAGATTCACAGCAGCTAAAAGCACGGTGCAATGTACGGTGGAGAATATGGTTATAATGATGGCCACACCTGTGTCACTAGTGATCCACAAGTCCCCCCCTTTTATTCCCATATGGCAGTACTGTATTTTTGCCCTATAAGATGCACTATTTTTCCCCAAAAGTCTGTGTGTGTGTGTTTATTGGGCAAATGTTGAAAAAAGTGAAAAAAGTATAATTACATAGGTCCCGCCCCGTGACCACCGGAGGCAAGCCGAGCAGTGGGCAGAGGGGCAGAGTAAATGACCCTGCCCGCTGTCCCCGCTCTGCCAGCTGCCACTACTTTTTGGGCCAGCGCATACATGGTAAATGAACACTGTCACCTGCCACCACCTCTTGGCCTGCCGTGCGCTGACACCCAAGTGTTTGTTTCAGCACACGCTGACACCCGAGAGGTAGTGGCGCCGCCGGAAACCATGCGGTGATAGCATTCATTTACCCTGCGTGCCAAATGCCAAAGGACAAGGATTGGCTGGTTGCACACCTCAGGGAAAAGGGAATGTGTCTGTTCCATTATTTGGATGACATGCTTCTGATAGCCGAGACCAAAGCCACTCTGATACATCACTGGCAGATCCTATTAGACTCTGATAGAACACGGATGGATCATAAGCTGGGAGAAAAGCCAAATGATACCAATTCAGTCTCTGACTTACCTCAGAGCAGCTATCTGCACGCAGGAGAGCAGATAGTCCATGCGATCCAAGCAGCTATGGGCCAAACTCTTCAAAGCAAATCCACCGCTGCCAGCAAGATAGTGAAAATCTTGTGGACACTAACCGCTAACATTGCATTGGTGAAGTGGCTCCTGAGTGCCACAGGGTCCTTCAATGTGGGTTTCTCAAGCAGTGGGACAAGACTCCTTCCCCCACACCACCTGGAGGATGAGAGAAGCTATGGATTGATGGGCGCTGTCAGCAAACCTGCTACATTGTCACCACTTTACTCTTCCAATTTAGCTGGTGGTCACCACCGATGCCAGCTCCCATGGATGGGGGAGCTACCTACAGCAGCAGCCATGTAAGGGACAAGTGGAACTTCAACCCTCAGAGAGTGGTCTCCAACCTCTTGGAGATCAGGGCAGCCAGGCTAGCCCTGTTAGAGTTCGAGGAACATCTGAAGGGTTGGGCAGTGATGCATTGGATGGACAATGTGACAGCCTGCGCTTACATAAGAAAGCAAGGGGGGCGAGGAGCGCCTCCATGATGCCGGAGGTCTCCCCTATATTAAAATTGGCTGAGGTCCACTTGTCGCATATCTCAGTGACTTACATTCCAGGGAAGAGGATTCAGTTGGTGGATATTCTATCAAGAACCACCCCGGACAGCAAGGAGTGGGCCTTGAAGACCAGCGTCTTCAAGCAATTGATGAGCAGATGGGGCCTGTTGGAGGTAAACTTGTTTGTGGCAGAAGGAAACAACAAGGTCCAGAAATCCTTCAGCAGGTCCCCCTGTGCGAGCACAGAGGGGACAGACGAGTTGATTTAGGAGTGTTTCCCCAAGTATTTTAAATTCCTACAACGACCGAAACAGTGCCCACTGAAGGTGATCACAATCATTCCTTACTGGCCAACGAGATCTTGGTTTCCTCTGGTTCAACAGATGGCCCTCAATGGCCCTTGTTTTTCTACAAGACAGGAAATATATCCTGATCCAGGTCGGATGAGTCTGACGGCTTGGCTGTTGAAAAGAGTTCATTGCTGATGCAGGGGGTGCCCAGTCGGAGTGGTGGAAACACTCCTCAAGGCCCAGAAGCCAACTACTAACAAGTCATACAGTAGGGTCTGGAAAAAGTTCAGAGGAGTTTCTCCAGCTCGGCTTGGACAAAGGCTTAAGCATGAAGATCCTGTAGGGTCAAGATTCCTCCATCTCAGCCCTAGATGGGAGAAAATGTGCCATCTACCCGCTAACGGCACAGTTCTTTAAAGTGGTTCTTCACTCTGAATAAGAGTCTATCTTATATGTTTCCCACACCCTGTACATACAGATTGGTCACATTAAAAATTATTCTACCTGCATCTACTGCATGTTATGAGCCTTTAAACATCCAAGATGGCAGCTTATGGAACATCAGGCAGCCTGCAAACAGGAAGTGCCTTCTGACTATGCCGCTCTGCATTCTGGGACTGCTGACCTTTTCCTGACCCCAGCTCTGCTCTGAGCAAAGCACAGCTATAACCCGCCCCCCTGAACTTTATCCCACTCTCCTCTCCTAAGTAAGTGTGATGCTTCTGAGTCAAGATGGCGGCGCCCATATCCTAAAGTCCTTAACAGAGTTGCAGCCCAGTGGGGGAAAGAATAATAAGTGACTATAAACTAAAAATATATTAATTTTAGATGCTGGGGAATCATTATTTAAGGCTTTGGGCTTTTCAATAAATCATGGTGAAGGTCCGGTTTAAAGTGGACCAACACCCAGGGGGGATCGGCCCGGAAATCTATAAGATTTCCCCCCAGGAGGCCCACAAACCTTACCTCAGCCCCGTTCCATCGGCGCATGCGTGAGCCGCGGCTCGCACTTCCCTCTAGCAGGGTGCGCACTCGCGCCGGCCGTTTGTGAATGGCCGGTGCAGGCGCGCTCCCTGTTAGAGGGAAGCGCGAGACGCAGCCTCCAGCGCTCAGAGCCAGCTGAGCTGGTATGTGCGTCCAGGCGGCCTTGGACGCGCATACCACAGCGGCTCTGAGCGCTGTGATTGGCTGTCGCGGTCATGTGGGAGCGGGGAGAGGTGAGTTTTTTGGGGCTTTCTGGGGGGTTTCAGACAGCGGGGCACCCCCGATCGGGGTGCCCCACCGAAGTGGACCAACACCCAGGATAGTCAAAATCCTGGGTGTTGGTCCACTTTAAGCAGTGATCTGGATAAAACCTCCCAGAAAGTCTTGTTTACCCAATGGGAGCTTAAGAAAGTCCTAATTTCTGAGCCAGGAGCCCTTTGTTCCTCTAGATGAATGTTCCTTATGGGATCTTACCCTTAAATCTGTCTTTGTTAGAGTGATCGTCTCAGTCGCAAAGGTGTCAGAAATTGGTGCCCTATGGGCAGAAGATCCATATATACATAGTTACATAGCTTGGAAAACAAAAAATACAATTCTGTGATTACTCACCTGTAGAATTGGTATTATGAGTATACAGCACGTCCTGTTCCAGATAGAATACTTACATTCGGGTACAACTCCGCCAGATGGCGCTGGACTGCAGAGACATCGAAAAATAGGCTCCTCCCGGCCCCTCAAATACCCAGGGACCTCCCACAATCCCCAGAATTGAAAAGCAGTTAACGAGAAGCCAGGAGAAATAAACAACCCAAACTAGTAACTATAACGATGATAACTATCACCATACAGGGGATCCAAGATAAAGCAAAAACCAAGGGTGGGGTGGAGCAGGACGTACTGTATACTCATAATACCAATTCTACAGGTGAGTAATCACAGAATTGTATTATTCTTAGTATACAGTACGTCCTGCTCCATATAGAATACTTACATTCGGGACATCCAATAGCAGTGTCCATAAAGTAGGGTGGGATCCCCAATAAAAGGCAGCAGCAGACAGTTTAAACCAGTGCCGCCTGCAAAACGTTGCGGCCAAAAACAGCATCAGCTGAGGCCCTAACATCAACCTTGTAAAACTTTGAAAAGGTATGAACAGAAGACCAAGTAGCGGCCTTGCAAACTTGTTCAGCAGAAGCCTGGTGCTGAAAGGCCCAAGAGGCACCAATAGCCCGTGTAGAATGAGCAGTAAGGCGGAAGGGAGGACTCTTCCCCTTAGCAGAGTAGGCCTGAATCACAGCCTGACGGATCCATTTGCTGATAGTAGACTTGGCAGGAGCCAAACCATTCCTAGGACCAGAAGGGACCACAAAAAGAGCATCAGTTTTTCTGAAAGGTGCAGTAGCCACCAGATAGTACTTCAGACACCTAACCACATCCAAAGAATGCAAAACCCTCTCCTTAGCATTACTAGGATTAGGGCACAATGAAGGAAGAACAATGTCCTGATTTAAATGAAAAGCAGACACTACCTTAGGCAGAAAATCTGGCTTGAAGCGAAACACCACCTTGTCCTGGTGTCTCTCATAGTAGGGGGGCTGGATGGAAAGCACCGCCAACTCAGACACACGCCTAACAGAGGTGATAGCCACTAGAAAGACAACTTTGAGAGTAAGAATGGCCAGGGCAGCATCCTGCACAGGTTCAAAGGGAGCACCCTCCAAGGCTGACAAAACCAAGATCAAAACCCAAACAGGCATCATAGGCTTACATGGAGGACGCACATGAGTAACCCCCTGGAAAAAAGTCCTGATCAGAGAATGCTGAGCAACGGACTTCTGGAAGAAAACAGCCAGGGCAGAAACCTGACCCTTCAGAGTACTGAGTCTCCAACCCATGCTGCAGGAACTCCAGAATCCTGGGAATAGAGAACACACGACAGGGAAGAGACTTAGACTCACACCAGTCAATGTAGGTACGCCAAACCCTGTAATAAATGGAAGAAGAAGACTTCTTCCTAGCCTTTATCATGGTATCAACAACCGAGGAAGACAGCCCCTTCTCCATCAAGATGGAGGTTTCAGCAGCCAGGCCGTCAAAGCCAGAGTTTGTAAATTGGGATGGCGTAGTGAGCCCTGAGTGAGCAGATCTGGCACCCTGGGCAGAACGTACTGATCTACTGCCAGCTGCACCACGTCTGCGAACCACACTCTTCTTGGCCACCTGGGGGCCACCAGAATTGCTGGCAACCCTTCCAGAGCAATCTTGCGCAGAACCCTGCCCAGCAGGTGGAATGGAGGAAAGACATACAGAAACTGAAAGTCCTGTCATGACATTGCTAGAGCATCCGTGGTCAAGGCCAGAGGATCCTGGGACAGGGAGACAAAAGCTGGAAGCTTGTGATTGTGACGGGACGCAAACAGATCCACATTTGGTTGGCCCCAACGGTGACAGAGATTGGAACACCCTGTTGCAGAGGGACCATTCTTCCTGGCGAGAGGTCCCCCTGCTCAGAGAGTCTGCCAGGAGATTTTCCACCTCCGGGATGTACACAGCTGATATGCAGGGAACATTGGCCTCCGCCCAGGTCAGGATCAGAGACACTTCCTGGAGGGCCCTCTTGCTCCGGGTCCCCCCCTGATGATTGATGTAGGCAACTGCCGTCTGGTTGTCCGAGCGCACCTGAACAGGCAGGCCCCGAAGAGGAGTAGTCAAGCGAGCCAGAACCAACCTGATCGCCCGCAGCTCCAAGATATTGATAGGTGTGTGGGCCTCCTGAGGGCCCCACCTCCCCTGGAACCACAGGGACTTCCAGGAACCCCCCCAACCTGACAGACTGGCATCCGTGGTGACCGTCTCCCAGGAGGGGGTCAGAAAGGATCTGCCCCCCAACAGGTTCCTGGAGTCCTGCCACCACGAGAGGGACCGCCTGACCAGGGGGGGAAAGCGCACAGACCCGGTCCAGGGACGCTGGGTCTTTGTCCCATACTGACAAGAGGTGGAGTTGCAGAGGCCTCAAGTGGAACTGAGCATAAGGGACTGCCTCAAAGCACGCCACCATCAGGCCCACCAGCTGCATTCCCTGCCTGATGGAGGGATGATGACAAGATAGCAGGAACTGGACCTGCGCAATCAGACTGTCCACCTTCTGCTGAGGAAGGAAAATCCTTGCCTGAACTGTATCCATATTCATTCCCAGGAATGGAGTCACCAAGGAGGGGGACAGAGAGGACTTGGGGTGGTTGATCACCCATCCAAATGACTCCAGGGTGGACATCACCAGCTGAGTATCCAATTCTGCCTGATGTAGAGACTGGGAGGTGATGAGAATGTCATCCAGATAAGGCAGCAAGCGGATGCCCTGAAACTTGAGCAGTGACATCACTCCTGCCAGCACCTTGGTGAACACCCTGGGAGCTGAAGTAAGACCAAAGGGCAATGCCACAAATTGGTAGTGTTGATCCTCTAGAGCGAACCTGAGGAACCTTTGATGACCTAGAAATACAGGAATATGAAGGTAAGCGTCTTTGATGTCCACAGAGGTCATGAAATCCCCTGGGTGCAGGGAACTGATGGCAGAGCGCAGAGTTTCCATGTGAAAGTGCCTGCTCCTGACAAATTTGTTGAGGATCTTCAAGTCCAGGATGGGCCTGACTGACCCATCTTTTTTGGGCACTGTGAAGAGGTTGGAATAGAAGCCCTTGCCTTTTTATCTTAAAGGGACCTTGCAGATGACCCCCAGCTCCAGGAGGATTTACACTGCCTGCACTAGATCCTGAGCTGACACAGGGTCCTGAGGAATCCGGGAGCTGATGAACCTTGGGGGAGGGCAGACAGCAAACTTGTAACCGGAGGACACTACCTCCTGAATTCACCGGTCTGAGACATGAAGCCTCCAGACGTGAGCAAAGTGCTGAAGCCGCCCCCCCACCCGGATGGGTGAGGGCACCCCATCATGCCTGAGGGGGCTCGGGAGAGGACTTAAGCTTGGAGCCCCAGGAGGAGCCAGGACGTCCACGTCCTCTGCCCTTACCCCAGAAGTCTCCTCGGGCCCCAGTAAAGGAAACCCCCCTCCCTTGTCTAGCACCATGGTAGGGGGAGGAAAAGGAGCCCTGACCCCGAAAGGGCCGAGACTGCCACCTGCGCTGGGCTAACCTGCCTCCCTTAGCAAATAGGACCAGGCGGTCCCCAAACAGGCGTAGTCCTTTGAAGGGAAAACCAGTGAGGGCCTTCTTGGCAGCGTTGTCACCAGCCCACTGGCGCAGCCAAACCGAGCGGCGTATAGCCACCACAAGGGCCGAGGTTCTGGCACACATTCTAATGGTGTCATCCAAGGCAGAGAGGACAAAATTCACAAAAACATCACAACTAGAGAGTGCATTAAACTCCTCACAAGGCAAATCATCAGGGGCACCACCAAGGATACTTCTGAGCAGGGTCCTAATAGCCACAGCCGTAATGGCCGAGGCACAGACCGGGCGCAGCGCCGTCCCCACACATGCAAAGGCATGGGACGCCAGCTGGTCAATGCGCCGGTCCTCAGCATCCCGCAGGGTAGTAGAGTCAGGGGAGTGCATGAGAGAGGTGTTAAGATAACCCTAGGACTGGGGCATCCACTTCGGGAGGGGATGGCCAACACTTTACCACATCAGCAGGAAAGGGATACTTCATATCCCAACTCTTAGGTACACCGGGAAGTTTACTGGGACGTTCCCATTCCTTGAGCACAAGGTTATTGAAATGTGCTTGCTCAGGAAATTCCAAGCGTGACTTAGCAGTATGAAAAAGTTCCCCCTTTTGCCTGGGAGCCGCAACAGGGGGAGAAATAGATAGAACAATCTATCAGTATCATCCGGGGCCCAGGGGTCAGAGCCAGAATCGTCATGACCCCTGGGCCTTTCATCAGATGACCCTGAGTCGGAGAATAGCTCCCCTTCCTCCAAAGGGGTATAGCCAGATAGATGCAAAAACTCATCAGCTTCCATAGGGAAAAGAGTGACATCAGGCGTTAAGTGTCGCTTTGTTGCAGGGGCCTTACGCGCCAAGGTATTAGCAATTAACTTCTCAACACTAGCCAGTCTAGAAGACACATCAGGCTGAGAATCCCCACTTGTATGCAATTCAATGGCAGTGAGATTTAAGTTTGGGGGAGAAGGTGAGGCGAAACGAATCGCAGAGTCAGCCACTGGAAGACCAGATTGCAGTTCAAGCACCTGTTTGGCACAGGGTACACAGACCCGCGCCTTATCAGCGTCAACATGAGACTCCCCACAAGCTACACACAGCTGGGCTTGTCCCGAAGGAACCCCGGTCACATTATCCTGAGATGCCTCCATATGGTGATTATAGCGGCACAATAGGCCGATAGGGATTAACGCTATACAGCAACCCGGGATGCCCCAATAACCCACTAGGAAAGTGGGAGTAATTACACTAGGCCTCACAAGTTAACCAACTAATAGAGGGCCGGGAGAAGCCAAGGGGTTCGCCCGTCTGAAAGACATAACCAAAGGGAGCTGTAAGCAAACAATAATTAAAAGCGGTAATAAAGCCGCCCGCGAGGGCACTCACGGACCGCGGTAGGTAGAAGCTCGTCACGCAGAAGCCGGAACCAAGCAAGCAAAATGACGTCGGTATACCTCGAGGGGCGGACCTGCATGAGCAATGACGGGGAACGCGCCAAAGACAGGCCCCGCCCCCCCCGAAGAGCGCGAAGCCAACACGTGACAAGCAGCCAATGACGGCGCACTGGCGCCTGAGGTAACGTCGTCGCCAAGCGCGGAACACAGGGAAAAAAAAGTGCGCGGCGGTGGCAATTTCAAGTATAATAAATGTAACACAAGTCAGCGCGGCTGACACAAAGCATAATGTAATGAAGCATAAAAGCCAATACACGTATATACATACATACACCCCCCCCCTCTTTTCCCTCGAAGGCTACAAGGAGAGTGAGGGAGGACAGCGGCCACTTAACATAGGGCCCACCGATAGGCAGGGGCAATAGTGCGGGAGGGGCATCCCATAGAGGCTCACCATATGTCTATACCCCTACCCTTTGGTGGGGGATTGCGGTGGAGCAGCGCTCCTAAGCACCTAACAGTGGTGCTGCCTACCATCACCCGACCAGCGCAGCCAAGGCTGGGAGGCAATTACTGATGGAACGGGTGGGAATAGTCCTACAGGGCCGCAGGCTAATAGCCCCTCTCACCTGCGAGTAGAGAGAGCCATCTTCTTGTCCTTCGCAGTCCAGACTGCAGAGAAAATCTGGGGATTGTGGGAGGTCCCTGGGTATTTGAAGGGCTGGGAGGAGCCTATTTTCGATGTCTCTGCAGTCCAGCTCCATCTGGCGGAGTAATACCCGAATGTAAGTATTCTATCTGGAGCAGGACGTACTCTATATTAAGAATACATACGTCCATCAAGTTCAACCAAGAGACGGGGTTGGCAAAAGTCAATTATATTTGTATTTTCGTTTCTTTACTGATAGGGTTGAGCTTCGACCCATGTTGGACTTTTGGCTTGATGCAGAGCCGTTCAGCTATCCCGTTCGTTTTCCCGTTGGTTTTGGCCTGTGATCGGGTCAGGAAAGGGTGCTACGTTGATTTTAGTGTGCGTTTATGCGCTCAGGTGTGTGCTCAGCCGCCTTTCCGATTGACGGCTCGCAAGAAGATAATTTCCGGAAAAACGGACGGGTCGTTCATTGTTCCGTTTTTTTCAGTGATGCAGAGCCTTGATTTCCAATTGAAATCACCCTAATAAAACGGGGCCGCCGAGCCTTCACTTACGGGCAGTCTGACCAGCCGTATTTGAGCTCCGTGCTTTTTGGGAATGCATTCCTCTGTGGGCCAACATCCCACAGACATTTTTAAGGAGTGTCCAGGTTGGATGTGCAGGTAGGCTCATTCCAAATTTAATTTCCTCCAACACTACCCCGCTCACCTATTTGTCCCTCTTTAATAATGTTGCTATGCACCCCTAATCTTTTTTAGTTGTTTTTAACTTATGTGTTTTTTTTTGTATTTTTGCAGGTGACTCTGGCTATCCTTTGCTCCCCTGGCTGCTGACCCCCATCCTGCACCCATCTTCCCAGGCAGAGGACCGCTATAATACTGCCCATAGGAGGACTCGCTCTGTGGTTGAATGAGCATTTGGTTTGCTAAAGATGCGTTTTCGCTGTCTAGATCAGACTGGGGGGGCACTCCAATATAAGCCGGGCAAGGTCATCCAAATTGTAATCGCTTGCGGGATCCTCCACAACCTGGCCATTCGTAGCAGGATTACCAGATATTCTGACCTGCCTGCCGAACATTTTTTTTCTTTCTGAAGAGCACACCCCTCCTTTCTCAGGCAGCCAAAGTGGCACCGCACAAACCATACGTGCGCAACTTGTTGATAATGTATTTGCATAGAACCCAATTTTTATTTTTTTCTTCCTTTTTATTGTGCACTTACACATGGGGTCAGATACTGTAACCAAAATCTTTAGCGGTATGTTGGGGAGGATGGTGCAGATGAATGATGGTGTGGGTGAAATTTGCCAGAAATGTGTTCCAGGCTTTGATTCATGTGCTGCCACTGTTAGACTATGTCACCCATATGGCTGTTTAGGGCAGACACATTTCTGTTTAATACCTCTAATTGTGTATTTAGGGTTGTTAGTTGGGTGCACACAGTGTCATTGAATTGCTGTGTGCTATCTGAAAATGCTATATTTTCCTGCCGCCACGCTTCCTCCATAATTTGCAGTTGCCTTCTTTGGCTAATATGGCGCCTGGGATGGGTTCTAGCAGTTGGACGGGTGGTTGGTTCTGGTTCTGAATGAGGTTGTGGATGTGGTGGTTGTGGCTGTGTTGACTGCGTTGCGGCCACCGGCTCAGTAGTGGTTTGACATCTGTGGTGTGTCCTCCTCCAAATCTCGGATATCTTCTATTATGGGGGGGCTTACTCTGTTCTGCAAATAAATATAGGTTCATTTTAGTTTTTTGATGGCACACCAATCGCTCCTAGTTCAATGTTAAAAGTACACACAAAGGACCATTGACTTACCTCATCCAAATCCTCATTTTGGGTTCGTTGTGTGGAATCCTGGTTTGGCCTTGGGCTCGGGGATAAGCCAGGGTTTGCTTGGGCTTGTGTGTCCTGTTGCCTTTGTCCTTTGAACTGAGAATGTAAGATTAGATTAAACACCAAGTACAGTGTGTTGTCTAGCATAACACTGGCTTTTGTCCCTCATTTTAAAAGCTCATGGCAAATTCAAACTCACCTTGGGACCTTACATTCCAGTCTGTGTCGTGTGCCTCTTGCAGGCCCTGGACGTTGGCCGGGTGTATGTATGTATAGACATGTTCCTCGGCGGGTGTTAGGATTATTTTTGTGGGTAAACCACCTCCTGTCTGCTGGCTGGGGAAGATTAAATCACACCTAATAAGTGTTACATCCTGTTACCAATGCGACTATAAATGCATTTAAAATGGGCTTTACCTCTGCTGCCGGCGCATGTCCATTTTTTTTTTCCTGTAATATTTAAGGTCCCCAAATTTCCTTTTGATTTGTTGAATATCTCTCCAGACAGATCCCACACTATTTACTTGCTGGCAAATATTAGTCCAGATCTCCTGCTTAGTGGTTGATTTGGAGGTCCGGCCAAATAGGGCATCATAATGCTCACAAACTGCATTTGCAACAGCCATGCTTTGAGCATCGCAAAAACGTCCAGTTAGTGAGCCACGGCACAGTTGTCGGCCACATGGGTGTGTGGTGTCCCCTGCATCTGTTGAAATTGATGGTTGGCTATCTGGGGAGTCGTGTGTGGTTCTTGGGCTTATGGGGGAGGGTGATGTTGTGTGCGCGCTGCTCTGGGTTAATGTCTGGGTTCCTGGTGAGCTATCAGATGTTGAGCTGCATGTGGAATCTGAGGTACTGGAATTGGGAGAACCAGAGGGTTGAGGTGGAGGGGTGGGTGACCTTGGTGGGGTGGAGGGTTTGGCAATACGCTTACCCTTGCTGATGTGTTTGGTTTTGTGGGTATGCTTGGTGTGTTGAGGTTGAGGATGCTGCAGGGTCTTACTAGATTTGGCACCCTTGTGTGTTCGTGCTTTTTTGGCAGGTGGTGGAGAATGTGTTAATGTATCCTTGCTCCTGCGTTTTTGGGAATGTGCCTGTGTCTGTGGAGTACCCACCGTTTTAGTTGGGGCATGTTCTGCATGTGTCTTGTGCCTGCTCTTCTGTATTTTTTTAGATGAGGCATGTGTGCGGCTGCTATGTGCCTTGGGCCTTGGTTGGCTCTTTTTGCTCTCTTTAGGTCTGGCCATATTGATATGGTATCCAACACAGAGCTGAGTGCCTTGTGCTTGAAATATGTTTCCCGTGTGGTCGTGTTCAACAGCGGGTGCATCACTGCGGGGGAACGTCATAGCTAAACCAGGAAAAGAACGCAAAGATGTCGTCCGCCATCTTCACTCAGGAGCAGGACGACATCATCATGGATGTGAGTAGGCGATCGTCCGTTTATGTGCGCGCGCACATTACTTGTAAAAAAAAAAAAAACAAAGCAAAGGAATAGTCTGAAACAACTTAGTTTGTCACGTTAAATACAAGCCCGCCTTAGTTTAACACATGTACGCAGCTACAAACTAGGCTAGATGCAGATTGAAGAACTAGGGCAATGTGAGTCATCAAGAGGTTAATAAGGTGACTTTAGGTAGGGCATGAAACTTGGTCATGGATTTTGTGGATTAATGCTGGGTCATTGTGTATTTTACAAACAGATGATGCTGAGGAATCGCTACGACTTCCTGCCGCCAGATTATGAGAAAAGGACGTTGCCGCTGGCGGTGGTGGACGCGATAGCCCGACGAACCCAAACCACCTATACCTTCACCCAGATCGCCCAACACTGGTCTGATTTAAAGAGAAGGCATAAGCCCCGGGTGAGGCGGTACTTCGCCAAACATTTTCCATGTAAGTGTGTATACTTGACATGCAAGAATCACACTGGCCTTGGCTGGGCGTGTTTTTAGGATTGTGTTTGTATTTCAGCCCATGAATGGAATATGCGGTTCCGCCCCACCCGGACCAGAACACGCAGCCCAGTGTTGGGCGAATCAGGTGAAGGGATAGTTGGTCCACCGCCAGTGACCACGCCCACCCCCTCATCTGCCAGTGAGTATGAGGAGCCAATGGACCTCAGCATGCAGGGGAGGGGGGAATCTGACGGCAGGGAGTCCAGCTTAAATGCTCCACAACCTGACTCCGGTAAGTGGAATAAAGTTAGATATGTGCTAATACATGCATTAAATACAGATACTCATGTGCACTATTGTTAGTTGTAGAAGCAGACGTCACTGGGACATCCCAAGGGATGGTCGAGGAAGGGGGCCACGAGGAAGAGGTGGCTGGGGAAGGTGAGTAAATTGATACCTAGAAGCCTAACTTAATCTGACATTCATGAGGCCACAACAGTCTCTAATATCAGTGTGTTTGTGATCCAAACAGATTCACAGCAGCAACCGAGGGAGGAAGAACGGAGACTCCGCCCCCGACGCAATGTGGCCAAAAAACATTGTAAGTGGTGATTTTGTTTAGCAAAGTAATTGAACAAACAACTCCCTTACCAAAAAAAAAAGGCCAAAGAAACATTTCACTAAAGACTGTAAAAGCAAATAAAAAAAGGGCCTAAAAAAAAACCCCCAACAAACCAAACCATAATAACAATGCTAAACTAATGTTTTTCATTCACAGATCCAAGAAAACGACATCCGCAACAACCCGAGGCCTAATTTGTGGGATTTTGCAAGAACAGTTTTAACGTTGAATTTTTAAGAAAAAAAACGTTTTTACACAGAACAAAAAAACAAACAAAAGTTTATCCAACGTTTTCATAAAAAAAAAACATAAAAAGATTTGGTGTGTTGTCTTTCCTGAAAATGTACAATCACACAACATCATCACACATTTACATGACACAAAAGGTTTAGATATGGGACAATAAATAGAAAAAAATACCATTTTGTGAATACTCACCTTGTAAAATGGGTATTATAAGTATGTCACACACCCCGCTTCAAGATAATCATTACATGTGGGTAGTATGGTCTGAAGAGGGCGATCTGCAGAGATGATTGGAGGAAAGAAAGCCCCTCCCAGTCCATAAATACCTGGGACCTCCCACTCATTACCCAGTATCAAGAAAGCAGTAAGGTAAGGGACCAGGAAGAGCCAAATATTAGTCATAACAACGCAAGGTTCACAAAACGATGGATCCAGAATACAAAAGGGCGGGTTGAAGCGGGGTGTGTGACATACTTATAATACCCATTTTACAAGGTGAGTATTCACAAAATGGTATTATTCTAAGTATGTCACACACCCCGCTTCAAGATAATCATTACATGTGGGACATCCAAAAGCAGTGTCCATAAAGGGTGGGGATCCAAAACAAGGCATAAAGCACAACTTAAACTACTGCAGCCTGCAGAACTTTGCGGGCAAAAACAGCATCCGCTGAGGCCCAAACATCACCCTTGTAAAACTTTGAAAAAGTGTGAACAGAAGACCAGGTAGCGGCCTTGCAAACTTGCTCAACAGAGGCCTGGTGCTGAAAAGCCCAGGAAGCCCCAACCGCACGAGTAGAATGAGCTGTAACACGAAGGGGAGGATTTCTCCCCTTAGCAGAAAAGGCCCCGACAATGGCCTGACGAATCCACTTATTGATGGAAGACTTAGCGGGCGCCAAAACCTTTCTTGGGCCCAGAGGGTACCACAAAGAAGGCATCAGTCTTACGAAAGGCAGACGTTACCACCAAATAGTACTTCACAACTCGAACCACATCCAGGGAATGCAGGACCCTCTCCTTTTCGTTACTGGGATCAGGACACAGAGAGGGCAAAACAATGTCTTGATTTAAGTGAAAAGGCAGAAAACCACCTTAGGAAGAAAATCCGGGTTAAAACGGAAAACCACCTTGTCCTGATGTCTTTCAAAATACGGACCTGAATGGACAGAGCCGCCAACTCAGAAACACGCCGAACAGAAGTGATAGCTACCAAAAAGGCCACCTTCTGAGTAAGGGAAGACAAGGCAATATCATGCAAGGGCTCAAAGGGAGGACCCTGAAGAGCAGAAAGAACCAAATTCAAATCCCAAACCGGAATCAGAGGCTCCCTAGGGGGCCGCACGTGCGTAACCCCCTGGAAAAAGGTCATTAACCAGCGGATGAAGCGCAAAAGATCTTTGGAAAAACACCGCCAGGGCAGACACCTGCCCCTTCAGAGTATTAAGTTGGAGCCCTAGATCCAAACCATGTTGCAGGAACTCCAAGATTCTAGAAATAGAGAATTCCCTGCAAGGGAAAGCCCTAGACTCACACCAATCAATATAAGACCTCCAAGTCCTATAGTAAACGGAAGAAGAAAACCTCTTCCTAGCGCTAATAAGAGTCTGAATAACCGCATCAGAAAGACCTTCCTCCTTCAAGATGGAGGTTTCCGCAGCCACGCCGTCAAAGCCAGCGTTGGTAAATTGGGGCAACGTAGATGACCCTGTGTGTGCAGATCCGGCAGCAGGGGCAGAACGAACTGATCTTCTGCTAACCTTACCACGTCTGCGAACCAAACCTGTCTTGGCCACCTTGGAGCCACCAGAATTGCTGACGCTCCTTCCAGAGCCAGCTTGCGCACTACTCTGGCTACCATGGGAAACGGAGGGAACAGATACAGAAACCCCAAATCCCTCCAGTTCAGGGACACGGCATCCGTCGCGAAGGCTAGCAGATCCTTCGCCAGAGACACAGATGCCGGAAGTTTGTGATTGTGACAGGAGGCAAAGAGGTCCACCACCGGTGAACCCCACCTGAGACAAATCGAACAAAACACCTTGGGGCTGAGAGGCCACTCCCCCTTGCGGGCTGACCACCTACTCAGAGAGTCCGCCTCCGAGTTCTCTACTCCCGGAATGTGAACTGCCGAGATGCACGGGACGTGGCTCTCCGCCCAGTCCAGAATCAACGACACTTCCCTGAGGGCACTCCTGCTGCGAGTCCCTCCCTGGTGATTGATGTAGGCAACCGCCGTCCGATTGTCCGACCAAACCTGGACCGGCAAGCCCTGCAGGAGATGAGTCAAACGAAAAAGAACCATTCTGATGGCTCTCAATTCCAGAATGTTGATAGGCTAGTGGGCTTCCAGGGGACCCCACAACCCCTGAAATTGCAGATCATTCCAGAAGCCCCCCCATCCTGAGAGGCTGGCATCCGTGGTGACCACCTCCCAACGAGGAGTCTGAAAAGACCTGCCCTTCAACAGATTGGTTGAGTTCAGCCACCACCTGAGTGGTCGGCGAACCCGGGGAGACATCAGAAAGAATTGATCCAGCGACAGAGGAGATCTGTCCCAGACAGACAATAGATGGAATCGTAGCGTCCTCGTGTGAAACTGGGCAAAGGGGACTGCCTCGAAGGAGGCCACCATCAACCCCACCAGTCTCATTCCTAGTCGAATGGTCGGACGAGGAATGGACATGAGCGACTGAATCAATTCCTGAATCAAAAGAACCTTGGATTGAAGAAGGAACACTCTGGCCTGATCTGTATCCAGAGATATTCCCAGAAAGGATACTATCCTGGACGGGTAAAAGGAGGACTTGGGGTAGTTGATCACCCAGCAGAACCTCTCCGCGGGAAAAAATCGGAACATGGAGGAAAGCGTCCTTGATGTCTATGGACGTCATGAAGTCCCCCTGATGGAGAGCGCGGATAGCTGAACGAAGCGATTCCATGCGAAATTTTCGCAGCCTGATAAACCTGTTGAGGATCTTCAGATCCAGGATGGGCCGGATAGAGCCATCCTTTTTGGGGACCGTGAACAGATTTGAGTAAAATCCCCGACCCTGATCTGATAGGGGCACTGGCGAGATGACCTCTATCTCCAGAAGACTTGAAAAACGCCTCCCGAAGCCCCTGTGCGCCAGGTGCGTCCGGGGGCACCCTAGACCTGAAGAAAAGCGGAGGAGGACGGGACTCGAACTCCAACTTGTAGCCGGAAGACACGACTTCCCGGATCCATTTGTCCGAAACCTCCCGAATCCAGATCAGAGAGAAGTGTCGCAGCCGTCCCCCCACCCGCACGGGTGAGGGCGCCCCCTCATTGCTGAGCAGGTTTTGGGTTTTGAACCCCAGTTGTATCCTGAGCGGGCACGTCCTCTGCCCTTATTCCAGGAATCTCCTCTAGTGGAAGGGAAGGCGAAACCTCTTCCTGCTCTGGATCCGCGAAAGGAATGATTGAAAGAAGTCGCCCCGCGAAAGGGACGTCGTTGCTTCTTGCGTTGAGGTAACTTACCCCCCTTAGCTACCGAATCCAATTTTTCTCCAAAAAGCCATAGCCCCACGAATGGGAGAGACGTCAGCGACTTTTTTTTTGGCCCAAAGTCGGCCGCCCACTGGCGCAACCAAACTGAACGCCTTATAGTCACCATCAGAGCAGAAGCTCTCCAAGGCGGCTAACATGAAAGACAAGAATAACTCACAACGTTTAAGTCCCAGAAATTCGTCACTGTCCGGGTGCAAACCGGAAGATGACAACAAGTCTCTGACCACCGACCTGGTAGCCACCACCAGCAGAGACGAAGGGCAAAAAGGGCCGTATGGCTGCCCCAATACTGGCGAAACCATGACAAGCCATCTGGTCAATTTGTTTATCCCCCTCCATCCTTAAGAGAAGAGCAATCGGGGTTATTCAAAAACGGCTGAATTGGATAACCCCAGAATTGGTGCATCCACCTCAGGGGGGGACGTCCAGCGCTTAACCGTGTCCGAAGGGAAATGATATCTTTTATCCCAACTCTGAGGAATGCCTGGGAGCCGAGCCGGCCTCTCCCATTCCTTAGAAATAATCTTATCAAAATGCCTTTGATTAGGGAATTCCAAGCGCGGCTTGGATTCCTCATAAAACTCCCCTTGTTGATGAGGAGCAACCTCTGGAGGAGAAATAGCCAGAACCTCAAACATCTGAGCAAGGACGTTAGGAGTATCCAAAGAACTCCCTGACCCCTTCTTAGAGTCCGCGCCAACAAATTGCTGGTCGTCCGAATAATCCGATTCGTCAAATAGCTCCCCTTCCTCCAGAGGGGAGTAATCTGACCAATCCAGGCGATCCTCATCGTCATATTCAAATGTCGGTGGGACCGGTGACAAATGCTTTCTCTTAGCTGGAGCATTCCTGGCAACCGCAGAAGAAATACATTTTTCAATATTAGTCAATCTAGCACACACATCAGATTGCGACTGCCCACCCGTGACAACGTCACACGGGACACGGGCCAAGACGGGGTGGGAAGGGGATGACGCCGGCGGTGCTGACCCAGACGCCTGGGGTTCTGACTGCCGTGTAATAGTCTGCTGTGCACATGGTATACATAGAAATACGTCATCCCCTGTTAGGGATACCCCACAGCCCATGCACTTCCGGGATTGCCCCGAGGGGAGCCCGGTATCTGGGGATGCCTCCATACGGTGAACTTATATGTAGTCGCAATGACCGAGGGAATTACGCTAGTAAGCAACCCTTATAATTGTCCCAAGTGGGAGGATTTTAACATGGAATTTAACCCAGGGACCCAAGGACCGGAAGAAGACCCCTTAAAACCTAAGGCGTTCTACCTGAAAGACTGCCGGATATAAAGGGTTACATATAAGTAAATATATATATATACATATAGAAATATAGAAATATAGGGGGCCCATAGGGCCACTCACTGTGCCTTCCTGCGTGAGGTAAATGGCGTCCACCACACACGCAGCTCACAGAGGCAGAGAGGATCCTGTGGGCGTGGCCAGCGCGGAGCGCGCGATATGCGTAGCTCCGCCCCCTTGCAGAGCGGAAAGCGGGCTCCGCAGTCGGTCTGCCTAACAGGGGCGGGCCGTGGCGTCCCGCTCAACAGCCCGGCCCCGCCCCAATGGCAAAATGTGTGAGGTAAATTACCTCATAAAAACACTATAGCGCACACATATACCGGCGCCATGGCAAGAACAGCAGCCGCGGCGCCGGTAACCACAAAGACCCCAGGGATGTAATGGGTGCGGGCCGCGGCGACGTGCAATCGCCCGGCCCCGCCCACTGTGGCCAGCGTGTGAGGGGAGATCTCCCCTCACAAGATTAAGGGAACCGCCAGCGCAAATAACCGCGCCGCGGCCATTGCGGTAGTCACCGCAACAAAAAACAGTAAAGCCAGGGGGACAAGCCAGCGCCAACAGCCGGCCCCACCCCCCAACTACAACTTCTGAGGAGAAAAGTTCTCCTCAGCTCTGGCGCCAGTAGCAGCAAGCGCCGCTGTTAAAGTGAAACAATGCTCGATAAATAAATCCTAACTCTGAGGTAAAAAAGGTGGCCCCCGACATTTTATCCCCACCACCACAGGAGAATGGCATCAGGAAAGGGGGGCCAAGGGACAGGGCATCCCAAACCGGGGTCACCAGCCCGGATAACCGCCTACCCTCTGGTACAGGGTCTCGCGGTGGAGCATGGCTCCAGAGCACTAAAAGTGCCATTCTACCCTCACCCGGGATACAGCCTAGACTGGGAGGCATGTGTATTGGGACTTATAAAAAACATAACCGGGTGGAAATAGAGAGAAAAGCAGGCCGGGAATAAACCCGGCTACCTGAAATCCCCCTGTGCAAGGAGGAGACATCATCTTCTGACTTGCTCGCCGTCTGCAGAGATGAAAAACTGGGTAATGGGAGGTCCCAGGTATTTATGGACTGGGAGGGGCTTTCTTTCCTCCAATCATCTCTGCAGATCGCCCTCTTCAGACCATACTACCCACATGTAATGATTATCTTGAAGCGGGGTGTGTGACATACTTAGAATAAAACAAAACAATTAAGGTAAGCATTAAAGCCAAGGAAGAAGGAACACAAAAGAGATTAAGGTAAGCATTAAAGCCAAGGAAGAAGGAACACAAAAGAGATTAAGGTAAGCATTAAAGCCAAGGAAGAAGGAACACAAAAGAGATTAAGGTAAGCATTAAAGACAAGGAAGAAGGAACACAAAAGAGATTAAGGTAAGCATTAAAGACAAGGAAGAAGGAACACCAAAAATTATAGTTTATAAATTATATGTGTGTCAAATTGGCAGTTTGTGCCATATGTATATTCCTATGGAGGTTTAGGGATGTGCGCTTGAGTGGACCCAGATTGACAACTGAAGAGCCATGGAGATGTAAGTATACTTGTAAAACCAAAAAAAGGGAGGGAAAAACAAGACGGAAGGCAAGCAGGTACGTTAAAAAACCAAGGAAAAAGCAGGAAAAAACGGAACGCCCGTGTGAACGTGAACGGAAGCCACGATCAAATTGAATGCACCCGAGAGAGAAAAAAAAACTTCCCGAGTAAAGAGAAATTAACGGATCAGTTAGGGAGCCATTCCGACGGAGGCTCTGCATCACATTTGAGCCACGATTCAAACGGGACACCCGGCCAATCGGAAGGTTTTAAGGTCAGTTCAGGGGAGGCTCTGCATCAGGCCATTTATCCCTAAGGTTGCATCGGCTCTCCATGTAGAAAAGTAGCTACACCTACCCTCGTTTCATGAGGTGATGGTTCCACTATCCATCCACCCCTTAGATGCGGCCTCCTGTCTAAAAATACAATTCTGTGAAATACTCACCTGTAGAATTGGTATCATACGTATACAGTACGTCCTGCTCCAGATATAATACTTACACTTGGGTCATCCTCCGCCAGAGGGCGCTGTGCACTGCAGACATGCAAAAACAGGCTCCTCCCGGCCCCTCATATACCCAGGGACCTCCCACAAATCCCCAGCATTGAAAAGCAGTGAACCAGAAGCCGGGAGAAACAACCACCAAAACAACTGGTAATGATAACAATAACAACAATCACCATACAGGGGATCCAGAATAATGCAAAAACCAGGGTGGGGTGGAGCAGGACGTACTGTACACGTATAATACCAATTCTACAGGTGAGTACTTCACAGAATTGTATTATTCTAAGTATACAGTATGTCCTGCTCCAGATATAATACTTACACTTGGGACATCCAATAGCAGTGTCCATAACAGTAGGGTGGGATCCCCAACAAAAAAAGGCAACGGCATGTAGTTTAAACTACAATCGCCTGCACAACCTTGCGGCCAAAAGCAGCATCAGCTGAGGCCCGAACATCAACCTTGTAAAACTTTGAAAAGGTGTGAACAGAAGACCAAGTAGCGGCCTTGCAAATTTGCTCCACAGAAGCCTGGTGCTGGAAGGCCCAGAAGGCCCCAATAGCACGAGTAGAATGAGCAGTAAGACGGAAGGGAGGACTCTTCCCTTTAGCAGAATAGGCTTGAACCACAGCTTGACGGATCCACTTGCTGATAGTAGACTTGGCAGGAGCCAAACCCTTCCTAGGCCCAGAAGGCACAACGAAGAGAGCATCAGTCTTTCTGAAAGCCGCAGTGACAACCAGGTAATACTTCAAGCACCTGACCACATCCAAGGAATGCAGAACCCTTTCCTTGTCATTACTAGGATTGGGGCACAAGGAAGGAAGAACAATGTCCTGATTCAAATGAAAAGCAGACACAACCTTAGGCAGAAAATCCGGCTTGAAGCAGAAAACCACCTTGTCCTGGTGTCTCTCATAGTATGGAGACTGAATGGATAGAGCAGCCAGCTCAGACACATGCCTAACCGAAGTTATGGCCACCAAAAAGACAACCTTGAGAGTAAGAACAGCCAGAGCAGCATCTGGAATAGGCTCAAAGGGAGCACCCTGCAAGGCAGATAAAACCAAGTTTAAATCCCAAACGGGAACCACCGGTTTACGAGGGGGACGCACATGAGTGACCCCCTGAAAGAAGGTCTTAACCAAATGATGATGAGCAAAGGTCTTCTGAAAGAAGACGGACAGGGCAGAAACCTGACCCTTCAGAGTACTGAGTTTTAGACCTAACTCCAAACCATGCTGTAAGAACTCCAGAACCCTGGGGACAGACAACTCCCTACAGGGAAGAGACCTAGACTCACACCAGTCAATGTAGGTACGCCATACTCTATAATAGATAGCAGCAGAAGTCTTCTTCCTAGCCTGCACCATAGTGCCCACCATGGAGGTAGACAAACCCTTCTCCATCAAGATAGAGGTCTCAGCAGCCAGGCCGTCAAAGCCAGCGTTTGTAAATTGGGGGCCCTACGCGTAGGGAGCCCTGAGTTAGCAGATCTGGCACCCCTGGCAGATCGTACTGGTCTACTGCCATTTGAACCACATCTGCGAACCACACTCTTCTTGGCCACCGGGAGGCCACTAGAATCACAGGCACCCCTTCCAGAGCAATCTTGCGCAGAACCCTGCTCAGCAGGGGAAATGGTGTAAATACATACAGGAGCCGAAACTCCTTCCATGACATGGACAGGGCATCCGTGGCCAAGGCCAGAGGGTCCTGAGACAGGGACACGAAGGCCGGGAGCTTGTGGTTGTGGCGGGACGCAAACAGGTCCACATCCGGTAGACCCCAACGGTGACACAGGGACTGGAATACCCTGTTGCAGAGGGACCACTCTCCCTGACGGGACGTCCCCCTGCAAGCAGATTCTCCGCCCCCGGAATGTAAACAGCCAAAATGCATTGTACATTGGCCTCCGCCCATGTCAGAATCTGAGACACCTCCCGGAGGGCACCCTTGCTCCGAGTCCCTCCCTGATGGTTGATGTATGCAACCGCCATCTTGTTGTCTGAGCGTACCTGGACCGACAGCCCACTCAGGTTGTGGGTCAACCGCTCCAGTACCAACCGGACAGCCCGCAGTTCCAGAGTGTTGATGGGTAAATGGGCCTCCCGAGGGCCCCACGTCCCCTGAAAGCGCAGGGACTTCCAGAATCCCCCCCAACCTGACAGACTGGCATCCGTTGTGACTGTCTCCCAGGAAGATCCAGAAAAATACCATTTTGTGAATACTCACCTGTAAAATGGATATTATAAGTATGTCACACACCCCGCTTCAGTTAACCCACCTGTAGGTGGCGATGTTGCAGAGAAGTCTTGAAAAACGAGCCCCTCCCCGGTCTATACATACCTGGGACCTCCCACTTATCTCCTAGTGTTCAAACAGCAGTAAAGACAAGGTACCAGAAAAAAACCATAGGTAACCCTCAAACTTTAAATGAAGCTTCACCATATAAAGATCCAGGATACCAAAAAGGGCGGGTGAAGCGGGGTGTGTGACATACTTATAATACCCATTTTACAGGTGAGTATTCACAAAATGGTATTATTCTAAGTATGTCACACACCCCGCTTCAACTTTAATAATTACACTTGGGACATCCAAAAGCAGTGTCCAGAAAGGGCGGGTATCCAACAAGGCATTAATGCAAAACTCAAACCACTGCAGCCTGCAGAACCTTGCGGCCAAACACAGCATCCGCTGAAGCCCGCACGTCAACCTTATAAAACTTGGAAAAAGTGTGAACAGAAGACCAAGTAGCAGCCTTACAAACTTGTTCAACAGAAGCCTGGTGCTGAAAAGCCCAAGACGCCCCAACAGCACGAGTAGAATGAGCAGTGATACGAAAAGGGGGAACCTTCCCCTTGGCAGAATAGGCCCCAACAACAGCCTGACGAATCCACTTGCTAATGGAAGACTTAGCCGGAGCAAAACCCTTCCTAGGCCCACAGGGCACCACGAAAAAGGCATCAGTCTTACGAAAAGGAGATGTAGTAAGCAAATAGTACTTCACACAGCGTACCACGTCCAAACAATGCAAAACCCCCTCCTTGTCATTCCTAGGCTTAGGACACAAGGAAGGAAGAACAATGTCCTGGTTAAGATGAAAAGCAGAGACCACCTTAGGAAGAAAGTCCGGTATGAAGCGGAAAACCACTTTGTCCTGATGCCTCTCAAAGTAAGGAGCCTGAATCGACAAGGCCGCCAACTCCGAAACACGCCGAACCGAAGTGATGGCCACCAAAAAGGCAACCTTCTGAGTCAAAGTAGAAAGAGCAATATCCTGCAAGGGCTCAAAAGGAGGAGCCTGAAGAGCAGAGAGATTCAAATCCCAAACAGGGAGCAAAAGCTTCCTAGGAGGCCGCACATGCGAGACCCCCTGGTAAAAAGTCTTGACCAAAGGATGAAGCGCAAAAGACTTCTGAAAAAAGACAGACAGGGCAGAAACCTGCCCCTTCAAAGTACTCAGCTGGAGACCAGAGTCCAGCCCCGATTGAAGAAAATCCAAAATTCTGGAAACAGAAAAGACCCGACAGGGGAAAGATCTAGCCTCACACCAATCAATATAAGATCTCCAAGTCCTATAGTAGATGGTAGAAGAAGACCTCTTCCTGGCGCTAATAAGAGTCTGAATAACAGAATCCGAAAGACCTTCCTCCTTTAAGATGGAGGTTTCAGCAGCCAGGCCGTCAAAGCCAGCGTTGGTAAATTGGGGTAACGCAGTTGACTCTGTGTGAGAAGGTCCGGCCGAAGAGGCAGATCAAACTGATCCACCACCAGACGAACGATGTCTGCGAACTACACCCGCCTTGGCCACCTTGGAGCCACGAGAGTGGCGGGAACCCCTTCCAGGGCCAGCTTTCGCAACACCTTGCCTAGCATGGGGATCGGAGGAAACAGATAAAGGAACCCCAGGTCCCCCCAGCTCAGAGACATGGCATCCACCGCCAGAGCCAGAGGATCCTGAGAGAGCGACACGAATGTCGGAAGCTTGTAATTGTGACGAGAGGCAAACAGATCCACCTTCGGCGTCCCCCACCGGAGATAAAGAGAGAGACCATTCCCCCCGGCGAGAAGAGCACCTGCTCAGAAAGTCCGCCTCCGTGTTTTCCACTCCCGGAATGTACACTGCCGAGATGCAAGGGACATGAGTCTCCGCCCAGGCTAGGATCAGACACCCCTCTCTGAGGGCACTCAGACTGCGAGTCCCTCTCTGGTGATTGATGTAAGCAACCGCCGTCCGATTGTCTGACCGAACCTGAACCGGCAAGCCCTGTAAATGCTGTGTCAAGTGAGACAGAACCAACCTGATGGCTCTCAGCTCCAGAACGTTGATGGGCAAGTGGGCCTCCTGAGGACCCCACCGCCCCCGGAACTGAAGATCCTTCCAGAAACCTCCCCATCCCGACAAACTGGCGTCCGTGGTGACAGTTTCCCAAAGAGGCGTCAGAAAAGACCTGCCCCTCAAGAGATTGTCCGAGACCATCCACCACTGAAGAGACTGCCGAACCCGGGAGGACATCCGGAAGGGCCGATCCAACGACCTCGGTCACCGGTCCCAAGACACCAACAGATGAAGCTGAAGCGTCCTTGTGTAAAACTGAGCAAAGGGAACTGCCTCGAAGGAAGCTACCATCAACCCCACCAGTCTCATCCCAAGCCGGATGGACGGACAAGGATTGGAAAGAAGAAACTGCGCCAATTCCTGAATCAAGAGAACCTTGGGCTGAGGCAGAAACACTCTGTGTTGACAAGAATCCAGGGACATTCCCAGAAAGGACACCACCCTGGCCGGAGCGAGGGAGGACTTGGGATAGTTGATCACCCAGCCGAAACTCTCCAGAGTGTATACCACTGTCCTGGTGTCCGTCTCGGATTGACTGAAGGAAGGAGCCATGATGAGAAGGTCGTCCAGATAAGGCACGATGCGAATCCCCTGAGCTCTGAGAAGGGCCATCACGCCCGCCAACACCTTGGTGAACACTCTTGGAGCCGAGGTAAGGCCGAACGGAAGAGCCACAAATTGAAAATGCCGATCTTCCACCACGAAGCGAAGAAACCTTTGAAGATACAAAAGTCTTAAAGGAGCCACAGCACTCAACCCTGTTAGCTTGCAGGCCAGCCTATAATCTGTCTCTAAACTTAGTTAAAAACAGAGGATTCGGTCACACACATCTGCAGAAGTATGCTTAAGCTGCACCACTACGCCAAAGTGCCTCTGAGCCGGAAAGATAGGAATATGAAGGTAGGCATCCTTGATGTCTATGGACGTCATGAAGTCCCCCTGCCGAAGAGAATTGATGGCAGAGCGCAGAGTTTCCATGCGAAACTTCCGGGGACGGATAAACAAGTTGAGGAACTTCAGATCCAGGATGGGACGAACCGACCCGTCCTTCTTGGGCACTGTGAAGAGATTGGAATAATACCCGTGGCCCACCTCCGAGGGAGGGACCGGACAAATGACTGCCATTTCCAGAAGATTCCTCACCGCCGCCAGGAGCCCCTGCGCGGCCAAAGGATCTGAGGGAACACGAGACCTGAAAAACCTTAGAGGAGGTCGGGACTCAAACTCCAGCTTGTAACCGGCCGACACCACCTCCCGGATCCACCTGTCCGAGACCGCCTGGTCCCACACCCGGGAGAAGTGTCGCAACCGTCCCCCCACCCGCAAGGGTGAGGGCGCCCCCTCATTGCTGAGCGGGCTTGGCAGCGGGTTGGGTTTGGCACCCCAGGAGTGACCGGGACGGCCACGGCCTCTACCCCTGTTCCAGCTTGCACCCCTGGAGGCCGAAAAGACCGCACCTCTGCCAGCTCTGGCTCCCCGAAAGGAAGGATTAAAAGAGGCCGCCCCCTGAAAGGAACGACGAAGTTTCTTGCGCTGAGGTAACTTACCTCCCTTGGCAACCGAATCCAATTTCTCACCGAACAGGCGCAAACCCAAAAAGGGAAGAGCCGTAAGCGACTTCTTAGAATTAAAGTCAGCAGTCCATTGCCGCAACCACACCGACCCTCGGATAGCCACCAACAAAGCCGTGGTCCTACTACACATCACCATGGCGTCATCCTGAGCGGGAAGGACAAACGAAACAAAGGACTCACAACGCTTGAGAGCAACAAACTCATCACAAGTAGGATCAAGGCCCGCAAATAAATCCCCGACAATGGACCTAACCGCCAACAACAAAAGTGCCGAAGCACAAAGTGTCAGGAGAATGCAACACGGCCGTGTTAGACAGCCCCAAAACCGGGACATCAACCTCGGGAGGAAAAGGCCAACGCTTCACCAAGTCCGCCGGAAAAGGATACTTCTTATCCCAACTAGGCGGAACACCAACAAGACGCGTAGGCTGCTCCCATTCTTTAAGGACGACATTCTCAAAATGTAGTTGACTGGGAAACTCCAAACACGGCTTGGCCACATCAAACAACTCACCCCTAGGCATGGGAGCCGCCACAGGAGGGTCTAAAGCCAAAACATCAAACATTTGAGCCAATATTGAAGGGGTGTCAAAGACCATCCCCGCCGCCTGGTCACCCTCAGCACCAAACAACTGCTGGACAGGGTCGTCCGATTCCTCAAGAAGCTCCCCCTCTTCAGCCGGGGGGCAATCGGACCAGTCCAATGCCTCAAAAACAACAACATCCGGCGGAGTCGGGGACATGTGTTTCCGCTTAGCCGGAGCCTTCTGAGCAACCACAGCAGAAAACATTTTCTCACGCTGGCCAACCGGGCGCACACCTCGGATTGTGAATCCCCACCCATGACAACGTCACGCGGGGTCCGGAACAGGAGGGGAGGAGTAGGAGATGACACGGGTGGCGAGGAGCCAGAAACCGGAGTACCAGACTGGCGCTCAATGTTCCGCTGCGCACATGGAATGCATATAATGACATCATCCCCCAGGAGCGGAGCCCCACAACCCCCACACAGCCTAGACTGCCCCGAAGGGCCGTTTACGGCATCCTTGGAAGCCTCCATATGGTGAAATTGTGGTATTCGCAATTACCCAGGGATTTATGCCGTATGCAACCAGGGATGCCCCTTTAATGTCCCAGTAGTGGGAGGGTTGGCAATATAAAATATAGAATCTTTGGAATGGACAAACCCCACTAGCCAGGTATCTTAAGACCGGGAGACCCCTTCAGCACAGGATCCCAGGATCTGCAACGGAAAGGACAACAGTCACTCCATAGCAAGGAACAAACAAGCATGCATCAGTACATAAATAAAATGCAAATACAAGCACAGGCAAAGATACACTGAAAAAAAAAAAAAAAAAAAAAAAATTATATATATATATATATATATATATATATATATATATATATATATATATATATATATATAAATGAACCAGCTGCTGTGCAGCGCGAAAATCAAGCATTCAAACCCCAATCCTTGAGGGGGTACTGTCAGACGCGCCCTGACATAAGGTGCACACATGAACTTATTCAAAAGGAGCATAAGCAAGAAAAAAGCAGTGATTACCAGCCCATGATGCATACCACCTTAAATAGAATACAAGGAACTACCTTAAAAAGCCGATTTTGCAATATGGCAGCGCCGAGTACAGCCGCGGCAGCAGCAATCCATCCCTCAGCCAGGAACGAGGAGGAAGGAAGGAGAAGAAGGGCGGGCCAACCCAAGCGCGCCGGCCCCGCCCCCCTTCCAAGAATCAGCAGAGACGCGGCCCCGCCCCCCTCCTGAAGTACAAAGCCGCCTATAAGCAGTGGCGCCCGACTCCTCAGCCACAAGGAGCTCACCAGAGCCCCAACACAAAAAGGGGAACCGGTCAGACAGGCGGGCAGGCGACACGCACACCGCCCGGCCCCGCCCCCCACCGACCACGCCAGCCGCAATAAAACTCATCCAGGCACAGCCATGTACCCGACAGGAGGTGGAGAAGCTCACATTCATACACGTACCAAGCACACAAACGCAGCCCCCCCCCCTTACTAGGGACAGGGCATCCCAAATCCGGATCACCAGGCCGGATAACCTCGTTGCCCCATAGTATGGGGTCTAGCGGAGAAGCAAGCTCCAAGGCACCTTAGGGTGCCGTCTACCCTTGCCCGGCCGGCAGCCTAAGCTGGGAGGCTACACAATTTTTAAGGGGCAAACAAAACAAAACAAAGCCGAGCAGAAATAGACCAGAAGGGGGGCCGGGGTGTTACCCCGGCTACCTGCAAGCAGGAGACTTCATTCTTCTGTCTTCATCTTGCAGAGAAGAACACTGGGAGATAAGTGGGAGGTCCCAGGTATGTATAGACTGGGAGGGGCTCGTTTTTCAAGACTTCTCTGCAACATCGCCACCTGCAGGTGGGTTAACCCAAGTGTAATTATTAAAGTTGAAGCGGGGTGTGTGACATACTTAGAATAGACCTGCCCCCTGTCAAGTTCTCGAAGTCCAACCACCACGCAAGGGACCGTCTGACCGAGGGGGGAAGCACACAGACCCCGTCCAAGGACGCTGGGTTCTTGTCCCATACTGACAGAAGGTGAAGCTGCAGAGGTCTCAAATGGAACTGAGCAAAGGGCACCGCCTCAAAGCTCGCCACCATCAGGCCCACCAGCTGCATTCCCTGCCTGGAGGGCTGTGGGCACGAGAGCAGGAACCTGGCCTGCGCAGTCAAAGCTTCCACCTTCTGTTGATTAAGGAATATCCGTGACTGAACCGTATCCAGAATCATTCCCAAGAAAGGGGTCACCGAGGATGGGGACAAAGAGGACTTGGGGTAATTGATCACCCAACCGAAGGACTCCAGGGTGGACACTACCAGTTGGGTGTCCAACTCTGCCTGCCGCAGAGACCGAGAGGTGATGAGGATGTCGTCCAGGTAAGGCAGCACGCGTATGCCCCTTAGCCTTATCAGGGACATCACCCCTGCCAGCACTTTGATGAACACCCTGGGAGCCGACGTGAGGCCGAATGGCAGGGCCACAAATTGGTAATGCTGATCTTTCAGTGCAAATCTGAGAAACCTTTGGTGTCCTGTAAACACCGGGACGTGAAGGTAAGCATCCTTGATGTCTACTGACGTCATGAAGTCCCCTGGGCGCAATGAGCCAATGGCCAAGCGCAGAGTTTCCATGCGGAAATGCCTGTTCTTGACAAATTTTTTGAGGATTTTTAAATCCAGAATGGGCCTGACTGACCCATCCTTCTTGAGTACTGTGAAGAGATTGGAGTAGAACCCCATGCCCCTGTCTCCTAAGGGGACCTTGCAAATGACACCTAGATCCAGGAGACCCTGCACGGCCAACAACAAGACCTGAGCTGAGGCAGGGTCCTGAGGGATCCGGGACCCAATGAATCTGGTGGGGGGCCGTACAGCAAATTCTATCTTGTAGCCGGAGGACACTACCTCCTGAATCCACCGGTCTGAGACGTTGCGCCGCCAGACGTGCTCGAAGTGCTGTAGACGTCCCCCCACCCTGATGGGTGAGGGCGCCTCCTCATGCCTGAGGGGTCTTGGGAGGGGCTTTGGGCCCCCAGGAGGAACCGGGACGGCGTCCTCTATTCCTGTGCCAGGAATCTGCGCGGGGCCCCGCGAAGGACACCCCTTTTCCCTGGGGGTTGAAAGGGTGCCCTGGCCTCGAAAAGGCCGAAACTGCCGCCTGCGCTGGGGCAACTTGCCTCCTTTGGCAAAGAGGTCTAGACGGTCTCCAAACAGGCGTAGCCCCTTAATTGGAAGCCCAGTGAGGGCTTTCTTAGCGGCGTTGTCAGCCGCCCACTGTTGCAACCAAACCGTGCGGCGAATAGCTACCGCCAGGGCAGAAGATCTGGCACACATCTTTATAGCATCGTCCGATGCAGACAGGATAAAGTTTATGAACACATCACAGTTAGACAGAGTATTGACAGTATCAGAGGGCAACTCATCTGTGCCATCAAGTGCATTCCTGACCATGGCCCTGAGCGCTACTGCTGTAATGGCTAAGGCGCAAACCGGGCGCAAGGTCGCTCCCCCAAATGCAAAGGCATGGCATGCCAATTGATCAAGACGCCGGTCCTCAGAGTCCCGTAGCGTAGTAGTGTCAGGGGAGTGCATGATAGAGGTGTTAGACAGCCCTAGAATAGGAGCATCGACCTCGGGAGGCGATGACCAACACTTAACCAAGTCAGCCGGGAAGGGATACTTTCTATCCACACTCTTAGGGATCCCAGGCAGTCTGCTGGGATGTTCCCATTCCTTAAGCACGAGGCTATTGAAATGAGTCTGCTCAGGAAATTCAAGACGAGCCTTAGCAGTATGAAAAAGCTCACCCCTTTGTCTGGGAGCAGCAACAGGGGGAGAGATAGACAAAACTTCAAATATTTGATCCAGCAGTCTGTCAATATCATCCGAGGTCCAGTGCTCGGAACCAGATTCGTCATGACCCCTGGACTCCTCGTCGTATGACCCAGAGTCAGAGAACAGCTCCCCTTCGTCTGAGGGGGGTTGGCCGTAAGGCTGCAACAAGTCATCAGATTCCATAGGGAAAAGGGCAGAGTCAGGGGTTAAATGCCGCCTCTTAGCGGTGGCCTTACGCGCTAGCGAGCAATCTTTCAACACTGGCCAGTCTAGTAGCCATATCAGGATGAGAATCCCTGCTTGTATTGGGGGTTAGACTCAGGCTTGGGGAGTAGGTGAAGTGAGGCGAGGTGCAGGCCCAGCCACGGAGGCGGGAAGAACCGGTAACGCCTGCTGTGCACAAGGAACACAGACCCGTGCATTGTCACCGCTGCTAGGTAAGACCCCACAAGCTACCCCACAGCTACGAAGGAACCCCGTTCTCAATATCCTGGGACGCCTCCATATGGTGATTGTATCGGCACGATAGGCCCGTAGGGATTGACGCTATAAGCTACCCTGGACGCTCCAATAACCCACTGGGAAGTGGGAGTAATTTCAATAGTCTCAACCGGGGGATACACCAGGCCGGGAGAAGCCACCGGGATTCACGGTCTGAAAGACATAAGAGGTCTAGGTAAGATACAGGTAATTATAAGGATAATATTTGGTCGCCCGCGAGGGCACTTACAGACAGCAGGGGGAGGCCAGTCTTCACCGCGCACACGAAAAAGAATGGCGCCAAACGATCCTCGAAGGGCGGGCCAGAGCTGAAGGTGACGCGGAGCGCCAAATCCTGACGCAGGATGCATCAAGTCAGGACCCCGTCCCCCCCGGAGAGCGCGAAGCTCCGAAAGAGCGATGCAAATAGAGAAGAAGGGAACAGGGCAGTGACGCCTGAAAAGATGATCGAGCGGGTTACCGCAGCAGAGCCACTACGGATTAAGACAAAAGACGCCGCAGCATCAACAAAACCACCGCCGTTCGTGCAATATAGAAAGGGCACGGCGGCTACCAATAATACCATTTTGTGAATACTCACCTGTAAAATGGGTATTATAAGTATGTCACACACCCCACTTCAATCATTAATTATTACACTTGGGTAACTCCACCAGCAGGTGGCGACGTGCAGAGAAGTCATGAAAAACAAGCCCCTCCTGGTCTATACATACCTGGTACCTCTCACTCATTCCCCAGTATTCAAACAGCAGTAAAGACAAGGTACCAGGAAAAAAACCCATTGGAAACCCTCAAACTGTAAACGAAAACTTCACCCTATAAAGAATCCGGGATACCAAAAGGGCGGGTGAAGTGGGGTGTGTGACATACTTATAATACCCATTTTACAGGTGAGTATTCACAAAATGGTATTATTCTAAGTATGTCACACACCCCACTTCAATCATTAATTATTACACTTGGGACATCCAACAGCAGTGTCCAGAAAAGGGCGGGTATCCGACAAGGCCATAATGCAAAACTCAAACCACTACAGCCTGCAGAGCCTTGCGGCCAAACACAGCATCCGCTGAAGCCCGCACATCACCTAGTAAGAACTTAGAAAAAGCGTGAACAGAAGACCAAGTAGCAGCCTTACAAACTTGTTCAACATAGGCCTGGTGCTGAAAAACCTAAAGCACTCCAACAGCACGAGTAGAAAGAGCAGTGATACGAAAAAGGGGAAACCTTCCCCTTGGTAGAATAGGCCCCAACAACAGCCCGACGAATCCATTTGCTAATGGAAGACTTAGCGGGAGCCAAACCCTTACTAGGCCCAACAGGGCACCACGAAAAAGACATCAGTCTTACGAAAAAGAGAAGAAGTAAACAAACAGTACTTCACCCAACGTACCACATCCAAACAGTGCAAACCCTCTCCTTGTCATTCCTAGGCTTAAGACACAAGGAAGGAAGAACAATGTCCTGGTTAAAATGAAAAACAGAGACCACCTTAGAAGGAAAGTCTGGTTTGAAGCGGAAAACCACCTTGACCTGATGTCTCTCAAAGTGAGGAGCCTGAACCGACAAGGCTGCCAACTCCGAAACAAACAGAACAGAAGTGATGGCCACCAACAAAGCAACCTTCTGAGTCAGAGTAGGAAGAACAATAACCTGCAAAGGCTCAAGGAGAAGCCGGAAGAGCAGAGAGAACCAAATTCAAATCCCAAACAGGGAGCAAAGGCTTCCTAGGAGGCCGCAGATGCGAACCCCCTGGAAAAAAGTCCTGACCAAAGTATGGAGCGCAAATGACCTAAAAAGATAGACAAGGCCGAAACCTGCCCCTTCAAAGCACTCAGCTGAAGACCAGAGTCCAGCCTAGATGAAAGAAATTCCAAAATCCTAGAAACAGAAAAAACCCGACAGGGCAAAGATCTAGCCTCACACCAATCAATATAAGATCTCCAATCCCTATAATAGATGGAAGAAGAGGATCTCTTTCTGGAACTAATAAGAGGCCGAATGACAGAATCCGAAAGACCCTCCTCCATTAAGATGGAGATGTCAGCAGCCAAGCCGTCAAATCCAGCGATGGTAAACTGGGGTAGCACAGTTGACCCTGAGCGAGGAGATCCGGCCGAAGAGGCAGATCGAACTGATCCACTGCCAGACGAACCATGTCTGCGAACCACACCCGCCTTGGCCACCTTGGAGCCACAAGAATGGCGGGAACCCCTTCCAGAACCAACTTTCGCAGCACCCTGCCTAGCATGGGGATCAGAGGAAACAGATAAAGAAACCCCAGATCCCACCAGCTCAGAGCCATGGCATCTGCCGCCATAGCCAGAGAATCCTGGAAAAGCTACACGAATGTCGGAAGCTTGTGATTGTGACGAGAGGCGAGCAGATCCACCTCCGACGTCCCCCATCGGAGACAAAGCGACCGAAAAACCTGGGGGTGGAGAGACCATTCCCCCCGGCGAGAAGAACACCGGCTCAGAAAGTCCACCTCCGTGTATTCCACTCCTGGAATGTACACTGCCGAGATGCAAGGAACAAGAGTCTCTGCCCAAACTAGGATCAGAGACACCCCACTGAGGGCACCCAGACTGCGAGTCCCTCCTTGGTGATTGATGTAAGCAACCGCCGTCCGACTGTCCGAACGAACCTGAAACAGGGAAGCCCTGTAAATGCTGCGTCAAGTGAGACAGAACCAACCTGATGGCTCTCAACTCCAACACATTGATGGGCAAGTGGGCTTCCAGAGGACCCCACCGCCCCCGGAACCGAAGATCCTACCAGAAACCTCCCCCTCCTGACAAACTGGCGTCCGTGGTGACAGTTTCCCAAAGCAGGGTCAGAAATGACCTGCCCTTCAAGAGATTGTCCGAGACCAACCACCACAGTAGAGACTGCCGAACCTGGAGGGAATCCGGAAGGACCGATCCAACGACCGCGGTCGCCGGTCCCAAGACGCCAACAGATGAAGCTGAAGCGTCCGCGTGTAAAACTGCGCGAAGGGAACTGCCTTGAAAGAGGCTACCATCAACCCCACCAGTCTCATCCCTAGCCGGATGGACGGGCGAGGATTGGAAAGAAGAAGCTGCGCCAATTCCTGACTCAAAAGACCTTGGCCTGAGGTAGAAAAAAACTCTGTGCTGGCAAGAGTCCAGGGACATCCCCAGAAAGGCCACCATCCTGGCCGGAACCAGAAAGGACTTGGGGTAGCTGATCACGCAGCCGAACCTCTCCAGCATAGACACCACCGTGCTGGTGTCCACATCCGCTTTGACTGAATGACGGAGCCATAATGAAAAGATCGTCCAAATAAGGCACAATGCGAATTTCCTGAGCTCTGAGCAGAGCCATCACGCCCGCCAACACCTTGGTGAACACTCTTGGAGCCGAGGTGAGGCCGAATGGAAAAGCTACAAACTGGAAATGCCGATCCTCCACCACAAGCGAAGAAACCTCTGGTGAGCCGGAAAGATCGGAATGTGAAGGTATGCATCCTTGACGTCTATGTACATCATAAAGTCCCCCTGCCGAAGAGAACTGATCGCAGACCGCAGAGTTTCCATGCGAAACTTCCGGGGACAAATAAACCAGATGAGAAAACTTCAAATCCAGGATGGGGCGGAACGACCCATCCTTTTTGGGTACAGTGAAGAGATTGGAATAATACCCGCACCCCACCTCCGAAGGAGGGACCGGGCAGATGACTGCCAATTCCAGAAGATTCCTTACCGCCGCCAGGAGCCCCTGTGCGGCCAAAGGATCTGAAGGGACACGATACCTGAAAAGAAACCTTGGAGGAGGGCAGAACTCGAACTCCAGCTTGAAACCGGCCGACACCCCCTCCCGGATCCATCAGTCCGTAAGGGTGAAGGCGCCCCCTCATTGCTGAGCGGGCTTGGCAGCTGGCTTGGGCTTAGCGCCCCAAACGTGAACGGGACGGCCGCGGCCAATACCCCTGTTCCAGCTGGCACCCCTGGAAGCCAAGAAGCCCGCACCCCTGCCGGCTCTGGCTCCCCGAAAGGAAGGATTGAAAGGGGACCGCCCCCCAAAAGGAGCGACGAAATATCTTGCGCTGAGGTAACTTACCTCCCTTGGCAACAGAATCAAGCTGCTCACCGAAAAGCCTCAAACCCCGAGAGGGAAGAGCCGTGAGCGATCTCTTAGAATTAAAATCAGCAGACCACTGCCACACCGAGCGGCGGATAGCCACCAACAGAGCCGTAGCCCTGCCACGCAATAACATGGCAACATCCTGAACGGCAAGAATAAAAGAAACTTATCACGAGTAGGATCAAGATCCACACATAAATCCCTGACAATAGACCTAACCGCCAACAATAAAAGTGCCGAAGCACAAACAGGCCTCAAGACTGAACCCGCACAGACAAAACCATGTCAGGCCAGCCGAACAATCCGGCGATCCTCGCCGTCCTAAAGAGAACTCGTGTCAGGAGAATGTACAACCGCCGTATTAATAGTCCCAAAACCGGAGCCTCAGCCTCGGGAGGGACAGACCAACGCATCACCAAGTCCGCCGGAAAAGGATACTTCCTATCCCAGCTCGGCGGCACCCCTACAAGACATGTAGGTTGCTCCCATTACTTAAGGGCAATGCCCCAAAATGCTGATAACTGGGAAACGCCAAGCGTGGCTTGGACACCCCAAAAAGCTGACCCTTAGGCCGAGAAGCAGCTTCAGGAGGGTCCAAATCCAAACCTCAAACATCTGGGCCAGAATGGAAGACGTATCCAGGACAGGCCCTTCAGACTGGCCACCCTCAGCACCCAGCAACTGCTGGCCCTCGGGATTTTTTTTTTTTTTTTTTAATTCCTCAACGAGCTCGCCCTCTTCAAGGGGCCCATCCGGCCAATCCAGGTCCTCAATAACCTCCTCATCTGAGTCCGGCGGAGGCGGGGACAGGTGTTTCCGCTTAGCCGGAGCCTTCTGAGCGACCACAGCGGAAAACATCTTCTCGAGGCTGGCCAATCAGGCGCAAACCTCGGACTGTGAATCACCCCCAACGACTACGTCACACGGGGTCCGGAACAGGCGAGAAGGGGAGGGAGATGGTGCGGCCGAGGACGTACCGGGCACCGGGGTGCCGGACTGGCGCTCAATGTTTCGCCGTGCACATGGAATACATAGAATGACATCATCCCCTGGGAGCGGAGCCCCACAACCCCCACAGAGCCTGGACTGCCCCGAAGAGCCATTTCCGGTATCTTTTGGTAGCCTCCATATGGTGAAATTATGGTATATGCAGTAAACAGGGATTTACGCCTAAAGCGACCCGGGATGCCCCCTCAGTGCTGACTAAATAGCTAAGCTCAAAAAAAATTGGAAAAAAGCAATTCAAACAATGCCCCCCCCCCCCAACTAGCCAGGTATCCAAGACCGGGAGAGCCCTGCAGCGTGGGATTCCGGGATCTGAGAGACCAAAGACACAGTCAACCAATACACAATAAGCACCTGGATAACTATATCAATGAAGAGACAAAGGAATCTGCATAGAACATAGAAAACCAATTTTATATATATATAAATATATATAAACATATATATGAAAGGGGAAATAAAGGAGTACATATACATATATACATAAATATACACTAAAAACTGGCATGGCCCAGGGCAGCAGGGGCTCCCTGTCAACTGGCCCAGAGCCGGGATAAGGGGAATGCCGCCCCCCCCCCCCCCCAAACGGCGAGGAAGGGGGCCATACTCGAGCTGTCCCCCCCCCCGGACATTAACCCCTGGAAGGCCAAGCACAAAACCACCTACCTAAGAGCAGAAATGGCGGCTGCGCCCCGGAGGAGATCGTGGAGACGAAGGGCGGGCCCACCCAGAAGCGGGAGACGCTGTGGCCCCGCCCCTCACCAGGCCGTCAGACGCAGCCCCGCCCACCCCTCCGAAACCGCGCCAACAGCGGGCGCCACAGAATGGCGCTCGCAAGTGCCGTCAGGCGGGCCGGCGGCCTACACGCCGCCCGGACCCGCCTGCACCGAACACCTCGCCAGCGGGCGCCGAGACTGACACTCGGCGCCGCCTGTCCCCGCCCACCGCCTGGAGATCAGACCGCGAGGCAGGCGCCGGAGTATGGCGCCTGACCTCCGGAGAAGGGCGGCGGGCCGGTGGCACCACGCCGCCCGCCCCGCCCCCCCCGAATACCGAAAACAGCCGTCCCGGGGGCTAAGGAAGCCCCCCCCAATCAGCAAAGCCAGGCGGGCCGCCGCAGTATGCACAAACACACACACATAAAAAAAAAATTAATAAAAATCATAAAAGCTACAGGGGAAAGCCAAAAAGGGGACCTGACCTACCTAACACTGGGGCATCCCACATCCGGATCACCACGGCCGGAATACCGCTATGCCCCATAATATGGGGACGAGCGGAGGAGCTAATCTCCTGGGCACTTATAAGTGCCATCTACCATTGCCCGGCCACCAGCCTAAGCTGGGAGGCTACCAATTAATCAGGACTAAAAATAAAAGAAAACCGGGCAGAAATAGACCATGGGGGGGGGGGGCCGGGGTGATACCCCGGCTACCTGCAAGCAGGAGACTTCTTTCTTCTGTCTTGTCGCCATCTTGCAGAGAAGAAACACTGGGGAATGAGTGAGAGGTACCAGGTATGTATAGACCAGGAGGGGCTTGATTTTCATGACTTCTCTGCACGTCGCCACCTGCTGGTGGAGTTACCCAAGTGTAATAATTAATGATTGAAGTGGGGTGTGTGACATACTTAGAATAAAAGTACATAACGCGGCTCTGACATCCATTCCCAGTCAAACACGACACCGAGGCCATAAGCGTGTAATAGGGTACACTGAGGCCGCCATACTCACAACCCCTCCCCCCCCTGGCTGGGGGGGGGGGGGGGGGGACGAGGGAGGATGGCGACCCTTTACACAGGGTCCACCGCTACACAGGACGTGGGACAATTAAGCGGGAGGGGCATCCCCAAAGGCTCACCATCAGCCTAAACCGCCTACCCTATGGTGGGGGACTGCGTTGGATCATGGCTCCGTCAAGCACGCATGGTGCTGCCTACCTTCACCCGACCAGCGCAGCCCAGGCTGGGAGGCACATCACAAAGAGGACGGGTGGTAATAGTCCCACAGGGCCGCAGGCTGTAATAGCCCCGCTCACCTGCGAGAGAGTGATACTTCATGTCTTCGCAGTCAGCACTGCAGAGAAATCTGGGGATTTGTGGGAGGTCCCTGGGTATTTGAGGGCCAGGAGGAGCCTGTTTTTGCATGTCTGCAGTGCACAGCGCCCTCTGGCGGAGGATAACCCAAGTGTAAGTATTATATCTGGAGCAGGACGTACTGTATACTTAGAATAGACATAATGGGAATAAAGGGTGTCAGAACCATGCGCAGTAATCAAGGATCATGAAAATCGCCCGCGAGGGCACTTACAGACCTAGGGAGGAGGACCACTACCACGCGTGTGTGCGACTAGCATCAAAATGGCGCCAAGGCGAACCTCGAAGGGCGGGCCAGAGCGGGCTGTGACGCGGAGCGCGCCAAACCAGGTCCCCGCCCCCCCGAAGCTCTGAGATAGTTACAACGTTGTCATGAGGAGCGAAGTGTATGGCACACTTAGAAAAATGATTTGCCAATGAAGACGCCGCAGCCCGACGCAGCACATCCAGTAAAGGAAGAGGTGCGCGCGGGGCCAAACAGACACACAGTACAAATGCAAACAGCGTGGCTCTGACACCAGGAATACCAGTCAAGCAATACTAAGGCAATAAGCGTGTAAACATACACTGAGACCACCACACCCCCCCAACCTTTCTTTCCCCCCGGGCTACGGGGGGGGGAACGAGGGAGGATGTCGACCCTTTGTACAGGGCCCACCGCTACACGGAGCATGGGGCAATAGTGCGGGAGGGGCATCCCCTAGAGGCTCACCATCAGCCTAAACCACCTATCCTTTGGTGGGGACTGCGGTGGAGCATGGCTCCGTTAAGCACGCATGGTGCTACCTACCTTCACCGGACCAGCGCAGCCCAGGCTGGGAGGCACATCACAAATAGGACAGGTGGGAGTAGTCCAACAGGGCCGCAGGCTGTAATAGCCCCGCTCACCTGCGAGAGAGTGATACTTCATGTCTTCGCAGTCAGCACTGCAGAGAAATCTGGGGATTTGTGGGAGGTCCCTGGGTATTTGAGGGCCGGGAGGAGCCTGTTTTTGCATGTCTCTGCAGTGCAGCGCCATCTGGCAGAGGATAACCCAAGTGTAAGTATTATATCTGGAGCAGGACGTACTGTATACTAAGAATACCTCCTGAATCCCGGCATCGGATATCCATTCCCTCCACAGCTAGGCGTAGTGCAGAAGCCGCCCCATCAAGGTTCCCCCGGCAGCTTTCGCTTACCCAAAAAAACATTGCGCCGCTTGTAGTCTGTCAAACCTCAGAATTTCTGGAAGGGATGAAAATTCGGCGACCTACAAAACAAGGTGCTCAGTTTCCGCTTCTGTGGATGCCTAGTCGACTTCCCACCCGTGGCCTTCCAGACCAGGTTGTCCAGAGGCTCACCAAAAATAAAAATCTGTGATTACTCACCTGTAGAATTGATATTATGAGTATACAGTACGTCCTGCTCCAGATAGAATACTTACACGTGGGTATTACTCCGCCAGATGGCGCTGGAATGCAGACATCGAAAACAGACTCCTCCCGGCCCCTCAAATACCCAGGGACCTCCCACAAATCCCCAGCATTGAAAAGCAGTTAACGAGAAGCCGGAAGAATTCAACAACCCAAACTATCAACTATAACAATGATAATCACCATACAGGGGATCTAAGATAATGCAAAACCAAGGGTGGTGTGGAGCAGGACGTACTGTATACTCATAATATCAATTCTACAGGTGAGTAATCACAGAATTGTATTATTCTTAGTATACAGTACGTCCTGCTCCAGATAGAATACTTACACGTGGGACATCCAATAGCAGTGTCCATAAAGTAGGGTGGGATCCCCAAGAAAAAGTAGCAGCAGACAGTTTAAAACCACTGCCGCCTGCAGAACCTTACGGCCAAAAACAGCATCAGCTGAGGCCCTAACATCAACCTTGTAAAAACTTTGAAAAGGTATGAACAGAAGACCAAGTAGCGGCCTCCAATAGCACGAGTGGAATGAGCAGTAAGGCGGAAGAGAGGATCCTTCCCCTCAGCAGGTTAGGCCTGAATCTCAGCCTGACAGATCCATTTGCTTATAGTGGACTTGGCAGGAGCCAAACCCTTCCTAGGACCAGAAGGGACCACAAAAAAGAGCATCAGTTTTCCTGAAAGGTGCAGTAGCCACCATATAGTACTTCAGACACCTAACCACATCCAAAGAATGCAAGACCCTTTCCTTAGCATTACTAGGATTAAGGCAAAAAGAAGGGAGAACAATGTCCTGATTCAGATGAAAAGCAGACACTACCTTAGGCAGAAAGTCTGGCTTGAAACGAAACACCACCTTGTCCTGGTGTCTCCCATAGTAGGGGGGCTTGAATAGAAAGCGCCGCCAACTCAGACACACGCCTAACAGAGGTGATAACCACCAGAAAGACAATCTTGAGCGTAAGAATGGCAAGGGCAGCATCCTGCACAGGTTCAAATGGAGCACACTGCAAGGCTGACAAAACCAAGTTCAAATCCCAAACAGGCACCATAGGCTTACGTGGAGGGCGCACATGAGTGACCCCCTGGAAAAAAGGTCCTGATCAGAGGGTGCTGAGCAAAGGACTTCTGGAAGAAAACAGCCAGGGCAGAAACCTGCCCCTTCAGAGTACTGAGTTGGAGCCCCATCTCCAACCCATGCTGCAGGAACTCCAGAATCCTGGGAATAGAGAACACACGACAGGGAAGAGACTTAGACTCACACCGGTCAATGTAGGCCCGCCAAATCCAGTAATAAATGGAAGAGGAAGACTTCTTCCTAGCTTTTATCAAAGTATCCACAACCGAGGAAGACAGCACCTTCTCCATCAAGATGGAGGTTTCAGCAGCCAGGCCGTCAAAGCCAGAGTTTGTAAATTGGGATGGCGTAGCGAGCCCTGAGTGAGTAGATTTGGCACCAAGAGCAGAGCGTACTGGTCTACTGCCAGCTGCACCACGTCTGCGAACCACACTCTTCTTGGCCACCTGGGGGCCACCAGAATTGCAGGCACCCCTTCCACAGCAATCTTGCGCAGAACCCTGCCCAGCAGGGGGAATGGATGGAAGACATACAGAAACTGAAAGTCCTGCCATGACATTGCTAGAGCATCCGTGGTCAAGGCCAGAGGATCCTAGGACAGGGAGACAAAGGCTGGTAGCTTGTGACGGGACGCAAACAGATCCACATTTGGTTGGCCCCAACGGTGACACAGAGATTGGAACACCCTGCTGCATAGGGACCATTCTCCCTGGCGAGAGGTCCCCCTGCTCAGAGAGTCCGCCAGGCGATTTTCCACTCCCCGGGATGTACACAGCTGATATGCAGGGGACATTGGCCTCCGCCCAAGTCAGGATCAGAGATGCTTCCTGCCGTCTGGTTGTCCGAGCGCACCTGAACAGGCAGGCCCAGAAGGTGAGTAGTCAACTGGGCCAGAACTAACCTGATCGCTCGCAGCTCCAAGACATTGATAGGAGTGTGGGCCTCCTGAGGGCCCCACCTCCCCTGGAACCGCAGGGACTTCCAGAAACCCCCCCCCCAGACTGGCATCCGTGGTGACCGTCTCCCAGGAAGGGATAAGAAAAGATCTGCCTCCCAACAGGTTCCTTGAGTCCATCCACCACGAGAGGGACCTCCTGACCAGAGGGGAGAGCACACAGACCCCGTCCAGGGACACTGGGTCCTTGTCCCATACTGACAATAGGTGAAGTTGCAGAGGCCTCAAGTGGAACTGAGCATAAGGGACCGCCTAGAAGCACGCCACCATCAGGCCCACCAGCTGCATCCCCTGCCTGATGGAGGGATGAGGACAAGATAGTAGGAACCGAGCCTGTGCAATCAGACTGTCCACCTTCTGTTGAGGAAGGAAAATATTTTCCTGAACTGTATCCAGATTCATTCCTAGGAATGGAGTTACCAAGGAAGGGGACAGTGAGGACTTGGGGTAGTTGATCACCCATCCAAATGACTCCAGAGTAGACACCACCAGCTGAGTATCCAATTCTCCCTGGTGTAGAGATTGGGAAGTGATGAGAATGTCGTCCAGATAGGGAAGCACGCGGACGCCCTGATACCTGAGCAGAGACATCACGCCAGCCAGCACCTTGGTGAACACCCCGGGAGCTGAAGTGAGACCAAAGGGCAACACCACAAACTGGTAGTGTTGATCCATCAGAGCGAACCTGAGGAACCTTTGATGACATGGGAATACAGGAATATGAAGGTAAGCATCTTTGATGTCCACAGAAGTCATGAAGTCCCCTTGGTGCAGGGAACTGGTGGCAGAGCACAGAGTTTCCATGCGAAAGCGCCTGCCCCTGACAAATTTGTTGAGGATCTTCAAGTCCAGGATGGGCCTGACTGAACTATCTTTTTTGGGTACTGTGAACAGGTTGGAATAAAAACCCTTGCCTTTTTCTCTTAAGGGGACCTGGCAGATGACCCCCAGCTCCAGGAGGCCTTGCACTAGCTCCTGAGCTGACACAGGGTCCTGAGGAATCCGGGATCTGATGAATCTTGGGGGGCTCTGAGGGGGCTTGGGGGATGATTTTGCTTTGGGACCCCAGGAGGGGCCAGGACGTCCACGTCCTCTGCCCCTACCCCAGAAATCTCCCCGGGCCCCAAGAAAGGAAACCCCCCTCCCCTGTCTGGCACCACGGTAAGGGGAGGAAAAGGAACCCTGACCCCAAAACGGCCGAGCTTGCCGCCTACACTGGGGTAACCTGCCTCCCTTAGCAAAAAGGTCCAGGCGGTCCCCAAACAGGCGTAGTCCTTTGAAGGGAAATCGAGTGAGGGCCTTCTTGGCAGCGTTGTCAGCAACCCACTGGCGCAGCCAAACCGAGCGGCGTATAGCCACCACAAGGGCAGATGTTCTGGCACACATTCTGATGGTGTCATCCATGGCAGAGAGGACAAAATTTATTTACAAAAAAATCACAACTGGAGAGTGCATTGAACACCTCACAAGGCAAATCATCAGGGGCACTATCAAGTATGTTTCTGATAAGGGTTCTAGTGGCCACAGCAGTAATGGCAGAGGCACAGACCGGGCGCAGCGCCGTCCCCGCACAAGCAAATGCATGGGATGGCAGCTGGTCAATGCGCCGGTCCTCAGCATCCCGCAGGGTAGTAGAGTCCGGGGAATGCATGACAGAGGTGTTAGATAGCCCTAGGACCGGGGCATCCACCTTGGGAGGGGATGACCAACACTTTACCACATCAGCAGGAAAGGGATACTTCCTATCCCAACTTTTAGGTACCCCGGGAAGTTTACTGGGGCGCTCCCATTCCTTGAGCACAAGGTTATGGAAATGTGCCTGCTGGGGAAATTCCAAACGTGATTTTGCTGTATGAAAAAGCTCCCCCCTTTGCCTGGGAGCCGCAAAAGGGGGAGGGATGGACAGGACTTTAAAAATCTGGGTCAGCAATCTGTCAGTGTCATCCGGGCCCAGGGGTCAGAGCCAGAATCGTCATGACCCCTTGGCCTCTCATCAGATGAGCCCGAGTCAGAGAAAAGCTCCCCTTCATCAGACGGGGTATAGCCACAAAGATTCCAAAACTCCTCAGTTTCCATAGGGAAAAATGTGACATTAGGCGTTAAGTGCCGCTTTTTTGCAGGGGCCTTACGCGTCAAGGTATTAGCAATCAACTTCTCAACAGTAGCCAGTCTAGAAGACACATCAGGCTGAGAATCCCCACTAGTATGCAACTCAGTAGGAGTGATATTTAAGCTTGGGGGAGTAGGTGAAGTGAAACGAGGTGCAGCCACTGGCAAGCCAGATGGCAATGCAAGCACCTGCTCAGCACAGGGCACATAGACCCGCGCCTTGTCAGCATGAGGCTGCCCACACGCTACACACAGCCGGGCTTGTCCCGAAGGAACCCCGGTCACATTATCCTGAGATGCCTCCATATGGTGATTATAGCGGCACTATAGGTCGATAGGGATTAACGTTATACAGCAACCCCGGATGGCCCAATAACCCGCTAGGGAAGTGGGAGTATTACACAAGGCCTAACAAGTTATAAACTAATAGAGGGCCGGGAGAAGCCAAAGGATTCGCCCAGCCTGAAAGACAAAAGTAGGCCGTAAGCACACAGTAATAGAAGGTAGAAAATAAAGCCGCCTGCGAGGGCACTTACGGACCGCGGTATGTAGGGGTCCGTCGCGCATAGGCCAACCAAGCAGGTTAAAGATGGCGTCGGTATACCTCGAGGGGCGGGCCGGTATCAGCAATGACGCGGAGCACGCCATAGACGGGCCCGGCCCCCCCCTGAAGAGCGCGGAGCCAGGACGTGACAAGCAGCCAATGACGGCGCACAAGCGCCTGAGGTAACGCCGCTGCCAAGCGCGGAACATAGTGAAAGAAAAGGCGCGCGGCGGCAGTTTTAAACAGTAAAAGGAAAGCAAGCCAGCGTGGTGGCTGACAAGGCAGAATGAATAAAGTATAATGTTAAATCAGAGAATTGCATATCCTACACACCTACACCCCCCCCCCCCTTTCCCCCCGAAGGCTACAAGGAGAATGAGGGAGGACAGCGGCCACTTAAATAGGGCCCAGCGATAGGCAGGGGCAATAGTGCAGGCGGGGCATCCCGTAGAGGCTCACTATAAGCCTGAACCGCCTACCCTTTGGTGGGGGATTGTGGTGGAGCAGTGCTCCTAAGCACCTAGCAGCGGTGCTGCTTACCTTCACCCGACCAGCGCAGCCAAGGCTGAGAAGCACATTACTAATGGAACGGGTGGGAATAGTCCTACAGGGCCGCAGGCTAATAGCCCCGCTCACCTGTGAGTAGAGAGCCATTTCTCGTCCTTCGCAGTCCAGACTGCAGAGAAATTCTGGGGATTTGTGGGTGGTCCCTGGGTATTTGAGGGGCCGGGAGGAGCCTGTTTTCGATGTCTCTGCAGTCCAGCGCCATCTGGCGGAGTAATACCCACGTGTAAGTATTCTAACTGGAGCAGGACATACTGTATACTAAGAATAATAGGACCTCTAAAAACGGGAGGGCAGTAAGCGTCTTCTTGGAAGCAGTGTCAGCAGACCACTGATACAGCCAGGCCGTGTGTACAGCAAGACAAGCCCCCTAGCCACCAGAAGCACCAAGTCTTTCATAGTGGCACAATGTATCAGAAGGCCTCCATAGCGAAGGAACGCCTCTTCTGCTGCTTCATCCAGACCTTGCTATCCGAAGTAGGGATAAGGGTGTGCAGAGCCAGTCTGAGCAAGTCTGACCAGTTCGTCTAGGTGTTAAAGACCAAACCTTGACCTCCTCTTCTGGAAAGGGGTACTTGGCGTCCAGAAACTTAGGAAGCGATGGAAAGCTTATCCACAAGCCTGGGTTAAATCTGACTGACCTTCTGGTGCTTGTACATCCCATGCTATCGACTTGGAAACTGACTTCAGACATCTAATTGTGGTCCCCAGGAACACTGCAGCTGATGAGAGGCTGGGAGACAGATGGGAGTCCCGGTCAGCACTGTACTAAAAACAAAAACTTCCAGACATCTTTACAGCCCCTTGCAGCTGCAAGAACAGAACTTAGGAGATCCTGCAACAGCCTGCGTTATCTAGGCTGTGAGGAGCTAGTTCTGATTAACCCATGCGTTGCCGCTAGTGGATGAGGAATTATATTTTATCCCCGATTCCTGGTCCCCTTTTATGGCCATGCCATCTGCTACTGCAGATAGGTGACAGTTCTCATTGCACCCAGGCTGTAATGAACAGGACCTTGGTGAGAATTGTCACCGGAGCTAGCAGATGGCATGGCTATGAAACACTATTGAGATGGGGACATTTGCTAGGGAAATGGGATTCAAAGGGGACCAGGCATCAGGGATAAAATATAATATTTCCCTTATTGCTCACATGGTATTTTATTATAAGCAAGATATAAAATATAGCTCTGACTGGATAGGAGCCCGCACATGCACCGTTGGACTGGAGAAATGTGAAAGGTGAAAGGTTTATCGGCGCCCGGGGAAAGGGGTGTCACAAATGATCCTTCTTCAGCAATTTTTTTTACATGATAAACTTTTTATGTCCACCGAAGCCATACCAAGGCCCCCACTTTTAGCCTCCACATTTAGACACGCAGCCGTTGCCATTTTCGTATTTAAGGTCTTCTCGGCCAATTCTGCCCATCTCACTTACTTGGGTTGATGCAGCATCAAGACGCTCTTAGTAGCTTCCATTTTGGTTCAATCTGGTTCCCTGGCCTAAAATCCGGGTTCATTTTATTACACTCAGTTGGAAGTCATTGAAAAGGAACACAAAGAAGGCCATGTCGTGTGCTGAACATAAATATATTTGTACAATCCTAGAATCGTTCAATAGTGAAAAGCAGAAAGAAACCGAAAAAAACCAAAAACATTTACAATGGGAATTAACACTAGACGGGACTTACCCTATCCAACACCTACCACTGCTGCCTACCAAAAGCTACCAAAGCAACAGACATGTAGCAAAAGTAAAAATAAAGTCCACACATTTTATTCAGTATTAAAACAAAACCCCCAAAAATAATACACACATACTGAAACATACTGAAACAAATTGACAAGACTGAAAGCTCTTCAATTCAGTGTCATTTAATTGAAGGATCATCCATCACACAGCACCTTCTAAAACCAGTATGACAGAACAAACGCACAATGCGGGATTTGGTTGTGAATTAATAAATGTGCAACAAAGATGCGCACCAAACTTATACTTTTCACAGTAGCTTCAAAATGTTCACTGGAATTCCACCCCCCCCCCAAAAAAAAACTAAACAAAAACATTTCAGCGTGGGCAGTTGCATGTTTCAGTTGCTATATCAAGAAGAAGTTGGGTGGTAAGGGAGGAGGTAGTTTTTTTTTTTATATAAACGTTAACTCCTCATAACTAAAAACAGGGAAGAAAAGTGTAGAAGTGGTGCCTCTGGACTATACAGTGAAAACGAAGGTCATTTTTAAAAGGGAGCACTTGCTGGGTTCAGTTACTGCTTTCACAAGCTTTAAGCAGAAGAATCGAATCACTTATTTACAAAAGGAAAAAGCATCAGGCCACTGTACGTGCCTTGTCACACGGGCCTTTTGGTTTCAATCATTAGCTGGGATACTACACCACCTCTGCCGCCCCCCCCATACACAACCACTTTCTCCTCAGCCACCTAACCTTCATTCAGCATTTACACATATAGAACTGGGTTTCCCTTAGTCACGGCTTTCACGAGAACTGGAACGGGACTGGCGTTTAGGGGAGCTCTGGGAAGGCTCCCCACTTGCATATTTCTTTTCTGGTGTGCGACTGGGAGAGCGAGATCTGCTGGCAGACCGGGAAGATCCACGGGACTTGGACTTGCTGCGAGATCTGGAGTAACTTCTTGATTTGGACCGGCTTCTGTGGATGAGAAAACAGGACTTATTAAGGACCAGCTGCAGCCCACTTATTTTGATTGCAAAACCAGGGCTGGTCTTTAACCTTCGTGAGACCAATGGACAATTCAACCCCCCTACATGATACCCCTAGATAAAGGCTCTTAGGGTGGCCAGGTCCCTTGCTAGTGAGGGCAGTGTGCCACCCTGGAGCGGATAAATAGCACAGGTGTGGACAGCAGATTTGTAGCATGTCTGAGGTCAATTCTGGTATTGGTGACGGAATTTAACAGAAAATCCAAGAATGTTATCAGGACTGAAAGATGGTGATGCTCACCTATGGCATATTTCTGTTCCATAAACGCTCTGTTGGCCAGCCCAAGCAAGTATACTATGCCTTTTTTAGGAAATGAAAACCCAAAAAACAGCATTTACCTTCTCTTGCGCGCAGCAGCTACCAGCAGAGAACAAGAGGTGCATGTCCAAGGATTCTACCGCTAGTCACTCAGCCTGTACACAGCCCCTCTATTCAATGCGATGGACAGCACGGTGCACAGGCTACTGACATGAGGGGCGGCTCAGCCCTTTTCTCGGAAACCAGAAGGATGGGCAGGGCCTGCTGTGCTGGTTTGTTTTGTATTTTGGGGTTAGTTACCTTTTAAAGTCATTGTTCAGGCAAATAGAGAATTATATATATAAAATCTTTTTTCTAAATGTCAGATCCAAGGCCCGTATTTTAAAGATTCACTTTAAAGCTGCACATAATCCATGTTGGCCCCCCCACCAGAGTACTTCAGGTAATAGGTGATACTAAGTGGGTGTGGCCATTGCAAAGAAAGCTGACCGTTTTCGGCAACCTTAAGATTTCCTACAGCGGGACATCTTAATTTGGGAAGCTCTGGAGGGCAGGCTAGCGCAGTGGTTTTACGCCAAGTACCCTCTAGCTACAAGACACTCAAACCAAGTACCAGCAAGGAGGGTATAACTTATAAATGTTACCAAAAAAGGTCACAGGCCTTGTAACACTTTTAAAGTAGGAAGGAAACATGTATTCCTGTTAAAATGATATACCAAACCCATCAGACCTGCCATGCTGATACACCCCTGAACATCTCTTCGTACCCCTTTAAGCTGTGGCGTGTATCCCTCTTGGGTATGTGTACCACAGGTTGAGAAACTAGCAGACAACTGTGTGAGACTTTTGAGCCGCTTTAAGAAAATGAAAGTAGTCCAAGCAGATTTTAAAAAACTGCATAGCAGAGGATGCCCGGTGACAGGAGACCCCATTGATGTAGGTAGGCGTCGGGCTACCATTGCTCGGCTTCATAGGACAGAGGGAGTGTATGTTTCTTTTTTGTTTGTATGGTGTGGGCTTTAACTCTTTAACCAAAACCCCACCCTGGAGGGGTGGCAAACCCCAGGATAGTTCTCTTTAAAGCAAATCATTAAAATGTTTTACCATCTTTTAACTGAACTGAATAAGTGGTCACCTTGGCCCAATGAAAGGTTCACACCTGTTAACTTCCTCCCTTTCCTGAATCACACCTTAAAATGATCATGAAGTCTAATAAAACACAATACATTACAATGGCCAGTATATAAAACCTCATCTTGAGAAAGCTCAAGATCAAACTAAATATGCATTTTTTTCTGGGTCCAGACAGTGGCTGGAAAATGCAGCATATGGGAAGTGTTCCTGAAGCTCTTACTTTCAGAAGATATTTTTAGAAAATGTTACTGAATCAGGTTCTTTATCGCCTGAATGTGGCCTTAGCCAAAAAAAAAATAAAAATTGGTTGGGAGGTGCCCCATAGCAAATTATATTCATTTTGAGTATAATAACTATTAAAACACGATTGGTTTGTGTGTAAAGCTGTTGCCCATAGCAACCAAAAGTATATTGGTTATTAGGTAGCAGATTACAACCTAGCCAATAAGATGAAGACGGCTTGGGGGAGATTGACATACCGGTTTCTTTTGCGCTCTTCGCTTAGTTTTATTTTGCGTCCGCTGAGCTCCAAACCGTCCAATTTCTCTATGGCGGTCTTCATATCGCTGTAGGATGCAAACTCCACGACGCTGCCAATGAGAACAGCAGGTTGAAACGCACAGGACACAACTACAGCTAGTAGACCATATTTTTTAGAATACAAAAACAGTCTTTTCCCTTTCCCTCTAAGGACAGCCCTAGTCTAAGGACTTATACGCAGGGTTGCAGTGTAAGGCGACAGGAAAAAGAAAATGTTACACGCATACATGTGCTGCCATAAACTTCTACAGATTGTGCTGGCAGAACACAGGGTGCAGGCGCCAACGCTGTGATCTGGGGTGAAAACGAAAAGGAAGGATTAGCTCAGTGCTATGACCAGACTCCATCAGTGGAAACCAGGGAGGGTGTGTTCCAGGTAAGTATATACTTTCTCAGTAAGGTTTATATAATGGAGGACCAGGGGTAATCAGCATAGCTGGACCCAAGTACACCCCATACTTTACAAATGCAACCTTTTTTATGCATCTGTAGTGCAGCTTACTTAAAGCTCTGGGATTGGCCATCAGTGGTCACGTGGGCGGGACCTTTTGGCGGCCGGGGGATGCGACCCTGACCCACTTTACCACCAGCGGCCAATTGCTGGGCAGCATTCCCAGCCGAGGATCAAGGGACAGGTAAGAACTGTAGGCTGTTCTGGGGCGTGATGTGCATTGTTTTGGAAAGAACTCCCCGACCACGCTTGAGGCTTTATTGTCATTGAAGAAGCACTCCTACACGAGGGATGAGTGGAGCCTAATGAAGCACTTGTTGGTCGCTGTGCAGTTAACGGTGGCGGCAGTCTGGAAATCTCCCAGACTGTTATGGCAGGAGGTAGAGATGAGGATGGCAAATATAATGGTAAATGAGCAAATGACAGCCCCCATCATGTCTAAGGAGAAGATTGACCAGGTGTGGGAGCCGTGGAGGGAGTTTCAGCAGAGGAAAGCATAAGGGCTATCAGGCTTGGTAGCTTTTGTAAATTGAGCTGTCGGGTATTAGGCCAGAGGGTTGGTGCAGGACGCCCCCCTTCCCCCTCAAAGGTACCCCATCATTGTCGTCCACCCTTTTCTTTTCCTTCTCTTTTATCCCTTTTGATTGCCCTTAGCTTTCCCTTTTTATTTTAACTCTCTCTGTTTTAGATTGGTGGTCCGATTAGGACGCCTTAATATTCTATTTGATGTTGAATGAATTATGAGTTTACAAGGATTATATTGCACTACATGCTCTACTGCAGCTCCTCCTAGGAGGGTCTTTAGTAGAGAATTCACCCCCCCCAGGGTGGTCCACCCAGCGTGGGTTTAAGACATATAACGACATCGTTTGATGCACTACTGTCTTTTGGAATGGAACATACCGTGATTGTGTACTATGCTGTAAACTTTGCATTTTGCTCAATAAAATTATTGTAAAAGAAAAATGGTTACTACAGTCCAGTTTGGTGCACTAATACATATCAATTTCCTGCAGTTTACTTACCCCTCATTCCTGTTACCCCTGTGCGCATCAACATAGGTCACCTCTCCTGCTTTTCTCATAACGTCCTTGAGATCCTGAAACAATTTGAGGCGTGTTAAGCTACATCAAATCGCAGAAGGACTGTCCTTATAGAAGTAGCACAAGCCTACTGATAGAGGTGACGGGAGCTGTGTTTTACACTAAAGGTCCTAAAACAAATGAGTGTTAGTGACATGTAGGGAACAGAGCTACAATGTATTATGCTGATGAATGAAGTGCCTGCAGTGTAGGGACAAGAGTAGCATGATACAACATTTCTAACAGACTAAATTTAATGTTATATTAGAAATATAAAAAGGTATGGTGAAGATAAAATAAATTGTAGCTCTTCTATATAATAAGCCAGTTACTACATATACTTAACTAGTGTCTGAGTTTATAACTTATTATATTATTTCAAACCCAGTTTACTTACCAAGAGACACACCACCAGGGCTGGAGGCACTTTGTCCAAAACCTAGAAGACCTTGTGAGCAACTCACTTACAGAGGGGTGCGGAAGGCGGCACGGGGGAAATCGCCAGAGTCTCAGTAAGTGAGTGGAGTTAACCCTGACAGCAATGGAGGCAATCCCTGGAAGTGGCTAGAGAACCTGATGCTGACCTGAGCTAGCCATTCTAGCTCAAACCTGGGCAAACCAAGATCTAGCCCGGCAAAGCGGAAGGGTGATAGGAACCAAAAGGAAACTTCAGAACAGGCCCAGCCCTAGAATTTCAGCCATTAGCAAACCAAAAATTCTTGGGCTCTCCTCCACACAAGAGAAACGAGGCTTAACCCAAAGAAAGGCTGTTAAAAGAGGGTCAAAATGCACTTGGTTAGATATATGATTGTAGAAAAAAAATATTTTACTATAACACAGGATGGATCAACATCAGTTTAGTACGGCTATAAACAAAAGGGTAGATGTGCAACATTTTGAAAAGAGCTAATAAAATGTGTGAACATCTTTGAAATAAAAAATTGAGCCACCATCAGAAGATAAATCATTTGGTAAAGGCTCTTGTCATCTGTGAAACTATAAAAACTATGTAACCTGGACACAGCATGATCACCTATGGAGACCTGTGCTGCTCCAGTAGAAGAACTCTGTGAAAAAGCTCAGAGTTCAGCTTTGGGTAGATAGTGATTATGGATGTGGTCATGTGTCATTTATTAGTGGTCATGCCTGGTTTATACCCATCTTTGTAACTGGACCTGCCCTGGAAAATATTTGCAGAAGATAGTGACCTGTACTTGCAGAAGTTGGATGACTGAGCCATGAAAGGGGGTTCCCAGTAAAATTATAACCAGGGCCTTACAAATTCTGCAGGGACAGATCTCTGCCCCCTGCAAAAGCATCAAATATTCCACTGGGTGACTTTAGGCCCATCTTAGACAGGACTTTTTTTCTTACAAATGGTAACAGCTTATGACAGCTGTTTGTTGTAAGGGCGTTGGTCCAGTCTAATGCACTGCCTGTGAGGTAAGGCAACCCTTCAAATTTGCAGGTCTTTCAATTTAGAATGGTGTGAAGCTGAGAGCCTGGGAGGGTCCTGGAGAAGTAGAGCGACTGGATGGAACCCCATTAAAGTGGACATCCAGTCAAAAAAAAAAAAAAAAAAAAAAAACACAAAGCTTAATAAATTGTCCCCCAAATCACCTCTGTGCCAATCAGTGACATAAGCTTATCGAGAGGGATTACCACATGCAAATGATCGGAATAGCAGGCAGATTCTGCACCGCTGAAGCAATCTTGCCACAAACGTGAAGAAGCAGATTCTAAAAAACAGCCTCTCAGTCAAAATTGCCTCATAGCTCTGTACAATCATCTTATTTCTAGCCAATTAGTAAACCTTTAGCTGTAAGGACTCATCTTTGAATAAAATACATTGTATACCTTGCATCCCAACTGAGTGCTTTTGCAGTGGCCATTGTCATAGAGATACATTGTTACAGCTTCCCTCACACAGATGTATTTTGCTACATTAGCTGTTTATTCAGTGTTGTGTGTGTGAAAAATGACTGGCAGGCTTCTCCTTGTGTCTGAGGCATATCTCTCTCTCAATTTGTTGTGAACTGCTGCTGGCACAGCATTCCCCTAACTCTCATGAAGGACATCAGGTGTGTGGCAAGATGGCTGCCCCCATGTAATTCAAAAGGGAGTTATCTTTATTCCCTTCCACAACATCTGCATGAGGTTAAGCCCTCTCAAACTCTGTTTATGCCACTGATCATAAGAAGAGAAAAACATTTATTAAACTTTCTTTTTTTTGACTGGAGGTCCACTTTATGCAAGTTGCAGGGGCACTCGGAGGCCAAGAACCTGGCAGGGCGTGCACAGTTTATGCTACTTATGCAGTTTGGTCCTGTACACCTAAAATTGCACAGTTTTTAGGAGCTGCAACTCGTTAAGAGCATCCTAGGCAGCTCTCTGGGTCCTCTCCTGAACTATCAGCTTATTGGGGTCCCATACGGTCACTCAAATTCACCTAACACTCAGCGGGGCAGCTGTATACATTTTCTTTAAGCTTACCATTTAAAGAGCAATGTCTTAATTCACTGCAAGACTTGTAGGGTCACCAGATGGTGCAGCAGGGGAACATATGCTGGGTTTGTGCATTTTGACCAGGCCTAGCAGCGCAGTCCTTCTGTTGTTCTACCATAAGCTAAAGAAGCCATACTCCCTTTTGGTCCACCGCAGCTGTTCCAGTTCAATAAAAATAAATAAATTACCGGTCCAGCGGTGCACTGGCCCATTTGTTATTCACGGATATCCACAACAGCTGCCCACCGCATCAATCTTCATGCCCGGAGCCCACCCACTTTAATTAAATTAACAGACCCACAGGAACTGCAAAGTAACTGTCATTAAAGTAACCCAGGAATCTATAAGATTCCCAGGCCAATTGATCCCCCCCCGGGGCATCCAGAACCGGGATGCCCTGATGTGTGAAACCCCCCAGGTCACCCATAAACTCACCTTTTTTCCTGGTCCAACGGCGCGTGTGAATGGCCGGCAGGGGCACGCTCCCTGTTAGAGGGTAGCGGGGGATGCGGCCACCAGTATGCTCAGATCCCCTCGTATTAGACGAGCTCCTGGATGAAAAGGCTTGAGCAGATCCAAACGGATTGGACGAGCGGACACGTATGCGTCCTAGGACCAGGAAGAGGCGAGTTTGTTCGGGCAACCTCGGGGGTTTCACACAGCGGGGCAAGGACCAAAACCCAGGATAGTCAAAATCCTGGGTTTTGTTCCACTTTAATTGTATTTCCAAAGCCTGTCTATGCGAGTTCTAAAAAGGTTCAGATTGCTGAAATGTAGCTAGTGGTGTTCTGTATATATACACCTTAATCATCATCTACCCAAAACTTAAAATAAAGGGAAAATGTTCTATGAATGATGTATGAAATCCCAAAAATGATGCTAGAGGTATACAGAATATTTAAATATTACTAGGTGTTAAAAAAATGACCAAGCTTTCAAATAGTATACTGTTCATACTGATCACAGCAATGCTGGGGTGCAAATCATCAGTTACAAGCAACATGAAGGCACTTTTTTTTTCCCCACCTTGTTCCAGCCGGGGAGGCTAACACCTTTTTTTATGCAACGTGTGTTCAGAATGACAGTGTTCACAATCACCTACCTGGTCATTACAATAATTTACTGATATTTCAGGTTACTTTTACATAACTGATGATAACATGAGATTAGGTAGAGACATTCACAAAGAATAGAAGTTGCCCCTCATTTATCTTTTTGCTTTAGGCAGAATAGGAGGAAAATGCTGCTTATTCCTGGAGCCAACCATTCATTGGCACCTTCCAGGCCAGGAACACGGGCTTCCAAGGCAGAGAAATATTCCGGGGAGTGGAAGCAGCATTGAGTGGGTTAGTTTAACTGAGGTAATTTAATAACGGAATAAACGGATACCAGCTAAAGTATCCACATGCTTCTGTGAGGACCTGTAAACACATTGATTTTTATTTAATGAATGCGATTTTGATAGTGTAAAAAAAAAAAAACAAAAAAAAAATTAAATACAGCAAACTGAAAAAAAAAAAATCTGCATTTCAAATTGTTTTGCATATGCCACCTAAACAATTTACCTAGCCAAATGAAGTCAAACTAAAACCTTAATTGGGGAGAGGATGTTTTCCTATGCGATGTGAATGTGCTGCACAGTTTTATCTTTAACCATGACAATTTCTTTTTGAGACAGAAAAGGGTCTAAAAGTTCTCACCTGCCAGCTGACGCGAGAAGAAAGGTTCTCTACAACCACTCTGTGATCTGTGCGAACTGGAGGTCCATATCTGCTGTACAACACAAAGTCAAACAAATAGTTAAACAATTGCTTAGTCAATTAATGAGTTTTTTTTAGTCTTTTTGGAGTGGTATTGGTAACCAGGAATTTTTTTCTCCACATTTAACCCATTCGTGCAAAAGAGGAACTTCGAAGGCCTTGGAGTATAAGACCGAAAAGTGAGTTTCTAAGGTGACCTGGGATAATACACAGGAATTGAGATGCCCCACCACGAGAGGAACACCACACGGGAGAGTGAACTTCATGTGTTTTGCCCAAGGACTGCAATAACTACTTAATACTAGAGAGCAAAGTCACTGTACTTTCAGGCGAACCTGTAGGAAGACAGGGAAGCTACCTGCCTTCTTAAAAGCTCAGTTGTTTGGAACAGTGTACCACCATTTTCAAGTGAGACTCAAGTCAGGCAAAAAAAATCAGTTTTACTGGACTTCCGCTTTAGGATTAGCTCAGCAGATAATTTAGCTTGGCTTGAGCAGCAAGTCCCTAACTCAGGATGCAGGGCCTGGTTTTTTGAGTGGTCGCCTTACCTTGGTCCACCACCACTGGACTGACGATAGCCAAAGCGCATTGGGTAACGTCCTCCTCCTCCACCTCCTCCCATCATGCCTCCTCTCCCTCTGCGGTTTCGGGCATGCTCTATTGTGACCCTGGAAAAGTCAAATCAAACAGGTCATCATTCTCTCTGGAATGCACAATGACAAGGCAGATTATACCAGAAGGGACCAGACAGACAAGCAGCGGTAAACAATAGTGTGCACTAAATGGACGATTCAGAAGTGGATTTACCTTTCATTGCAAAGCTCTTTTCCATTAAGTTCATACACCGCATCATCTGCGTCTCTGTGATCTTCAAACTCCTGCAGCAAACAAGTGGAATATCAGGTTATTTTGATATACTAGAAACATGCACAAAATGTACGGTTTCTCAACACGTGGTACGGGTTGGGGTGAGGGGTCTGGTATATTTTAACAGTAAAACAACATTCCTTCATGCTTTAAAAGTGATAGGAGGCCTGTGACCTACTTATCCTTGTAACATTTATAATTTATTCCCTTCCTGGGGGTGCTCAGTTGGAACTTCTTGTCACTAGGGGGTACTTGACATAAGAAGGTTGAGAACCAATGCTGTAGAGGAGCTGCACCTTATACAATTAATAGGGACTCCCCTAGTCCTGGCCTAAGCAGCTTCAGGGGATAATGGAATGGGCACGCTCTCATAAATCAATCACTGTAGCAGTGGTCTGGCCAATGCTACGATTGGGAAATGAAACAGTCACTCATCCCCATGCAGCTTGGTGACCAAAAATACAATTCTGTGAATACTCACCTGTAGAATTGTTTTTGTAGTATACAGCACGTTCTGTTTAACTAAATTCTTTATGTCTGGGACATCCAAATGCAGTGTCCGTAAAGTAGGGTGGGATCCCCAAAGAGCAACGTCAGTCAGTTTAAACCACTGCCGCCTGAAGAACCTTGTGGCCAAAAGCAGCATCAGCTGAGGCCCCTAACATCAACCTTGTAAAACTTGTAAAAAGTATGAACAGAAGACCAAGTTGTGGCCTTACAAACTTGTTCAACAGAGGCCTGGTGCTGAAAAGTCCAAGAGGCACCAATAGCACGAGTAGAATGAGCAGTAAGGTGGAAGGGAGGTTCCTTCCTCTTAGCAGAATAGGCTTGCACCACCGCCTGACGGATCCACTTGCTGATAGTGGATTTAGCCGGAGGCAAACCCTTCCTAGGTCCAGAAGGGAGAACAAAAAGAGCATCAGTCTTCCTGAATGATTCAGTAGCAACCAAATAAAACTTCAGAACCCTGACCACATCCAAAGAATGCAGTGTCCGCTCCTTGGGATTAGCAGGATTAGGACACAAGGAAGGCAAGACAATGTCCTGATTGAGATGAAAAGCAGACACAACCTTAGGCAAGAAATCTGAACTTAACCGAAACACCACCTTGTCCTGGTGTCGCTCAAAATAAGGTTTGATGGAAAGCGCCACCAACTCAGAAACACGCCTGACAGAAGTGATAGCCACCAAAAAGGCTACCTTAAGAGTCAGAATGGGAAAGGCAGCCTCACGGATAGGCTCAAAGGGACGACCCTGCAGAGCAGATAATACCATTTTCAGATCCCAAACTGGTAACATAGTCTTACGTGGCGGACGCACGTGAGAAACCCCCTGGAAAAAAGTCTTAACCAAACGGTGATAGGCAAAAGATCTTTTGAAAAAAATTGCCAGAGCTGAAACATGACTTTTGAGGGTACTAGGTTGAAGGCCCAAATCCAAACCATGTTGCAAAAATTCCAGAATCCTGGGAATAGAAAACACCCGACAGGGAAGAGTTTTGGACTCACACCAGGCAATGTAAGCATGCCAGACCCTGTAGTAGATAAAGGACGAGGATTTCTTCCTAGCCCTAATCATGGTAACAGAGGCAGGCAGCCACTTTTCCATCAAGATGGAGGCTTCAGCAGCCAAGCCGTCAAAGCCAGCATTTGTAAATTGGGATGGCTCAGCTGCCCCTGAGTGAACAGGTCTGGATCCTTGGGCAGGACGTACTGATCTACTGCCAACTGCACAATGTCTGCGAACCACACCCTTCTTGGCCAACAGGGGGCCACCAGAATGGTTGGCACCCCTTCCTGGGCTATCTTGCGCAGCACCCTGCCAAACAGAGGAAACGGAGGGAACACAGAGGAGCCAAAACCCTTTCCAAGGCATTGCTAGCGTATCCGTGGCGAAGGCCAGAGGGTCCTGTGACAGAGAGACAAAGAATGGAAGCTTGTGATTGTGACGGGAAGCAAACAGGTCAACATCCAGCAGACTTCAGCGACGGCACAGGGAGCGAAACACCCTGTTGCTGAGGGACCACTCCCCCAGCCGAGACATCCCCCTGCTCAAGGAGTCTGCCTCCAGGTTTTTCACTCCCGGGATGTAAACTGACGATATACAGGGGACATTCTCTTCCGCCCAGGACAGTATCAGGGACACTTCGAGAGCTTGCTTGCTCCGAGTCCCTCCCTGATGATTGATGTAGGCAACCGCCGTCTGGTTGTCCGAGCGGATCTGAACAGCCCGACCCCGAAGGTGTGGGGTCAACTGGGAGAGAACCAACCTTACTGCCCGCAGTTCCAGAATGTTGATGGGAGCATGGGACTCCTGAGGGCCCTACTGACCCTGGAACCTCAGAGTCTCCCAAAATCCCCCCCAACCTGTCAGACTGGCATCTGTAGTGAGTCTCCCAGCACGGGGGCAGAAATGTCCTGCCCACTAGAAGATTCCTTGAGTCCAGCCATCACAAGAGGGGCTGACTGACCAGAGGGGACTGAACAAATGTCTGATCCAGGGACACATGGTCCTGATCCCACACTGACAAGAGGTGCAGCTGAAGAGGTCTCATGTGAAATTGAGTATAGGGGACCACCTCGAAGCATGACACCATCAGGCCCACCAACTGCATCCCCTGCCGAATGGAGGGATGAGGACAAGAAAGTAGAAACCGTGCCTGCGTCTCCACCTTCTGCTGAGGCAGAAAAACCTTGACCTGAGATGTATCCAGAGTCATGCCCAGAAAGGACCTCACCAAGGACAGAGACAGTGAAGACTTGGGGTGGTTGATCCCCCAACCGAAGGACTCGAGTGTGGAGACCACCATCTGGGTATCAAGCTGGGCTTGATGGAAGGACCGAGACGCAATCAGAATGTTGTACAGATAAGGAAGGATACATATGCCCTGAGATCAACAGAGCCATCACCCCCCCCCCCCAGCACCTTGGTAAAGACCCGAGGAGCCGAGGTAAGACCGAAAGGTAAGGCCACAAATTTGTAGTGCTGATCCTCCAGAGCGAACCTGAGAAATCTCTGATGACCTGGAAAAATTGGAACATGAAGGTAAGCATCTTTGATGTCCACAGAAGCCATGAAGTCGCCCGGCCGCAGGGTACTGACCGCCGAGCGTAGAGTCTCCATGCGAAAATGCTTGAACCTGACAAAATAGTTGAGAAGCTTCAAATCCAGGATGGGCCCCATCCTTTTTGGGCACCGTGAACAGATTGGAGTAGAAGCCTCTGCCCCTTTCCCAGAAGGGCACCGGGCAGATGACACCCAATTCCAAAAGGCTTTGGAATGCAAGCCGCAAACCCTGAGCCGACAGGGGGCTTTGAGCCATCCGGGATCTGATGAATCTTGTGGGCGGCCAGTCTGCAAACTCTATCTTGTACCCAGAGGACACCACCTCCTGAATCCACCGGTCTGAGACGCGCAGTCTCCAGACGTGAGCAAAGCACCGCAACCGTCCCCCCACCCGGATGGGTGATGGCGCCTCCTCATGCCTGAGGGGGCTTGGAGGAGGATTTGGACTTGGGACCCCAAGAGAGACCGGGACGTCCACAGCTTCTACCCTGGCCCCAAGGGTCTCTACGTGTCCCCGCAAATAGTGCACCCCGGGCCAGACCTGGGAGCACGGAAGGAGGAGAGGGAAGAACCAGCCCCCCGAAAGGGCCGCGGCTGCCTCCTACGTTGAGGCAGCCTACCATCCTTGGCAAACAGATCCAGACGCTCACCAAAGAGCCGTAGCCCAGTAAAGGGGAAGCCAGTGAGAGCCTTCTTAGCAGCATTATCAGCCGCCCACTGACGCAGCCAAACAGAGCGGCGTATAGCCACCAAAAGGGCAGAAGTCCTACCACACATCCTGACAGCATCATCCATAGCAGAAAGAATAAATGCAACAAATTCATAGAAACACAGGAGGGATCTATACTCCTCCCCCCTATTGGCATCCGAGGCATTATCCAGAAGGCACTTGAGCAGCCCTTTAATAGCAAGAGCCACGATGGCAGAAGCACACACAGGGCGCAGCGCAGTCCCTGCACAAGCAAATGCGTGACAGGCCAGCTGATCCACACACCGGTCCTCACCATCCCTCAGAGTAGAAGTGTCAGGGGAATGCATGACCGAGGTATTGGACAACCCAAGCACGGGAGCACCCACCTCGGGGGGACACGACCAGTGCTTAACCACATCAGCAGGGAAGGGATACCTCCTGTCCCAACTCCTGGCCACCGCGGGCAATCTGCTAGGATGTTCCCACTCCTTGAGCACCAAATTATTAAAGTGGTTCTGCTCAGGGAACTCCAAGCGTTGTTTAACAGTGTGAAAAAGCTCAGCCTGCTGCTTTTTAGCCGGCACAGGAGGTGTAATACACAGTACTTCAAAAATGTGAGACAACAGCCTATCAGTATCCTCAGGAGACCATGGATCTTCTCCAAAAGGAGACCCAGTACCACCATAAACCTCCTGCCGTTCCTCAGAGGAATCAGAGAAAAGTTCCCCCTCTTCTAGGGGGTAAAGGCCAGGGAAAGAATAATGCCCCTCAGGCAAAAGGGAAACAGCGGGAGTTAAATGCCGCTTCTTGCCAGAAGCCTTACGGGGGGGGGGGGGCAGGCCCAGTAATATGCCTTTCCAGGCTGGCCACCTGCAAAGCCAAGTCATAATGTGATTCCACACAAAATATACCTGATAGCAGGGAAGGGCATCCCAAAGAAGGCTCACCATAAGCCTGAACCGACTACCCTTGTATAGTACAGGGATTGCGGTTGGAGCAGCGCTCCCCGAGCACCTGACCCTGGTGCCATCCTACCTTCACCCGAACTAGTCAGCCGAGGCTGGGAGGCAGTGGGTCCAGAACGGGTGGAGATAGTCCTGCAGGGCCGCAGGCTGGTAAGCCCCGCTCGCCTGCGCAATATAGAGAGCCATCTTCTATCTTCGCAGTCCAGACTGCAGAAGGAAACTGGGAATTTGTGGGAGGTTCCTGGCCTTTTATAGGGCCGGGAGATGCCACAAGTCTTTTCTGCAGTCCACTGCGCCACCTTGTGGCGGATAACCCAGACGTAAAGAATTTAGTGAAACAGGACGTGCTGTATACTTGGAAAAGTCAGGACTGCAGCACTGAGCTAGGACAAGGAGAGTATTTTGTTTGATTTAAAATCACTGGACATTCCTCTATTATGCAGGAGTGGAGAACAGGGTCACCAATATTCACCTCTTCCAGGATCCTTTCAGAAACCACAGAGCAGCCTATCAGGCAGGTGGTTACACAGTAGTGTACACAGTTGCCGGTGAGCCCGATGGTCTGCTCTGTGTCGGTGAGGCAGTTTTCCGGCCTATGACGTTGGACTTTGTGTACTCTTTAGGCAGATTTTCTAATCCCTGGGGCATCCAACCCCCCTCATCTGATATAGTCACGTAGCCAGCTAGCTACACTATACTCTTTGCTGAGGCAGACTCCCGCAGCAGGCATTTCTGAATGGCTGGCACGGATATATGGAGGAACAGGGTGTGGGTCAGCAGCACACACTCCATTCACCTTCCCTAGCCAATGTGTTGTCAGGTCCACTAAGGAAGGTATACATTGAACAAATGCAGATTGGCCGGTGACCTGCACATGCGTAGTGGGAACACCAGAAGGTGAATTTTCATGGGTTATCTGTGGCACTGCACACAGAGGGACAAGGCCCAGGAGATTTAAATCCACTGGTTGTTCCTTTATAACTTATCAACTCCAGTTGTGGTGGTACTGTGCATGGGGCAAGTAAGGGAGGCTACTTATTGAATAGGTAAGCAGATAACTAGTATAGATGAATAATCTGCTTACCTCTTCCGTGCATCCACTGGGCATTTGTGAATAGCCAGCAGGGGCACACTCCCTGTTAGAGGGTAGCGGGGGAGGTGGCCATCAGCACGCTGAATGGACGAGCAGTCGCGCATTAGTCGTAGGGCCATGAAGAGGCTAGTTTGTTTGGGCGACCTGGGGAGTGTCACAGCAGGGCATCCCCGATCGGTGTGCCCCGGGGCAAGGACCAAAACCTAGGATAGTTAAAATACTGGGATAAAGGGCACCTTCCTAAAAAAAAGTATTTAATTACATGGCACATAAAGACCAAGAATAACCTCCCCCATCACTCGGGGGTGGGTGGAGGCAAGTAAATCATCTCTTTTTGTCTCTTTGCTCAGAAAACCACTGGGAGCCATATTGGAGAATTGCATGCTCAATGTTTTTGTAAACACTTGGAATATAAAAGAAAAATAATGGGTAAAACCTGGGGCTCACTACACCTATCTCAGGGAGGCCAGTCTGCAGGAGCCAGGCAAGGAAGCACAAAATCAGGCCACCTGGAAACAAGGCTGCCCTGGTGTTTTTTTTCAGCCCACAGAGGGGTCTTTTAAGGTACACCCCCCCCCCCTTCAAAGCAGCTACATGGACTGTTAGGATGGTATTGTAGTTACCCCCTAAGCATAGACCTGCTAAACAATATTCTCTCATTGCGTGCAATGAAAGAAAGGAGGATTTTCACCTGCTATTCAGCAATAATAGATTCCAGTATCCCTCGAGATTTACATCTGTCACGGGGGCAATTATTTCATGAAGACACTACAGCAAGCAAAATGTTAATACTGAAAAAAAAAAGGTTAGTTTTAAAAGCCAAACTAGCAGTGCCGCTTACGTTACACCCGACTTACCACAAATCCAAATCCGCTCTTAAGGTTGATCTCTCGAATACGGCCGTATCCCTTGAAGAACCTCTCAACATCTCTCTCCCGTGCGTGAGGGCTGAGCCTCCCGATAAACACTCTGTTGCTGCCTCCGCTACTCATTTTGCCTGCAAACAAGACAGCAATTATATATTAGCTGGGTTTGGGAGACTCCGATAAAACCAATAATTCACCTACACTCTTCCGGAAACAGGTGAGCAGGGTTTACACTACACCTATAGGGCAATGTTTAAAGGAAACAAGAAAAAGAATCAAAAGTTTCCTGAATGGATACAATGTTACAATGTGAGGATGAGGTGATCTCTCCAGCACAGTTCAGCTAACCTCGATATGCTGGAGTGTTCCAACGCCAAGCTGAATAGTCCATGTCTCCTTGCAAGCAAAGATCAACAATAATGATGGCGTATTCCCAGCCTTGCCAGGGAGGAGACACTGAGGTCCCAGAAGACCAATGGCAGGCACGCCCCAAATGCTACTAGAGGAAAGCTGCATTTAGCAAAGAAAAAAAAAAAACCTGTGCGGGAGCCAGTAAAGCTATTAGAATGAAATTTGTACATTCAATTTAAAGCTGAATTTAAAGTAAACCCCCACAGGCTTTTGCACCCCATGGAAGTCAAAGATACCCTGCAGGGGGCTGTAGAATTGATCATCACTGCTATTTATATTTTCCTGACATGGCACCGTAGGATAAAGGCTCAGGTGAGGCGATTCTGGGGGGTTTCACAATCAGTTTAGGAAGACTCTAGGGCAAGCTTTCTAAGACTGTAGGGTGCGCTGATGCAACCTCCGCATCCCTGGCCGTTCATGCGCTCCTGTCCCAACCTATCTGAATGGCTAGGACGGAAGCGCGTACCTGCCGCCATGGGTGCAGGGGATGTGGCAGCATGCGATCCGAATTGATTTGACTGAGAGCCTCCTGACGACTTGCGTTGTCACAGCAGGCAGCTCTCATTCTCTCAAGAGTCTATCCATGTGGTGTTGGGAGCGTGGCCATGAGATTCCAGGTCGGCCGCTGGTGGGTTTTGTTCTGCTTTACGAGTACCTCAAAGTAAATTATATGCTAATGGGTCAACACTCGCAGGCGGCATGCCTCCTGGTCTACATATGCATCAGGCTGCACCTCCCACTCCAGTTATTAAAAAAAAGTAGGACACAGCCACCCGGGAGGAAGAAGAAAATTAGTAGCCATGAGCAAAACCCCCTTTAAATTAATAGCAAATAACGCAACCGCCACCCCACCCCTCCCCCATTCCAATGACATTGTAGCCTGCTGTAGGATGAGGGAAGCACTATCAGAAATTAGAAGAACAGTCTGGATAACCCTGAGACCAGATCATCTGCGTCCGGAGGGAATTACCATAGTTTAATCAGGTCTACTGTAATGAGATATTTCTTATACAGAATCCTTGGAATGGATGGAATCTTATCTGGCTTTTCATATTCCTCTTCAGAAAAAAACTCATCACTTTCTGGGATCTGGGTCCCCTTTATACCTAGGAGGAACTGGGATGGTATCCCTAAAACTTCCATAATAGAAGTAGTCATTTATTGATGCTGATTGATGATGGGCTGATACTTAATCCTCTAAGGCACTGGTTTTTAATCTTTTCATGCCAAGTACCCTCTAAAGACAAAAAGTCACAACCAAGTACCCCCAAAGTGTTGATTACTGGTAAGTGTTACCAAAATAAGTAGGTCATCGGCCTTGTAGCCTTTTTAAAGCAAGAAGGAATAATAGGGTCTCATATTAAAATAATATATCAGACCTACCAACGCTGGTGCACCCCTGCACATTGCTATGCACCCCCTGGGGTAAGCATATCGAGGTTGAGAAACTGGTCTAAAAGATAAGAGTCAGCGCCCCCCTCTATAATGGAATCTAACCCCCCCCCCCCCCCAGGACTTCTCATCAGACTCCAAGCTTACCTGTTAACTCTTTTTCCAGGAATCCCCCAGGACAGCAGCAACCCTCCCTAGAGTTTGTATATGACAATATAAAATGGGGTATGTGCCACGGCCGCATCTTGCCCTTCTCTCTAGCAGAGGCCGCCAGGGTGCTCGGAGCCGATGGGGTTTGACGGCACTTTGACGCACATACCACAACGGCTCCGACGCGCTGTTCGAACGAGCGCCCGCGCATGCACCATAGGAGCGGGGTGAGGTGAGTTTTTTTTTACTGAAATCTGGGGGGTTTCTGGGAGAAGTTGATCAAAACCCAGGATAGTCAAAATCCTGGGTGTTGGTCCACTTTAACCCTGGGGATCTTAGATTGAAGCATAGGAGGATCTGGGTAATCACCAATAATGTGGTTATGCTGAGATCCTCGGAGATGGACCAACTACCTTAAAATCTACATCCACTAAACAAAAAACATTTCCAGTAGCTGTAAAAACCTCTTATGGAGCGTTTTTTTTTCTTTTTAACTTTAGATCCCTTTTCAAAGACGACTTATACCCTCCCCGTCAACTCTGGCAGGAAGTGTCCTGGTGCCCAGGGGCACTAAACTAACCTATCCTCTCCCACTATCAGTATGGCCTGCATTAGAGAAAGACATTTTCCAAGCAAAGCTGCACACAAACATGCGGCAGCCATACCTCCTCCAATGGAGGGCATGCAGCTCTGCAGTGTGCCATTGTTTCCTGTCCCCCACCACACAGTTTTCTATATTTGGGTCTCCTCTCTGCCGCCCCAGTGCGGTAAACTCTCATATCGGTCATTAGAAATCCATGAGACTGGAAGCCGCAGCAGTTGCTGCCTCCTGCTGGAGGACATAACAGCCATCAGTGGAACCTGGTGAACAAACAGGGGTGTTGCAAACATGGGCAGCTTTACCATTAGGTTTCACAGATGCCTCTGACCCAAACCTGGGATAGTTGAAATCTCAAGTTTTGGTCTTTATAAGAGGAACACTAAAATTACTGAATAAACCCATCCTTTAAAACAAACCAAAGCCCCCATCCATTCAGTCCTTTGTGTCTAAAAGACTCCAGGGCTGGGCAAAAGGCCTTCACAGGGGCATCCCAATTTGGGATGCCTAGGTTTGTGTCTAACCCCTGGGATCGCCATGGCATAGCAAGTGGAAGCCCCCCAGCAATTTATTTAGAATAGATTGCAGGGCATTAATATGCAGAGGCCAGCCTCGACTATCTTGTTTCCTTTCCCCTGGGGCACCCCCTGATGTCGAAGCCAACTCAACCAACCAATAGGAGGGGCACATTGCCAAATAGAGGTGACAGTGGTGGCTAGGAGGAATACCGCTCCTGGGAGAAATTTGTCGGCACAATAATTAGGGAAAACAGTTTTTCTATAATATATTTGCAACATGTGGGACTAATGAGGAAGGGCTATAATAAACAGACCCATATATCCAGAGAGGTGAGTCAATCAGCATGTGGGGATTGTTACATATGTAGCGGTTTGGTGGAGGGACATACAAATTACGAGTTTCTGGAGACAGCGGGTATTTGTAGAAAATCCTCATCATGCTGTTAATATTAAAAAATTATTAACCGATTCATTGTGACTGGCGACCAGCTTATAAATTATTTAGGTGGCCTGCGCTCATCAAAAGGTTGAGCACCTCTGCTCTGAAGTCAAAGTCTCCAGGGGCACCCGATGCCCTGCTGTGTGAAACCCCTAGTCTTGCATGTATATCACATTGGAAATCGATCCCACGGCCCATGTGCGGGTCCCCAGCAGCATCTGATGTACACCCCCCCCCCCCAGCATATTTAATTGGCTGGGGGCAGGTGTGTGCAGCAGTTGGGAGGCACCCGGCAATCTTTCCATTAATGCATTGCCAGGCATGAATATGCCCATCATCTGATGCAATATATGATGGGGCCAGAAGAATTTGCACATTGAAATGCAGCAGCTACAGCACATATTTAGCCGTTTCCTATCCCACATCAGATTAAAGTGGACAAAAAACATCAGGGATCGGCCCAGGAATCTGGGGCATCCGAAATCGTGATGGCCCGCTGTATGATACCCCCCAGGTCGCCCTTACATTTACCTTCTTTACCGATCCAACGGAGCATGCGCAATTCGCATCCCCGCTACCCTTCTAGCAGGGAGCATGCCTGCACTGGGGATTTGTGAATGGCCGGCATGGGCACACTCCCTGTTGGAGGATGCGGCCATCAGAGCCGCTGCTCTTAGATGCACCGTGGGACCGGGAACAGGTGAGCTGGTCTCAGCATCCTGGGGGGTATCACACAGCTGGGGGCCCCAGGAAAAGGATCAAAACCCAGGATAGTCAAATTCCTGGGTTTAGGTCCGCTTTAAGGTAGCAAAGGAGGGTGCAGCTCAAAGCAGAACAAAACCGAGCAGCGGCCGCTGGCTTTTCGCAGGGGCATCGCAAATTAGGATGTCCCACTGTGTGAAACTCCCCAGGTAATGACCTAACCTTTCCCTTGCCCAACGGCACATGTGCAGGCTCCCATCCAATCAGAGCGGTCTGCCGTGACTATGTCATGCGGAAAACAGCTCTTATTGTTTTCAGTGGAGAGAGTGCAACAGCCTGGCAGCCATTACTACTGTGTACATCGCTACAGAAGAGGATGGCGCTTTATAAGTAAATAATGGAAACCACATAAAGGAGCTTCACCACGTGATCCCCGGTGTAACCAGAAGCCATATTTCCTCTATACATGTTTCCAGGTACAAGGGGCGCCCCTCTGCCCAGCGAGGTGGGCACGGTGCCAAGTTAAAGAGGCAGGCCAGACCTGCAGATCCCATATGGTGGCGGCCACCTGTACCCAGACCCGCGGAGTCTCCGTCTTCCCCATAATCCCTCCTCACCAGCCCTGACCGACGCCACAAAGCTCACACGCTTTCCTTGCGCTTTTAATGTAATAGGAAAGGGGTAAATTATGTGCCCGTGCCCCCTAACCCAGCACTCACCAGCCTGTGCCTCTCTTTCCCGAGAATGAAATGGCGACCGCGACGCTCCGGAAGTTACTGCAAACAAGATGGCGGCTGCGGGGCGAGGCGTGTCGTCATGGAGACCGGAAGGGGCTGCGGGGTCAGGGCAAAGATGGCAGCTAGGGTTTCTTTAGCGTATGTTTAGTCGGTTTACACTTAGTCTCAGTCTGCTGCTGCCTTCGTGTAAAAGTAAAAGGATATGAGGAAATAGTTACGTCCATTGCAAACTACCGCCTTTTTAATACAGGGAAGGGTTAGAAACACTTCTTTCGACTGACCGTGACGTCATTACGGAGATTTAGCCTCTGTTCTTGTGTGTGGTGACCCCTCCCCCCCCCCCCCCCGTGTTGGTACTAAAGAAAAAATAACTTCCCTGTCTTCAAGTGGACCAAAACCTGGGATTTTCACTGATCTTTGCATCAGGGACATCCTGATTTTGGATGCCCGCTGTATAACACCCCCCCCCCCCCAATTCATCACAAAAACTTACCTCATCTAATGATCGGTGACACAAATAATGTGATGACACAGAGCATGACTGCGGAGATGGGGGGGGGCTCACACAGTGGGAAACCCAGGATCCAGATCCCCTGGAAGAATTTTAGACTCCAGGGCAGGGCCCCCATGCATGGTGCTTGCTTGACTATCCTGGGTTTTGGTCCTTGCCCCCAATCGGGGATGCCCCGCTGTGTGAAATCCCCCAGGTGGCCAAAACAAACTTCGCAGTCCTACGGCACATGCTTGGCCACTTGTCCAATCAGTGCGCTCGGATACGCTGGCGTCCCTTCGTCTAAGGTGTGCGGCTTGGAGTGTGCTGAGGGCCGCATCCCCCGCGCTGGCCAGTCACAAATGCCTGGTGCGGGCACGCGCCCTGCTAGAGGGATAACGGAGATGCGGCTCACGCAAGCGCCGTTGGTCCGGGAAAGAAGGTAAGTGTATGGGTGACCTGGGGGGTTTCACACAGGGGGGCATCCTGATTTTGGATGCTGGGGGGGTGGATCATCCCAGGAATCTTATAGGTTATCCCACATTTTGTTCCGGTCCGCCAGCGCATGTGCGGGCTCTCATCCAATCACAGCTGTTTGTCATGTCTATGTTATTCAGCAAACAGTGGATGCAGGAGCGTGCGCACAGCCAAAAGATGTTGGGGATGCGGCCGTTTATGCTCCCATTGCAAAGAATCAGAGCTGTTTACCGAATCATGAATGATGATTGGAAAGGAGCCCACGCATGTGCCGTTGGACCACGGAAAGGTAAGCTGTTACTGGCAATCTGGAGGGTTTCACACAGTGGGGCATCCCAAATAAGGGGAATGCCAGCTGCCGGCCCTGGAAGCAAGAAGTCCGTAAGAGAGGCACTATCAAAATATGTGCTGTGCTGTTAAAGATGAACTATAGACGTAAAATAAAAAGGGGCTGATTCACCCCTAATTGGCCCCTACTTACCTTTTAGATGATGCCGCTGCCTCCTGCTTCGGCACCCGATCCTCGTCCATGCCGCTGACTTAGCCGTCTGTAAATGACAGTACGGCTTTAGCCGGCCTCTTCAAAGTCCTGCACTGCTCAGCGAAATCTGGCGAGATTTCAGGCGGCTCCATTGCATCCCAGCCATTGGCTCTGTGCAGGCGTGAGATCAGGGGCCGTGCGCAGTGCCTGATGGGATGTAAGATGGTGTCACCTGTCGGAAGGTCGCTGGAATCCGAGGGACCCAGGAGATGGATCCCCCGGGGAGGTGAGCAGAATCTACCCAAAGGTAAGGGGGGGCAGTGGATCGGTGGGGTTTGAGGGTATTTTTTTTTTTAATCTGTGTTTATTGAATATTTTCAAAAAAGAGAAGAAAGCGCAAACAATCCCAACGTGAATTGAACAATAAAGCGTACAATGTCAATTTGTTCTAACACGTTGTATACCAATAAAAAAAATTTTAAACCCTCCACTGATGTTCTTGGCCAGTTGGATCAGAGTTCTCTAGCGGTTCAATGTGGGCCGAACATCTGCATCAGTCCACCAAGGTCCGCGTCTGAACCAGCTCGCAAGATACTAGCTCAGCCCACGGGGGGGGGGGGGGGACCGCCAGGTCGGAGTGGGACCCCCACGGCTGACCTCTCCCTCACTGGGGGCTAAATGCAGACACGGGGGTGTCGGCGAAGCCGCAGGCAAAAGGGGGCTAATAAGAGGGATGCTAGGACCAACCTGTTCTGCAATAGGGAGCAACCTACGCGTCTCGTTGGTGTGCCGCCTAGTTGGGATAGGAAGTTTCCTTTTCCGGCGGACTTGCTGAAGCGTTGGTCTGTTTCTCCCGAGGTTGCAGCTCCTGTGCTGGGGCTATCTAATGTTGCGGTTGTGCTTTCAACTGGGCTCGACTAATCTTTAGGATGGCGAGGATTGCCGGGTTGATCAGCTGGCCGCTATGGTCTTATTCGGCTCTGAGACCTGTTTTGTGTTTCGGCACTCCTATTGTTGGCGGTCAGGTCTATTGTCAGTTTTATGTGTGGATCTCGATCCTACTTGTGATGACTTTATTGCCCTCAAGCGTTGTGAGTCATTCATTCCGTTTATGCTCACTGCTCAGGATGATGCCATGTTGATGTGTGGCAGGGCTACGGCCCTGTTGGTGGCTATCCGGCGGTCGATGTTGTTGCAGCAATGGACGGCTGACTTTAGTTCTAAAGGGTCGCTTATGGTGCTTCCCTTTCTGGGTTTGCGTCTTTTTGGCGAGAAATTAGATTCCGTTGCCAAGGGCGGTATGTTGTCTCAGCGCAAGAGGTTTCGTCGTTCCTTTCGAGGGGCGGGTTCTGTCAATCCTTCCTTTCGGGGAGCCAGAGCTGGTAGTGACGCGAGCTCCTCGGGCTCCAGGGGTGCTAGTTGGAACAGGGGCGAGGCCGTGGCCGTCCCGTCCACTCCTGGGGCGTCAAGTCCAAACCAGCTGTTAAGCCCGCTCAGCAATGAGGGGGGCACCCTCACCCTTGCGGGTGGGGGGACGGTTGCGACACTTCTCACAGGTGTGGGATCGGGAGGTCCCGGACAGATGGATCCGGGAGGTGGTGTCGGCCGGTTACTAGCTGGAGTTCGAGTCCCGTCCTTCTCCAAGGTTTTTCAGGTCGCTTTTACCCTCAGATCCTTTGGCCGCGCAGGGTCTCCTGGCGTCGGTGAGGAATCTTCTGGAATTGGCGGTCATCTGCTCGGCTCCTCCTTTGGAGGTGGGTCACGGATATTATTCCAATCTCTTCACAGTGCTCAAGAAGGACGGGTCGGTTTGTCCCATCCTGGATCTGAAGTTTCTCAATGTGTTTATTCGTCCTCGGAAGTTTCATATGGAAACTCTGCGTTCTGCCGTCAACTCTCTGCGGCAGGGGGATTTCATGACGTCCATAGGCTTCAAGGATGCCTATCTTCTCTTTCCTATCTTTCCTCCTCACCAAAGGTTTCTTCGCTTGGTGGTGGTTAATCGGCATTTTCAGTTTGTGGCTCTTTCATTCGGTCTTTCTTTGGCGCCAAGAGTATTCACCAAGGTGTTGGCAGGCGTGATTGCCCTTCTCAGAGCTTTTCGCATTGTGCCTTATCTGGACGATCTCCTTTTCATGGCCCCTTTCTGCAGTTTAGCGGAAATGGACACCCGGACGGTGGTTGTGACCTTGGAGAGGGTCGGCTGGGTGATCAACTATCCCAAGTCCTCTCTCGTTCTGGCCAGGGTGGTGAACTTTCTGGGGATGTCCTTGGACGCGTGCCAGCACAGAGTGTTTCTCCCTCAGGCCAAGGTTCCTTTTGCTCAGTTTCTCACGAGGACGCTTCAGCTTCATCTGTTGGCGTCTTGGGATCGGAGATCGCCGTCATTTGATCGGTCCTTACGGATGCCCTCCAGAGTCCGGCAGTCTCTTCCGTGGTGGATGGTCTCGGACAACTTTTAAGGGGCAGATCTTTCTTGACGCCTCTTTGGGTGACTGTTACCATGGATGCCAGTCTGTCAGGATGGGGGGGTTTCTGGGAGGATCTTCGGTTCCGGGGCGGTGGGGTCCTCAGGAGGCCCACTTGTCCATAAACATTCTGGAGTTGAGAGCCATCAGGTTGGTTCTGTCTCACTTGACACAGCGTCTACAGGGCTTGCCGATTCAGGTTTGGTCGGACAATCGGACGGCGGTTGCTTGCATCAATCACCATGGAGGGACTCGCGGTCTGGGTGCCTTCAGAGAGGTGTCTCTGGTCCTGAATTGGGCGGAGGCTCATGTCCCTTGCATCTCGGCAGTGTACATTCCGGGAGTGGAAAATACGGAGGCGGACTTTCTGAGCAGGTGCTCTTCCCGCCGGGGGGAATGGTCTCTCCATCCCCAGGTGTTTCGGTTTCTTTGTCTCCAGTGGGGGACGCCGGTGGTGGATCTGTTTGTCTCTCGTCACAATTACATGCTTCCGACATTCGTGTCGCTCTCTCAGGATCCTCTGGCTCTGGCGGTGGATGCCAGGTCCCTGAGCTGGGGGGACCTGGGGTTCCTTTATCTGTTTCCTCCGATCCCCATGCTAGGTAAGGTGTTGCGAAAGCTGGCCCTGGATGGGGTTCAAGCCATTCTCATGGCTCCAAGGTGGCCAAGGAGGGTGTGGTTCGCAGACACCGTTTCTCTGGCAGTGGATCAGTGCGATCTGCTTCTTCGGCTGGATCTTATCACACAGGGTCAACTGCGTTGCCCCAATTCATCAACGATGGCTGTGATGGCCTGGCTGCTGAAACCTCCATCTTAGGGGAGGAAGGTCTTCGGATCTGTTATTCAGACTTTTATTAGTGCCAGGAAGAGGTCCTCTTCTACCATCTATTATAGGACTTGGAGATCTTATTTTGATTGGAGTGAGGCTAGATCTTTGCCCTGTCGGGTCTTTTCTGTTTTCAGGATTTTGGAATTTCCTCAATCGGAGCTGGACTCTGGTCTTCAGCCGAGTATCTTAAAGGGGCAGGTTGCTGCCTTGTCTGTCTTTTTTCGAAGGTCCTTTGCGTTTCCTCCTTTGGTCAAGACCTTCTTCCAGGGGGTCTCGCATTTGTGTCCTCCTAGGAAGCCTTTGCTCCCTGTTTGGGATTTGAATTTGGTTATCTCTGCTCTTCAGGCTTCTCTTTTGAGCCTTTGCAGGTTATTGTTCTTGCTACTCTGACTCAGAAGGTTGCCTTGTCCATCACTTCTGTTCGGCGTGTCTCGGAGTTGGCAGCCTTGTCGGTTCAGGCTCCTCACTTTGAGAGACATCAGGTCAAGGTGGTTTCTGCTTCAAACCGGACTTTCTTTCTAAGGTGGTCTCTGCTTTTCATCTTATCCAGGACATTGTTCTTCCTTCCTTGTGTCCTATGCCTAGGAATGACAAGGAGAGGGTTTGCACTGTTTGGATGTGGTACGCTGTGTGAAGTACTATTTGTTTACTACTTCTCTTTTTCGTCAGACTGATGTCTTCTTCGTGGTGCCCTGTTGGGCCTAGTAAGGGTTTGGCTCCCGCTAAGTCTTTCATTAGCAAATGGATTCGTCAGGCTGTTGTTGGGGCCTATTCTACTAAGGGGAAGGTTTCCGCTTTTTTCGTATCACTGCTCATTCTACTCGTGCTGTTGGAGCGTCTTGGGCTTTTCAGCACCAGGCCTCTGTTGAACGAGTTTGTAAGGCTGCTACTTGGTCTTCTGTTCACACTTTTTCCAAGTTTTTACAAGGTTGATGTGCGGGCTTCAGCGGATGCTGTGTTTGGCCGCAAGGTTCTGCAGGCTGCAGTGGTTTGAGTTTTGCATTATGGCCTTGTTGGATACCCGCCCTTTCTGGACACTGCTTTTGGATGTCCCTAGTGTAATAATTAATGTTTGAAGTGGGGTGTGTGACATACTTAGAATAATACCATTTTGTGAATACTCACCTGTAAAATGGGTATTATAAGTATGTCACACACCCCACTTCACCCGCCCTTTTTGGTATCCTGGATTCTTTATAGGGTGAAGTTTCGTTTACAGTTTGAGGGTTTCCAATGGGTTTTTTTCCTGGTACCTTGTCTTTATTGCTGTTTGAATACTGGGGAATGAGTGGGAGGTACCAGGTATGTATAGACCGGGAGGGGCTCGTTTTTCATGACTTCTCTGCAACGTCGCCACCTGCTGGTGGTATAACCCTAGAGTAATAATTAATGTTTGAAGTGGGGTGTGTGACATACTTATAATACCCATTTTACAGGTGAGTATTCACAAAATGGTATTTTCTCATGTGTGCTGTCGCGCAAAGACATAAGGCTTTCAAACCTCATGGTATCATTCACCCTTCAGCACCACATGCTTATAGTGGGAGGCTCCCGGGGGTGGTTTTACCCTCCCCCAATGTTTCTCTTTAAAAACCTTGTGTGGCTGATTCCAGGAATTTAAAAGACCACATCCTATAGTGGGATGCCCCGCTGTGTGAAACCCCCAGGGTCACCTGTATACTCACCTTTACTGGCAGCTCCCACAACGCTGCAATCCCTGGCTCCACTGTAGCTGGCCATGCCTCTGTGCCCAGCCTATGTGAATGGCCGCATCAAGCGTAAAAGTCGGACGAGCACGGCCTCGGCGGTCGAAAACTCTGTTTCTTTGTAAAAATTGGCCACTGCTGAGAGAACAGCAAAACCACAGGCACTAGGGCGGGTGGGGTGGCGGGGGCAAATAAATGGTTTTGATCCTCTTTACTGCATTTGCGCTGAGTTTTTGTAAAAAAGTGACCCCCCCTCCAGATTACCAAGGCTGCGCAGGCATGGCCCCCTAGCTTTGCAGGTGGGCTGAGAGCTCCAGCTGGAGCCATTTCTATATGCACTGTGCCTCCATCTATCTGGCAAGAGGTGTGACCCAGGAGAAGACTGACCATCTGGCACCTGCTGCCGCCACCTTCTTCAGCTCTTTCTCCAGGTCCTGCATTATTCTTTATGGAGCAGCAGTTGGAAGGACCTGCTGGAAGGACCAGAAGAAGGTGGCTACAGCAGGTGCTGGTCCAGAATGTCAGGTCCTTCTGCCACTGTTTTCTACAGGTTCCCAAAGGGGGACGGAAAACAGTGGTGTGGTGCAGGGTGGTATGTATGCCTTTCCACCACAATATGGTGGAACATACAAAGTGAAAGGTAGCTAATGACAATAGTGGGGGGGAGTAGGCGTCTTACATTTGATGCTGCTTCGTTCCAGTTCTTGTTGATGTGCCATCCGATCGGCAGGTGCTGCTGTGACAGCCCAGGAAAGGTGCAGAAGAATACTTCTGATGTTAGGGGAAACCTCTATCAACAGGCATCTTCATGTCACTATTTAAGCTTGCAGTCATAACCCCATTACTCAAATAACCTTCCCTGGACCTCCCTGTCCTCACCAATTACCAACCCATCTCACTGCTTCTATTCTCGCAACATCTCCACTAACTTCTTACTAAATCCCTTCCAGTCCAGGTTCAGCTCTAATCACTCCACTGAAACTGCCCTCACCAAAGTCACTAACCGCAAAATCCAGGGGCCACTACTACATTCTTATCCTTTTTGACTTGTCCTCTGCATTTGACACTGTTGACCGCTCACTTCTATTCCGAATACTCTACCTAGGAATTGAAGACCTTGCTCTCTCATTGCTCTCCTCTTACCTCTCAGATTGTACTTATCCGTATCCTCTCCTCGCCCTTTATCTTTTGGGGTTACTGCAAGGACCTACTTTTTTTTTACCTAAGCCTAAATAAGTGACCAATATAGCCATACCTCTTTTTAATAACAGTTCTAAGCCTTTCTATCCATGGAGTTAGTTTCTTAATTTGTTGAAGCATAAGGAGCTGTAGTGTTGGGCATACAGAGCATGCTTTTTTTACTCAGCCCTCTCGCTCCCACGCTGCAGCTTGTTTTCTGTGCCCCCCTACCGCCGAAGTGAAATTCGCTGAGGTGCCGGCCCCACACGCCGCCACTGCCGACAAGATGTCACTCGTCGCTATCAATGAGCCGCCACTAAGCTAGCCTACGGCGCTACACCAGTCAGTCGGTGAGATGTCACACGTCGCTACTGCCAGGCCGCCCCTGAGATGTCCCACGCCTCTGAGATGTTCTGCCACTGAGATGTACCATGCCACATCCGCCACTGAGATGTCCCACACTGCCTACATGCCTGCTACACACCTATCTACTTACCTACCTACCCACCTACCCGCCGCCCAGAAGAGGAAATCAATTAGGCAGAACACCAAAAACCTGACAAAGAGGGACTGACTTTAAAAAGTGAGAAAAAAGAGCCGCCCCCATGCTCTTGCGCTGACAGGAGAGGGCCCGAAACAGACCCCCCTCACCCCCCTCACAGCTGGATGTGAAAAAAAAAGTTACGCACTCACGGGGTCAAGCGGGGTCGAGGTCAAGCCAAAGGTCAAGCTGGGAGGTCACGGGTACGCAGTACAAGGGATTAGACAGATTCGTGGTCAGAGTACAAGCAGGCATAGGTCGGGCAATCACGGGATGGTAAAGCAAGTCGTACCATCTATTATAGGACTTGGAGATCTTATTTTGATTGGAGTGAGGCTAGATCTTTGCCCTGTCGGGTCTTTTCTGTTTTCAGGATTTTGGAAAGTCCCTCAATCGGAGCTGGACTCTGGTCTTCAGCCGAGTATCTTAAAGGGGCAGGTTGCTGCCTTGTCTGTCTTTTTTCGAAGGTCCTTTGCGTTTCCTCCTTTGGTCAAGACCTTCTTCCAGGGGGTCTCGCATTTGCGTCCTCCTAGAAAGCCTTTGCTCCCTGTTTGGGATTTGAATTTGGTTATCTCTGCTCTTCAGGCTTCTCTTTTGAGCCTTTGCAGGTTATTGTTCTTGCTACTCTGACTCAGAAGGTTGCCTTGTCCATCACTTCTGTTCGGCGTGTCTCGGAGTTGGCAGCCTTGTCGGTTCAGGCTCCTCACTTTGAGAGACATCAGGTCAAGGTGGTTTCTGCTTCAAACCGGACTTTCTTTCTAAGGTGGTCTCTGCTTTTCATCTTATCCAGGACATTGTTCTTCCTTCCTTGTGTCCTATGCCTAGGAATGACAAGGAGAGGGTTTGCACTGTTTGGATGTGGTACGCTGTGTGAAGTACTATTTGTTTACTACTTCTCTTTTTCGTCAGACTGATGTCTTCTTCGTGGTGCCCTGTTGGGCCTAGTAAGGGTTTGGCTCCCGCTAAGTCTTTCATTAGCAAATGGATTCATCAGGCTGTTGTTGGGGCCTATTCTACTAAGGGGAAGGTTTCCCCTTTTTTCGTATCACTGCTCATTCTACTCGTGCTGTTGGAGCGTCTTGGGCTTTTCAGCACCAGGCCTCTGTTGAACGAGTTTGTAAGGCTGCTACTTGGTCTTCTGTTCACACTTTTTCCAAGTTTTTACAAGGTTGATGTGCGGGCTTCAGCGGATGCTGTGTTTGGCCTCAAGGTTCTGCAGGCTGCAGTGGTTTGAGTTTTGCATTATGGCCTTGTTGGATACCCGCCCTTTCTGGACACTGCTTTTGGATGTCCCTAGTGTAATAATTAATGTTTGAAGTGGGGTGTGTGACATACTTAGAATAATACCATTTTGTGAATACTCACCTGTAAAATGGGTATTATAAGTATGTCACACACCCCACTTCACCCGCCCTTTTTGGTATCCTGGATTCTTTATAGGGTGAAGTTTCGTTTACAGTTTGAGAGTTTCCAATGGGTTTTTTTCCTGGTACCTTGTCTTTATTGCTGTTTGAATACTGGGGAATGAGTGGGAGGTACCAGGTATGTATAGACCGGGAGGGGCTCGTTTTTCATGACTTCTCTGCAACGTCGCCACCTGCTGGTGGTATAACCCTAGAGTAATAATTAATGTTTGAAGTGGGGTGTTTGACATACTTATAATACCCATTTTACAGGTGAGTATTCACAAAATGGTATTTTCTCATGTGTGCTGTCGCGCAAAGACATAAGGCTTTCAAACCTCATGGTATCATTCACCCTTCAGCACCACATGCTTATAGTGGGAGGCTCCCGGGGGTGGTTTTACCCTCCCCCAATGTTTCTCTTTAAAAACCTTGTGTGGCTGATTCCAGGAATTTAAAAGACCACATCCTATAGTGGGATGCCCCGCTGTGTGAAACCCCCAGGGTCACCTGTATACTCACCTTTACTGGCAGCTCCCACAACGCTGCAATCCCTGGCTCCACTGTAGCTGGCCATGCCTCTGTGCCCAGCCTATGTGAATGGCCGCATCAAGCGTAAAAGTCGGATGAGCACGGCCTCGGCGGTCGAAAACTCTGTTTCTTTTCAAAAACTGGCCACTGCTGAGAGAACAGCAAAACCACAGGCACTAGGGCGGGTGGGGTGGCGGGGGCAAATAAATGGTTTTGATCCTCTTTATTGCATTTGCGCTGAGTTTCTGTAAAAAAGTGACCCCCCCTCCAGATTACCAAGGCTGCGCTGGCATGGCCCCCTAGCTTTGCAGGTGGGCTGAGAGCTCCAGCTGGAGCCATTTCTATATGCACTGTGCCTCCATCTATCTGGCAAGAGGTGTGACCCAGGAGAAGACTGACCATCTGGCACCTGCTGCCGCCACCTTCTTCAGCTCTTTCTCCAGGTCCTGCATTATTCTTTATGGAGCAGCAGTTGGAAGGACCTGCTGGAAGGACCAGAAGAAGGTGGCTACAGCAGGTGCTGGTCCAGAATGCCAGGTCCTTCTGCCACTGTTTTCTACAGGTTCCCAAAGGGGGACGGAAAACAGTGGTGTGGTGCAGGGTGGTATGTATGCCTTTCCACCACAATATGGTGGAACATACAAGGTGAAAGGTAGCTAATGACAATAGCGGGGGGGAGTAGGCGTCTTACATTTGATGCTGCTTCGTTCCAGTTCTTGTTGATGTGCCATCCGATCGGCAGGTGCTGCTGTGACAGCCCAGGAAAGGTGCAGAAGAATACTTCTGATGTTAGGGGAAACCTCTATCAACAGGCATCTTCATGTCACTATTTAAGCTTGCAGTCATAACCCCATTACTCAAATAACCTTCCCTGGACCTCCCTGTCCTCACCAATTACCAACCCATCTCACTGCTTCTATTCTCGCAACATCTCCACTAACTTCTTACTAAATCCCTTCCAGTCCAGGTTCAGCTCTAATCACTCCACTGAAACTGCCCTCTCCAAAGTCACTAACCGCAAAATCCAGGGGCCACTACTACATTCTTATCCTTTTTGACTTGTCCTCTGCATTTGACACTGTTGACCGCTCACTTCTATTCCGAATACTCTACCTAGGAATTGAAGACCTTGCTCTCTCATTGCTCTCCTCTTACCTCTCAGATTGTACTTATCCGTATCCTCTCCTCGCCCTTTATCTTTTGGGGTTACTGCAAGGACCTACTTTTTTTTTTACCTAAGCCTAAATAAGTGACCAATATAGCCATACCTCTTTTTAATAACAGTTCTAAGCCTTTCTATCCATGGAGTTAGTTTCTTAATTTGTTGAAGCATAAGGAGCTGTAGTGTTGGGCATACAGAGCATGCTTTTTTTACTCACTCGGCCCTCTCGCTCCCACGCTGCAGCTTGTTTTCTGTGCCCCCCTACCGCCGAAGTGAAATTCGCTGAGGTGCCGGCCCCACACGCCGCCACTGCCGACAAGATGTCACTCGTCGCTATCAATGAGCCGCCACTGAGCTAGCCTACGGCGCTACACCAGTCAGTCGGTGAGATGTCACACGTCCCTACTGCCAGGCCGCCCCTGAGATGTCCCACGCCTCTGAGATGTTCTGCCACTGAGATGTACCATGCCACATCCGCCACTGAGATGTCCCACACTGCCTACATGCCTGCTACACACCTATCTACTTACCTACCTACCCACCTACCCGCCGCCCAGAAGAGGAAATCAATTAGGCAGAACACCAAAAACCTGACAAAGAGGGACTGACTTTAAAAAGTGAGAAAAAAGAGCCGCCCCCATGCTCTTGCGCTGACAGGAGAGGGCCCGAAACAGACCCCCTCACAGCTGGATGTGAAAAAAAAAGTTACGCACTCACGGGGTCAAGCGGGGTCGAGGTCAAGCCAAAGGTCAAGCTGGGAGGTCACGGGTACGCAGTACAAGGGCTTAGACAGATTCGTGATCAGAGTACAAGCAGGCATAGGTCGGGCAATCACGGGATGGTCAAGCAAGGCGAAGTCCGCAACGGAAACGAGCAAGGATCTTGGATACTATCACACCCAGCAGCATGCTATCATGGGCAATGAAGCAGTGTGGGGGAACAGCCTTTATTAGATGGGAACACTGGGGAGGAACACTCGGCTCATTGACCAGCTAATGGCCTTCATGAGCTGATTACTCAAAAACAGTAATAGGGTGTTTCGCCCACAAGTAACACTAGGGCTCATTGGCCTCTTAACTGATCCTCTGGTGGGCGCGATGTCTGCAGCACCGCTGGAGAGCATAAGAAAGCCAGGAGCGGGACGTTGCGGGACCGGACCAGAGGTAAGTTTATCGTGAAAAGGACTGGAAAAGAATTGGGGTTGGATGTAGGTAAAAGCAAATCTGCAGGTAATGGAGAATAAGGAGGTCAATTTGGCCAGCCTAGATCACCACAAGGTTATCAGATACTGGAGCAAGGAGGTTTGTCTGTGAAGCTCAATTAAAGACTTCCAATTATGGTCCAATTCCACGGAACGACTTGGGAAGGAATAATAGCTAAAGCGAATGCATTAGAATGATAATCGGTCCGAGGAAATACCTGCTGCGATCAATGAGAACCTGTTTGTTGGTCAACATAAATCAACTACAAATAGATCTATACCTTAAATGTAATCTTTATTACGATAGCTCTAACACAGGGGTTTCCGACTTTTTTCCCAACCTTTTTTCAGTCAACTAAAACTATAATAAAAACACACAAAAAGGGGGCAGATTTTCTTTCCTATTTATAGTGCAAGCCATGCATGACTGCTGTATAGATGGCATAGATAGCTATAGATGGCTGTTCATGGAAATGGGCCATTAGCCACAGCTGGGTAATTAACTCAGGTGAGAGGGCCAAGAGAGCCACCTGAGGCTGAATAAACACAGTTGGGGGTTGTACGTTGCGAAGACACTTTGGCCTGGGTATGCCTTGTTGTAGTGAGGAGGTGATGGTCCCACCCACATATGGTATCTTACTAAAGAAGAGGGAATTGGCCTGGACCAGCACCTTAATAAAACAAGTACACTTATGTGGCTGCAATTTTTTGTGGTCTATTTACAAATTTGGTATTGTTTTCATTAAAACTGGAATAGTCTATAATAGTAGGTACAATAATTAGTATAAAATAATATACAGATTGTTGTGTGTTTGAAAAATACATAAAGATTATTCCTTTGGTTGTCCTGGGGCGTAAACAGTCCCCTAGGTAAAAAGATCTTGCCGCGTTTTGCCAGGGAGGGCAGCTTCATCACGAGATGCAGCACAGTGTATCCAAATTATCAGGCATACTGAGTATGGGTTACATTGTGTTGTACAAGCAGGGATAACCATTGCCAGTTGATTGTAACAGGCTGATAGTATTATCTGTGTTGATTGTGCATTAAATGACATAAAATAGGACCTCTCACTTGCAGACTTTAACTAGAGATGCTGGTCATTACCACTCCAAGTGCAGAGGCTTTCTCACTTGATTTCTCAGTAATTTTGACACCCTCTGTTGCCAAACCATCTTTGAGAATTTGGCGCTTTGTTTAACTGCGATTTTTGCAGATATTTCCAGGAAAATTATATATTGTTATTTTCAGCAGAGTTTGGGCGTTAACATGAAATGTCTTGTTTGTACTTTCGTCAGTGCTTTCTTAATTCTAAGATTTCTGGGTGAAATCTGTGAAACATAAATTAAAAAAATATATATTTTTAAAATTCTGTAGCTTTTTTCAAGAACATCATATTGCGGGTGAAAACCACATTTCTTCTGTTTACAATGGTACCACATCTGCATTAGTAGACAGCCAGTTCTTGCCTAGGAGACACCCCAAACTAAAAACCCTAATTTTTTTTTTTTAAATGGCGTGGGGTCCCCCCTATTCAGCAAAATCAGTCTGGGCCTGGCCCTAAAGGCTATCAGTCCACATGGGTACCAGGCACTTCTAGAGCCCCCTGGTCTTTGTGGATACAAGGAATTGGGCCGGGTGTAACGGCAAGTTACTCGCTTGCAGGCATCCTAATTTAGGGTGCCCCCGGTGTATGAAACCCCACCACTCGCCTGTCTTTCTTACCTTTACACCAGCCCACAGTGCTGGTGCGGCTCTCCTCCAATCATCTTCTCCGGCCATGCATATTAATTTGAGGTTGGATAAGCTGAATGGAATCCCAGCCACACACAGGAGCAGCACCACTTGCATCTTTCAGCTGTGTGCGGCCATGCACAGCCATTTAGTTGCGAAGGGTGTGGCCGCGCACAGCCAAATGGGATGCGAGTGATGCCGCTGCTGGCCGTGCATGTGTCTTTGGCTCTTTGGAGAGGTAAGCTTAACAGGCAACCGGGATGGGGGGATTTCACAGAGTGAAGCATCCCGAACATCCCAGGGAGGGGGAATCAGCTGGCCTTGCAGTCTCATAGACTCCAGGGCCAGTTTTGGTCCACTTTGAAAATATATCCTAAGCACTGGGAGACACTTGGTACCCATTTCTAAAAATTTATGTGAAATCGCATCTTGGCGCAGTTCTTTCAAAGGATTCTTACTTACCCATAGGTGAACCTGGAGCTCTTAAATTACCTTTTTGATAGAAGGGTGAAGTCATTAAGACATCAGCATACTGTTATGGGAGTGGCTGCCCAGCATAGCTGTGCTTTGGCTTTAATAGCTGGAGCTGCGAATTTGAGATTGAAAGATTTGGAAAATGATGTTTCCAACCATGCCTCCTCTGATACGATCATTTCTAATGTCCATGACTAAAAGGGTAATTCCACTTTTGATGGCATTTTAAAAGTTTCCATTATCGTGTGCCAATATGATGTGCTCAAGGTGCTGAGCTTATCTGTTATTTTTTATTTTAAGTGTTTAAAACTCTAACTAAGCGTTTGGAAGTTTCTGATATGTACATCAGAACCCCCGTTTGATGTACATTTCAGAATCTTCCTAACTGGCTTGCTAGTGATCTGAGGCATAGATGAAAGGTTTAATTCAACCTCTTCAGATAGGAAGGAGGGTATTGTGTTCCAGTAGCTTAAGAGTTAGTGGCAGCTTTCTCAGGGAAGTCAATCACTGCTGCTTTGTTTAGCCAAAGCTGTTGATGAGCTGAAGGGCAAGACAGTGACTCCTGCTTTACCAAGACAGCACCACAGGGATATAAGAAACATGGAAACAGCATGCTGATAAGTAACTCACAGGGGGCACAATCCTAACACAAATGTTAATTTTACTCCCCAGAAGAGAAAAGCTATAAGGCAGAGCACCAAAATTAAGTTTTCCTTTAAGGTTAGCTATGGGCATTCTCTAAGTCATCAGAGGATGCCCTTAAGATGTCAGCTAGAGCACGTATGTCACTTTTGGTTGCCTCCAGGCTAAAAGCTTAATTTGGCAACTGGAATGTCAAAAGAACCATGGTTTCTCTCCCATATACAGGTGGTAAGCTCCTTGGAGATGATCTTGAGACATTAATTAGGGAAGTCACATGAGGAAGGAGTACTCTTTTCCCTTAGAGAAGAGCTTTTTACTTCAGACAGACATTCAGGAACCCATCCCTTTTGGGACATGGTCAATTTTTCTAAAAAATTAAAACAAAATTTCCTTCAGAGAAAAACAGCATTGGGAACTTAAACCTAGGACTGATTCCAAATCTTCCACCACATGAAGGGGCTCCCTCACTCTTTCCCAACAAGTTATTTTCCTCAAATCTGTTGCAGGCCCCTCTGTCTGGCATATATCATTCAGGCTGTGCAGGAGCTCCTGCATTCAGGAGTCATTAGGCTCGATTCAGAGGCACATTCATCTGGACTTTCGTAGCTGTCTGTGTTTTTGTGTGTGTTTGTCATTTTTTTGTTTTTTTTCATTCATTTTTCATTCGTATGAACGTTTGGGCTAATGTGTATATGCGCTTTAGAAGAACGAAAGCAAGTCGGATCATTTGCGTTAGTTCGGATCATTTTCCCATCCAAATCTGATATTTTGCGTTCGTTCAGATAACTTACGCTATTGCTATGGGCTTGCGTCTCATTCAGATAGCTGATTGCCGAGGGACCACCACCCTATAAAACCGCTTCATTTGCGATCCATTTACAGGACCATTTTGACCTCGAATAGCCTTATTATGAACCAGTCTAGTGCCTTTGTGGAGCATGAGGAACTCCAGCTAATGGGCATTGAATATGTCCGGAGGGCCGAGACCAGATTGCATGGTTAGCCTGCACCACAAGGAAGGGGCAAGCAATTTCAGGTATGACCAAGATGCTTGGCTGCCTGCAATTTTTGGTGAATGGCTCGTTCCAGAGGCTGGGTGCCCTCTCCGTGGGGATCTCCCAGCCTACGCTGAGCCGCGCGCTATCCAAGTTTTTGGAAGGCATGGCTACCATTAGTCAGAAATATATATTTTTTCCTGACGACATGGTAGCCTGGAACGCGCTTAAGCTGGAATTTTATAATATCGCTGACATGCCCAACGTCATGGGTGCTATTGATAGCACCCACGTTGCCTTGGTGCCTCCGGCAGCCGACGAGTGCATCTATAGGCAAGTTCTATATGTTTTTTTTATATAGTTGTCATAAATGGTATTTTAAATTTATCTTAATCCCTCCTTGTAAATTCCCTCCTTGTAACTAGTCCCTGTGAAATAGCTGACTCTGTATATCTCTTAATCCCTCCTTGTAAAATCCCTCCTTGTAACTCGTCCCTGTGAAACATTGGACCGTATTTAGCTTATACAATGTTTTTCATGTCGCACAAAGGAAAACATTTTCATGTGGTCCTTAAACAGGCAATTTAAAGTTAATCTTTACTTGATGCAACATACCTCTCCTTTTTTGGGGTGACAAATACTTATGTACTTAGTTATTGTTATTTGTATTGGCCAACAGGTTTTTGGGAGGGTGTTAGGAGTTAGTGTTTGAGTAGTTTACCTAGCCTTGCTAATTTATTTTTATTTCCTTTTATCCCAGGAACCGCAAAATAGGCCACTCAATGAATGTCCAAGCAGGGGTGGCCCCGGACATGCGGTTCCTTAGTGTTCTCGCCGGGTTTCAAGGCTCATCCCATGATGCGTACATATTGCGACAATCTGGATTGTACCGTCGGTTTGAGTCTGGAGAATTCTTCGGTGGATGGCTCCTTGGTAAGTTGATGCAAATAACGTCATTCACTTTTCAATGTATGCCTATGAATATAGTTTATAACCCATGTCTGAAACTATGGCTATTTTTACCCCTTGATTACATGTTAAACCGGACCTTAACCATTATATTTAGCAAACCACAAACCCTTTACAAATGTTTGACCAGCATTTCAAAATAAGAAATGTCAACTTTCTAGTAAATTACTTATTATTCTCCCCCACACTCGGCTGCAATTCTGTTCTTGCCTTTATGATAGGGTCTGCGTCATCTTTGCTTAGAAGCATGACACTTACTGAGTAGAGGAGAGCGGGATAAAGTGCAGGGGGCGGGTTAGAGGTGTGCTTGGCTCAGACAAAGCAGATACAGGGTCCTGAAAAGGTAAGACATCCCAGAATGCTGAGCAGCACAGTCCTAAACCAATACCTGTTAGCAGTCTGGCTGATTTGCCCTCATCCGCCATCTTGGATGTTTTGATGGTCCGAACATGCATTAGATGGTGTTAGGCTGTTTTTTAATCAGAGCAATATGTATGTTCAGGGTGTCTCTCAAATATTACATAGCCAAGTCTTAGTCATGGTGATGGCCCATTTTTTTGTTTACATTTTGGGAGTAATGTGGACTTAATGTTATTTTTGTCTTATTTTTTCAAGGGATTCCGGCTATCCACTGCTTCCCTGGCTGCTTCGGCCATAGAATGCGCCACAGGACGCCTACAATCGGGCCCACAGGAAGACCAGGGCCGTGGTGGAGAGGGCGTTTGGGCTGTTAAAAACCCGCTTGCGTTGTTTGGACCGGGGGGGCACTACAGTATGGCCCCAAGAAGGTCATAGATATCATTCTTGCATGTTGTGTGTTACATAACTTTGCCATAATGCAGCGTGTCCCCCGGTATTTGGATCTGCCCCCCTCTCCACCCAGCCAGGACCCAGATGAACAATACTGTGGCCCAACTAGTGCCTCTGGCCAAGCAGTTCGGGTCAATTTGATTTCTACACATTTTTCTTAATTTATTGGTCCTGTGTTTGTTTTGTGTATGTAATGTTTTTGTTTGTCTGTAATTTTGATTTGTGAATCTTGAAGTTTTTGTTTGTTTCACAACTAGTAATGATTTAATTACAAATAATTCACACATGATCTGAGAGTAATGCATTTTAATGCAATGCTAAAATTCAACAAAACATTAATGCATCAATGAAGTCAACAACAGGTAAAGTCACATTCAATATATTTATTACAAATATAGACATTTGTAGTTTAAGGGCACTTGCATACTTCATGTACATACATAGGACCACATAAATAAAAATTCTCGGCAAATCATGCCACCTAGCAATTGTACACATCCAGGACTTTAAAAGTAATGCACTCCAGGGCGAAGTATTTTTGCCAAAAAAAGCATACAGACATAGGGAGCAAGCATTTGCATGTCAATATTGGGCCAGTAATACATAGGGCCACATACACACCCTCTCCTGCTTGGTCACATTTGCCACAGGCACAGGTGTAAAGTCAGTGGCCCACCCAAACAAGAAGCCCCAGTCCAAATCCAAGTCCAGTCCAATCTCTGCCAGGGTTCAAGGTATTAGTTTGCCAGCCCAGAATGTCCCCCAATCATGCCTACAAACAGGATGAGCCAGAAGCAATGTACCGTATTTTTCGCCCTATAAGACGCACTTATTTTTCCCAAAAAGTTGGGGGGAAATATCCATGCGTCTTATCGGGCGAAGGTGGGAAAAAAAATGAATAATAAGCAGAAAGTTAACTCACCTTTCCATCGCTTGCGCTGTCCCAGAAGCCGCGTAGGCAGCCTTCTCTGCAGAGCCAGACACCCAGCCTGTTACAGCGGTGGGCGTGGCCGACGCTCGAGCATCGGCCACGCCCACCGCTGTTTAAGTCCGGGTGTTTCTGTCTGCTGGCACCGTGGAGAGGTGGCAGGGACAGCGCAAGCGGCGGGGGCAGCTGCTCCCTGACACTCGCACTGTCCCTGCCACCTCTCCATGGTGCCAGCAGACAGAGACACCCCGACTTAAACAGCGGTGGGCGTGGCCGACGCTCGAGCGTCGGCCACGTCCACCGCTATTCCATGCCAGTGTGTCTGTGTGAAGACGGCGAGGACAGCGGGGAGGATTGAAAGGTGAGTTTACTTTTTCTTTTCTCACTTTTTACTTTTGCCTATGGGGAATGGGAGGGGGGATGCAAATGCCACACTACCTATATGGGATGGGGAGGGGGGGATGAATGCCACACTACCTATATGGGATGGGGAGGGGGGGATGAATGCCACATTACCTATATGGGATGGGGAGGGGGGGATGAATGCCACACTACCTATATGGGATGGGGAGGGGGGATGAATGCCACATTACCTATATGGGATGGGGAGGGGGGATGGAAATGCCACATTACCTATATGGGATGGGGAGGGGGGGATGAATGCCACACTACCTATATGGGAGGGGGGGATGAATGCCACACTACCTATATGGGATGGGGAGGGGTGGATGAATGTCACATTACCTATATGAGGAGGGGGGATGAATTCCACACTACCTATATGAGATGGGGAGGGGGGATGAATGCCATACTACCTATATGGGATGGGGAGGGGGGATGAATGCCACATTACCTATATGGGATGGGGAGGGGGGGATGAATGCCACACTACCTATATGGGATGGGGAGGGGGGGGATGAATGCCACACTGCCTATATGGGATGGGGAGGGGGGGATGAATGCCACACTACCTATATGGGATGGGGAGGGGGGGGATGGAAATGCCACACTACCTATATGGGGAATTGGAGGGGGTGCCACACTGCCTATATGGAGAATAGGAAGGGGGGAATACCACGCTGCCTATGGGAATGGGATGAAGGCATTTCACACTGCCTATGGGAATGGGATGGGGCATCCCACACTGCCTATGGGAGGGGAGAATGCCCATTAGGAATGGGATGGGGGATGCCACACTGCCCATGGGGAATGGGATGGGGGAACACCACACTGCCTGTAATGGGGTGTTTTAGCACAACATTTAGCTTAGAATATTTTTTTTCCTATTTTTCTCCTCCAAATCCTAGGTGCGTCTTATGGGCAGGTGCGTCTTATAGGGTAATACGGGTAATTAGGCCAAAGCCTGCAGCGCAACAGCTTGAGTGGCAGGTTCAGTGAGGCTTGAGCTCAGGCATTGGCTAGTGGGCTATCTCAGCACTCTAATGAGCTATATGGCCGCAAATCCAAAGCATACAAGCCAAGCCATACCAAAAGGCTATATTGGTAGGGCTCACCAGACAGGTCAATACAGTGGGGATGTAGAGCAAAGATGTGTAGCAGATACAGGGCAAATAGGGGTTAATATGGTTGATGCCCATAAAACCCTGGTTGTGGGCCTTGGAGGTGGCCCATCACCTGGGCATGTGTGGCACTCATAATCTGCAACTGTTGCAACATGTTTCTGTTGGTTGTTCGAACTTCATCCAGCATGGCACTGAAATTACTACTTAAGGTGGCCATGTGGGTGTTGCTAGTTCAAACTTCCTCAAGCATGGCTGTGAAATTTGTGGATAAGGTGGCCATGTTGGTCAAGCTAAATTCTGTCAGCATGGTGTTTAAGGTATTATTTAAGGTCTCTAATTGTGCATGATGCTGCTCGTTGTTTCTTTGATTTTGTTGGCGAAATAAACGCCTCTCATGGTGCCATGCTGACTCCATGATCGTGTGTGCAGATGATGGTCCTCTAGTTCGACCAACAGCCACAGATGTGCTTGGCAAATCCTCTGCAGCAGACCTACCACTGGGGACTGTAGGCTCAGTCTCTGCATGCTGCCCACGATGGGCTGGCAGCATGCGGCCAGCTTCACTCTGCTGCAGAGGATTTGGTGTAGAAACATGTTGGGACAGTTGCAGATTATACACTTACCGTATATATCGGATCCTGGCTCCTAGGCAGCACGGAAGTTGACGGTGTGGTCAAACTGGCTGAGGCTTCCACACTAACTGAGGGATGATGCTGGCCTGTATTGTTTTCAAAAAGGCATGTGTAAGCGGGCAAACAATCAGCAGTGACGGACAACGGATTTGAACGGCAAAACGGCTTTTATTCAGCAAAGTTCAGTAGATAGTCCAAAGATTGCAGCATAAATGCAGAAAGCAAAAAGGGTTACTTCACCAACCAAATAGTCCTGGGCTGGGTACTCCAGCAAGCTGATCAATTCCAGTCCACTTTACAGGGCGTATCAGCCCTCTGCTCAATGTCCAGTGCTATCCTTCACCACGGTGCAGCTCAGCCTGGGCTCACTCCAACAGGCTGGTCATCAACCAAGGAAAGGCCGTGTGCTCTCTTCTTATACAGGCTTCCCCTGTAATCAGCGTGCACACTTGTGGAGGGCCTTAGAACATGTAACAACCCGTTAGGGAATTGGGGAAGTGACCTGGGTCCTGAAAACCCGGCCCGGATTGTGCTTTATACAGCCAAGCAGGGGATAAATAGACATTTTGATACAATTTACCACATCATGTAAACACAAATATGCATTGGTGATCTGTATTACTACATATGCTTCACTAAAAAAACACGTGGCCAAGCAGGAATGGCAACTCCCGAATGGTCCAAGTTGGCCTTCACTATGAATGTCATTGTCTGTTAGATGTATTAAGCAACATGTACATACACATTGGTCACCTTAAATAAAATAAACATGCATGTACTGGCTGTTATGAGGCTTCACACATCCCTAAAGGGCCATTAGGGGCCCACACTCAGCTTGCAAATAGCATTTGGCTTAAGAATATGCTGGTTGGCATTCTTCCTAGGTAGACCTTTCCCTGACCCCTGGTCAAGTATTTGAGACCAAAGCACAGCTCAAACCCAAGTGGCCTAAAGACAAAGATGGAAGTGTTGGATCTGATTGACTCGAATCACATAACAGGCAGTCCTTTGCTAATGTAAAGACTTTTATAGTGTCCATAAATACTCTCCAAGGTCATGTATGGCCAAGCAAATTAGAAAATTAACATTCTACAGACATTACACAACCTGCTAAAACTGTAACCTCCACTACAAGGCACTCCCTAGGGGCATGTGTTCATATATGCCTTTGAGCCTCATTTTACACATTGAAAACATTTCACATACACACTAACATTACTAACCTGCAGGTATAGTAGGGATGTCCGTGTCCCGTTACCCTGAGTGTCCCTCTAAGGCCACGGGATGTATCAGGCCCAGCACCATCTCAGCTCGGGTAAATTGTAATTTAGTGGGGAAGCCTCCGCCAGTTTGTAAGCTGAAAAAGATAGTTTGGCAAATGTAGGAAAATGTGGACAAAACAAGAAGCAGAAAAATCCACAAAGCAGATATGTACCTGTAATTTCACCGTTTATTTTCCTTCTTCCGTGCTGCATACTTCAGGTCCGATATTTTGCATTGAATCTGCTCCACATATTTGAGCTCATCCCCGCTGCATTGACCTGTCTGGTGAGCTCCTCTAACATTTCTGCTTTGCGCATTTTGCTGGATCTGCAGCCATATAGTTCATCATAATGTAAGGTGAGCCCACTAGCCAATGCCAGAGTTTGGGCCTCCCCAAACCTGCCACTCAAGTGGCCTCGGCGCAATGTGCGCCCTGTTGCTTGATGTTCTGGCTCATCAGTGGTTGCAGGCAAATCAGGGGACATTCTGGCCTGGCTGTGTTGGGGAGAAATGTAGGACAGGTGGCTGGCTTCAGATTGAACTGGACTTGGATATGGACTTGGGGTTCTTGGCTGGGTGGCCACTGAACTAGCAGGCGTAGATGTGGCATATGGAGAGTGCCTTGCCACCTGTGCCGGTGCCAAATGTGGGCGAGGAGGAGAGGGTGTGCTGGCTGATGTTGGGCTTCTTGCCCTGTTCCTCTGTGGCCCCTTCACACTTTCATGCCCCTGGGAGGTTGTTGGACGTGGGTGGGGTGATGCTGAGCTCTGGCTGCTGGGGCTTCTGGCCTGGTGGGTTGGCCTCTTCCCATGAGAGCTTTTCCCACGTGGGTGGGGTGATGCTGACCTTTGGGGCTGGTGCTTCTCACCCTCTTGGTGTGCTTTTTAGGGGCCGTACCTGTGTGCTTGCTGGCCTGGGGCTTCTTCTTTGGCGCTGCCTCCTTTTGTTTGGTGGTTGTTGGTGCCTTTGTGGTTGTGGTCGCCTTGGCCTGCCCACTGCGGGTTTGCCGAACCTTAGGCTTTGGCATTTTTGAGCAAGTGGTGGGGCCTGCAGAAGCCTCCTCACGCTTCTCTGGCTTTTTGCTCTCTCAAAGAGAATGATCTGGGTGTCCAGGACCCTTTAAATACTAATGCCTGGGTTTGAAGCTTACGCGTTCGCGTATGCATGCGTACGGCCGTTCGTCCGGCCGTGCGGAACCCGGAAACCGCTGGGGCATTACTTATCTGCTGCAGACAAGAAGAAAGATGGCGCCCACAATCTTCACCCGCAACAAGAAGAGCCGTTTATGCTTGTAAGTGTATTTTAATGCCTTTGATTTGCCATCTAAATGCATGCCTAGCACTTAAGGAAGCGATGGAAGAAACGGTTTTAAAAGTGTATAAAACTCTGTGACAAACAGAAGTTAGGGCCCACATGTGCGAACCAAGTCAATTACATCTAGAAGGATAGTTTTAGCCTAGAAATGTGTCTGGTAATGTCATTTAGTCAAATGATCGATTTTTGACAGTTATTTGTATGCAGTTTGATCTAAATCCTATGTTTATTTTGTGTTTTGTAGACGATGCTTGAGCGCAGGTACGACTACCTGCCCAACTCATTTGAGAAGAGGAACGTCGTCCTGGTGATCGTTTCCAGGATCCAGCAGGAGACTGACACCACCTTCACCCACACGCAGATCATGCAGCACTGGTCGGACCTTAAACGGCTCCACATGCCCCGGGTGCGGCGATTTTTCGGACTCCATTTCCCAAGTAAGTACATAGCGATTGCATGCTAGATGTAACGAATACAGAAGGCAGGCCTTTATTTATAAATGCTTTTCTTTTCTAGTGCTGGAAATGGAGTACCAAATATGACGCACCCGGAGGCGCACAGGCCGACCAGTGCTGCATGAATCTGCAGCACCAAGTGAAGGTGGTGGATCTCCAGGGCGACGGTCCTACCCCTCCTCTGTAGGGGCCTCCAACCAGCCCCTGAACCTTTCGACAGAGGAGGGGCGTCACGGCGTGGGCAGGGAGTCGTACCCAGCGACGGAGCCGTTAGCCTCTGGTATGTGACTCTTCATGTAAGCACACACACATACATGCTATTTAAAACAAAGCTGATTCCCTTAATCTCTTTTTCTAGATGTTAATGTAGCGGGTGAAGGATCTGTGGAAGAGTCTGCAGCAGATCAGGCCCAGGAGGCACATGAAGAAGGTGGGTGATGTCACACACACATTGAAATTGTCATTTGCTTACTGTTGACAAAGACATTAGAAGTGACCCTATTTGACATGTTTCTACAGCCTCAACTTCCCAGCAGTGGCAGGGCCCAGAACCCAGGGTGGTCCCCGAGGCACACGTCAGCCACCAACGAAGTAAGTTGTAATGTAATTCTTTGGATTATGTGGTAATTGACATGATCACCAAGATACGTAAAGCCATAGTCAATGGCATTAGCATAATGACATATGCCCACTTCCTTAGATTAATTGCTTAGCATAATGACATATGCCCACTACCTTACCTTAGCTTAATTACTTAGCATAATGACATATGTCGTCATGAGCTAGCTTGCCACCTAAAAACATTCCATCCACAGGTGAGAAACATGTATTTGTCCAAAAATAATGTTGTTTTTTTTTTCTCCAGGGACCACACGTGCCAGAGTGGAAGCCATGAGTGAAAGGGTCCTTCAGTTGGTGGCCGACATGCAGGAGCTGCGTGACTCTTTGGGGACCACAGAAGAAGACTAATGTTCTGGGTCTTGCCATTGTTTTGTAGATAGTTTTTAATATTTTAAAAAAAAAATTAGATATTTTAAATTTTTTTAAATTTTTATAAGAAAAAAACAAGAAAAAAAAACAAAAAAAGTTTGTACAAAATTGTAAAAAAAATCCACAAAAAAATTTGGTTATTAAACCAAAAAAAATTTTATTACAAAAATACCTTAACACAAAACGAATGGGCAAAGAAATATTTAGATATGAAGATTCACCGGGCCGCGAAGTGATTTGGGTAAGTTTTAGGGGTGAAAAATGGAAGAAGAACCTAACCGCAAAGTGGTTTGGGTAAGTTTTAGGGGTGAAAAATGGAAGAAGAACCTAATCGCAAAGTGGTTTGGGTAAGTTTTAGGGGTGAAAAATGGAAGAAGAACCTAACCGAGAAGTGGTTTGGGTAAGTTTTAGGGTTAAAAAAATGGAAGAAGAACCTAACCGCGAAGTGGTTTGGGTAAGTTTTAGGGGTGAAAAATGGAAGAAGAACCTAACCGCGAAGTGATTTGGGTAAGTTTTAGGGGTGAAAAATGGAAGACGAACCTAACCGCGAAGTGGTTAGGGTAAGTTTTAAAGTGAAAAATGGAAGAAGAACCTAACCGCGAAGTGATTGGGTTAGTTTTAGGGGTGAAAAATGGAAGAAGAACCTAACCGCGAAGTGGTTTGGGTAAGTTTTAGGGTGAAAAATGAAAGAAGAACCTAACTGCGAAGTGATTTGGGTACGTTTTAGGGGTGAAAAATGGAAGAAGAACCTAACCACGAAGTGATTTGGGTACGTTTTAGGGGTGAAAAATGGAAGAAGAACCTAACCGCGAAGTGATTTGGGTAAGTTTTAGGGGTGAAAAATGGAAAAAGAACCTAACCGCGAAGTGATTTGGGTAAGTTTTAGGGGTGAAAAATGGAAGAAGAACCTAACCGCGAAGTGGTTTGGGTAAGTTTTAGGGTGAAAAATGAAAGAAGAACCTAACTGCGAAGTGATTTGGGTAAGTTTTAGGGGTGAAAAATGGAAAAAGAACCTAACCGCGAAGTGATTTGGGTAAGTTTTAGGGGTGAGAAACAGAAGATGTAGGAAAGCGCAAAGTGATTTAGCTAAGCATTGTAGCAGAAGTGAGTGAGCCAAATATGTAGTCGAGCACTTTAACGAGTTAAGTTTGTGTGTTTGCGTAAGATCGTAAGGATTTTCGTCTGGACGATTATTTATTGAAAAAGGAAATCAGAATCTAACGGGAAACGTAAAAGATTCGTGGGAGGAGACAATCGAAAAAAGGGCAAAAACGAAAGCCGATGTAACATGAGAAAAGAAAACGGAAAACTAACGCTGGAAAATGACATCCTCGTACTCTGGCATACGAACGGACAAAGACTTTACAGAAGGCTTGCAATGCATGCATAGAATCGCACACTCGTACACTCGTACGAGAGCGTGAAAATTTCAAAAAATAAACAGATCGACACAAAAACGAAAGTCTTTTTTTGTCTCTCTGAATCAACCCTAATGTACCAGTTCCTGCATCAGAACATGGGCTGGGATTTTATTCCAATTTCTTCATTGTTCCCAAAAAAGATGGATCTTTCAGACCTATTCTGGAACTCAAATATCTGAATCAATATGTCTCCAACAGATTCCATGTGAAGTCCCTAAGATTAGTGTTGCCTTCCTTGATACAAGGGGAATTTTTGACCACTACAGACATCAAGAAAGCTTATTAACACATTCCTATTGGTCTGGTTCCCCAACGTTTTCTCACATCTCACTTTCAATTTGTTGCACTGCCATTTGGATTAGCAATGGCACTGAGTTTCTTCACCAAGGTTCTGGCCACCATGTAAAGCTATGATATTTTTATATATTTTGTTCCCCAATAAATTGAGAAAGTCTTATACAATTAAAATTGCATTTTAAATGGGACAATATCCAACCAGGAGCCAGCAGGGTTGTTTCTTTAATTAGTATTCAGCATGGTGGTAGGGGGGGATTATGGGAGTTGCTGCCCACTGGATGGGTGTATGACCACCGTGCAGTGGGTTTTAGCAGGGGCTCCCAAGTACCAGTTCCCTTGCAATTATTGGTACAGTATTCTATTGTTTTTGTTACAAGGTCATCAAGTTTATTTTACATCATAGTATTTACATATAGACAATGAACATTCTCATATATACAAATAAATGTTTTGGGGTATTGGATGTTTATCCAGATACCCGCTATACCGTAAAGTCCTTTTCTTGGTTGAGGTTGTTCATAGGGTTTTTATTCCCAAATGTGTAGCATCCTGACAAGTGTTGTGCTCAGTTTGTAGCACGGGTGTAGACCCTCATTTGTAGCACGTAATCAGCGCACGGACGTGTTTCGCCTGTCGGCTTCCTCAGCATGCTTAGTGCCTGTTTTGGGGGTGCAGGGTAACTCAATATGATGTTGCAGGTATTGCATAACATGTTACTGTATTAATAATAAAAAAGTACTTACAGTTCGAATAGGTCTGTGGTGCCTGCTGTTTTTGCAAAATGCGGAGTATTGCTTTAATGAGGTATGGTCTGTGATTAAATGGTACTGTGTTAGATGTGTAGTCTGATTAGCATATAGTGTATATAGGGTTATATTTACTAAATGGTCCATACCTTATTATAGGTGGTCTGTCTGGCCTGTAGGGATCCCCATCTGTCCCCCTCAGGTAGGGGGGAGCAGTGGGTGCACGTTTTTGAGCTGTTTCCCCTCGCTGTCTTAGCTTGTGTGTGAAGGTGGCGCTGTCCGTGTTTGTTCCATCTTCCAGATGTGTAGCTCCTATGGGGTATGCTCGTTTGGGTGCTTTTTATTGTTTGCGCCTGTGTGCTGTGGGGCCAGGTGGCTGGGAACGAAGGGACGTTTGGAATCACGTCACCTTCTATTAGTGGTGCTCGCTGTGGCGCTGAAAATTCGTCAGCGCATACTTCCGCCCATCTCGCTGCGGTGCCGGAAGTGCATCATACGCGCACTTCCGCCCTTCCATCTGGCCCCGTTCCCGTCGGCGCCGCCATTTTGTTGGCGGTTTTAGCAGTATAGGGCCCGTTTTGTCTTTGGGAGGGGCGCCGCCCTTTTGTTGGTTGGGTGTGTGGCTTATGTTGTTTACCTACCTGTTTATCTACAAAACAGATAATATTCAGCATGGTCGGAGACCTTCCTTTATTCTGAAGACTGGCTTGGTAGCTTTTGGCCTGAGCTTAGTTTCATGTGTGTGGTCCCATGCAAATTAAGTTGGCCAGCAGAAGTTCACCTGTATTATGCTGGGTTTACACAAATAGATTGCTAATGCGATCGCTCGCTGGTTCTCTTAGCATACACATTGTGTAAAGGCTGCAAATATACTACAAAATGTAGCAAAATTACACCCAAGCAAAACACACTGATAACTGATGATCTTGAGGCACAAGGTAGTTAAGGTGACTCTATTCCAGGATGACTATCTGAGGGTATGTCCAGGGAGGAAGCTTAAAATAGGGTATCTCTGGTGTTTTCAACCCTGGACCAATTTGGTTGGCTGGTAAACCACAACAAACCCTCCTTAGTTTAATACAATTGAATAACTTTTCTGGGGAGACAAAAAGACTGAAGCTAATGAAGGAAATACAAAGTTAAACTTCTCTGGGGATTATGGTGGCGGCCATGGAGGTAGTACGTTTCGTTTCGAACCAGACAGCTGCAACTATACATTCTGTCAAAATGGCACAGATCTCAGTAGTCACTGGACAATCTCTATCGTCTCCCAGATGATCTGACATGATGGCTCCAACCGACACATATATCTATGGGAAAGTTTCTTCTCTCTACAGATGTCAATCTGACTGGATGAAGGTAAATTCTAGAGATTCAGTCATCACAGGGACAATGGTCGATCAATGAATCTAATAAATCCAAAATGTCCATCAATGTTCGGGAACTGAAAGCAGTGCTGCTATCGCTCCGCCACTGGTCAAAGGCCCTTTGGGCCACCCAGTCTGCATAGTCGGCTAAAGTCACAATGTTGGCTTACACAAACCATCAAGGGGGGCACGGAGCTCAGCTGCAATGAAAGTGCCTGATCTGATCCTCTTTTGGGCAGAGACTCACTTGACTGCTATTTCTGCAGTTCACATTCCTGGCATAGAGAATTTCACAGCGGATTACTTCAGCCGTCAGGAGGTGAGACCAGGGAAGTGGACATTAGATAACAAAATATTCGACTCCCTTTGCAATCATTGGGGCACTCCAGACGTGGATCTATTCACATCAAGATTGTACAAAAAGATAGAGTATATGAGGGCAGAATATGAGATCCTCTAGCCCTGGGAGTGGATGCCCTAGTGACCCATTGGTTTCGGTCACATCGTGTTTACGCATTCCATATTCTACTGCTCCTGCATCGTCTTACTCATCAGCTATGACAGGAATGAATCAAAGATTATCCTCATCGATCCAGATTGGCCAAGAAGAGCATGGTTTGCAGATCTGGTGAACCTTGTAGTGAACGATCCAGTTTGCTTTCCTCTTCCAGACCAGTCACAGGGAACGACTCCAATCTAAAGTCCCTATCATTGGCAAAGTGGCTATTGAAAAGTCAATCCTAGGGAAGAAAGGTTTTCCACAGCCCGTTATTTCCCCCTTACTGACCGCACACAAATCTTCTTCCTCTTATATTGTGATACTCATAATTGTTCACATGCTATCGGATTCTCTATCCCCAATATCCTCAATTTCTGGATAGGAGAAAGGCTTGTCAGTCAGTTTTCTTAAAGGAAGTATTCTTAAAGTCTCTGCTATTCTATTCTCTTTAGAGACCGATTGCAGAGGCCTATTCTGTTAAAAGAAATAGGTGGGTATGCACAGCCAAAAAGAATTCAAAGAAGAAAGGGTGCTGGCAAGGTGGGGGAACAAAGCATTGCAACTATACCGGAAGGATGGGGCCTAGATTAACCCAATAGCCCCTATAGTCTGCTGCACTCCAAAAATATACCGCTAAGATTGATACAAATTCATATTTATTAATTCATTCTCAAAGTGACTCCACAGACAACATAAAAGACATCTTAAAAAATATATATACAGAAAAGTTAAAAAACTAGATGGAGGGTTGTCCCATAAATAGCTCTCAAAAGAACATTTATATAACAATTAATATTATAAATATAACAAGAAAATCACTTCTTGTAATACTGAAGGCTTAAAAAGAAATTTATATATTATAATCAAACTCCTGTGCATGGAGACCAACTAAAGATATTAGATCTCATCATTATTTTAATATCCCAAGTGATATATAAATTAATACATATTAAAGTGCATATGTGCTGAATACTGTACATACAATATGTGCTATGTGCAAACAAATCAAAAAGATAAACAAATATATATATACAACAAGTGTAAGTCTACCAGTATACAAATATAATAAACATTTAAAGAATTAAAGCATTAGATCACATCACCAAATCACCGGAGCATGGGTCCTCCAACAACGACCCGCCACCGACGCGTTGCGTGGCGTTATGCCACTTCGCCAGGGTGAATGGCCTATTTTGTTAAGACATTTTTACAGGGAGCTATGCACATATTTCCTCCCTTTTTGTAAACTGATGGAGCCTTGGAATCCTGACTAACTAAAAGATGTGCTTGCTCCGCATGTCCCAGAAAAAAAAATAGTACTCGTCTAGTACGTGATTGCCTCAAACTAAACAGATTTATTCTGTTTCAATTTGGTTAGTTATTTTCCCATGGTTTGTCTTCCTCAGTTACTACTTTTTACAATCTAGGTATGGCTGCTGGGGAGGCTGTGGTCAGTGGCGCACCCAGGTTTTTATCCTGGAGGGATCCAGTTGGAGTGGGAGGGGAGCATGGCCTGGAAGAGGCGTGGCACCTCATGAGAAGCCTATCTCTAAACTTTTGAAGATGAGGACGGGGGAGGGGGGAGAAGCACCCGTAGTGCGCCAACATTTTTTTCAATTAAACCACGCCCCCTGGTCACACCCATGCCACATGCTTAAATAGTGGCCTTTTGTTTCTGACTTTTAACTTTTTAATTAGATGCAGCTAGACATCGAATAACGGCAACAGCAGAGATGAATGGTGCTTCCTTTCTCTAAATGATGCCAAGTGAGCACAAATATGATAAATAAGGTGGGCGGAGCAACAATGATGGGGCCCCCCTGTCCTTCTGGGCCCTGCCTCGGTTCCACACCCTGCACTCTCTCAAGTCACACCCCTGCCCATAACCCCTAATTACAAGAGGACCTGGAACTCAATAGTCCTCTTGTAGACAAATCATAAAAGGAAAAGTTAAGTATCTACCTAATGTCAGATTTACAGGTGGCTGAATTGGGGGGGGGGGGGGGGGGGGGGGTGAGTTAGGTGCATCTTCCAACAGGCCAAGACCTCAGGGTGAGGGAGGTGTCCTGGTCCACAGGGGGCCTAAAGACTCCAGGGACCACTGATTTCCTATCACAAATCAGGATGCCCCCTTGTGTGAAATGGCTAGTATACTCACCTTGCTTGTGTGGACTGTGCTGCCATCTCCGTCTTCGCCCTGGCTGATGCACACACCCACACCAGGCATTTCTGATTGGCTGGCAAGCGTATGCACAGCCAAAGGGGAGCTGCCAGTTGCTCATGTTCTATTCAGCTTTACTAAGCCAGTCTTATATCAGCTTTGTCAGAGTGGCTTAGTAAAGCTAAATAGAGCACTAGCCACTGATTGGAGGACAGCATTTGCATGCGCTATGGGATCACTGGCAAGGTAAGAATTATTATATTATACATCTGCAGGGGGTGGAGGGGTTAGGTGAGTAGTAGAGGACAGTGGTAGGGAAGGAGGGGTTAGGTGAATAGTAGAGGACAGTGTCAGGAGGAGGGGTTGGGTAAGTGGTGGAGGACAGCAGCAGGGGGTGGAGGGGCTAGGTGAGTGGTAAAGGACAGTGACAGAGGGGGTGGTGGGGGGTAGGTGAACAGTAGAGGACAGTGAGTAATAGGGGTGGAGGGGCTAAGTGAGTGGTAGAGGACAGAAGCAGGGGGTGAAAGGGTTAGGTGAGTGGTAGAGGACAGTGGCATGGGAGGAAGGGTTAGGTTAGTGGTAGAGGACAGCAGAAGCGGGTGGAGGGGTTAGGTAAGTGTTAGAGGACAGTGACGGGGTGGAGGGGTTAGGTAAGTGGTTGAGGACAGCAGCAGGGGGTGGTGGGGTTAGGTGAGTGATAGAGGACAGTGACGGGGGTGCCAGGGTTAGGTGGGCAATAGAGGACAGTGACAGGGGTAAAGTAAGTGGTGGAGGGCAGCAGCAGGCGGTTGAGGGGTTAGTTGAGTGGTAGAGGACAGCAGTAGGGTGTGGAGGGGTTAGATAAGCAGTGGAGGACAGCAGCAGGGGTGGAGGGGTGAGGTGAGTGGGATAGGACAGCAGCAGGGGGTAAAGGGCAGCGGCAGGGATTGAGGAGTTAGGTGAGTTGTAGAGGAGAACATCAGGCTGTGGAGTACTTAGGTGAGTGGTAGAGGACAGCGGCAGGGGGTGGAGGACAGGGGAAGGGGGTAGAGGACATGGTAGAGTCAAGATGAGAGTGGCGGTGGGGTAGATGACATGGTAGGGGGTAGAGGAATGTGGCAGAGGGGTAAAGGACAGTGGCAGATGGTTAGAGAGAACATCAGAACAGGTTAGAAGACACAGTAGGGGTAGATGAGAGTGACGGGGGGTAGAGGACATGGTAGTGGGTAGGTGAGAGTGGCAAGGGGTAAAGGACAGTGACAGGGGGTAGAGGACATGCTAAGTGGTAGATGAGAGTGACAGAGGGTTAAAGGACACGGTGGGGGTGGATGAGAGTGGCGGGGGGTAGATGATAGTGTCAGGGGGTTTCACATAGCAAGGCATCCTAAATAATATAGGGCTAGTCAAAATTGCAGGATTCGGTCCATTTTGAAGTCAAAATAGTATGGATGCTAGGGACATCTTGGTTAGGGATGCCCCGCAGTCCAAAACTCTATGGACCTTTCACAGTCAGAATCCCATTAGCTCTGATTCATGGTCGTGCGCCGGTGAGTTTGTGCACACTATTTAGAGCGTCAAATCTCGCTCGGGCTTCCACCTGATTCATGGTCATCAAAATAGGATGCGCACTAGCGTTCGCCATTGGGCCGATTTGCGACTGAAATTTTCCGCTAGCGTCCTTTTTGCACACCAAACTATCTCCGGCACCTGATTTATGGTATGTTTAGAGGGCAGCAAAAGCGCCGAAACCGATGATTCAAATTAATGACAAGTTGTATATATCCAAATTTACACAGAGCTATTAAAAAGTCCACAGTGATGCAAATCAATCCACACGTGTTCTTCTTAGGCTAAATAATCCACCACCAAGCAATCAAGCCTCTTACCAGACGGCCAATATTAATAGGCAAAAACAGATGTAATCATTCAGATTATGTCCTGGTCTCCATCATATTCACTCCAACTCATCACCAAAAAATGCTTTCAACAGATCAAATTCAAAGCATATAATTATCAGGGAAGAGCAAACCCCTCTTATTCCAGAGCTCTGTTCTTATCAGGGACTCCACAGTGATGGTTCAAAGTAAAGGACCATAAAAAATAAAAACAAATATAGTGCAATATGTCTAAAAGTAAACGGTGGTTTTTAATGAATAAAAATGCACTCACAAACAATCATAAAAATAAGTAGAATTAAAATACAGCTCCATTTTCCATGGTAGTTCTCACCACACAGATATCCAAAGCAGCATGTATTCCAATAAGGGTTTAAAAGCTGATTCCTCCAACGCGTTTCACCCTCAAGGGGCTTTAACTAGATCCTAATGGAGCTGCATCCAAGATCGGGATGTCCTGCGGGGTGAAACCCCCCCAAAAGCCCCAAAAAACCTTACCTTATTGGCGACGGAACAGCCGCCGCCGCCTCCCTCCAGCAGTGCGCGCGCCCGCGCCGGCAGTTTGTGAATGGCCGGGGCGGGCGCGCGCCCTGTAAGAGGGACGCGCGGGAGGCGGCGGCTTGTCCGTCGCTTGTCCGTTGCCGAAAAGGTACGTTTTTTGGGGCTTTTGGGGGGGGTTCACACAGCGGGGCATCCTGATCTCAGATGCCCCGCTGAAGTGGACCAACACCCAGGATAATGAAAATCCTGGGTGTTGGTCCACTTTCATGACAGAGTAGATCTTGGACCATATTTCTTATTCTCATCCCTTAATCGGGCCTAATAAGTGATGGTGATAGTGAATCTGGAGAGGCTGTCTATCCTTGCAACCCTTGACTTCTTATTATCCATGTATATAGCCCCTGGTGGGGTCAGATGGTGCCATTATAAATAAATGTTCATAGCTTCTTTGTTTGGTGTTATTTTTAGTAGTAGTAGTAGTAGTGAATTGTAATATGCAGGGTGTGAACTTGGAGCTGTACATTGTATCAGATCTGGATCAGTGTACCACATCATACATACTGTATAAAGAACAAAGTTCTGCATCTTCCACATGCCCCGAAGAAAAGACCTTTACTGTAAGTACTAAGATTCTTTATCTGTTGGGTTACCACAATGATCTGTCTTCAGACCTTCTACTCAATCTTCTACCCAATTCAATCTATATCTATGGCCTTGGACAACTTATAAACACTTTTGGCTTCCGCTTCTATGCAAATTACCCTGCCCTCTTCTTCCTCCTATCTTGGGCCCTTGACTGTCCAACAGCTATGTCCTCCTGCTCTCTTAACATGAACATGGACAAAACATGTGTCCTCTTCCCACCAGCCAATTCTGCTGCCATCCCCAGCATAAATATATCTGTCAGTGAGCTCTCTATTACTGCAGCTCCGCAAGCACATTGTCTCATCATTATACTGTACTGCTGTCTTTCATTCACCCCCCCCCCCCCCCATTCAGTTACTAGCCACCGCCTGTCATCTCCAATTAAAAAAATATTGCCCGCATCCGTCCCTTTCTCTCACCTGATACCACTAAAATTCTAGTGCATGCCCTGATCTTCTCCCACCTAGACTACTGCAACACTCTGGTCTACTGGCTTACAGACTGCTCTACTGGCTTACAGACTGACATCCCTCCAATCAATCCTCAGCTCTGCTGCCCACCTCATCTACTTATCCTCCCGCTCCCCCTCTGCTGCCCCTCTCCGTCACTCCCCTGGCTCCCACTTTCTGAAAGAAATCAGTTCAAATTGCTAACCTAAAGGTTCTCTACAACCAAGCCCCCTCATACATTTCATCACTAGTCCAAAATTACCAAAACCAAACGCAGTCTCCACTCTGCTCATGACCTCCTCCTAGCCATCTTGATCACTTCCACCCACTCTCAAGTCCAGGACTTCACATGTGCTGCTCCACTCCTCTGGAATGCACTTCCTCATATAATTTGTCACTTCCTCATATAATTTGTCACTCCCCTTACCTTAAAACCATCTAAAACCAAAACTATCATCTGACTTAACCTACCATCTTACAGCCTTATCTCTCAGAACATTGGGCACCTGCTTAGGGTCCGGCCTATTGTCTCGACCTCCCTTTTAGTTTGTAATCTGGCAAGGGCGGGGCCCTCTCTCCTGGTGTATTCCTGCATGTTTGTGCTCCTTTACTTGTCTCTTGTCTTACCCCTATACTTCTACCTTGTACAGCGCCCCCCGCAATACGATGGCGCTTAGTAAATAAACAACAACAATAATAATATTGTACACAAAGGAGGGATTTTGTCTTATGTTGAAGTCCTCCTGAGTGTCCTAAAAATTCCAACACAGGACATTTCATTGGAATCCCTGTTCTGACAACCAATCAGCGCTCAGGGACAAGAGCAGAGCGCCGCTCATGGAGGTTGTGTTGTGAGCACTAAGAAGAGGGAGGGGGGATGAAAGCAGGGAGGCACTATCCCACAATGCTGAGAGGCATAGGAGCGAAGACCCTTCCATTTTGCCAGCCGCCATCTTGGATCTTTAGAAGCTTGGCACACCGTCTAGGTGCAGGTAGGACAATTTCTAATGCAGCCAATATGTATGTGTGGGGACCAGAGGAGTAGCTAGGCTTTTTAGCACCCAGGGCAAAGATTCAAAATGGCGCCCCCCACCTGTGCACAGGCCCCCCTTTGGCGTCCTCCTCACCTGCTGCACCCGGGGCACGTGCCCCACCTGCTCCCCCCTAGCTACGGCCCTGGCGGAGAGACAATATGGGACAAGATCTTGTTCAGGGTGAAGATCTGGTTTAAGTTGCATAGGCTTCGGGTTCTCTTATGGGTCCACATTTCTACACAACACATTCCACTCAGTGGCCGATAGTGGAGCTCTGAGGTGAGGTGGGGGTCTCCATAGGGCAGAGCTAGTGACTGGATCATCTATAACAGGGACGTGGCCAGCTGTGTGGTAGTATATTGCATCACTTGTCCCAGTGCGTGAAGGAGGGGAGGGTGTGAGATGTGTATGTCTACTAACAGTTGCAGACTGGACTGTGCATATGCAGGTGGCGTGGATTGCTGACAGCAAACATAGTGTCTGGTGAACCTACATCCACGGGTTACCTCGGGTGACCCTGGAGCGCATGCAGCGAACACGCTGAATGACATCACGTGTGCTCCAGTCTGGCTTATCTGGTTTCCTGTGGGGGCCTTGCTAGGGAGTGGCTCTAGCACTGGCACCATAATGCACCTGGGGCTGCACACTGACAGTCCCTGTGCCATTGCATCTGTTCCTGAGAAACCTGGGACTCCACTGCTCTCCAAACCAAGGCAATCAACTTGCAATAAAAGGGGTTTGTGCCACTGTAAGCAAATAATAGGATAAAGAAAACTGCTGGACCAATATTTTGTATGCACATGTGAAGTAATTTACTTAAAGTGTAAAGTTTTTTTTTAATTTTCTATTTGTTTGCAACTCTTTTTTTCCATAGCAACAATGTGTTTACCTTAGCTATGTACAGCAAGTGGTGCTTTCGAGTACATATCATAGACTTCCTCACTCTAGCTCGCTAATCATCTGATTGGCTAAGGAGTTGGTGACAGGTTTAACCCATTCTGCTGAAATTTAACTTCTTCAGTTTGGAAAGATCACAGTCTTGTGTTCCAGTAGCAAATGGTTAGTGGCAGTCATTAGGCTGCTTAGCTTTAGCCAAAGCTTCTAAAGAGTTCACCTGTTAGACTGAAATTGAAGAATTGTGTGACTTGTAGTCCATTGTTTTTACTCAACGTCATGAAAACCACCTCCACTGTAGCAGAACAGAGTCCCAGGAATATGAGAACCATGGAAGCAGCATGCTGATAAGTAAATCACAGGTCTGGGGGCATACATGTTAATTTTACATTCCAAAAGAGGAAAACAAGAAGGCAGAACACCAAAAACCTGACAAAAAGGGATTTTTCCTTTATTAGTTATTCAGCAATGAGAAAAAAACAAAAAGTACTTACCTTTTTGTCCCCCGATGCTGATCAGCACTAGTAACTCACCTGGTCACTGGATCTGAGCCCGCGCCACAGCCCTCAAACTCCATTTACCAGCACTTCTGTGCCAGGCCCCTCCATCAGTTAGCGGGGGTCTGCCATGTCCTCAGTATTCACTACTACTGATGGGCGGGGGCGGGTCAGGCCTTGGAACACTACCTATATTGCAATAAATATAGAGGACAAGGCAGCGCTCTGTGGCTGCAGGTAGCAAACCGGACCCACCATCAAACCCAATCACATGTATTTCCCCAGGACGGTACAGGATGCGATGGGGATCGGATCCAGCGATCAGGTTAGTTACTAACTACCCGACTGGCACAATTCTTCTGCCAGAGACAAAAGTATCCCTTTTGTTTTTTTATTTGCCTGCTGAATCACTTTAAATTGTGTATATAGTGGATAGAGGGGAATTATTATCAATTGCTAATAACTAGTTCCTCCAACAAAAGACAACCCCGATTATGGTGGTGCCGATTATCTCCCGATACCAAAGGAATATTTAACAGAGAAGATTCCAGTTAACAAACAGAAGAAAATATTTTCCTTTACACAGTCAATTCAGTCAGGTACTCTCTGAGAGTGGGGACATGCAGACTGGGTCCCCTCCCTTGAGACCTTTTAACATATTGGGGCCCATTCAGAGCCAGGTGAGAAAACTCTTTCTTTTTTTGTCTACCAGGAGTACATATTCACCTGGCTAGACAATGAAAGTGAATTTTCTCTACTTAAAGTGGACCAAAACCCATGGGCCTGATGCAGAGCCTCCCCCGATCTGAGCTAAAAACCTTCCGATTGTCCGGGGCTCCCGTTTGAATCGTGGCACAAATGTGATGCAGAGCCTCCGTCGGAATGGCTCCCTAATTGATCCGTCAATTTGTCTTTACTCGGGAAGTTTTTTTGCCTCTCTCGGGTGCCTTCAATTTGATCGGGGCTTCCGTTCCCGTTTACACAGGCGGCCCGTTTTTCCCTGCTTTTTCCTTGGTTTTTGAACGTAGCTGCTTGGTTTCCGTCGTATTTGACCTTCCATTTTGGTGGTTTTAGCAAGTATACTTACATCTCCATGGCTCTTCAGTTGCCATTCTGGCTACACGCAAGCGCACATCCCTCAACCTCCATTGGAATATACATATGGCAACAACTGCCAATTTGACACACATATATATATTTCTGTTAAATTTTTGTTGTTCCTTTTTCCTTGCCATTAATGCATACCTTAATCTCCTTTGTGTTCCTTTTTCCTTGCCATTAATGCATACCTTAATTCTTTCTGATTGTTTTTGATTTATTGTCCCATATCTAAACCTTTTGTGTCATGTAAATGTGTGATGATGTTGTGTGATTGTACATTTGCAGGAAAGACAACACACAAAATCTTTTTATTTGTTTTTAATTCAAACGTTGTTTTTTTTTATTTTGGGATTTGGATTTTTCATATTATTTTTTTTTTTTTGCAAAACTAAAAAACAATTAAAATTTTAATGCAAAATAACAAACATTAGGCCTCGGGGTCTTGTGCCTGTGGTTTTCTAGTATCTGTGAATGATAAACAACATTAGTTTAGCATTGTTTTTATGGTCTGGTTGGGCGTTGTTTTTTTTGGGGCCCTTTTTAAACCGGACCTTCAGCGTGATTTAATGAAAAGCCCAAACTCTTAAAAAACGATTCCGCAGCATCATCTGTAAAAAAAAGATACAAGGACCCACCATTAATCCACAAAATACATTAACAAGTTTCCTGGCCTAACTAAAGTCACTTTATTAACCTCTTGCTGCCTCACATTGCCCTAGTTCTTCGATCTGCATGTAGCCTAGTTTGTAGCTGCGTACATGGGTTAAACTAAGGTGGGCTGGTCTGTAACGTGACAAACTAAGTTGCTTCAGACTATTCTTGCGCTTTGTTTTTTTTTTATTATAAGGAATGTGTGCGCGCACATAAACGCACGCTCGCATACTCACATCCATTATGATGTCGTCCTGCTCCTGTGTAAAGATGGCATAGCTCCTGGTATAGCTCTGACGTTCCCCCGCAGTGACGTGCAGGACATCCCAAATTGGAATGCCCCAGAGACATGATGCCTGTAACCCAGCCCTGGATTTCTTCACACTCCAAAGGGCTGGGTTACATGGGTTTTGGCCTGCTTTAAAACATCATGACCAAATCAGGTTAGGATGGAATAACCCACCTCCTTTACATTATTATTAAAGTAACACAGGTTCCCTCACATAAAGCAGAACAAAACCCAGAGCGGCCACTGGTCTTCCCCCTGGAAATCCCAGATCGGGATGCCCCACTGTGTGAAACCCTTTTTACTGAGACTTTACTCAGAAATGGCAGACTCCCTCTCTTAAAGCGGAACAAGCCATGATTAGTTTAATGACCTTTGCAGGCGTATATTGTAGTGCCCCCCCCAGTCTGATCAAGACAACAGAACCTCATCTTCAAGAGACCAAAGGCTCGCTCCACCACAGAGCGAGTCCTCCTGGGGGCAGTATTGTAGGGCTCCTCTGCCTGTGAAGATGGGTGCAGGATTGGGGTCAGCAGCCAGGGGAGCAAAGGATAGCCAGAGTCTCCCCCCCCCAAAAACAAAAACAAAAGAAAAAATAAAAAAAGGTGTGCATTGCAACAATAGAAAAGAGGGACAAATAGGTGAGCGGGGTAGGGTGGGAGGAAAGGACATTTGTAATGAGCCTACATGCACATCCAACCTGTACACTCATTAAAAAAGTCTGGGGAATACTACTTACATAAGAGGGCAAGAACATGACGCAATAGGGTTCTATCACTTAACCCATTTAATTTAAAGTTAAAAAATTAGGCTACAAATATACTAACAAAAAAATTACCAAATAGTGTGTTAAGGGAAAAAACAAAGTCAGACAGGGTGGGCAACCAATACAAGTTTCATACACATACCCAGTAAGGCGGGTGAGCTCAAATAGGTGCAGCCTGGTTTCTGCCATACTCAGCAGGACAAGACCGCGGAGCTGGCGCCGCTGATGTGCTCCAACAGAGGACTGCATATTATTGCCCGAGTGCAAATACAGCTCCTCTGACTTGCCGTAAGTGAAGGCTCGGCGGCCCCGTTTCATTAGGCTGATTTCAATCGGAAAACAAGGCTCTGCATCACTGAAAAAAACAGAACAATGAACGAGGCATCCGTTTTGCCGGGAAACAGCCTCGTGCGAGCCGACAACCGGAAAGGCGGCTGAGCGCACACCTGAGCGCATAAACGCACACTAAAACCAACGTAGCACCCTTTCCTGACCCGATCAAAGGCCAAAACCAACGGGAAAACGCACGGGGGAGATGAACGGGGAGGCTCTGCATCAAGCCACATGACCATCAGCCCGGGAATCAATAAGATTTCCAGGCCAATCGATTCCCCCCGGGGCATCAAAAATTGGGATGCCCCGCTGTGTGAAACCCCCAGGTCGCCCCATACACTTACCTTCTTTTCTGGTCCAATAGTGCATGCGTGAGCCACATCCCCGCTATCCCTCTAGCAGGGTGCGTGCCCACGCCAGGCATTTATGAATGGCCGGTGCAGGCATACTCCCTGTTAGAGGATAGCAGGGGATGCAGCCATCAGTGCGCTCAGAGCCGATCACCTTAGACGAAGGATTAGATGAAAGGACGTTAGCAGCTCCGAGCGTGCTAATTGGACGAGCGACCGACATAGGACCGGGAAGAGGTGAGTTGGTTTCGGTGACCTGGGGGGTTTTACACAGCGGGGCACCCCTGTTTTGGTCCACTTTAAAAAAGTAGTGAGAATTTTCGCCTGGCTCAGAATCGACCCCATTGTCTGAGATGAGTCTATTTCCTGTTTGGCCAAGCAAATCCTTATTCGGCCCACCAAAGGCGGCTTAATCAAAGATCTGGTGGAGAGACACCTCAACATAGTGCCCAAGCAGGGTCGTCCCCCCAGCTGATCTTTGTAGCCCTCTGGTCAGAGATGCGGGCAAGAGTTGGCTCAAGGCCCTCAGAAAGGCATATGATAAAGTGCATGATTAGTAGCCCAGAGACACACAGTCTGGCTAAAGCAATGGTCAGCTTACGTTGCCTAAACTTTTCTTGGAACTCACCTAATGGTAGAGCAACTGCACACCAGCAGAGGTGGTCATCGGTGGTGGGGGTCGACCCAGCCTCTCTGCTACCTGAGCCTCCCCCCACATAGAACATCCTGAGCAAGGTTCATGCTGCCCTAGGTACTTTTAGTAGTTGTAGCTAGTTTAGTTTGGTAGAAAAAGAAAAAGTCTTCCTAATATTTTATAATGAATGAATTTCATAGGAAGTTTAGAAACATTAATCATTAATATATGTTATTTTCTCTCAATCCAAAACCTTTGTTTATAATAATCAGTGATAAGCAGCAGGGTGTTCTAGTGGTGATAAATAATGATCGCCCCTGCCCCAAGGCCCTTAGTTACATTGGCTGAAACGTAGAGGAATTTAAAGGGGTTGTCCAGGCAGAAACAAAACAAAGTCTATACTTACAACTCCAGTGTTCTCCGGCAGCCTGGACAGGATCTTTAAAGGGAAAGTCTACTTTCATGGACTTTCGAGTCAGAGCTCAAATCAGGGTTGCCCTCGGGCACCGGACCCTCCACTTACATATCTTAGCTACATGGCGGGTGGGCATGGTCCCTGAGATCAATGGTCACAATTTCTGTGAATAGAGGCGGCCATGGATCTAGTTGGAAGCACACTACACTGAGACCAGGTCATCTCAATTGGAGCATGTTATACGGAGGCTACGCCCACCCGCCAGCTTATCATACTGGTGTTGTGGGTGAGAGATGTGTGGCATGGGAGCAGGTGCAAGGTAAGTGGAAGGAAACCCTTGATTTTAGGTCTTTTGTGGACATTAATTTATTTGTTCAGAAATTGTATTCCAATAAATAGGCTTCAAGTTCTATTTATGTTGCCTGATTGCTTTAAAGCAGAGCAAAAGCCAAATTTTTCACTTGCATCCCTTGAATTGCTCCCCCCATGAAAAGTACCTTTTGTCAAATTTTACTGCTCCTACTTCACTCTAATCCCAGATAATGGCCCTGGTTTTAGCTGTAAAGCTCCGCCTCCTCCATTCATTGTTACTGTTGTGTGTGGCAATGATGTCATTGCCGCACCTATGCAATGACTGATCACCTAGCATCTTACAGCGTGGGACAGCCAAAAGAAAATAGTGTTCCAGGGCGATTCAAAGAGTGAAAAGATCAATTTCTAGTTCTACACTTAGGGAGAGTGTATCGGCAGAGGCTGTGGCCAAATGTATTTCACAAGCTAAGTGGGTTTTGGTCCACTTTAATAACGGCGAGAAAACAACCGACGTTACCATTTTACTACAGAACATTTGTTGTTACTAATTATTGGCCATTCATAAAGTGGGACTGGAGGGGCCGACCTATTACCCCCTCTTATTGGACCTGCTACCGACATGCATCTTTGTACATAAAAAGAACCAAAGGTGATGTCCAGGCTGTAAGAAAAAAAAAAGTCTATGCTCACCTTATGTCCCCTGCATCTAGCGCCGACATTTTTATACTTCCTAAGGGCAGGGATCTCCCAGCGCAGCAACCTCTCATTGCAGCATTCCTGATGCCTTGTTTCCACCCTCACACACCTACTCCATTCATTGCAATAGAAGGGGCGTGCCTAGGTGGGTTCAGCACGCCCCCTACATTGCAATGAGTAGAGTAGGGATATTAGGGGGGCGTGAAGCCAGCCTAATGGATGCGGCCATGTCTGGCCAGTGCTAGGCGCCATCATTGCTGGTTCTCCAGTATCAGTAAGAAGGTGGTGGGGCTGTACAGAAAAACTGCATAAAATGCCAGTATAGGTTTTTTTATTTTAAGCTTTAGAGTTTAGACAATGAGGATAACAATGATAATAATAATGTAGATGTTAACTGTTAATTCTTGGTACTTTATTATACTGATACAGGGGTAAAGTGAGAATGGGCTCTGCTATACCCTGGTCCCCAGATCAGCTTTCCCACTGGTGATGAGATAAATGCATAAAGGAGCACTATCATGTGTGTAATATTAAAAACCCATATAAACACGTTGGCTAATGAGAGGAGGGGTCACTTATAAACCTGAAATGAATAAAACACCTGCCAGGCTTGTGGTTTTCTTCTCCTGGTAGGTATAAAATCCAGTTTTAGTGTATTAGGGGTGACAGAACCTGTCACCCGATTTCCTCTTTCTTCCATTAATAAAAATAAAGAACAAGCCTAGCTGGATATTTCTTGATGTGTGACCCTTCCTCCCGCCATCCAGCATATTTGTATGGATTTTATATTATTGGCTCATTTTTTCGCGATAGTGCTCCTTTAAGGTCTATTGTGGGTATGTGATACAATTACACTGGAGGATGTCACATGATCAGTTTTATTGAATGTCATATACAGTATATTAACTTTATTGTAGGATTAAGTGCATTGAAAAAGCAAATATTTTAGTGAAATGTGTGTATTAATGTTAGAACATATATTTTAGAATTCACGGGAAGAAAACGAAACAAACCATCATTAGATGTTACAGTCTGCTGCCACCTAGTGGAGTTATTCATTTATGACATATTTCTCTTCTCTGGGACACCGAGAAACTGCTGTTTTTTTTTGGCTTATTGAAGGATTCAAGCCTTGGGATTCTTGTTGGGGGGGGGGGGGGGGGGGATTTTTCCATCCAGGTCTGCTCATACTGGCCTGGGTTGTTCTTCTTATTTTTCAATAAAGATATTTAACTACATATTTTTGTTTGTAGTAATTTATGGCATTTTACATGTTCTAAAGCAGTTTATAAAAATGACTATTACTCGTTTGGAATTATCTGGTTTGTTTTTTTGCAATAGATTGTGGGAGAATGAACACCATACAAAGTCATGCTATTAAAGTCATAATTTAATGCCAATGGGTGAAAGTATACAATCAAAAAGTGCAAGATATTACAGTGCATAAATGCAGGTTCTATAAAGTCGATAACTTAGCTTCAGGCATCGAAATATGTAGCATATCAATAGGGGCATACAAGAGTTGTACTGAAAACAAGCAAAGTCCTTAATAGGAGGGGTGTAAATAGCAGTACTGTCCCTTTGATATGAGGTCCAATAGCATAACAAAACAAGCGAATAGCAAAGCACAAAGATGAGCTTACAGGCTGACTGCAGGAATTGGCTACCTCGACGTTTCGGTCCCTCAGGACCTTTCTCAAGAGGATGCAGGTCCTGAGGGACCGAAACGTCGAGGTAGCCAATTCCTGCGGTCAGCCTGTAAGCTCATCTTTGTGCTTTGCTATTCGCTTGTTCTGTTTGCTATTGGGCCTCATATCAAAGGGACAGTACTGCTATTTACACCCCAATGTGTTGGAACAGGGCGATTCTGCTGGTTCTCATTGGTCTGCCCAGCTCCGGGGACTTCTGGTCAGGGTATAGTTGGACAATTCCATGGCTGTGGCCTACATAAACCTTCAGGGGGTAACATGAGCTGCCAGGCATTCCAAGAAGTAAGTCACATCAGGAGGGGGGGAGGAAAATACAACTCTGAAGTACTCACCTGTAGAGTTGGTATTATATGCATACAGCACGGCCTGCTCCAGAATAGTAATAACATGTGGGTAATCCTCCGCCTCAGGCGCCGTGCACTGCAGACATGTAGAAAACAAGCTCCTCCCGGCCCTACATATACCGAAGGACCTCCCACAAATCCCCAGCATTGAAAAGCAGTGAGAAGAGAAGCCGGGAGGAACAAACCACCCAGAAAACTGGTAATAATATCAATTGATAACAATCACCATACAGGGGATCCAGAACAAGTGAAACCAGGGTGGGGTGGAGCAGGACGTGCTGTATGCATATAATACCAACTCTACAGGTGAGTACTTCATAGAGTTGTATTATTATAAGCATACAGCACGTCCTGCTCCAGAATAGTAATAACATGTGGGACATCCAATAGTGTCCGTAAAGTAGGGTGGGATCCCTAAGAAAAAACAAGGCACAGCGGACACTAAAGGCGCTGTCACCTGCAAAACTTGCAACAGGTATGACATGAGCAGAGGCTCTAACGTCAATCTCATAACAAGACCTTGTAGGTATGAACAGAGACAAGCAATCAGTCTAGCAACTTATTCAACAGAAAAAAACCCTGGTGCTGAAGGGCCAGTGGTACCCAAGCACCAATATAACAGAATAAAATGAAAAAGGGGAGATTCTTCCCCCTAAAAATAGGGGGAATAGGCCAGTGTAATGACCCAACCAGCCCACAGGCAACAGAGGCCTCGTGGAAAACTTGTAACACCCCCTAAGGGAAAAGAGAACAGGTCACCCGACCAAAGGCGGTAATACTGACCCCTAACTAGCACGAAGCCAAGGCTTTTACTCAGGACCAGGAGACATCCAAGAAGGATTAATCCAAAGGATGCAGTGGTGCTGGAAACAGGCGATATCAGGCGCATACATAAGGAGGCGCCTGCAGACTCCAAGAGCATCAGTCCCCCTAAGGGACATGGAGACCCTCAGGGGGAAAAACTGTTGAGGGAATGTAGACCCTCATATTAGCCTTATTAAGAATAAGGTCCATAGTTAGACCAAACAGACTAAAACAAGGATAATAAAAACCACTTGGGCCGGAGGCCCGGCGTAAGAAGGAACACCCCCAGATGTATATACATCTAGCCAAGGCTAAGTAATCAGATCCACCGTTTCAGGCACACGTCTGACTGAGGCAGGAGCCCACAGAGAAGCGACTTGGACTACAAGCAGCTCAGACAGCATCCAGCATAAGTCCTCAGGAAAAATCCACAGGGCAAACAATGAAAATTGATCCCAACAGGGACCATGGAACTACTTGGGAGGTGCAACTAAGCAATCCCCAAGAGAACTCCCCACAAGGAAGACAGAACCAGACTCCCGCAGGGAAACAGCCAGGACAGAACCTGAAACTTCAGAGTCCCTAGATGGGGAGCCAACCCCAACCTATGCTGTAATGACTCTAAAAACCCTGGGAACCGAGAACGTCTAACAGGGAAGAGACCAAGACTCATGCCAATCAATATGGGTATACCATAAAAACCCAATAGACGGAGGAAGGGGAAGCTAGGGAAGCTTGCTCCTAGCCCCCCCTATACTGAGTCACCCAGAAGATAAGGCCCGTCTCCAAGGGGTGAATGAATCAGCTGTCAATCCCCAGATTAGAGTCCGTATATTGGGACGACAAAGGAAGGGGCCTGACAAGGGCAGAACCGCACTCCTGAAAGAGCGAACAGGTCAGCCGACTTCAGCAGAGCATCTGCGAACCACAGTTCACAAGGCCACCCAAGCCATCCATCTCACGGGTCTCTCTCTATCAGCACAACTGTGCGCAGAACCCCAAGTAGGGTGATGAAGAGAAGGCAACTAAATTGGAAGTCTATGCCTAAGTTTACCAAGCCCCCACGACCAGAGTCAGAATATTCTGGGACAGTAAAAACAAGGGCGGAGCCCCTGTGGTAAGGGCAAGACCAAACAGAGCCACACTAGTAGGCTCCCAGAGCGACACCAGGATAGCATAACCTGCCACTAAAGAGCATCCTTGGAGCGAATACCGCTGAGAAGCAGGGGACGTAGACCCCCCGCCCAGGGCAGGATCAGGAACCCTCCAGAGGGAGCATCCTGCTTCAAGCTCCAGACCAATAATAAAACAGGCCCTTGTCATTCAACAGGCCAAGAGTCCCCAAATAGACAGATCCTAAAAGAGGAACAGTCCAACCGTATAGAGTCAACGGAAGGCACACTGTTTCAATAAAACCAGCAGGTAAGATGGACCCTCCAGGGGACCCTACCTAGGAACCACGGGGGGTTGTGGAATAAATTCCCCCCCCCCCCCCCCGCCAACCTGCGAGACTTGGTACCCAAGGTGACCATTCACAGGAAGATGCAAGTAAGGAAGGGGGTGCCCCCTGACAGGGCCCTTGAATATGATCAGCTCAAGAGGAACCGCCTTACCAAGGGGGAATGAGCACAGACCAAGCCCCAGGGGTGCTGGAACCCCATGTAAGATCGATAACCTACTGTGCCGGAGAGCCCAAGGGCTCGGTATATAAGGGACATCAGAGATATGCCACCAACGGGCCCACCAGCTGTCATCCCGCCTGGTGAAGGTAAGATGTCAGTAAAGGGGGACAAAGCCCCCGTAATCGGGAGTCCCCTTGTTGCCAGAGAAGGCTCAAGCCTGAACCGAATCCCAGGAATGGGGATAGCGGATAAGGGACCATGAGGGATTGAGGTGACTGAGCACCCATCCAGTAACTCACAGTGAACACCGCTGGCCGACCATCCACTTGGCCTGACGTAGAGACTGGGGAGTAAGGAAAGACGACCTGGTAGGTCCTAACGCAGACGCCCCCCCCCCAGGCATGTCCGAGACATCACCCCCATTCGCGCCATGGCGAGTAGCCTGGGAACAAAAGAGAGGACCTAAATAATGCCTCAATCCGCAGGGTTGGTCCTGCAACACCGTCTGGTAATGGTCTTGGTGTCCAGCAGACACAAAGGGAACTAAGAAGATCTAGTACTTCACTGGAGGCTGGAGGCCCCCTTTGCACAGGGCGCCTGTGTCCTAAGACAGAGGTGTCATATAGGTACTACCTGTGAGAGTAGAAATGCCAGCGCGGCCCAGATTGACCCATACTGTTGAGGGAAGGAGGAAGGTTAATATAGAGGCCATAGCCCCATACTGATAAGGGCAACCAATAAGTAAGCCCAAACTCTGTAGGCCCAGTACGGCCTGCGCCAATTCCTGAAGGAAAAGCAGGGGCTAGAAGCGCCCTGACAACTACTGAGAGGGACCGCCCAGCAAAAGCTATCCTGTGTCCAGGGGAACTACCTCCTGGAACCACCAGAAGGAGAAGGTATATTCTTAGATGGGAGACAGCTGCTGCAGCAGTACCCTCGCCCAGAAGGGTGAGGGCGTCCCTTCATGCTTGGGAGGTCTTGGCAGACTTGGACTTAGTCCTGCCAGAGGGCCCAGGGCGTTGCCCGCCCACCCACCCCGTGGTGGAAATCCACACCGAACAGTTGGAAGCACACCTCAGGTTCACGTTTGACACTAACGTAGGGAGTTGGAGGGGTGACCCTGCTCCGGGGAGGCCGGAGCGGCCTTCTGCGCAAGGGCGCTTTACCCTTCTTACCAAAAAGGTCCAAACGGGCCCCAAATAACCACCGTCCTCTGAAGGGAAGGCAAGCGAGAGCCTTTTTCGTAGCATGGTCAGCACCCCACTGTCGCAGCCAGACCAGGCGGCGAATAGTTACCACAAGGGCAGAGGTTCTAGCACACATCTTAATGGTGTCGTCCAGTGCTGATAGAATACACTTCACAAACGCATCACAGTCTGATAGCGCATTAAACACCCCCCAAGGGAGGTCCTCAGGACGGTGATCTAGTACTTTTCTAACAAGAGTCCTGGCGGCCACCGCAGTGATGGCCGCGGCACAGACCGGGTGCAGAGCTGTCCCAGCACACGAGAAGGCGTGGGAAGCCAGTCTGTCAATGCGCCGGTCCTCAGCATCCCGAAGGGTACGGTAAAAAGGAGCCGTCATGAAAGGGGGGTTTGTAACCCCTATAACCGGTGCATCCACCACAAAAGGTGCTGACCAAAAATTAACCACATCAGGAGGGAAAGGGTACTTCCAATCCCAGACCCCTGGGACCCCTTTAAGCTTACAAGGGGATTCCCATTCTTGGGATATAAGATTCTGGAAATGATCCTGTTCTAGGAACTCCAAGCGCGGCGGCGCTGTATGGAAACTCTCCTTCTTAGGCTTGGGGTTCTCCCCGGGGGGGGGGAGATTGACAAAACCTCAAAAATCCTAATAAGAATTTCATCTGTGTCACACAGGCCCCAAGAACCAGGCTCAGAATCATCACAGCCCCCGGGCATCTCGTTCGATGAGCCCGAATAGCTCACCTTCCTCAGAAGGATCAAGGTCCTGCATATCAGCAGAGTCATCGGTATCGTTAGGAACCGGAGAGCCAGGAGGCGTCAGGGACTGCTTCTTACCAGGGCCCATACGCTCCGCCAATGCAGAAAGCACCTGCTCCGCCGTAGGCAGCACGCGCGGCACAGATTGCAGGTCATCCCTGCTCGAGTGGGACTCATCAGGAGTGATATTTAGGTCCGGGGAGACGGGTGTATTGAAGGGAGGTGTCGCCATCGGCAGACCTGCCTGTTCTGCACAGGGTCCGCAGACCAGTGCTCTGTCAGCCTCAGCCTGGGGCTGACCACACACTGCACACAGCCGGTCATGTCCCAGAGGGACCCCGGTTACATAATTCTGAGATGCCTCCATATGGTGATTATCAGAGCAGTATGCCCACAGGGATTTACACAATAGGCAACCCTGGATGCCCCAAGACCCGCTAGGAAGTGGGAGAATTTGTTAGGCCGGGAGAAGCCACCGAAGTCCTGGCGTCTGAAAGACATAATGGGACAAGAGGGGTGGAGTCAGTGCCATGTGCAGCCTAGTAGACATAGAACCATGCCGCCCCGGAGGGCACTTACATGACCAAGGGAGGAGGCGAACCGCACCACGCGCGAAGATAGTCAAAATGGCGCCAAGCGAACCTTGAGGGGTGGGCCAGGCCAGGCTGTGACGCGGAGCGCGTCATGCCGAGTCTCCGCCTCCCCCAAAGAGCACGAAGCTCTAACCAACAGAAATAAGTAGAACAGTTGGATAGAAGGCGTATGCATAAGATGCTGACACGCTGGAATGATGCTGCCGCCTAGGCAGTTGTTAATGAAAGACAAACGGCTCGCAACTGTATAGCAGAAGCGAGACACTGACACCAAATAAAATTAAAAGCCAAAGGCCTAAACGTGATACTTAACACTAGGGCTGCCACACATACCCCCCCCCCCCTTTCTTTACCCCCGAGTTACGGGAGGAAGCGAGGGAGAAGCGGACAGCGTCCATGGACTAAGTCTGTGAGGGGCACGGGCAAGATTGCGGGAGGGGCATCCACTAGAGGCTCACCATCGGCCTGACCGCCTACCCTATGGAGGGGGATTGCGGTGGAGCGTGGCTCCGTTCAGCACACCAGGTGCTGCCTACCTTCACCCAACCCGCGCAGCCCAGGCTGTGAGGCATATTCTTCCGAAGAGGACGGGTGGAAATAGTCCCGCAGGGCCTCGGGCTGTAAAGCCCCGCTCGCCTGCGAGAGCGTGATACTTCATGTCTTCGCAGTTCAGCACTGCAGAGAAATCTGGGGATTTGTGGGAGGTCCTTCGGTATATGTAGGGCCGGGAGGAGCTTGTTTTCTACATGTCTGCAGTGCACGGCGCCTGAGGCGAAGGATTACCCACATGTTATTACTATTCTGGAGCAGGACGTGCTGTATGCTTAGAATATTCACATCCTGGGCATCTCGATGGTTCATATTCCGTCTCAGTGGAGAATCTGCAGGTCGATTACTTGTTCAGGGGGACGATGGACCAGGGGGAACGGTACCTTCACCAGGACATGTTTCAAGCCCTCTGTGACCAATGGGGAGTGCCAGGGGTGAAACCTCTTCTCATCTTGGCACAATCGGAAGGTCCAGAGGTTCATGTCCAGGGTGCGAGGCCCCCTGGCAATGGCGGTCGATGCACTGGTCAGGGTACAGCCTGCTCTAAGAATTCTTGCCACTGCCACTTTCGGGTGGCATGTTAAAGAAGGTCAACTGCGAGCAGAGCATATACCCATCCTTCTGATCGCCCCACACTGGCCCAGAAGGGTGTGGTTAGTGGATCTGGTCAGCCTGGCAGTGGAGCCCCCCGTGGGGACTCCCCAACCGCCCAGATCCTCTGCGGCATCCTAATTCTCCAGAGCTGGCTTTAGCTGTTTGGCTGTTGAGACCAGCATACTGGAGGAAAGGGGTTTGTCCGCCACGGTAATTCGGACCTTGATTCAAGCACGGAAACGGTCATCTTCTAGAATTTAATACAGGACTTGGAGGACCTTCGTGTCTTGGTGCGAATCTAAAGGCCACTCCTGTAGGAGTACCCAAAATTATGAAGTTCCTACAGCACCCTTAAAGACCAGGTCTCAGCCTTGTCCATTTCTTCCCAATGGACAATTGCGGAGCATAGGCTAATCTGCACTTTCATGCATGGTGATGAGCATGTTCAGCCTCCGCATCAGTTGATAGTCCTGCCCTGGGATCTCAATCTGGTCCTATCAGCACTTCAGGGGGCCCCCCCTTTGAACCAATGGCGGAGGCTTCCCTGACGATGCTCATGTTGAAGATGGTTTCTAGTGTCGATCACCTCCATGCGGCGGGTTTTGAAGCTGGCAGCGCTTTCATTTGGATTGCCCTCTTTGGTGCTTCCTGGAGACAAAACGGTGTTTCATGTGAAGCAGGATTTTTTGCCCAAGGTGGTCTCTCCCTTCCATCCTTATCAGGAGATAGTGCTATCCTCCTTGTTCCCACGCCCCCCTCGCCATAAGGAGGCACTCCTGCATTCCCTCAATGTGGTCAGGGCATTAAAGTATTTCTTGGTCGCTACTCGAGAGCCTACACCTGCAAGGGGAAGGAGGCGCCCTTCCGGGTCAACACTCACTCCACCTGGGTGATTGCTGAGTCTTGGGCTTTCCAACACCAGGCGTTGGTGGCATGGATCTGCAAGGCAGTGACCTGGTCGTCTCTCCACACCTTCACCAAGTTTACAGACTTGATGTCTGGGCGATGCCGTTCTGGGGCATAAGGTGTGGTGAACCCCTCTCTGGCGGGCTAGGGGGCTCGAGGTTAGTGCTATTCTTGGTTAATGACGCAGTTGACTGTTCTTGCACGGTCTCGCCCTTATTGAGTGCACTGGTTTGGGATGGTTTGGGAAATTTGTGTACACACCAGTGAATTTCCTTCCTCGTCCCCCTCCATTTCCACCACACCCACCCTACTGTTGTGTTACGACTGCGCCGGCGGCGGTTGATGCCTTCTACACAGTTTTAGTTTTGTTGCTTTGTCTTCTAGTTGCATGCATTATACCCAAGTTAGCGTTCTGCCCTCCTGGGGCTGTGGCTGCTTTTTAATTAACTGAGGAGATCCTGCCATAGCCTGCCCTATATAGGCCGGGAGGAGCTAGTTTTTTTTCTGTCTTGCAGTCCCTGCCTCCTGCAGTGTTGCTACTGGTTGTGCCCTGAAGAGGACGGGAAAGGAAATTTACCAGTGAGTACACAAATTTCCCTTTTTTGTTTAGCAAAATTAAGTCTTAAAGGTGCTGAGCTGATTTAGCATTTTTAATTTTTTCTAATGTTAGTAAATGTGTGTTTTATGGAAGCAGTTTTCATCTGTTGCTATTGGCAATGTACACCAAATGCAGTAAAAACTTGCAGGTAGTGAAAACTGCTTCCATAAAACACACATTTGCTAACATATGAAAACATTAACAAAAATAGATCAGCTCAGCACCTTGCAAACATCCTTTTGACACAATAAAATACCGGTATACACTTTCAAAAATTCCATCGAAAGTGGACATACCATTTAAGTTATCAAAATTTCATGGTGGAGGTAATGACCAAGGGGCAGAAGTATCTTGTTTTGCAGTTTGACCAAAGCTGTCGGATGAAAGAATTCCATGTACACAGAGCCACTTGTATAAACAGTATTATTAAATGGCATTTATTAGAAGTACCCAATAACACAAATGAATAAAATTTAAACAGGAACTCCTTTAATAAGGTCTGTGACAAGCAGATACTGAGGACATATGATCAAAGCTTCAGATCTTAAAACAAAGAGGTCGATGATGAGCTGGTGACAGAACGCTGCATTCCTCATCCTACATTAAATATTGAAACCATAGAAAATGCTTCTGCTTAGAAAAATATGGATGATTTGATGAGGTTCAGTCTCCGCCCTATCACGGGTTACATTGCACAGTTTGTATTTGGTAGGTGGAGGAGAAACAACCGGGCCTAGCTGTGAACAGTCACTGCGCCTTCAGGTGGTAGCAAAAAGAGGACAGGCAAAGAGCCGGAGCGGTAAAACTATTTGCGTCCGAACCACAAAAACAAAATTCCCCCTTGGTTTTGGCAGAAAAATACATTTCACCTTTTAACCCTCTCATAATAAAATATGCTTTTTTCCTTTTTTTTTCTTTTAAAGGTCTTTAGTAAAAATGTGTAAACGGTTACTGCAAGGACTAACCCAACAGTAACGTGCCCTGCACTGCTAGAAAAAACGGAAAGTTCTGAGCACCACAGGGGCAGAGAGTGATTCGGTTTCAATATGTGAGCTATGGAGACACACACAAGGCGTGAAAGCTGGAGCCACATTGCATACAGGGGCGGTGGACAGTCAGCGCTGCAGTGACTTGGAGGTGAGGAATGGTGGCTTAGAGGTCACTTTCACCATACAGCGCAGTGGAGAATGACATATAGTCCAGAGCTCCCGGCACAGCGTCGTGCCCAATGTACGGTGCCATCCGGGCAATGCAGTACTCGGCTTGATCTGGAGGAAGCTCACGCCGCAACTCGTCTGCAGTGATGTAGTTCTGTAAAAAAGAACATGGTTATTTCCTGGGAAAAAGAAGCAGCCCCCTAAAACAAGTGTGTGCATATAAGAAGACAGGTTAAACTGAAAATATATTATATATATATATATATATATATATATATATATATATATATATATATATTGGACAGTAGTTCCATCCATCTAGGATTCTTTTTAAATACATTAATATTTGAATTGTTATGTGCATATTTATTAATATAATGCCTGTTAGGATCTGGGGGAGGGGATTTGATCCACTTTAAGGCTGTAGCTCCATGTCAAAAAGAAGCAGATTGGACGCATTTCCTAAGTTTGAGCATGAGGGCAGGTTAAGTTGGCCTTCTAGAGTTAACAGGAGGAGCAAAGATGGCATCCTTGTAGACCAGGACCCTTCCTTGGCACCGACTGCCAGTGAGGGTCTGAGTACTCTTTAATTCCGAAAGTAAAAAAGGGCATCTAAGGTCCCCTGCCAGTTACAATATACTGACTACACCTGGTATCCTTTTATGTTCACTGTAGTGAGCATAATGCAACTCTAAGGTGGATCCTGGGGTGCCTTTGTCGGGACACCCCACGGTAAGAAGCCACCCCAGATCGCCCACACCACTCACCTTTCTACTGTTCACATGACATATGCGCAGACACAAATCCAACCAGCAGTTTATGCCATGCATACTAATGTTTTGAACACAGCACCACCATAGGAAGCGGGTGTGGCCACATCGTCATACTCTCTGCTAGACTGTGGTCAATCTCAGTGTGTGCGATTGGCAAATCCCCAGATGCAGTATTTGCTCTTACTCTTTAAAATAACCAGGCGAACTAAGATTTGTGGGTCACACAGGAAATAGCCAGCCCCAGCATAACCAGTGGTAAGCAAGATTGATGTAAAATAATATGTAAATGTTAGATTGCATTCTTGTTTTCCCACATTGTTCTATACTTATGTTTTGTGGTTGCAACAGATACATACCTTATCACCAGCCAGGACCTTAAAGGAAGCCATAACCTGGTCTGCCGTGTCTGTATCTGCAGTCTCGCGGGACATGAAGTCAATAAAGCCTTGGAATGTGACCACTCCTAGTCGGTTTGGATCCACAATACTCATAATGCGGGCAAATTCCGCTTCACCCTGGAAGGGAAATGGCAAATTAATATCCAATCTGCATTTTTCTGCAAGCATGCCCAGATGGGAAATACCCCAACACTTCAGTCCTGGTTTCATTAGGGTGGAACTTGACAGCTGATAACTAAGTGATCATTTGTGTTTTACTTGCTACAAATACTGCCCAGTTACTATATTTTATCTCAACAGTTTTAATGCTTTAAATATAAGAAGGCAGTTGATGTGCCTCCTGTGGTCTGTGAATCCATTGGGAATATCTAGCCTCACTTCCTCTATGATCACCAGAGATAGGTCCTCACAAGAAATGAGAGCCCAGGGTGGTCTTACTGAGCAGACTGTGGGTCAAATAAGAGGAGTGGGCTCTGGCCCCATGGATTCCCTGCATGCCCCTGCTGTCATGGGGTAGAGGTTAGGCTCTTGTCATGTTTGTGTCCTGCAGGAACAGGTCTGTGTCTTCATGACCTGAACCAAGAAATCGCTGGTTTTCAGGGCAAAAACTTTACTTTTTTCTTTTCTTTTCCCTTCTTTGGTTGTGTTGATCTACCCTCTTCACCCTTGGCTATTTCTACTCTGGTTTTGCTGAAAATCTCCTCAGACTGGCCTGAAGCTCTCAGTCGTCAATTTAATGGTGAATGTTTCCTGGCAGCTACTAAGCTTCGAAAGGCTTTACACTCCGAGGGCTGTCATTGCATCCTAATGTGTGGTCAACTATATTGGTAAAGTGAAGATCTTTTGCAATTCATGCCGCCAAAGAAACCTAAGGTTATCGCCAGCCATGGAAGACATGTTTAATGGGAGCATTTGGGGCCTTCATTGATCTATTCTTTTCTATGAGCCTTTTTTGGGATCTATCAGTCATGGCTGGGGGCAAGCTCATTGCAGAGCTTCTGCAAAGATAACATTTTGTCTCATTCTGTTTTAGAGACCTTTGGCTGTAGAGTGGTTGGTCTGGACTTTAACATGGGGTAGCACGTGTTATTCCCCATTCAGGCCAGCAGTTGTCCCTTTGGGACTTCTTGGCTGCTCATGATTTTTCTATTACATTAATTCCTCTTTACCTACCACAGGAAGTAAGGCTAAATAGGACTACAAGGGGGTCACATACCACAAAGCTAACATTGAATCAGATAGTACTTTTGCAATCCACATCAAACAGTGAGAAAAATACAATTCAGTGATTCTCACCTGTAGAATTGATTTCTCTTTTTCCACTCCAGGGCATCACAGAATCAGATATGAATGGGTTAACTCGCGACCGAAGGGTGGGACTGCAAGATCAAAAGGTGTGGTTCCTCCCAACCTATATATACTTCCATCTGCCCTCCGTAATCCAGTAATTCAAAAGCAGTAGGAACAGCCACTTGGAGGAGGAATGAATCCTTAAGAGACTCCATGTTTAGCTGGAAGAAAAGAAGACCTGTCAAATCCCCTCACTTTCCTATTTTTTAGCCACTAAGCTTCGAAAGGCTTTACACTCTGAGGGCTGTCATTCTTTTCTTTATTTTTTTAAATGCTAATACACAATGCTATCTACATATATGCAAGGCTCCACTATGACTAAAGCATCCCAGAGATAGACATAGTAGTCCGGCAGATAGGGCGGGTGTGACGCCCTGGAGTGAAAGAAGAGGGAAATCAGTTCTATAGATGAGAATTGTATTTTCTCTCATATTCCACTCCAGGGCGTCACCAAATCTAATATGAATGGGACATCCCAAAGCAGTGCCTCTCTTCCAGGGTGGGAATCCCAAGTGTCGACCTTATTCCTCTATCCTGAATTGCAAGCCTTGCCGAAAAAAGATCAAACTGCAGGAGAAGAGCTTACCATCACTCGTAATATATTTCGACCAAAAGCGGCGTCAGCTTAGGCTCTAATGTCTATCTTATAAAATGTGGTAAATGTATGAACAGAAGACGGCAGCAGCTTTGCATACTTGTTCCACTGAAGCCTGGTGCTGAAAAGCCCAGGACGCTGCGATAGCCCGGGTAGAATGGGTCATAACCCACAAAGGAGGTTCCCTCCCCTTAGAGATTTAAGCTCTTATTACAGCCTGTCTAACCCACTGGCTGATGGTAGACTTAGCTGGCGCTAGACCCTTCCATGGTCCCTCAAAAATGATGGACAAGGAGGCGGTCTTGCGGAAGGTCTGAGTAGCTGAGATATAATATTTAAGAGCTCTCACTATGACCAAGGAGTGGAGGACTATCTCCTTATGGCTAGTAGGAGCAGGACACAAGCGGGATAAAACTACATCTTCATTAAGATGAAAGGAGGAGACCACCTTTGGAAGAAAGTCTTGTTTAAAGCAGAAAACCACCTTGTCCCTGTGTAGGACCAAATAAGGAGGCTTAACCAATAAGGCTACTAGTTCGGAAATCCACCTGACCGAAGTAATTGCCACGAAAAAGATGACCTTAAGTATCATCAAAAATGGTGATGCTTCTGCCAGGGGTTCAAATGAAGCACCATGAAGAGCCGATAAGACTTGATTTAGGTCCCAAGCTGGCAAAAGAGGCTTTAAAGGTGGTCAAACATGGGTGACTGCTTGCATAAATGTCCTTATAAGTCTATTCTCTGCAATGGGCCTCTTAAAGATGATGGATAAGGCTGAAATTTGTCCCTTGAGGGTATTTAAATCAGACCAACACCTGTTTTTCCCTTAACAGATGTTGGGCCCGCTGTCTGTTCATCACAACAAGCTCGGAGGGGGATCCAGAATTCTGGAGCCCCACTTGCAAATAAGTGACCACCCGTAATACTCACCTTCATTACGAGCCAGCGTCGGGAAAGGAGCCCCGCGATTGACTGCCGGGCGGTCACGTGGACAGGCCGTGCCGGTGGCCGGCGCAGAGGACGTGACCGCCCGGCGGCCAATCGTAGGACCTTTTCCGATGCTGGCTCGTAATGAAGGTAAGACGTCCACGTCTGGGGTCCCCTAGCGGTTGCATAAAGCTTAAAAGATCACCTGACTGAGGGACCATTCTCTCTAATCCAGAGTTGCCTTGTTTAGATGATCAACTTGCACGTGGTTCACTCCTGGTATGTGGATTTCCGAGATACACAGGTCGTTTTTCTCAGCCCAGAGCAAGATCCGGCTCACATCCTCGAGAGCTCGTCTGCTTCTAGTGCCCCCCTGATGGTTGATATAGGCTACCGCCGTCATGTTGTCTGCTTGAATCCTGATGGGATGACCCCTCAGAATGGAGGTCCAATGTTTGAGAGACAGTAAAATCGTGCTCAGGTCCAGAATATGGATAGGAAGTCTGCTCTCTCTTTTGGCCGCATTGTCCCTGGATGACACCACCCCAACCGGTTCGGCTGGCATTCATGGTGACAATCTTCCACAGTGCCAGAAGAAAAGATCTGCCCATCTAAAGAGGATGGGGGTGCAGCCACCAACTAAAGCAATAGGGGTGATCCCAGGTCTCCGTGGTTCCATTCCAAATTGATAGAAATTCCAACTGCAGGGGTCTTGTGTGGAACTGTGCAAATGGATCTGCCTCGAAGCAAGACACCATTAAACCTAACAGACGCATTCCCTGATGAATCGGCGGACAAGGGCAGGTCAAGAGATCCTCTACCTTGGCATGGAGTGAGAGTCTCTTCTGCTCTGGGAGAAAGACCTTGGTCTTTTGAGGGAATGGCATACAATTTTGGATAGTTGACTATCCAACCAAAGTTTTCTAAAATCAATAAGAGCTCTGATCAGAAGATCGCCTAAGTAAGGGGTAATTCATAACCCTGGTTCCTTAGAAGAGTCATTAGGCCTGAAAGAACCTTCAGAAAAACCATTGGAGCCGAGGACAGGCCAAAAGGTAGAGTTACGAATTGGAAATGAAGACCATCTACTGCAAAACGTAAGAACCTCAGACGGCCTAGGAAAATAGGAATATGCAGATAGACGTCCTCTATATCCACTGTGGTCATATAATCTCCCGGCTGCAGTGCGGCTGTTGTGGATTTTAATGATTCCATGCGAAATCTCTGAAGATGGACAAAACTGTTGAGGCCTTTGAGGTTCAGAATTTGGTGCAAGGAGCAGTCTTTTTTGGGAATTACAAATAAATTGGAGTAGAAACAGTAGCGCCTAGCTGACAGAGGGACGAGACAAACCATTTGTAACAGGTGAGCCACAGCGGATATTAATGCTTCTGCCTTTCCCTGATTTACAGGAACGCTTGAAAAAAAGAACCTCCAAGGTGGCCCCCAGATTGATCTTGTAGCCAGAAGAAATTATTTCTTGGATCCACGCATCAGCTATATGGAGCCTCCAAAGGTGAGCAAAATGCCAAAGCCGTCCCCCCAACCAATAGGGTGATGGCGTCACTTCATGCCTGGGAAGGCTTTGTAGGGGGTTTAGTATTGTTTCAACAGAAGGATTAACCTTGTTCTGGGTTCTTAGGTTTATTCCAGAACTCCTCTCTGCATCTAGATTTAAGGGAACCTCTGCCGCCTTGAAATGGCAATATCATCCAAACGTTCAGATGACCTCCCACATAGGGGAGACTACTTAGAGTCTTCTCGGAAGTCGCATCAGCAGACCATTGTTTCAGCCATATTGAATGCCTCTGAGCCACCAGCAGGGCTAAACTCATAGCAGAGATGACATATTTGTAGACTTCCATACAGGATTTTGTCAACTGAGAGCATACATTACGGGAGCGTCCAGTCCGAAATTAATAATTTCATTGTTTCAACCATCTTTTGGATGCCATGGATACAGCACAGGCTGGCCATAAGGCCGATCCCACCATAGAAAAATCATGCCTGGATACCTGATCCAGTCGCTTATACACCGGATCCATCAGAGAAGCGCTGTCTGAGGTAGGAATAACCATGTTCTTAGAAAGTCCTGAAATAGGATCATCAGCCTTATGGGGAAATGACCATAATCTACTTAAAGTAGCAGTAGCGCAAATTTTTCTTGGTTAGAAAAAAATGATGTCTGTGTTGTGCAGCTGGAGACTAATAGCTCATGTTTATGTCTGCTGAGTGTCGGGCCGACACTCTGGCCTATTCCACGCTGAGGAGAGGGGTAAACAATGTAACAAAGTAATCAGCTGTTCAGTACTGGCAGCCGTCCAGCATAAGATAACAACATTGCCTGGCCAGAACTCATATCTAAAACAGAAAGAAAAGCTCTAGAAGTCATTTAGCTCATTGGTAAGTTAAATGTCAGTTTGAACCAGAGAATCATTGGTTCAAATCTCAGACTCACCATTTTTTTTTTTTTTGGGGGGGGGGGTTATTTTATTTCAGAATTGGATTTTTATGTTTACATCCTGTTTTTTTGCTCTAAACATTTTTTATTTTGACAGTTTTCCCTTCATGTTGGCTCTGCTGCAGAATCTTTCAGTTTACCATTTTCTCTCTCTTTTCTCAACACATTTTTCCATATGATCTTTCTTTCAGCTTTGTGTGTTTTGAGCAAAGCCCAACCCAGGATTTTCACTATCTGGAGTTTTGTTTTGTGCCCCTAGGGGCATCCTGACTTGGGATGCCCTGATATGTGAAATCCCCAAGTTCGCCTGTGAAAACGTACCGTTCCCTGTCCCACAGCGCATGTGCGGGCTCTCATCCAATCAGCACTGTTTGCTTGGCTGGCTCTGTTTGCACGCAGATGGGGAGCCTGAGCAGTAACCTTCCTGGCCGCCCGGCCTGTCTGAATGACTATCTGCGTGAGCGCGCCAGAAAAATGGGGGGGATCTGTGGTTATCCAGGGGTCATTTCACCTAGTGGGGCATCCCGATTTAGGATGCCCAAGGGGGAAGGCCGAGTCTTATAGACTTCAGGGTCGGCCACTCAGTGTTTTGTTCCACTTTAATACCTGCACAGTTATTAAAAGAAGAATTTCAGTCATTTTCAGTCAGTTTAGTTTATTTTGTATAGATTTTACACATTTGAGTCACCTGGTCTCATAACAAAAGCAGCACCTCACACACACACAGCCGTTACCACTGATTACAGTGTCAGCCTCTGAGGTAGAGTGTTGCTAGGAGACCAGTGGGCTAAATGAAGCAGCTCACTAAATACAACCCAGCAGATCCCCCTATTCAGCAAATGGACTGAGCCATTGTCATTATACAATTTAAAAGTAAGGCATATATTTTTTCCTTTTTCTATCGCCACATTATTTATACACATGTTAGAAGCTATTGTGTGGCTATTTAATTATTTATCTTTTTTAATGCAAATTTCGCGATACTGCTCCTTTAAGTCCATGGAAAAAGGATACTTGTTATCTAGGACACTAGAAACAGTGGGAAGCTTATCAGGTTCTCCAATTCCTTCTGGATAAGTTTGGTAAAGTGAAACCGCTTGGGAAGAAGCGGTCTTTGTTTTTTCGAATCTGTATGGATCCCCTTTCTTCCTCTTAGGGGCTATAGGAGCAGGAATCCCCAAAACCTCTAGAATGGAGCTCTCTAGAATGGACCTCTGCTCCTTGAACATAGAGGATCCCTGTTTGGAAGGAGAATACAAATGCAATTTACTCTCCTCCCTGCTGGAGCTCCCCCTCTGAAGAATCTTCCTGAGATTCTATGGTGGTATAAATATCCTCTTCCTCAGAAGCGAAAGACTCCACAGGAACTAAATTTCCATTTTTTGGACAACCTTAAAGACCTCAAGACCGGTTGATCCTCGGGAACCTTGGGTTGGAATCAGTGGCTTTCCCAAACTGGCCAGTCTGGAAATGAAAATCTGGAGTATCAGGACAAGGTGGAGCCTTTCTCGGAAGAGAAATACCTCCAAGGGGGGCAGTTGCCTCCTAAATCTGGATAGTACTACAGCAGTTGTGCATTCAGTACAGATGGGGCTGTCCTCTTCTGCAGGACTCTGCAGGCAGAGGGGACATGGGGCAACACTCTCTGATGCCTCAGTCATGGTGAGTCAGTCTTTTATCCCTGGGGGCCTAAGACCAAAGTAAATAAAGAATCCCGATAATCACAATGTGATTACTCAAGAGACCCTAGGGGTGGACCACAAGAAATTATTCTCCTAAATAAACAACAAAAATATCAAGAATAAAAAATGGGTCCTACTGGATGCACAGCTGTTTCAACAGGTGGAGGAAGTGCAGACATAGCGGAAGCAGGAGATCGAGGTCCGCAATGTAAGTAGCCCAGTAGGATAAGGTGGTGGCCGGCGGGGGAGCGGGTGGCAGTCAGAGAAGTGCGTCCGCAGCCCTGGGTTCCGGCAGCAGCTGGCGGCAGGAGCATCCAGGAGAAGGAATGCGGGTCAGCGGGTAAGGGAGAAGCCAAAATAGCTGGCAAGGTGCGGGGAGCAACGATGAGGGAGACACAGCAATCAATAGTTCTGTTCCCTGACCACGAAAACTCCCGCAACCCTGGAAGCGGAGCAAAGCCGCGCACCAGCCCTGCCCCTTGACCAGTCGTGTTGCGTCTGATCTTGGGCTTAAGGGCGCAAGCAGCGAATTTTGAACCAAGCTCACTCCAGCCTACCATAACTCATCCTACTTCGCACCTGAAATTAAGCTCATCCCCCCCAACGTCCTTCTTGTAGTAGCCATACAGTGTCCTCACTGCACAGCCCAGAAGGGTGAAAGGATATAGGCAAAGCGGAATCCATTTCCCCATGGTCCATCCCGCAGGCCACCAGACAAACCTGCGGCCGAGTGTCCCTTCAGAAGGGATCTGCCAGCCCTTGGGCTCACATCCAAAAACAAAAGTGACATCCCGCAGCACCCCAGGACCCTGGCGCTTACCCTTACTTCACCCTGATCCGATGCTATCAGCCTAACCTACTCCAGGAGGCATAAGTGGGTCCACCTAATCAACAGGAACTTAAGGGTCTGGAAGGCAGGCAGAGCTGAAATCCTCTGCTTCCTGAACAAAACTCTTGAAAATAAAAAATAAATGAAAAGTAATGAAAGAAAATCCATGCACAACATTCGCAGTCCAGTCCAACTGCAAGAATGAACCTGGATTATGGAGGCAGTCGGAAGTATATATAGGCCGGGAGAAAACACACCCTTTAATCTCGCAGTCCATCCTTCAGTCGAGTTAACCCATTTATATCTGACACCCTGGAGTGGAATATGTGAGAAATACATTTTTTAATTTGCTTTAAGGAAAAAACGAGGTGACAGACAATGGCAATACGGCAGCAAGGAACTCACCTGAAGCCTGTCCCATGAGCCATTTACTGCAGGGCTCTGTAGGAAATCCCCAGCATGAGCAAGCCTGGCACACTGGAAGCACTGAGGGACAGGGGTGGCCATGCAACCACATTTAGCCATGGCCAAGCAGTAGTGTAATGGAAAGGAGAGGGAAGCTTTGGAGACCTGCTACATTATCTACAGTACACTACAGAAAATAGAGGAGAATCACATGGGGCAGGCTTCAGATTAGCTCCTTGCTGCCTTATTGACTTTGCCTGGACTGTCCCTTTAACAGATAAAGTATATGAACAGTGGTGGTTCTATGGTTTAATTGCAAAACCCAATTGAGTACAGATTTATTTGTATGTTAATCTTAAAACTCAATCCATGTGTACATTAAAGTGGAACTGAAGTAAAAAATAAAAAAAAGATCTGCTTAATCCCCTTCACTTTTGCATTGCAGTGTTGCAGATAAGAGCAGCCTATGCTACTTGTTCGCCACATGTGCGTGCTCTTGTCCACGAAAAAAAAAAGCCCATCTACTTTTCTGGGCGTGCACGCACCTGCAAATAAGAGATAAGGTCTCAGATTTTAGGTCTACTTTAAATACACATATGTGGGCTCGAAAACATAACACTTTACCTTTGGGGCAGGGGGAGGCTTTCAGCACTCGGGCTGACTGCAAGCATTATGCTTCAGACCAGTCATGCTAGGAGCTCTATGACCTTAAAGTGGACCAACACCCAGGATTTTGACTATCCTGGGTCTTGGTCCACTTCGGTGGGGCACCCCCGATCGGGGTGCCCCGCTGTGTGAAACCCCCCCGATCACCCGAAAAACTCACCTCTCCCCGCGCCGACGGACAAGCGTTTTGACAGCCGCGGACAAGCGGCTCCTCCGCCGCCGCCTCCCGCGCGTCACTCTTGATGCGCGCGCACCTGCGCCGGCCGTTCACGGGCGGCCGGCGCGGGCACGTCTAGAGGGGCGCGAGGGAGGCGGCGACGGCCGCCCGCCGCCGAAGACAAGGTAAGGGGATTTGGGGGGGTTTCACCCCGCGGGACATCCCGATCTCGGATGTCCCGCGGGGAGGGAGGTGATCGGCCCGGGAATCTTATAGATTCCCGGGCCGATCACGGGAGGGTGATGGTCCACTTTAACAGTATGTGGAGCTGGCAGGGGATGGCACAGTCAGCCCAGGTGCTGACCTACAAGTAAGGATTTCCTGAGCCAGGAAAGCTCAAGTCTTGTGGGGGGCATCTCTAGATAATGGGTGGTTCCTCCTGTTGTCTCCTTCCTGTGAGGAACTTGTACTAATTGTATGAAGGTGCGTGCACCCTGACAATTATTGCTGAATGCCTTTAGATCATCATTAGTGGCCGGGAGGACACAGTGGCTTTGGTAAAGCACACGCTCTTGAAGATAAAAGAAAAAACAAGAAGAGGGACATTTACCTCAGATAAGGGGGTTATTGAACCTGTAAATAAGAACAGGCTGTCACACAGAGACCCTCACCCCATCAGCCGTCCATTCCCCTTTTGAAGAGTGATAATTAGAGCTTGAGTTGCTGCCTCTATTGCCTGGACAGATGCACATGACCAGGGACGAAACTCATATTGTGCCACCATGACAGCTTTGGTGGGGCCCACTGGGTGCTTCTGGACAGGAATGGAGCGCTACTGGGCAATTTTATTTAACCAGTCTTACATCATGACACAATAGAGGCAGATCTTCTACGTTACCATGTTATAACCCATGGAGATTAGACAGGCCCGGAAATCCTCACCGTCCAGCATACCGGTCTTCTTCTGCAGGAGGACCAATGATGAGAGGGGACAGACCAGAAAAAGAGTATAGTAAAGATCAGAAAATCAGGAAAGTCAGGAATAAAAACAGCAAAGACATAGAAAAGAAAATACACAGGAGAGCAGCAGGAGGTTAAAGTCACATTACAAGCGATAAATGACATAAGAAAGTAGGAGAGTTCCATGATGACAGGGTTGGAGGAAAATTAAGAGGTGATTGCAGGGTGGAGGTTGAAGGTTGACAAGATAATAACATAACATAGAGGAGAGCGGGAGAAAAACAAATGAGTCCTTAGTAAGATGTTCACTACATCTGCTCACAGCGCCTGGTAACAAAGGTTTACATTATCGGGGACACCTAAGCAGAATTTTCAAATCGAGTGCTTTTCCATACCTGGGGGTCGTTGCCAATATCGTAACCCAAGCTGATGAGGCAGGCCTTAAACTCCTCTGGGCCCAGTGTGCCGGTGTGATCCTGCTTACGGCAAGTGACCATTCGGGTGTCCAGGCATGCCATGCCAAGAGATGGTGACAGGGTGAGAGCACAGAGGTGGCAAGGCAAGATGTGGGGTTGGTTGTGAATAGAGAGTCATGCGAAAGAAGCAGGGGTGGACATGCACAGAATGGAGGGAACAAAAAGAAGAGTTAGAATTAATATTCATGGCAAGGATGCATTTAACAGTGGATGCTGTAAAGCGTATGCAAATAGACCCCCCCTCCACACATAGAACAAAGAGAAAGTTACCCCAAATACAATGGAACATTTTTAACATAAAACAAGATCTGATAGGTGTATGGTCAAATCCAGCAGACTGACTGGTTAGTACAGCAACTGAATGTAGAAAAGGGAAGAGGACCAAAGACATTATTGATCCATATATTCCTAATTCCGTGCTCATATTCCCTCCCTGGCCTCAATATTAGATGGTCGCACAATTCCATGGGGATCTGGGAGTATGAGAGCATAGTCCTAGCCAGGGAAGTCAATGCTCTGAAATCCCATCAGGCCACTTTTAAGCCAAGAACAGTCTTATTAGCCTTAAAAGCAGACTTATAGCAGCTCTACTGCAAAAAAGTTCTAATATTAAAAACAATGCTATATACACACTATAGGGGCCATTCAGCGTCGTGTGGGTTTGTAGCCAACCAGCCCAGGCACCAGGCATAGGGGCTGGTAACTGGTCCTACCGCTTCTCCCCCTCCTTCCATTTTGGCTCCTAGACAGGAATAATGATAATGGAGGGAGCCTTTCATACATAAGAGACAAAGCCCCCAAGGATTCCCCCCCAATGTGACTAAATGTCACCGGAGGGGGTATCGTCCTCCACGCCCCTCTCCACCAATGATGAGGCTCCGCCTCAGTAGTATATAAGCTCTGTCCCACAGGCTCCTGTCATTACCCCTGGCTGGATATCTTCATATGCTGGTGGGGCATCTGAGATTGACACCCTGCTCACATCATTTAAAAGATAGCCAGCATGGGACAGAGGTCTACTTTTGAACTGGTAAGGGGTCCAAACTGGTAAGGGGACCTCTATATCTATATGGCAGCAGGTCACTTACCTCACATACCGATGGGCTATCTGAACCACCCCTGCTCATTACCTGCACTCCAAATGGCCATAAGGGGGTGCAAAAGAGATTGCTGCCCCTTGGCAAGGCTATTGAGCCCTGGATTACTAGCCCATATGATTGGTGTGCTTATTCTGAAATAAAGCATGACGTAGCCTTTATTTTTGTGAGATATTTTCAGAAAAATTTACTGAATAAAGGCCATTAGGAATAAACCCAGCATTAAACTTAAGACATTGTCTTTCATCCAATGCTGTAAGTTCTGGTCATAGGGTTCGCCACCTCAGAATGACGTAACCATGACCAGATCTGATAAAAGAAGATAAAAGGCTTGTGCAATCAACGAAATAGTAGAGGCAGAGCGGTGCTGATTATTTAGTGCATGCGCAAATACGATTCCACACAGGCATGCTTCTCCTTCACAGCCCCGGTGCTAGTCAGATAACTATTCCCTCTATGTTTTATGGTTCCTGCTTCCTTTATTACTAATTCCACTATTCTTTACCCCCCCAATATTAAAGCAGAACTATGTTCAGCAAACCCTTGGGTTTTGAATAGTGGGGAAAGGTTAGACTCATTGTTGTGATTTGTTGCCGACTATGACCCTGTTGAAAGGATCTCTTCTAACTACCTGGCTCTAAAACCTACCACGATAGCAGTGCTACCAGGAGGAATAAAGGAGGCTTATGAATTTTTGTCCAAGCAACACCCTTTGAAATCAACATCCTGTTTATTCAAACAAAAGCGGCACAAGCTAAAATCTTTAGTGTCGAGCTCCGCTTTACAATGGACTCGACATTTGGCTTTACATATTTTAAGAATAATGAAGCCAGGAAATTGTGGCACACTTAATTTGACCTTGCTCTAAGCTCACAGTGACTGTAAGCAAGATAATACCGTTTTGTGAGTACTCACCTTTAAAACGGATATTATAAGTGTGACATACACTCCGCTTCAACTCTTCATGACATTTGGGTTATTCTCCAGTAGAAGGCGAACTTCTGCAGAGATGAATGCAGAAAAGGAGCTCCTCCCATTCCATAAATACCTGGGACCTCCCACCAATTCCCCAGTGTAAGATAGCAGTAAGGGGACCAGGAAGAACCAAATATAACAATACTAACAACCAAGAAACTATGGTTCACCATATAAAGGATCCAGAATACCAAAAAGGGTGAGTGAAGCAGAGTGTATGTCACACTTATAATATCCGTTTTAAAGGTGAGTACTCACAAAACGGTATTATTCCAAGTGTGACATACACTCCGCTTCAACTCTTCATGACATTTGGGACATCCAATAGCATTGTCCGTCATGGGTGGGAACCGAAAGCAGTAAAATAATGTACCAATTTAAACCACTGCAGCTTGCAGAACCTTGTGGCCAAACACAGCATCCGCTGAAGCCCGCACGTCAACCTCGTAAAACTTGGAAAAAGTATGAACGGAAGGCCAAGTAGCAGCCTTACAAACTTGTTCAACAGAAGCCTGGTGCTGAAAAGCCCAGGACGCACCAACAGCACGAGTAGAATGTGCAGTGACCTTAAAAGGGGGAGTCCTCCCCTTAACAGAATAGGACCCAACAATGGCCTGACAAATCCATTTGCTAATGGTAGACTTAGCGGGCGCCAAACCTTTCCTGGGCCCGCAGGGCACCACGAAAAAAAGGCGTCCGTCTCGCGGAAAGAAGTAGCCACCAAATAGTACAGAACACAACGAACAGCCAAAGTGTGCAAAAACCTCTCCTTGTCATTGCTAGGCTTAGGACACAAGGAAGGGAGAACAACATCCCGAATGAGATGGAAAGTAGAAACCACTTTAGGAAGGAAATCCGACTTAAAACAGAAGACCACCTTCTCCTGGTGTCTTTCAAAGTAAGGGGCCTGAATAGACAGAGCCGCCAACTCAGAGACACGCCGAACAGAGGTAATGGCCACCAAGAAAGCAACCTTTTGAGTGAACACAGAAAGAGCAATATCCTGCAACGGCTCAAAAGGAGGACCCTGGAGAGCCGAAAGAACCAAATTCAGATCCCAAACAGGGACCAGAACCTTCCTAGGCCACCAGAATTGCTGGTGCTCCTTCCAGAATCAGCTCGCGAACTACCTTGCCCACCCTGGAGAAGAGAGGAAACAGGTACAGGAACCCCAGATCCTTCCAGGCAAGGGACAAGGCATCCACTGCCAGGGCTAGAGGATCCTGAGATAGAGACACAAAGGATGGGAGTTTGTGATTGTGCCGTGAGGCAAAGAGATCCACCTCCGGAGTCCCCCACTTGTGACAAAAGGACCAGAAAAAAAAAAAACTCTGAGATTGAGAGACCACTCCCCTCGGCGAGAGAACCCCCTGCTCAGGGAATCCGCCTCCGTGTTCTCCACTCCCGGAATGTAGACTGCCGAAACGCAAGTAACATTGCTCTCCGCCCAAGTCAGGATAAGAGAAACTTCCCTGAGGGCACTCCTGCTGCAAGTCCCTCCTTGGTGATTAATGTAGGCTACCGCCGTCCGATTGTCTGATCGAACCTGAACCGGTAGGCCCTGTAGGTGCGACGTCAGCCACGCCAGGAGAAGCCGGATGGCTCTGAGCTCTAAGACAATGATGGGGGTGTGAGCCTCCTGAAGACCCCACAACCCACTGAACTGATGACTTTTCCAGAAACCTCCCCAGCCCGACAGGCTGGCATCCCTGGTAACCGTCTCCCAACAAGGGGCCAGAAAGGATCTTCCCCTCATCAGGTTGCTCGACTCCAGCCACCACCGAAGTGACTGCTGAACCCTGGGAGACATCCTGAAAAGTTGATCCAAGGACTACGGACATCTGTCCCAATGCGTCAATAGGTGAAGTTGGAGAGATCTCATGTGAAACTGAGCAAACGGGACTGCCTCGAAGGAAGCAATCATCAATCCCACCAGTTTCATCCCCAGACGGATAGAGGGGCAAGGATCGGCCAGAAGAAGGCGGATCAGATCCTGAACCCCCTGCACCTTGGGCTGAGGTAGAAACACTCTGGCTTGAATGGTATCCAGATTCATGCCCAGGAATGAAAACTCCCTTGATGGAGAGAGAGAGAGAATTTGGGGCGGTTGATCACCCATCCGAACCTCTCCAGAATCGACACCACCTAGTGGGTGTCCAGCTCCGCCTGACGGAGGGAAGAAGCTGAAATAAGTAGGCCGTCCAGATACGGCACAATGCGAATGCCCTGAGCAGGACCATTATGCCCGCCAGAACCTTGGTGAAGACCCTCGGCGCTTAGGTCAACCCGAAGGGAAGGGCTACAAAACTGAAAAAGTTGATCATACACCGCGAACCTGAGGAATCTCTGATGTGCTGGAAAAATTGAAACATGCCGATACGCATCCTTGATGTCTATGGATGTCATAAAGACCCCTTGACGAAGGGAATTGATGGCCGAGCGCAGTCCATGCGGAACATCTTGGTTCTGATGAACCCGTTGAGGATCTTCAGGACCAGAACGGGTCTTATGAAACCATCCTTTTTGGGAACCGTGAAAAGATTGGAATAGTAACCCCTGCCTCTCTCTGAGGGAGGCACCGGGCATATGACTCCCATGTCCAGAAGAATTTTTTTTTTTTTTTTTTTTTAACTGCTAACAGGAACCCCTGAGCAGCCTGAGGGTCCGAGGGCACCCAAGACCTTACAAATCTTGGAGGAGTCCAGTACTCGAACTCCAGTTTGTACCCGGACAAGACCACTTCCAGAATCCATCTGTCTGTGACCTCCTGGGCCCAGACCTGGAAGAAGAGCCGCAGCCGTCCCCCCACCCGTACGGGTGAGGGCGCCCCTTCATTGTTGAGCTGGTTTAACAGCGGAATTGGGCTTGGAACCCCAGGCAGAAGCGGGACGGGCCTGACCTCTGCCTCTGTTCCAGGAAGAACTTCTGCCCCCGGAGTAGGCAACATCTCTGACCGTTCTGGCACCACGAAAGGAAGGGTTGAAGGAGCTCGCCCCCCTGAAAGGAGCGACGCTGCTTCTAACGCCGAGGCAACTTACCTCCCTTAGTAACCGCATCCAACTTATCTCCAAACAGCCGCGTACCCAAGAAGGGAAGGGCTGTGAGCGATTCCTTGGCCGCAAATTCCACCACCCACTGGCGAAGCCAGACCGATCCGCGCATGGCTACCAAGAATGCCGAAGTTCTCCTACACATGACAATAGTGTCCTCCATAGCGGTCAATACAAATTCCATGAATAATTTGCACCTTTTAAAGTTAGTGAACTCGGCGCTGGCCGGGTCAAATTGGGCGTCAAGTAACAAGTCCCTAACCACAGACCTAGTAGCCACCATAGCAAGCGCAGATGCACACACAGGTCGCAAGGCTGAACCAACACTGGCAAAAGCATAACCTGCCATCTAATCAAGGCGCTTAACCTCGCCATCCTTAAGGGAAGTGGCGTCTGGGGTGTGGACCACAGAGGTGTTGGACAATCCCAAAAACTGGCGCATCGACCTCGGAAGGAGAAGACCAGCGCTTAACCGCTTCCACTGGAAAAGGATACTTCTTATCCCATCCCTGAGGAACACCCGGAAGCCAGCTTGGTTTCTCCCATTCCCTAAGGATTAATGCCTCAAAATGACCTTGGGTAGGAAACTCCAAGCATGGCTTGGAGGACCCTAAAAACTCCCCTTTTTTGCCAAAACCCTGGAAGTGTCAACGGCATCCCCAAGCGCCTGCCCAACATCAGTATCACAAAAATGCACCTCATCAGCATCTGATACCTCAAACAATTCCCCTCTCTAACGGGGAATAATCCGACCAATCAAGGGAATCATCATCAAAATCCAGAGCCGCCTGGGCTGGCGACAAATGACTCTTTTTAGCCTGGGCCATCTTGCCCACCGCGCTAGCAATAAATCTCTCGATGCTGGCCAAATTAGTACAAACATCAGAGTGCGACTCCCCGCTAGCGACCAAGTCACTTGGAGTACGGATAAAGCAGAGGGGGGGAGGCGATGAAGTGGGAGGTGCCGACCCAGACGCCTGGGGGCCCAACTGCCGCGTTATGGCCTTTTGTGCACATGGTATAAAGATCAGCACAATATCACCCGTAAGGGATATCCCACAACTCACCCATGGCCGGGATTGTCCCAAAGGGAGCCCAAGCCCAATATCCTGTGGAGCCTCCATATGGTGATTTTTTGTATAGTCGCAAGACCTAGGAAATTATGCTAGTAAGCAACCCCGGGATGCCCCTTTAAAGTCCCTGTGGGAGGATTTGTCAAGTGTAAATTAAGGCTAGGGACCCTAGGACCAGGAGAACCCCCTTTTTATATGCAAAAATACCATTTTGTGATTACTCACCTGTAAAATGGGTATTATAAGTATGTCACACACCCCACTTCATTTACTAATTATTATTACACTTGGGTAATCTCACCGCTAGGTGGCGCAGTTGCAGAGATCTCCAAAAAAGCAGCAAGCCCCTCCCGGTCTATACATACCTGGTACCTCCCATCAATTCCCCAGTGTTAAAACAGCAGTAAGACAAGGTACCAGGAATAAACAAATGTAACCCTCAACTGTAAATAACAAAACTTCACCATATAAGGAACCAGGATACCAAAAGAGGGCGGGTGAAGTGGGGTGTGTGACATACTTATAATACCCATTTTACAGGTGAGTAATCACAAAATGGTATTATTCTAAGTATGTCACACACCCCACTTCATTTACTAATTATTATTACACTTGGGACATCCAACAGCAGTGTCCAAAAAGGGCGGGTATCCAAACCAGGCAATAACGCAGATAAAACTCAAACCACTGCAGCCTGCAGAACCTTACGGCCAAACACAGCATCCGCTGAGGCCCGCACATCAACCTTATAAAACTTGGAAAAAGTGAGAACCGAAGACCAGGTAGCGGCCTTACAAACTTGTTCAACCGAAGCCTGGTGCAGAAAAGCCCAGGACGCACCAACCGCACAAGTAGAATGAGCGGTAACGCGAAAAGGGGGATCCTTCCCCTTGGCAGAATAGGCCCAACAACCGCCTGACGAATCCATTCGCTAATGGAAGACTTAGCCGGAGCCAAACCCTTCCTGGGCCCACAGGGCACTACGAAAAGGGCATCAGTCTTACGAAAGGAAGCAGATACCACCTTAGGGAGAAAATCTGACTTGAAACGAAAGACCACTTTGTCCTGATGCTTCTCAAAATAAGGAGCCTGAATCGACAAGGCTGCCAACTCCGAAACTCGCCGAACCGAAGTGATGGCCACCAAAAAGACAACCTTCTGAGTAAGAGTGGACAGAGCAATATCCTGCAAAGGCTCAAAGGGAGGAGCCTGTAACGCAGAGAGCACCAAATTCAAATCCCAAACTGGGAGCAAAGGCTTCCTAGGAGGCCGCAGATGCGAAACCCCCTGGAAGAAAGTCTTGACCAAAGAATGGCTAGCAAAAGACCTCTGGAAAAAAATAGACAAGGCAGACACCTGCCCCTTCAAGGTACTCATCTGAAGACCAGAATCCAGCCCTGACTGAAGAAAATCCAAAATCCGAGAAATAGAAAAGACCCGGCAGGGCAAAGATCTAGCCTCACACCAATCAATATAAGATCACCAGACCCTATAATAGATGGAAGAGGAAGACCTCTTCCTAGCACTAACGAAAGTCTGAATGACCGAATCCGAAAGACCCTCCTCCCTCAAGATGGAGGTTTCAGCAGCCAAGCCGTCAAAACCAGCGTTGGTAAACTGGGGTAACACAGTTGACCCTGGGTGAGCAGATCCGGCCGAAGAGACAGATCGAACTGATCCATTGCCAGACGAACGATGTCTGCAAACCACACCCGCCTTGGCCACCCTGGAGCCACGAAAATGGCGGGAACTCCTTCCTGAACTAACCGTCGCAGCACCCTGCCTAGCATGGGAATCGGAGGGAACAGATACAGGAACCCCAGATCCTTCCAGCTCAAGGCCATGGCATCCGCCGCCAGAGCCAGAGGGTCCCGAGACAGCGACACGAAAGTCGGAAGCTTGTGATTGTGACGAGAGGCAAACAGATCCACCTCCGGCGTCCCCCACCGAAGACACATGGACCGAAACACATGGGGATGGAGAGACCATTCCCCCCGGCGAGACGAGCACCGACTCAGGAAGTCCGCCTCCGTGTTCTCCACTCCTGGAATGTACACTGCCGAAATGCAAGGAACATACGTCTCCGCCCAAACCGGAATCAGAGACACTTCCCTGAGGGCACCCAGACTGCGAGTCCCTCCTTGGTGACTGATGTAAGCAACCGCCGTCTGATTGTCCGATCGAACCCGAACCAGCAGGCCCTGTAACAGATGCGTCAAATGAGACAGAACCAATCTGATGGCTCGCAACTCCAGAACATTGATGGGCAAGTGGGCCTCCTGAGGGTCCCACTGCCCCTGGAACTGAAGATCCTTCCAGAAACCTCCCCATCCTGACAAGCTGGCATCCATGGTGACAGTTCCCCACAGCGGAGTCAGAAACGACCTGCCCTTCAAAAGATTGTCCGGAACCAACCACCACCGAAGAGACTGCCGAACTCGAGGGGACATCCGGAAGGACCGATCCAACGACCGCGGTCGCCGGTCCCAAGACGCTGCAGCGTCCTCGTGTGAAACTGAGCGAAGGGAACTGCCTCGAACGAGGCCACCATCAACCCCACCAGTCTCACCCCTAGCCGGATGGACGTGTGAGGATTGGTAAGAAGAAGCTGAGCCAATTCCTGAATCAGAAGAACCTTGGCCTGAGGGAGAAACACACTGTGCTGGCAAGAGTCCAAGGACATCCCCAGAAAGGTCACCACCCTGGCCGGAACCAGAGAGGACTTGGGGTAATTGATCACCCAGCCGAACCTCTCTAACATAGACACCACCGTGCTGGTGTCCCCTTCCGCCTGACTGAAGGAAGGAGCCATGATGAGAAGATCGTCCAGGTAAAGAACAATGCAAATCCCCTGAGCTCTGAGCAGGGCCATCACCCCTGCCAACACCTTGGTGAACACTCTCGGAGCCGAGGTGAGACCGAATGGAAGAGCTACAAACTGAAAGAGCCGATCCTCCACCACAAAGCGAAGAAACCGCTGATGTGCCGGAAAGATCGGAATGTGAAGATACGCGTCCTTGATGTCTATGAACGTCATAAAGTCCCCCTGCCGAAGCGAGCCGATCGCCGACCGCAAGGTCTCCATGCGAAACATCCGGGGACGAATAAACCTGTTGAGAAACTTCAAATCCAGAATCGGACGGAAGGACCCGTCCTTTTTGGGTACAGTGAAGAGAATGGAGTAATACCCGCTTCCCACCTCCGAAGGAGGGACCGGGCAGATGACTGCCAAATCCAGAAGATTCCTTACCGCTGCCAGGAGCCCCTGCGCGGCCACAGGGTCTGAAGGAACCCGGGACCTGAAAAACCTTGGAGGAGGGCGGGACTCGAACTCCAGCATGTAACCGGCCGACACCACCTCCCGGATCCACCTGTCCGAGACCTCCTGGTCCCATACCCGGGAGAAGAATCGTAACCGTCCCCCCACCCGTACGGGTGAGGGCGCCCCCTCATTGCTGAGCGGGCTTGGCAGCTGACTTGGGCCTGGCACCCCAGGCATGAACGGGACGGCCACGGCCTCTACCCTTGTTCCAACCCGCGCCCCTGGAAGCCGAGAAGCCCGCACTTCTGCCGGCTTTGGCTCCCCGAAAGGACGGATTGAAGGGGGCCGCCCCCCGAAAAGAACGGCGAACCTTTTGCGCTGAGGCAACCTGCCTCCCTTGGCAACAGAATCCAGTTTTTTTTTTTTTTTTTTTTTTTTACCAAAAAGCCTCAAACCCGAAAAAGGAAGAGCTGTGAGTGATCTTTTAGAACTAAAGTCAGCCGTCCACTGTCTCAACCACACAGATCGGCGAATAGCCACCAACAGGGCAGAAGCCCTGCCACACATCAACATGGCATCATCCTGAGCGGCCAGGATAAATGACAAGAAGGAGTCACAACGCTTAAGCGCAAGAAACTCATCACCCTAGGGATCAAGAGCCACACATAAATCCCTGACCATAGACCTAACCGCCAAGGCCAAAAGAGCCGAAGCACAAACAGGCCTCAAAACCGAACCCGCACAGACAAAACCGTGGCGGGCCAGCTGATCAATCCGGCAAACCTCGCCATCCTTAAGATAAGTAGTGTCAGGAAAATGAACAGCCGCCGAATAGACAGTCCCAAAACCGGAGCATCCACCTCGGGAGGGACAGACCAACGTTTCAGCAAGTCCGCCGGAAAAGGATATTTCTTATCCCAGCTAGGCGGTACCCCGACGAGCCGTGTAGGATGCTCCCACTGCTTAAAGACAACGTCCTCGAAATGCTGTTGACTGGGGAACTCCAGACTCTGCTTGGAGCCCCCAAAGAGCAGGCCCTTAGGCCGAGGAGCAACCTCGGGAGGATCCAAATCCAAAACCTCAAACATTTGGGTCAAAATAGAAGGCGTATCAGGGGCAGGACCATCCACCTGGTCCCCCTCAGCACCCAGCACCTGCTGGCCCTCTGAATCATCCAATTCTTCCACGAGCTCACCCTCTTCGAGGGGACGGTCCGACCAATCCAGGTCCTCAATCACTTCCCCCTCCGAGGCCGGCGGAGATAGGTGTTTACGCTTGGCCGTAGCCTTCTGAGCGGACATGGTGGAAAACATTTTCTCGAGGTTGGCCAACCGGGCGCACACCTCCGATTGCGAATCCCCACCCGTGACCACGTCACACGGGGTCCGGAACAGGCGAGGAGGAGAGGGAGATGGCGCGGACGATGACGTACCAGGCACCGGAGTGCTGGACTGGCGCTCAATGCTCCGCTGCGCACATGGAATGCATACAATGACATCATCCCCCGGGAGCGGAGTCCCACAACCCCCACACAGCCTAGATTGTCCCGAAGGATCAGATCCGGAATCCCTGGCAGCCTCCATATGGTGAAATTATGGTATTCGCAAACCTAGGGATTTACGCAGTAAGCAACCCGGGATGCCCCCTTCAATAAGGTCTAGCTAAGAACTTAAACTACCCTGACCACGGGGAAACCTAATAACTATATATATATATATCTAAATATATATATATCTCTATAACCCAAATTTTATTCCCCCCAACAGGCCAGGTATGTAAGACCGGGAGAGCCCAACAGGAAGGGATCCCGGGATCTGGAAGACACAAAGAAAGACAACAAACATTCCAGGCACATGTTAACATATGTAGAAAACAACAGGCGAAAATATGTGAGCAAACATATGTACAGCCATGAATATATATAAATATATAAGCAAGCACAATCAAAAGACACCCCGGGCTCCAGAGCCTGCCATCACTCCAAAAACTGGAGTGAGAGAGGAAGAGACCAAGGGGATCATCACAGCGTGGGGCTAACAACACTCCCGCCCCACGCAACCAAACCCCACACACACAACTCCCAAATGAAGTCAAAGAAGTGGGGAGACCTACCTCAAGTGTAAATGACTGACAATGGCGGCCGCACAGCGCAACACAAGGGAGAGGAGGAGGAAGAAGGCCGTGTGCAACAAGAACCGCGGGAGCCGCAGGGGCCCCGCCCCCTCCCTGACATGCTGCCAATCGCGCGAAACCGCGCGTCACCAAGTGACCCGCCCCCCCAACCGCGCCACGCGTCAGGCCCTGCGAGGGCCGCGCAGCGAACGGCCGGCGGGAAATGACAACGTGCGCACAAGCCCACACACACACACACAGAGAGAGAGAGAGAGAGACGCGCTCACTCTCTCTCTCTCTCTCACTCACAACCCCGCAGACACGAGCAGTACAGCAAGCGCCCGCGGGGCGCGGACCCAAAACGCCACCATATCGCGGTCCCGCGGCGCAAAGCGCCGCGCGACCCCGCCTCCAAATCCCCAGAGGGGGAAAAAACCGGTGCCAAAGAGTGTCCCCCCCACGTGAAACAGACCCCACAGGGCCCCGGGCCCCAAACGCACTCCCGGAAACGCCGCCAGGCATGCCAGATTACTGAAGGGGAGAGAGGGGGGGGAGCAGAGCACAAGGACCACAAGCATGCCAAGGAACACCAGGAATAAAGGCACTAACATTCCCTGACTACCACTAAAGACCAGGGGCATCCCACATCCGGATCACCACTCCGGGAATCCCGCTATGCCCCGCAATGAAGGGTCGAGCGGAGGAGCTAATCTCCTGGGCACCTAGGGTGCCAGCTACCTTTGCCCGACCTACAGCCAAGGCTGGGAGGCTGCCTGTTAACAGGGGAACACACAAAACAGGATCGGGCAGCAATAGACCATGGGGGGGAGGCCGGGGTGATACCCCGGCTACCTGCAAGCAGGAGACTTCTTTCTTCTGTCTTGTCGCCATCTTGCAGAGACCAACACTGGGGAATTGATGGGAGGTACCAGGTATGTATAGACTGGGAGGGGCTTGCTGCTTTTTTGGAGATCTCTGCAACTGCGCCACCTAGCGGTGAGATTACCCAAGTGTAATAATAATTAGTAAATGAAGTGGGGTGTGTGACATACTTAGAATAAACAGGGAGTCCTCCTGAAAGCCATAAGTGAAAAGGCCCCATCAGCACCCACACACATACAAAAGTACATCACATGTAATAGGTATAAATGCCCACAGTACCATAAAACAAGAATATACAAGTACATTTATATATATATATATATATCAATGTATGCATTAATCAAAACCAAGGAAGGCAGCGCTTCCAAAGAAGCGGCAATAGAGGCAATAAAAATGCAAGGAAGAGAGAGGGAGCCCCCGGTGGGGCACTCACGCGCGAAAGATGGCGTCCAGACGGCAACAGCAGCAGCTCAGCGAGAGGAAAGGAGAAGAAGGGGGCCGCATGAGGCCCCGCCCCTCTCCCTCCGACGTTAGTCAATGCGGGCCTGTAGAAGGCTGGGCCTGCAAAAGGCGGCAATAGAGGGGGCGGACCGCGGCAGCGTGTGAGCGCCCGGCCCCGCCCCCTCACCGGATACCTGAGGGGAAGAAGCTCCCCAGAAGCCCGCAGCGCTGAGTAAAAAAAAAACAGATAGAGGCCTCCATATGGTGCACAGTAAATCACACACACACAAACCCAGACAACAGGGAATAAAAAACACACATACAATAAGGTATTCAAGGGACAGGGCATCCCAAACCAGGAATCACAAACCCGGAAAACCGCCTACCCCATAATGAGGTCTCACGGGGGGAGCATGGCTCCCTATCACACCTAAAAGAGGTGTAGCCTACCTTCACCAGGACCTGCAGCCAAGGCTGGGAGGCTCGTATAGTACTTAGGAAACAAAGGTCCAGGAGAAATAGGTATAAAATGGGGCCGGGCGCGAGCCCGGCTTACCTGCAAGGAATAAAAGTCTTTATCTTCTGTCTTGCTCGCCTTCCTGCAGAGAAGGAACTGGGGATTTGGTGGGAGTTCCCAGGTATTTATGGACTGGGAGGAGCTCCTTTTTTGCATTCATCTCTGCAGAAGTTCGCCCTCTACTGGAGAATAACCCAAATGTCATGAAGAGTTGAAGCGGAGTGTATGTCACACTTGGAATATGTAAAATTTACCGGTCTTGTAGTTAATTAGTTATTTGAGGTGTTGCCAGTTTCCCACTGACATTCTTTTTTTACACTGTTTTTACACTAGGTAAGACAAAACCCAGACTTTAAAGCTATTTGGGCTTGCCTGAATTGTTTATTTTTCCATTTGTAGTTAATTAAGGACTATCATAAAATAAATCAAAAAATTTATTTGTGAAAATCAACTATCAAATGGAAGCCAAAAGATTTAATTTTCCGCCAATTTTCCTTTCAAAGCCAAAATTGTTTTTATCCAATTATCCAATTCATTACCAGGACACTGAGGGGAGTTGACTTTTTTTTTTAATAAACAATATTTCTAACCCTTTACCTAGAAATTAATTTGTTCTAGATGCAACAGGTATAGTTTTGCTTTAATACATCACTAGTGTCCTCTACCTGCCCAGACCCAGGCAGTTTCAAACAGTGATGGAGGTTTTCACTCCTCCACTTGTGGTATTGACACATTATTACTTATCGGTTCCAGTGATGTCAGGTGGGTGATTCTGGGTTCCAATATGAAAACCAATTCCCTCCTTGCCAGTAAATAAAGTATGTACTAAAATAAAGGGTGGAAGGTACAAACACATACGTGCCAAGTAATTAGGCAGAAAGCATATGGCTAGCCCTAACCCTACTACTGGTCACAGCAGCAGATATCAGATGTGACCACTGTATTTCCAGTACATTACTAGTGAAATGATGGGGTGCTAAAAATACAATTCTGTGATTACTCACCTGTAGAATTGGTACTATACGTATACAGCATGTCCTGTTCCAGAATATTCCTTACACACGGGTAATACATCCACAAGATGGCGCTGGACTGCAGGAAAACAGCTTGTGGCTCCTCCCGGCCCTATATAAGTCAGGGACCTCCCACAAAATCCCAAGTATTTACAAGCAGTTAACAAGAAGCCGGGAGAACAATAATAACAAGAATTAAAAAATGAACATATGAACAATCATCATACAGAGGTAACTAAGAATAATGATAACAAGAGTGGGATGGAACAGGACGTGCTGTATACGTATAATACCAATTCTACAGGTGAGTAATCACAGAATTGTATTATTCTAAGTATACAGCACGTCCTGTTCCAGAATATTCCTTACACATGGGACATCCAATAGCAGTGTCCGTAAGGTAGGGTGGGATCCCCAAAAGTAACAGCAGACAGTTTAAACCACTGCCACCTGCAAAACTTTGCGATCAAAAGCAGCATCAGCTGAGGCCTTAACATCAACCTTGTAAAACTTAGAAAAAGTATGAACAGAAGACCAAGTGGCGGCCTTGCAAACTTGTTCAACAGAAGCTTGGTGCTGAAAAGCCCAAGGGGCACCAATAGCACGAGTAGAATGAGCAGTAAGGTGGAAGGGAGGCTCCTTCCCCTTAGCAGAGTAGGCCTGTACCACAGCCTGACAGATCCACTTGCTGATAGTGGACTTAGCTGGAGCCAGACCTTTCTTAGGTCCAGACGGGAGCACAAAAAGAGCATCAGTCTTCCTGAAGGATTCAGTAGCCACCAAATAGAATTCTGACCACATCAAGAGAATGTAAAACCCGCTCCTTAGGATTACTAGGATTAGGGCAAAGAGAAGGCAACACAATGTCCTGATTGAGATGAAAAGCAGACACAACCTTAGGCAGAAAAGCTTAAAACGAAACACCACCTTGTCCTGGTGTCTCTCAAAGCAAGGGGGTTTGATGGAAAGCGCTGCCAACTCAGAAACACGTCTAACAGAAGTGATGGCCACCAAAAAGGCTACCTTAAGAGTCAATATGGACAAAGGGGCCTCGCACAAAGGCTCAAAGGGGGACCCTTGTAATGCAGATAAGACCCAGTTCAAATCCCAGACTGGTAACATAGGCTTACGTGACGCACGTGAGTAACCCCCTGGAAGAAGGTCTTGACCAGACGATGGTGAGCAAAGGATCCTTGGAAGAATATGGCCAAAGCAGAAACATGACCTTTGAGGGTACTAAGCTGAAGACCCAAATCCAAACCATGTTGTAAAAATTCCAGAATCCTGGGGATAGAAAACACCCGACATGGAAGCGACTTAGACTCACACCAGTCAATGTAAGCATGCCATACCCTATAGTAGATGGATGACGAGGACTGCTTCCTAGCCCGAATCATAGTATGAACTACAGAGGCAGGCAGCCCCTTCTCTATCAGGATGGAGGTTTCAGCAGCCAGGCCGTCAAAGCCAGCGTTTGTAAATTGGGATGGCATAGCTGCCCCTGAGTGAGCAGGTCTGGATCCTTTGGCAGAGCATACTGATCTACTGCCAACTGCACAACGTCTGCGAACCACACCCTTCTTGTCCAACGGGGGGCTACCAGAATGGCTGCCACCTCTTCCTGAGCTATCTTGCGCAACACCCTGCCCAGTAGAGGGAAAGGAGGAAACACAGAGAAGCTGAAAGCTCTTCCAAGACATTGCTAGAGCATCCGTGGCCAAGGCCAGAGGATCCTGGGACAGAGAGACAAAGACTGGAAGCTTGTGATTGTGACGGTACGCAAACAGATCCACATCTGGCTGACCCCAACGGTGGCACAGGGAGTAAAACACCCTGCTGCTTAGGGACCATTCTACCAGATGAGAAGTCCCCCTGCTGAGGGAGTCTGCCTCCAGATTCTCCACCCCCGTGATGTACACGGCTGAGATGCAGGGAACATTCTCCTCCGCCCAAGACAGTATCAGGGACACTTCCTTGAGAGCCCTCTTGCTCCGGGTCCCTCCCTGATGACTGATGTAGGCAATCGCCGTCTGGTTGTCCGAGCGGACCTGAACCGCCCGACCTCGAAGGTGTGGAGTCAGTTGGGCGAGAAGCAACCTTATCACCCTCAATTTCAGAATGTTGATAGGGGTGTAGGCCTCCTGAGGGCCCCACTGGCCCTGGAATTTCAGGGATTTCCAGAAGCCCCCCAACCTGTCAGGCTGGCATCTGTGGTCTCCCAGCACGGGGCCAGAAAGGATCTGCCCACCAACAGGTTTCTTGTCCAGCCACCACGAGAGAGACCGTCTGGCCAGGGGGGACAGAACCAGCACCTGATCCAGGGACCGAGGGTCCCGATCCCAAACTGACAAGAGTTTGGGATCTGAAGGGGTCTCACGTGAAACTGAGCGTATGGAACTGCCTCGAAGCAGGACACCATCTGTCCCACCAACTGCATCCCCTGCTTGATGGAGGGATGAGGGGAAGACAGAAGATGCCTGGCTAGGGCCTGAAGATTCTCCACCTTCTGCTTAGGGAAAAGGATCTTGACCTGACATGTATCCAGAGTCATGCCCAGAAAGGACCTCACCATTGACGGTGACAGGAAAGACTTGGGGTCCCGAAGGACTCCAGAGTGGACACCACCAGCTGAATATCCAGCTCGGCCTGCTGGAAGGACCGAGAAGTGATGAGAATGTCGTCTAAGTAAGGCAGGATGCGGATGCCTTGAGATCTTAGCAGAGCCAGTACGCCCGCCAGCACCTTGGTGAATACCCTGGGAGCCGAGGTGAGACCGAAAGGTAAGGCCACAAATTGATAGTGCTGATCCTCCAGAGCGAACCTGAGGAATCTCTGATGACCTGGAAAGATTGGTACATAAAGGTAAGTGTCTGATGTCTACAGAGGTCATGAAGTCTCCCGGGCGCAGGGAATTGACAGCTGAGCGCAGAGTCTCCATGCGACAGTGTCTGGATCTGACAAATTTGTTGAGGCACTTTAAATCCAGGATAGGTCTGAAGGACCCGTCTTTTTTGGGAACAATGAAAAGATTGGAACAGTATCCTCTGCCCCTTTCCCTCAAAGGCACCTGGCAGATTACCCCCAACTCCAGAAGGTTTTGGGCAGCAAGGCACAGACCATGAGCTGACAGGGGGTTTTGGGTTTTGAGCCATCCGGGATTTGATGAATCTTGGGGGGGGGGGGGGGGATTGGGCAGGCTGCAAACTATCTTGTAACCGGAGGACACTAACTCCTGAATCCACCGGTCTGAGACGTGAAGCCTCCAGACGTGGGCAAAGAGCCGGAGCCGTCCCCCCACCCGGATGGGTGAGGGCGCCCCTTCATGCCTGAGGGGGCTTGGGAGAGGATTTTGGCTTGGGACCCCAGGAGAGGCCAGGACGGTGACATCCTCTGCCCCTTCCCCAGTGATCTCCTCGGAGCCCAGTAAAAGGAGACTCCTCGGCCAGTTCTGGAACCACGGAAGGATGGGAGAAAGGCACCCATCCCCCGAAAGGACCGGGACGGCCTCCTACATTGAGGTAACCTGCCACCCCTGGCAAACAAGTCCAAACGCTCCCCAAAGAGAGGCAGGCCCTTGCAAGGGAAGCCAGTGAGGGCTTTCTTAGCAGCTTTATCAGCTACCCATTGACGTAGCCAGACAGAGCGGCGTATAGCCACCAACAAGGCAGACGTTCTACCACACATTCTAATGGCATCATCCATAGCAGACAGAATATATGCAATAAATTCCTCACAAAGCAGTAGAGATCTATACTCTTCTCTACCCGCTTCCTCAGATGCCCTGTCCAAGAGACTCTTAAGCACCCCTTTAATGGCAATAGCCGTGATAGCAGAGGCACAAAATCGGAAGCAGAGCCGCCCCCACACAGGCAAAGGTGTGACAGGCCAGTTCAAGCGCCGGTCCTCCCTATCCAGCAAGGTAGTAGTATCAGGAGAATGCATGACAGACGTATTGGACAACCCGAGAACGGGCGCATCCACCTCGGGAGGACATGACCAACGCTTGACAAAATCAGCAGGAAAGGGATACCTCTTGTCCCAGCTCTTAGGCACTCCTGGCAGCTTGCTAGGCCGTTCCCATTCCTTGAGCACTAGATTATTAAAGTGAGATTGCTCAGGGAACTCCCAGCGTGGCTTAACCGTATGAAAAAGCTCGCCCTGCTGCTGCGGGGCCACTGCCGGGGGAAAAATACAAAGCACTTCAAAAATATGACTCAGCAGCCTGTCAGTGTCATCAGGGGACCACGGGTCTTCCCCAAAGGCAGTCCCAGTACTACTGTAAATCTTAGGTTGTTCCTCAGAGGATTCTGAATCAGAAAATAATTCCCCCCCCTCAAGGGGGTAAGGACCTGAGAGTGAGTAGGGGCCCTCGTCTTCTGCAGGGAAGAGTTGATAAATGCCAATTCTTAGCAGAAGCCTTACGCGGGGCAGACCCAGCAAGATGTTTTTCAATGCTGGCCACCTGTGTAGCTAAATCAGGTTGAGACTCCTCGCTATTATGCCCCTCGGAGGGGGTCCGATGTAAGCGTGGGGGGTAGGCGAAGCCCGAGGGGGCGCCGCACCAGTAACAGGCAACCCATGCTGCAGTGCAAGCACCTGCTGGGCGCAGGGTACACACACCCTGACATCATCACTTATAGGGGATACTTCACACACAACACATAGCCGGGCTTGTCCCCGAAGGAACCTCAAGCACATTATCCCCAGAAGCCTCCATATGGTGATTATAGTGGCACAATAGGCCAATATAGGGTTAACGCTAATGATAGTAACCCGGGATGCCCCAATGGCCCGCTATGGAGGTGGGAGATATAGTAATAGCCCAAAACTAAAAGGGGGAGGACCGGGAGAAACCACAGTGAGCTCTACCCACCTGAAAGACATAAGAAGACATCCCCGTAAGAATACAGTAAATATATTATATATTCACCCCACTCAAGGACCGTGGTAGGAAATGCACAAGGGAGGCAAAATGGCGTCCGCATATACCTCGAGGGGCGAGCCACCAGAGAAGTGATGCGGAAAACATCATCCGCAGAGCCCGCCTCCCCCCGAAGAGCGTGAATCGCGCCCACATGATCCCGCCGTCCAATGGCGGCGCGGCAGAGCCTGAGGTAATGTCGCCGCCATCCACGGAGCGATGTACAAACACGCGGCGGCGGCTGCCAGTAAAAAACACATTAAGCAAGACATGAAGGATACAACAATATCTATCCTGGCACACGCAAGTGAACATTCAGGCCGCTTGACATACCGCACATGCCCCCCCCCTGAGATCTCCAGAAAGAGCGAAGGAAGGGGGCTACTAGTGAAACAATATGAGAGGAGGGGGGCAGATATCTAAGGGGAGTAGGGATTAAAGGGGGGACCCGGGAGTGGGAGGGGGCATCCCACAAGGCTCACCACAGGCCTATACCGCCTACACTTTCAAAGCAGGGACTGCTGTTGGAGCAGCGCTGCCAAAGCACCTAACCCGGGTGCTGTCCTACCTTCACCCGAACCAGTCCGCCGAGGCTGGGAGGCAGTGGGTCCAGAACGGGTGGTAATAGCCCTGCAGGGCCGCAGGCTGGTAAGCCCCGCTCGCCTGCGTATATAGAGAGCCATCTTCTATCTTCGCAGTCCAGACTGCAGATTAAAACTGGGGAATTTGTGGGAGGTCCCTGACTTATATAGGGCCGGGAGGAGCCACAAGCTGTTTTTCTGCAGTCCAGCGCCATCTTGTGGATGTATTACCCATGTGTAAGGAATATTCTGGAACAGGACGTGCTGTATACTTAGAATATAGAGGAGAATTCAGCATCTTTACCTGGCCCTGACATAACCCTGGGTGTCCTTCACCATCCCTCCCTGTGTCAAACCCCCAGATCACCCATAATACCTCACCTCTTCCCGGTCCAGCAGCACATGCGCTCTTATAAGTTATAATGGGCAATCAGGGGGTTTCACACAGAGGGGCATGCCGAAACCGGAAGCCCTCAGGGCACGGAACCAGACCCGGGAGTCAAAATCCAGGGTTTTGTTCTACTTGAACACTGGAAATGTAATTCAGCTGCTAGTATTGAAGGTCATGCTTTTTGTATTTCCTTTGCAAATCACCAAACTGACATCACCAACACTGAAATCTAACAGTTTACATACATAACACAATTACACATTTGTTCTAAATGCAGCTATATTTTCTTCACAAAGATCAACATGTATAAATGGGTGTGACTGGGGGGCATAGTATAGAGCAATGGCACTAATATAACCGGGTCATGTGAGGTGCTGACTATGTCAATATGACATTACAGAGGTATCTGCGGATTCATGTAATATCTGCAAAGCATTACAGTACAATTAAGGGAGCTCTATCACATGCTACATGAGAAGAGGAGACACTACAGGCCTGATTCAGAGCCCCTTACGCTTTCATGGAGGTCTTGCTACCAAACGAAAAATTACAGAAAAATGAAAACATTTCACACAAAAAAATCACACAGAAAAGAGGCTCTGCTGAATCAGATGAGGAGGAAAAATGAAGGAGAACGGAAATTTTCATGCAACAAAATGGTGAGAAAGGGGGCTCTGAATCAACCCTCATGTGCGGAAATAATTCCAGTCAACTTTGTTTTTTCCATTTACTGAAAGGAAAAATAGTTAGCATATTTTTTGATGTTACCATCCTGCTTTTACTGAACTCTACACCCACTGTTTCCCCCCACAGGTTAGTTCGGGGGACAGGTAATTGGAGTTCAGCAGTTATCTCCTGTAAATATAGACTGGTCGATGTAAATAATTTTCACACCTTGGTATGAATAAATTTCATACCTTGTTTTTTCCTTCCAGTAAAGAGAAACCTTTGGAGGGCTTTTTTAATGCAGACAGTATAAGCAACCCCTCCACTTTTCATGTATAATGGTTATGTTTTTCTTTATTACATTAAACCATATATTGATCCTTAGGAATAGCCATATCTAGGTACAATTCATGTTTTAAATGGTGACTGGGAGGAGCCTCTAGCGCTCTCTGGCTTCTCATTTTAAAATGATGTCTGGTGACAGCTCATTAAATAAAATGGCTGCACTATCTTTTCCTGTGACATAATCTATATGGTACAAATAACTTGATAGCTGCACCCTATCTGCTGACACATGCTCGCTTACCCTGTCAAAGTGGTTGAAGGAGCTCCTGAATTCGTTCATCTGCTCTTGGCTGATGCCTTTGGCGTCTCGTGTGAGGATTTGGTTTTCAATTTCATTGATGCTCCTGGCAGTGGTGGTCAGGAGCTGCTCCCATCCCACACGGATGTGCTGAAAACAAGACAAGATGTAAAAAACGCTCTCTAATATGTTCTGTTGTATAGAGCGGTGTTAGTATGAGGACAAGCCGTGGCCAGGAGCTGTACTCACCTCCATGGTATAGTTGGTGTGTTTATTGTCGAATATAAGCGCTTCCTGAATCTGTTGGTGATCTCCTTCTAGCTGGTCGATCTTTGGTTTGTAGTTGACAATGCTCTTCTCATACTGCCGCAGATGGTTGAGTTGGTCTTCTAGAGTGCCATGCATTTCTATGGAGATGCGGCCAATCTCCTGTACAGAACAGAACAAATCAACTAGTATCTTAAGTGTGTGTAGACTGAACACAATGAGTTTCCATAGAGGCCCTGTAGATGCTACACAGCAGAGCTCCAGCCGGTTTAAGGTGAACCTGTAGCATAGTCATGGGCTTAATCAAATTCGAATGAAGCACATTGGGATATTATCTTTTGTGAAAACCTCTTCCATGATTCTCAAACCCCAGATACATGCATCACAGGAGTCATCGAAAAGCTCTGACTATTTGTTAAATTTTGCTAAGTCTGGATTTGAGTGCCAGGGTACTCCTTTATGTTTACATGCCAATTGTTTCATTCATAAGACCCAGACAGACAGATTTCTTTTAGTAGAGAGATAGCAGATCAGATAAATACATCGATGGAAGTAGGTAACACTCCTGACTGGACTACAGGTTCACTTTCACTAGAAATGAATCATAATATAACTATGCATTAATATTCATAACAAATACAACTGGCAAGTAACTTTACAGAGATGATGTGCTAACCCTGTACCGTGTCTGTCAATGAAAGCTACTTTCATCCATTGTTCTCGGATATAATTGGTTAGAAAATGTTTAGATTGAATAATGGGCTTTCTCCTAAACTGTTGAAAAACTCTATGAATTGCAGCAGCCAACCAACCACAAGACAGACAATCTGGACATCAGTCCTACCTGCATCTTGGTCTGTATCCATGGTCCAATGACATTGGCTTGTGCTGCAAATTGCTTGCGCAGCCTCTCATTCTGCTGCTGCCGCGCGTGTTCCTCCATCAGCGCGTGGTCTCTGCGGGGCACCAGCTGTCTGACCTGCACAGGACAAAGCCACCACAGGTTAGCAAAACATTGTGATATTTCACAGTGTGACCTAGCGTAATACTGCGGGCCATGGTGCTAAACATGCAAGGCAGTGACAGTACTATGTGGCCCCAGTAGTGCACCAACCTGCTTCCCGTTTGCCCACCATAATGAAAGCACTAATGAAAACAAAAACACAGTATTTTTCGCTCCATGGAGACAAAGTGGGGAAAAAATCTATAGGGTGGACCTCTGTACACAGCCGGTTATGAGGCTCGGGGTCATGGGGGAGGGGGTTCCGGACACTACTTGTTATGGGGTAATTGGAAGGGATATGCACATTGCCTGACATGGGGTGATTGGAGGGATTCCACCATACTGCCTGCCTGTTATGAGGTGATTGGGGAGGATTCTGCACACTGCATGTTATGGAGTAGTTGGAGGGTTCTGAACACTGCCTGTTATGGGGTGATTGGGGCGATATTCTGCACACTGCTTTAAACTGGGTTCTGGGGGTCACATTGCCTGTCATGGGGGGATTCTGGGCGCTGCCTGATAAGGGTTGTGTGGTGGGATTCTGCATGCTGCTTGTTATGCAGTGATGGGGGGAATCTGTTATACTGCATGTTTTGGGGCAGTTGGGGGGTTCTGCTTGCTGCCTGCTACGGGGCGATTTTTTGGGGGGGATTCAAGGTTCTGCTTGTTATGCGATGATGGGGGAGGGGGGAATCTGCAATACTGTCTGTTAAGAGATAGTTGGGGGGGGGGGTTCTGCTCACTGCCTGTTATGGGGTGATTTTGGGGGGTTCTAAACGCTGCCTGTTATGGGGTGGTTAGGGAATATTCTGCACACTGTTCGGGGGGGTCTGCACATTGCCTGTTATGGGATGATGGGGGGGTGAATTCTGAATGCTGCCTGTTATGCGTTGATGAGGGGGATCCTCCCCACTCCCACTGTTATTATGGTATACGTCCTTTAAACCCTAAGTGCAAAAACAAATTGATGGGTCTTTTGCCCTCTTCAGTTAGACTGAAGGAGTCTGTGAGCCTGCAGAACCCAGTAGTTCTAGGAGCTGGCGCTAAATTACAACGCTTAAAAGGTTTAGTTCGACAATGTTGTCCTGCTCTGGACTGTATTATTTTGTTTTCTTTGCCTGGGAAGTTCCTTAAAAGCAATCAGATAAAGATATAGAACAGACTTACATGGTCCCACTTGCTATTAATCTCTTGCGGGGAGATGGTGGTGTAGGGGTTGCTTCCGGTCATGTTGACATGGTAGGTCTGGGCAATCTTTGTGACCTCATTGTGGATTCCCAGAATCGCTTGTCTCTCCTTGTCAGCTTCTGGCAGTGTCGCTTTAAACTGTTCATGCGCTGTGCTCAGCCCCTAGAAGAAAATGGCGGCATTCCTGTTGCAAGCTGGAACTCATGGGTCAGTTTAAGGCAGTGTGTTATTAACTACTGCCCACCCACCCAACCAACAGTGATTCACTGCTGTTGCTCTGCATTTCAGATAATTCTGGAAAGGCCTTCAGCAGGAAAATATGCCCTACCCACAAAGACCGCAGGGGCACTACAGCGCTCACTGTTGGATTTTTATAACATATCAGAACAATAACTGAATATGGAAGGGTTGACAGAGGCAGAAACTGTAGACACCACAGGGCAGAGGCCCCATCTTGGTGTCCCTCACATTGGGCTCTTCCAGTAAAGGTCTCATGTATATGGATATGAGAGAAAGTAATACCTGGATCTCCTCGATAGTATGAACAATGAAGGTGTCCTGCAGGTCTTCCATTGCCCCTTCCATCCAGTTGTTGAACGGCGCGGCTCTCTTGGCATATTCTAGGTAAAGCTGGTCGATGGTTTCCAGCAACTTTTCTGTTCGCTAAATATTCAAAATTGAAAACTGATTTTTTAAAAAATGGACAGGTTTCATTATATACTTTCATACTATGTGTGTGTCAGAGATTGCACAGTAGTCACTAGCTCTCATATTGCATGCCGGCCATTACATTTTGTTCCGAATTACATGGATTTAATGAAGTCTAAACCTCAGGATGTGCGAGTAGATAGTGGAGAGAAGGTTTTGCATGGGGTTGGGTTCACTCTTCTATTGAGTGCAGTGTGTTGTGAGGACTTATGTCCCTGCATATCTTAGAATGTTTCCAATTCTTATAGTAATCACCCAGGGCAACTGGACTTGCATTATTGTTCTTGGAAGATGTTTAGGTAGTTTCCCGACTGGCTTTTTTACATTCATAATTACTTGCACAATGAATCTGCAGCATTAAAAAGAGTAGAGTGCCTTGATTCCAGGAATACAAAGACTGGAATAGGATAGGAAAGAATAGGAAAGAATCCCAGATTTATATATTGTAATTTATAAAGAGATTTATAAATATTGTATCAGGTGAGCAAATTAGACCATTAAATAGCCCGAAACATAAGGGATCAATCTGTAAAAACTGAAGAAACTGATTAACAGTGGGGCCGTTAGCTACTGATAGGACTTTATTTATTTATTGTAAAGGCAATAAAATATATTTCATAGTCTATATTACTGCAGAATGATTGATTCTTGTGCCACAGACATGAAGTGTGGGCATTCTTCCTCTTTAAGCTGCAGCTTCAGCCTGCTCCCTGGACTGCTTCCAGTCATGAGGGATCAGGCTCCGTTGTGGATCCACTTCTAATACACCCATCAGTGGTGGATCCGCAGGAGCTATTTGGCATTGTGTGGTAGGCAAACACTGGGGGGTTTCAACCTTTGGGTCTGCATGGGATCGGTTATAAGACAGATATAAGTTTAGTATTTGTATTATATAATGCCTTGCCAAACCCTTTAAGTCATAAGGATAAAAGGAATCAGTGTGGCAACATGTCTATTGTTTCAGTCCCTGGACAGCAATACCTTTATACAGATTTAGCAGAGGTTAACTTGACACTTGTGCCACAAAGCTAATAAAAAATGCTCCATGCCATAGTTTATTGAAAATTGTTTGCTATTGCAAGCTTTTTATAACCGTAGTGTTAAACAACTTGCTTATATGATCAAAGTTGCCGACCCTGAAGGCTAAGCTCATATTTGTTAGGGGGAGGTGAGTGCTCCTGCACCTGGGTCCCTAGGAAAGCTAGAAGAAAGGATAAAGACAGGAGGACCTCGGTACAGAACATGCTGCAGCCTTCAGCTGGGTACACAATCTCCCTCGCCGCACCCGCACATTCTCCACGCTGATAAATAGCACTGCCAAGAGCTGGGAGAGGGGAATCTGTCAGTGTAATATAAATCCTATCGCTACACAAAGGCAGGACCATTCCCAACACCGGGAGGCTCAAATCAAACCTGTCCACACTGTGAACAATGGTGGCCGCGGACAAAGTCTACTGACTTATTTACCAGCCTCACATAATGCTGACAGCACCACAAAACCAAACACCCCACTGATAGAGCACACAAAAGGCAGAACAAACACAGCAACACAATGCAATCTCATAGGCAGGTGAGGCGGCAAGCTTTTACCCCGGCACAGCTGTCAGCAGATAAGGGGCTGTACAGGCATATATGCGGGTCACATTGTATCAGTTTGGGGTCAGCGTTAGTGGAGAAGGGGTTAAAACCATGGTTCATTCTCTCATTGTAGAGATTTTGTATTGTCGACAGTGACCAAAGATCACAACAACAAGGCTGGGTACATATTAAATCATGACATATTCAAAAACACACACACAGCTTCATCGACCCCACCGAGTGGCCATGAGTGCGATCACTTCTAGTCCAACACCACATTGCACCTCACCTTTGGTCAGTGTCAGAGGCAAGCTAAAAATGCCCAGGGGCGGCCATCAAAGCAGCTTTACAGTTAAAAATCCCTGAAGTTCCACTTACAGCTCCATCCCAACAACCAGGTTTGGGATGCCCCAACAGTTAAATAGAGGGCTGCAACTGCATAACTATACATACATTTCACTTATATGCAGCAATATTTCATACCTCTAAAGCTTCTCTGCGTTTTTGGGTGAGCGCGCCGAGGTTGTCCCACTGGTCACAGATCCTTTGGCACCTGGCGTTCACGCTCGGGGAGTCGTAGTAATCCAGCTCGCTGCGTGCAAACACAAACAGGCAGGTCAGGGAATAGGAAAACTCAATAAGTGTTCGCATATGACCTCAAGCAAAGCAATGGCTGGGATTGCCAATTGACTTTTCCACTGACATGCTTTCCCCGCTACAGAGTTGTCAGACCTGTGCAGTGCTAATCCCCTTACCAGAGAGTTTGGTGGTTTGGTTAGTATTCCAGGGAAGCATTACTGATCGCTCTTCAGAAAATAAATGCCATGGACTTGGGCAAAAACACTCCCTAAAATATAGTTTATTTAATTTTAATTAATTCTATTTGTAATCATTGTATACAAATTTTTAGCAGCATTAGAAAAAAATATCCACCTCCTATGTGAATATCCAATAGTAATAATAACTTGTGCAGGCTCCCGTCACCACATTATAAATGACGTACCAGATAGACAGATAGAGCTTGCAATATGGTTTAGATCTTCTTTAGGGTATGAAAACTTTTATATGCTTTCCAACCAATATAGGATATAATTGAGCAATGATAATGAATTTAGATCCTCCTTGATGTCCAGAACTCCTTATTAATCCACCACTCCAAAGATTATGTCACATAGGAACAAACAAATAAAACCACATAGCGTGATATCCTTAAAACTTAAGAGCACCTGCCCACATTTATTAGGCTTACCAGCAATCACAAATAAACACGCCTTTCAAACTCAAAATTCCAACTTCAAAGACAGTGAAGGAAGGCGCGCTGTAAAGACCTCTTAAGCTCTCATACACGCTACCTTCGGTGCGGTTTATGTCTAAACCGTAATGCAGCCGCGTATTACACACCGTCTCCTCGGCCGCAGGACACGGGAACGCTCACCGCTCTTCCTCTCAGTAGCTACGTGATGACGCTTCACAATGCTGGCCCCGCCCAACGCGTTTCGTCGTCACTGACAACTTAATCATGAGCTCATCTATCTGGTACGTCATTTATAATGTGGTGACGGGAGCCTGCACAAGTTATTATTACTATTGGATATTCACATAGGAGGTGGATATTTTTTTCTAATGCTGCTAAAAATTTGTATATAATTTGAAGGAGATATTAAAGTGGACCAACACCCAGGATTTTGACTATCCTGGGTGTTGGTCCACTTAGGTGGGGCACCCCGATCGGGGGTGCCCCGCTGTGTGAAACCCCCCCGATCGCCGCAAAAACTCACCTCTCCCCGCTCCCACGTGACCTCGTCCGGCCAATGACAGCGCTCAGAGCCACTCTGGTATGCGCGTCCAAAGCCGCTTGGACGCGCATACCAGAGCGTTGTCATTGGCTGCGTCTCTCGCTTCCCTCTAACAGGGAGCGCGCCTGCGCCGGCCATTCACAAAACGGCCGGTGCGGGAGCGCGCCCTGCTAGAGGGAAGCGAGAGACGCGCCCGCGTCTCGCGCATGCGCCGTTGGATCGCCGGTAAGGTAAGGATTGTGGGCCTCCTGGGGGGTTCCTTATAGATTCCCGGGCTGATCCCCCCTGGGTGTTGGTCCACTTTAACGTCCTGCTGAGTTTTTTTGGTGTTTTGACACTAATACAAAAAAACATTCTTTGTGAAGTATCTGCAGACTGAACCAACACAGTTTGATCTACTCCAGCGTGGACATTTGTTATTTATATGTAAATAATTTTTAAACGCATTTATTTTAGTTTAAAAACAAGTGTGTAAGCGCGGTGTTTGATGAAGCTCTTTCATCCTCTGTAAATTGTAATCATTGTACTTTACCAATCAGGGCCAAACAGATAAGGATTGTTGATAGAAAGAAGGTGCCAGCCCCTTAAGAGAGGCGCTCACATGACTGGCTGAGCTCCTATCGGGAGCTGGACCAGTCAGCCGGGGAGGATTGTGGGGAGGGAGGAGGGGAGGCACTATAAGAGGCCAGGAAGTCCCTCCCTCTCCCTCTTTGACCCATCATCCTCCCGGCGCTGGACTGAGCAGTCAAATATTCGCTCATCCTGCGGGCCACGGCGTCCAGGGGGGACAGGGTAAGCACACCTCCCTAACTCCTCATGCCTGGTTGCCTCCTGGCCCGCATGATGAGTCCTGCTTCCCTGTTTCACTGGGTGGAGCCCGTCCCCCTGTCACTCATGCATGTTGGGCCCTAATCCCCGGCCCCCTTCCATGCCGCAGAGGGCCCTCTGATCTCCCTGCCTGTCCCCCCCCCCCTCCCCTTCTTCGCTGGGGCTGCCCGATACGCCGGGGAGACTGTCCGGCTTCTCGGCCGTCTGTTGGTGCGGCACGGTGGAGGAGCCCCCCCTCCCCCTGTCCGAGGCTGTGCACATGGCCGTCCACCGCACCGTATGTGTGGACGGCAAGGATCCCCCTTCCCCCCCACCTTGCCTTTCTTACGCTGTCCTCGGGGCGGGAGGGTGCCTTGCGTCGCGCCGCTGTGGCTGGGTGGCTCTCCCCATCGGCGCCTCCTCTCCTCCGAGGCTGTGCACGCGGCCGCCCACCGCGCCATGGTGTGTGGGCGGCCAGGATCCCCCCCCCCCACCCTACCTTCCTCTCTCTGTCCTCGGGGCGGGCATGGGCCTCGCTGCGGTGGCTGGGCGGCTCTCCTCATCGGCTGTCAGTGTGGCGGGGGGCCCCCTTCTCCACCCCCCCTCCTTCTGATCGGGCCTCGCTGGCGGCTGCATCATGGTGGGGCCCCCGACTCCTCACCTGCCAGTGGTGTTGTGGAACGCTCGCCACCTTCGGGTGCCGCAGGTACGTGCGGTGGGCTGTGCGTCAGGGCCAGGGCGCAGCCTTTGTGGGGGGGGTTGGTTCCAACCTTCGCCCACTCACGCTGCCCCCCCCCCCGTGCCCCCCCAATCCCCCCCACCGCTTGTCGGCCGATTGTCTGGGTGGATTCTCCCACCTGGCACTGGGACCCATTTGGAGAGGGGGTCAGAGCCTCACCCGCTGTTAAGCGGGTGGGTGGACCTGGGTTAGGGGTCACGCACATCTGTCCCCTGTGCGCCTTACCGGCAGCCGGTGGCACCCCCCCCCCCTCACTCCTACAACCCTGGCCGGGTGGCACATGTCCTAGTCTCTCAACCCTCCTGCTTGGCCCCAGCGGGGGCCTCCACCCCCACACCCCAGCGGGGGCCGCATGGAGTTCGTGGCAGCGGCTTACTGGCCAGGATTGGATCAGCTAGCGGTTAGGTGGCGATACCAGGCGTGGCGGTATCGGGACATCGCTCCAGCATCACGGGATCACGATCGTCCGGGTGGAGGGCCGATACATCCGCGCACCTTCAAGGTATGCCCAGCAGATCGTCGTATGTTTTCTTGTCTAATCTAGTGTAGGATTTAAGCATTCGGGGGGAGTTTTGAAGCAGGCTGGAGGAGTTATTGGACCAGGGTTGTAGAGGGTATGGTAGGCGTCAATGGAGTCAATGGCAGGGGTCTGGCGATAAAGTGCAATGGGGCTTAGGGAGGGGGGTTGGACGATTGGCAAGTCGGCAGTAGGTATGAGGATGACAAATGGCTTGGCAATGGGTTAAAAGGGCGATATGAAGGGTATATCAAGGGTGGTCGTGAGAGGTGGCGATCATGGAAACGGCAGGAGTGGGCACGGAAAAGGGAAGGGGTGAGGCCTTGTCAGGGGATGTTTAGCGGAGGGCAAGTCACATTCCTCAACGACAGGCTACTTGCAGTTTTTGCCTTACTAGGCTGCGTGGCAGCATAAAGGGGATTTGTAAGGACCTTCAGGTTGGGCAGGCACAAATGGGGGGTGGTACGGAGCATTGAGGGGATTGAGGTTGGAGCATGGGTCTGGATAATTTCTACTAGATCTGGGACTGGTAACAATTGGGGCGGTGGTGTTAAGTAAATTGACAAGTTCTGCATCAGGAGGCAGCTTGGTACTTGAAGGCAAGCAGACAGTACGCTGCTGAATGAGCAAAGGCAAGCCCCGCTGCTGGTTTGGGGGGGGGGGGGGTGTTGGAGGGATGGGTGACAAGGATGGGTGACTCTGCTTATAGTTTACTGGGGACTAGGAGTGGGAATAGTGACGGAGGTGGTTGGATGGGTGTTGAATTCACCAGGCGGGGCTTATCGGGTATGGTTGGTTTGGAAGTTGGCTGGGTGGAGGTTTGGAGACTGGCCTCCGTTCAGGCAGGTGGTCAGCATCTGGGAGATGTTCCTAGGTATTGTAGGGCTGGAGAATTGCAAGGCAAAACAGGGGGGACCAGATGATCTAAGGGGAAGGGAGCAGTGTGCTGCTCTAAGGTTGGAATTGGAGGAGTTGGTCCCGAGGGACAGATGTGATCTTAATTTGGAGATGAGCACCGTGGCAGAGAAGCGGCTTGTGTCTGGGGTTATTCAAGGTCAGATGGGCCAGAGTTGGTTGGGGGAAGGCCTAAGGGCGGGTTGGTTCATGTGTTTATGAATGGTCAGAGGACCCTGGGAGTGGAAGTAAGGAGAGGCTCAGGGCTTGGGGGTCTAAAGGGAAAAGGCTGGAAGCGGGCAGGGTACATATGGGGGAGGTGAGTGGCGCTCATTGTATGTTGAGGTTGGATGTTTCGGTGATGGGCATCGGGTGTTAGTACCCTCAATTGGATCCAGAGAGTGGCTCGGTAGGTGACCAGATTAAGGATTGTCACCCGATGGTGGGAAGGGCCAGGGTCGGAATGCACACGTGGACTATGGTAAAGTGGACCGTGTGCCCTCAACGTGTTAGACTTGTTGGGGCTGGAGAGGCATCGGATCCACCAGGTGATGATGGACTTGATGGGTTCAGCAGCCTATGGATAGTCATCAGTGGTAGGCGGGGGGGGGAGGCCACTGTGAAGGGGGCAAGACCCCTAATATGAAAGCAACAGTAGATTATCAGGAATCAGTGGTGTATCGGATACTCATGTTGGTGGATGATGTGGCCATAGTGGAAGAGGGCTGAGCACCCTTAAACGATAAATCTGCGGGTTTATCAGATACTCGTATGGGTGGATATTTGGGACGCGCTGGGAAGGGCCCGAAAGCCCTTAACACGAGAAACTTGGCGTGTTTGGCGGGTTATCGGTTAATCATATTGGGGAGTTAGTTTGGCCTGCGGGGGAGGGGACGAGATCCCCTTAATATGATAGAAGCGGCTGGGTTTTTGGACACTCATATAGGTGGATTGGGGGCCCACTGTGGAGGGGCCGAGAGCGTATGATACGATAGGACTCGATGTGCTCGGGGGGATGGTCGGATAATCGGATTGGGGGAGGACGTGGCCCACTGAGAAGGGGCGAGAGTCCTAACATGGCAAAATCGGCGGGATTTGGGACATCCATATGGTGGATTATCTGGGGCCAACGAGCACGAATTATGTTAAACTCGGCGTGTTCGGCGGATTATCGGTTACTCAGATTGGTGGAGGACGTGGCCCTTAATAGGATAGAATCGGTGGGGTTCTCGGACATTCATACTGGTGTATTACGTGAGGCCCACTGTGGAGGAGCCAGGAGCGCAAATTATGATAAGCTCCGCGTGTTCGGCGGATTATCGGTTACTCAGATTGGTGGAGGACGTGGCCCACTGAGTAAGGGCAAGAGCCCTTAATAGGATAGACTCGGCTGTGTTTTTCGGAAATTCATACTGGTGGATTATGGGGACCACTAGGGACGGGCTAAGAGCGAAATAAAATAAGCTTGGCGTGTTCGGCGGATTATCGGATATTCGGATTGGCGAAGGACGTGGCCCACTGAGAGGGGGTGAGAGCTCTTAATATGATAGAAGTGGCGGGGTGGCGGGGTTTGTTCAGACATTCATATGGGTAAATTATGGGGCCCACTGTGGAGGGACCAAGATCGGGGAATACAATAAGACTCTGCGTGTTTGGCGGATTATTAAATACTCGGATTGGCGGAGGGTCACTGGGAAAGAGCGAGAGCCCTTAACATGATTAAATCGGCGGACTTGTGGACAATCAGGCTGAGGGATTACGGGACCCACTAGGTAGGGGCTGCGAGCGCTGAATATAATAGTATTTTTAGCATGTTTGGGGAATTATCAGACATTCATATCGGTGGCTTATGGGGCCCATTGGGAACGGTCCGGGAGGCCCAAATGGGAGGGAATTGGGGAGTTCGGTGGGTTATCAGATACGTATATGGGGGAATGACGCGCCCTTAAGATAATAGGATATGTGGAGCATCGAGTATTTGTCTTACGGGAGTATGAGGCCCCTAGGGGGGGTCTGGGACCCCTTTTAAGATGATAGAAGCGGCAGACTATTGAATTTGCATATAGGTGGATTAAGTGACACTCTGGGGAAGAGGCAGGGGGGCCCTTAAGTGGATAAAAGCAGCAGATTATTGAATACCCATATTTGTGGATTACGTTGCCCACTGGGTAGGAGCTGAGGGAGCTCCTTAATATGATAAAATTGGCAGATTATCGGATAGGCATAGTAGGGCATTACATGGCCATGGCGAAGGGGGGAGAGCTCTTAATCTGTTTAATTACGTAGGGGGGGTTGCAGATGGGTTACCCCAACTGGAGGGGTGGCATTTAAGATTTTGGCAGGCATGGCTGAGGGATGTATTAAGGGCATTGGAGGGTACATCACGGAGGCTTCAGCTGAACAGTTGGTTGGGGCATGGCTTCACGGGGGGGGGGGGGGGGTGTTAGGGTTGGTCAATGTGTTGGGAGAGCGGAGTGAATTGACGGTCGGGGTTGGCGGGCTGGCCAGTGTTAAGGAGTCAACGCTGGCCAGCTATGGCAGTCTCCTCACTTTCAGGTCTGACAGGTTAAGATGAGTACTGAGGAGTAGAAATGCGGCTGTTTTTGACCGGGAAAAACGAGCCAGGATGGCCAGCGTGGGGGCAAGGATGGCTACATTTTGAGGTCATCTTGCACCCTGGCGGTTAGCCTGGTTGAGCTCTGAGCCCAATGGAGATTGCGGCTGAGCTTAAGAAAAATGGCTTCCGCTTATTGAGGTGCATCAAGGATTTCCTCCTCGTCAATCACGCAGGCTTAGTTTGGTTGGTTGCCACTCAGACTCGGTTAAGGGGTTCGGAGATTTTGTGTTGTCTTATATTTATTTGTTCAGCTGTGGCCGATTAAATCATTCCAAAGATATATATGTTGTGCAGTGTTTTATTGAAGGGAGTTGGGAGAACAACGGGAGATAGCATGGAGCTCTAGTCCAGTCATGAAGTACGGTATATTGTAAGCAGCAGCATTGGGGGACTTCAAGCCAAGACAAGAAGACATGTAAATGCATTTCTCCAGCACAGAAATGTAATGATATAGTTTGTTTGTTTTTAATGTACCACCATAGCAACCTTTTTATTGCCACGTCCCCACCTGTAGACACACAAAGTGCACCCAGACTTTAGCTTCTCCACAATGTCCACCGAAACCCTGAGAAGCCCTTACTAGCAGCTCCACCCTGTTCTCTTCTGTTCTGACCCTGTCAGCTAGCATCAAGGCAGGGATACTTCACTGTTTACACAGTGTCACAAGCAGAAAGAAAACCCCGTTCTTACTGTCATTAAAGTGGACCAACATTTCACCCATGTGCCTCCTTTTACAAGGGGACAGTGGAGTCTTTTCATACTCCAGGACCAGGCCCTTAAGGGTTTTGTTACCCTTAAAAAACACTTTCTAAAATACAGATGACCCTGCTGAGATGGCATGAATACGTACCCCCACTTCCCTCTTTTTCAAAACTTAACAGATCTAGGTTGGTTTAAATGAAAAGTCAACTTTCGATGGAATTTTTGAAAGTGTATATTTTTGTGTGCCAAAATGATGCCCTCATGGTGCTGAGCCGATTTAGTACTTTTTTGATTTGTATTCTTATGCTAGCAAATGTGTGTTTTAAGGAAGCAGTTTTAACTATCTCCATCTGTTGCTATTGGCAACTGCACACCAAAGTCTACAGGAAGAGAAAAGCGAGTCCTGTACACACAGAACACTGCTGCTGGGCATGTGTAGGCGTATGTGAGCTCCCTTGCCTTAGCAGCGTCCGTAGCAGCAGCATTCTGGGTGTACAGGGATCACTTTGCTCTCCTTGTAGACCTTGGTGTGCAGTTGCCAATAGCAACTGCTTCCATAAAACACATATTTCCTAACATAAGAGAAAAAAAAAAAAAAAAAACAAGATTAGCTCTTCTTTTTGGCACAAAAAAAAACACTAGTTTAATGAGCTGTAAGACAACTGTCTCATTGGCACCAGAAATATCCAAAAGCCTTTCCCCAGACATGGGTAAAAGGGAACGGGCTACAGCAGTGCACTGCAATGAAGCATGGCCACTATTGCAGTTTCTTGCACCCCCATCGGATGGGTATAAAAAGGTAAGTTACTCTCCAACACAGGGTAGCATGAGCAGGCAGTTTATTTGCATTAGCAGGCAAGTTATATCCCTGTGTTGCCAAGGAGAGTGTAGGTCCACTTTCAGAATAGATTCCCCTTTTAAAAACATACTTGAGTTCCTGGGCTATAGCTGCAATTTGCTCTACGCGGTCCTGATGAGCAGCCAGGTCACTTTCAAAGGCCTCGTGTTTCTTCAGCAGAGCCTTGATCTCGGACAAGCTCGCCGTTTCATAGTCTTTCCTCTGCAGCAGGTTTTCCTTTCCTGGAGAACCATGAGAATAGTGTTAGTATGACATCATCATGAAACATGACCTCATGTCCAGTCATCATGTCCAGAAAACAAAACATTTGGTGTAGAGAGACCCTGTATATTTTGCAGTCTATTCCAGCCTGGGACTGCAGATATGTTGGCAACATACCTCACAGACCTAATGGGGAAATCCCTGGATCAAGGAGCTACACAGCATTTTTTCTGCTGGATTTGTTTAGTCAAATTATTTATGCAGCAAATTTCAAATACAGTGTTACATGATAGCAAATGTTAGCAGCAGTAGACATGGGGGTTTGGGATTTATGCCAGGGTCACCTATAGGGTGTTGTTCATAATGTAAAATACTGGTAACTCATGTTAAACCAATCGATCGGCAACAACCCACATAAAGCCAAATGATTGCAAGAAAACTGAAAGCCAGTTATACCTTCCTTTGGAATTTAAAAGCTCACACAAAAACAAACAAAAAATACAATTCTGTGATTACTTGCCTGTAGAATTGATATTATGAGTATACATCCTGTCCCGTTCCGAAAGATATCCTTACACATGGGTTATTCATCTTCAGATGTCACGTGACTGCAGAGCAGAAAAAGTGGTCCCTCCCGGCCCATATATACCGAGGCACCTACCACAGAACCCCAGCATTTAAAAGCAGTTAAAGCCGGGAGAATATAAACAACAATCACCATAAAGAGATAACAAGAACAACAAGGGTGGGGCGGAACGGGACGGGATGTATACTCATAATATCAATTCTACAGGTGAGTAATCACAGAATTGTATTATTCTTAGTATACATCCCGTCCCATTCCGAAAGATATCCTTACACATGGGACATCCAATAGCAGTGTCCGTAAAGGTAAGGTGGGATCCCCAAAGGCAACAGCAAGCAGTCTAAAGCACTGCCGCCTGAACCAAAAGCAGCATCAGCTGAGGCCTTAACATCAACCTTGTAAAACTTAGAAAAAGTATGAACAGAAGACCAAGTTGAGACCTTGCAAACTTGTTCAACAGAAGCTTGGTGCTGAAAAGGCCAAGAGGTACCAATAGCCCGAGTAGAATGAGCAGTAAGGAGGTTTCTTTCCCTTAGCAGAATAGGTCTGAATCACAGCCTGACCGATCCACTTGCTGATAGTGGATTTAGCAGGAGCCTGGCCTTTCTTAGGACCAGACGGAACCACAAAGAAGGCATCAGTCTTCCTATAGGAATCAGTAGCCACCAAATAGAACTTCACAGCCCTAACTACACCAAGAGAGTGCAACACCCTTTCCTTGAGGTTACCCGGGTTAGGGCACAAGGAAGGCAACACAAGGTAACAAGATAATAGCCACCAAAAAGGCTACTTTGACAGTGAGAGTGGACAAAGCCGCTTCCTGCAAAGGTTCAAAAGAAGACCCTTGCATGGCCGACAAAACCAAATTCAAATCCCAAACAGGTAACATGGGCTTGCGTGGTGGACGCAAATGAGTAACGCCTTGAAAGAAGGTCTTGACCAGATGATGCTGAGCAAAAGATCGTTGGAAAAAAACAGCCCAAGCAGAAACATGGCCCTTCAGAGTACTAAGCTGAAAACCCAGATCCAAGCCATGTTGTAAAAATTCCAAATCCTGGGAATTGAGAACACCCGACATGGAAGTGACCTAGACTCACACCAGTCGATGTAAGCCAAACCCTGTAGTAAATGGTAGAAGAATTCTTCCTAGCTCTGATCATGGTATTAACTACAGAGGCCGGCACCCCTTTGTCCATCAAGATGGAGGTTTCAGCAGCCAGGCCATCAAAGCCAGCGTTTGTAAATTGGGGTGGCGCAGCCGCCCCTAAGTGAGCAGGTCTGGCACCAGGGGCAGGACGAAGCGATCTACTGCCAACTGTACGATGTCTGCAAACCAAATTCTTCTTGGCCAACATGGGGCCTCCTGAATGGCTGGCACTCTCTCCTGGGCTATTTTGCGCAGCACCTTGTCCAGCAGAGGGAATGGAGGAAACACGTATAGGAACTGAAAGCTCTTCCAAGACATTGCCAGAGCATCCACTGACAGGGCCAGGGGATCCTGTGACAGGGAGACACTGGAAGCTTGTGATTGTGACGAGATGCAAACAGGTCCACATCTGGCTGGCCCCAATGGAGGCACAGAAAATGAAACACCCTGTTGCTGAGGGACCATTCTCCCATGCGAGAAGCCCCCCCTGCTCAGAGAGTCCGCTTCCAGATTCTCCACCCCCGGGATGTAGGGGACATTGGCCTCTGCCCATGACAGAATCAGGGAAACTTCCTTGAGAGCCCTCTTGCTCTTGGTTCCTCCCTGATGATTGATGTAGGCAACCGCCGTCTGCTTGTCTGAGCGGATCTGTACCGCCAGACCCCGAAGGCGCGCAGTCAGATGGGAAAGCACTAGCCTTATCGCCCTCAGTTCCAGAATGTTGATTGGGGCATAGGCCTCCTGAGGTCCCCACTGCCCCTGGAATTTCAGGGACCTCCAAAAGCCCCCCAACCAGTCAGACTGGCATCCGTGGTGACCACCTCCCAGCAGGGAGTCAGAAAAGATCTGCCCACTGGCAGATTCCTTGGATCCAGCCACCATGACAGAGACCGCCTGGCCAGAGGGGACAGCACAAATACCTGATCCAGGGACCCTGGGTCCTGATCCCAAACTGACAAGAGATGAACCTGGAGAGGTCTCATGTGAAACTGAGCTTATGGAACAGCCTCGAAGCTGGACACCATCAGACCCACCAGCTGCATTGCCTGTCTGATGGACGGATGAGGGCAAGACAGAAGAAGCTGTGTTTGTGACTGAAGACTCTCTACCTTCAGCTGAGGGAGAAAGACCTTGACTTGAGATGTATCCAGAGTCATGCCCAGAAAAGACTTTACTTTGGAAGGAGACAGGGAAGATTTGGGAAGATTGATCACCCAGCCAAACATTTCCAGAGTGGATACCACTGTCTGAACGCCCATCTCTGCTTGTTGCAAAGTCTGAGAAGCTACAAGAATGTCGTCCAGGTAAGGAAGAATGCGAATACCCTGAGATCGCAACAGAGCCATCACTCCGGCCAGCACCTTGGTGAACACCCTGGGAGCAGAGGTAAGACCAAATGGCAGGGCCACAAACTGGTAATTCTGATCTTCCAGTGTGAACCTGAGAAATCTTTGATGGCCTGCAAAAATTGGCACATGAAGGTAAGTATCCTTGATGTCTATAGAGGCCAAGAAGTCCCCTGGACGAAGAGAATTTATGGCAGAACGCAGAGTTTCCATGCGAAGTGCCTGAATCTGACTCAATTTGTTGAGGAGCTTTAAATCCAGGATAGGCCTAAGGGATCCGTCCTTTTTGGGGACAGTGAAAAGATTGGAATAATAGCCTTTGCCCCTTTCCCGCAGAGGAAAAGGGCAAATGACCCCCAATTTCAGTAGGTTTTGGATAGCAAGACAGACACCGAGCCACCAGGGGGTCATGAGCCATCCAGGATCTTATGAACCTTGGGGGTGGCCAGGCTGCAAACTCTATCTTGTAACCGGAGGAGACTACCTCCTGAATCCACTGGTCTGAGACATGACGCCTCCAAATGTGAGCAAAGAGCCGAAGCAGTCCCCCCACCCGGATGGGTGAGGATGCCCCCTCATGCCTGAGGGGGCTTGGGGGAGGATTTAGGCTTGGAACTCCAGGAAGGACCGGGCCTGCCACGTCCTCTGCCCCTGCCCCATGACTCACCGCGGCCCCCAGCAGGGGGAGCCCCCCTTCCTCTCCTGGGGGAATAAAAGGGGGACAGAGAAAATCTGGAACCCCGAAAGGGCCTGAGTGGCTTCTTGCGCTGAGGCAGCTTGCCTTCCTTGGCAAACAGATCCAGGCGTTCCCCAAAAAGGAGCAGTCCTTCAAAGGGCGCCCCAGCAAGAGCCTTCTTAGCAGCAATGTCAGCCAACCATTGGCGCAGCCAAACAGAACGGCATACAGCAATGCGTAGGGCAGAGGTTCTACCACACATTCTAATGGCATCCTCCAGGGCAGCGAGAACATATGAAGTAAATTCCTCACAATACATAAGCCAGTTAAATACATCCCTGCCCAAAGCCGCAAAACCACCCTCTAAGGCACTTCTGATCAATCTTCTGATTGCAACAGTTGTAATAGCAGATGCACACACAGGGCGCAGCACGGCCCCCGCACAGGCAAAACCATGAGAGGCCAGCTGATCAATGCGCCGGTCTTCCACATCCTTTGAAGTGGTAGTGTCAGGTGAGTGCACCACAGAGGTATGAGATAGTCCAAGAATTGGAGCCTCAACCTTGGGTGGGGAACACCATAATTTAGCTGTTTCCGGGGGAAAGGGATACCTCTTATCCCAGCTTTTAGGTACACCAGGAAGCCTACTAGGCTTCTCCCATTCCTGCAAAACGAGATTGTTGAAATGTGCTTGTGCGGGAAACTCCCAGCGTGGTTTAACAGCATAAAATAATTCTCCCTGCTGCTGCGGAGGGGCAACAGGGGGAGAGATCTCAAGCACTTCAAATAAATGGGCTAGCAGCCTGTCTGTATCAGCTGCATCCCAAGGCTTGGAACCCGTCTTGGGATCATCAAAGGACCTATTCAGATCCTCAGATTCAGACTCAGAAAATAATTCACCCTCAGGGGAAAACCCGACAATATCATCCAGAGCTTCAGAAGTCATAGGGCAAACATACGTATTATCAATCAAATGCAGTGTCTTGCCAATGGCTTTGCGCGGCTCAGACGCAAAATCAGATTGGGCATCCCCGCTAGCATGCACCGCAACCGGAGCTAAATGTAAGCGAGGGGGGAGTAGGCAAGGCCACAGGGGATGCGGCCCCCAGCAGGGGCATCTCAGACAACCGCGCAACAGTCTGCTGGGCACAGGAAAGACAGACCTTGAAGTCGCCAGGTACAGGGGAAACCCCACAATCAGTACAGAACCGGCCTTGTCCCCAAAGGAACCCGGACTCATTGTCTTGAGACGCCTCCATATGGTGATTATTGTGGCTCAAACTGGCCAATTGGGAATAATGCAAGAAGCAAACCCGGGATTCCCCCAATGCACCGCAAGGGAAGTGGAAGGATTTAAGATCTTAAAACAATTTCCCTTAATAAAAGTATAGGCCGGGAGAAACCACTAAGGCCTGAAAGACATAAGATAGGATCCCGTAAAGCATATATACATATAACTGATAATGAAGAAAGAAAGCCAGCGAGGGCACTTACAGACCGCAAAGGAGAGCCAGCTGCGCAGCACCGCCGAGACAAAATGGCACTCACACATATACCTCGAGGGGCGGGCCGCGGGGGAGCGAAGCAAAAAACGTAATGCGAAAAGACGGGCCCGCGTGAAGCAAGCAGCCAATGGCTGCGCCGTATCTGCCTGAGGTAAATGCCGCCGCCACCACATGCAGAGCGGTGTACAAGAGTGCGGTAACAGAAAAAAGTTAAACCGTGCAACCAAATTAAACAGGGATCACTGCCTAATGCGATTCCGGAGCCAGATAACAAATGGTGCCACCAAAAACCTGGTAACACAGTATAATATATATATATATATATATATATATATATATATATATATACCCCCCCCCCCTTCCCCTAAGAGACTCAGAGGAACGAGGGGAGTCAGCGGTCATCCATAAGGGAACCCACATGAGGGAAAGGGGGGGTAATGCGGGCAGGGCATCCCATAAGGCTCACCATGGCCTGAACCGTCTACCCTTTGGTGGGGAAGTTGCGGCGGAGCTCAGCTCCTTAGCACCAAATATGGTGTCTTCTACCTTCACCCGAACGCTACAGCCAAGGCTGGGAGGCAATATGATAAAGACAGAACATGTGGGAATAGCTTCACAGGTCCATAGGGCCAAAAGACCCCGCTCACCTGCCTGAAAAAGAGAGAGAGACACTTTCTCGTCCTGGCAGTCCGAGACTGCAGAGAAAATCTGGGGTTCTGTGGGAGGTGCCTGGGTATATGTGGGCCGGGATGGGCCACTTTTTCTGCTCTGCAGTCAAGTGACATCTGAAGATGAATAACCCATGTGTAAGAATATCTTTCGTAACGGGACGGGATGTATACTAAGAATAGCAGCATACTCATACTTAAAGGGGGGCAAAACCTATGTGTGATTTCCCAAATCAGTATGTCCCACAGGCCGCATAAACTCATACATGCATCATGGGATCCAGGCAAATCCCCGGGTCCAGATGACATTCATCCCCGTGTGTTAAAGAGGAACTTCCCTCTCATCTGTACTACAATCTGACCGGTAATCCCTTTCATGTGTACTGCAGGTTAAACTCAACCCCCCTTTATCTGTAGTGAAAGCTGACCCACAACCACTCCCATCCACATTGCAACCTGTCGTGCAGCACCTCTCCTCTTTACCATAACCCAACCCGCCCTGTGGGTCAGCTGCAGAGGCTGTGAGGGTGGGACAGGACTCAACCATGTTTGGGAAACAGAGGCAAATCTCATGCAGAAATTGCAGCCACTAGCTGTTCTGGTCTTTCTTCTTGTAGTGCAGCAGTTTGTTGTCTATCCTCACCAGAACCCTGGCATCTTGTTTCAGCTAGTGGCTGGCAGTGGATGGCAAGCATGCGATCATATTACCTTCAGTCCAGGATTCATGAATACAAGCTTTCTGCCGGAATTTTTCAGCCAAGTGGTCTAATCTTTCCAACCTCCGGATCTCATTCAGCATCCACTCCTCGTAGCCCTTTTCTGCTTGCTCTAAACCACCCCATGCATTGTTTATATCCTGGAAGGGGGACAAATAAGATCAATCAGCTACAGAACAATTACAACAGGCTAGGCAAGCAGTTAGAAAGGGGACACAGAAAAACCTTTTATGTAGAAATGTTTAGCTTTCACATATTTAGGACTTGAAACTCTAAAAATAAATTGTTTCTGGTAAAAATGGCAGTCAAATGAAATGCTACAGGCAGTGCCAGATCCGGACGTCAACAATCACAATGGTCTTAAAAACTCTGCAAGCTCTTTATTGTCCCCCTGTAAATAAGCAGAGCTGGGATTATCTGCTCCCGGTACAGCCCTGGCTGCCACCTTCCATACACACATGCAGATAAGAGAGGCCAGATGCTGCATTTATATAGTATTCATGCCCTGGAGCAGTCAGGTGGTGCCTGCATGTCTGGCTGATTCATGACCGACTATATGGCAGCCATGTCACACTGGCATTTTTAAAGCAGCATGTGGCCCTCTAACTTCTTCCATGTGGCCCACAGCCAGACGCTGACAATAAGAGCTGTAGCAGTAACATAATATTTGGAGTGTTCCCCAGGTTAAAGGTGACTGTTTCGAACTACAGATTCCCACATCACAGACAAAACTGTAGTAATTGCTGTCACTGAGGAAGTGGAAGCAAAACATGATCTACTAAATTCAGCCTCCTGATCCGAGTTTGCCATACCTGGTCCAAGTACTCCTGAGGCTAAAGCTCACTCCCAGCATGTGTATAAAAACCACATTTGTAGAAAAGTTTGACCTGAGCAGACAGAACGGACCTGCTCTTCTCATAGGGGGCCTATGTATCGATCACTACATAGGAAAAAGTATTTGTATTCTCAGCAAGTAACAGACCTTTAAAGGGCATCTGTAGGCTGTTAAAGCACCTTTTTGACCCATGGGAGACCAGAAGGGTTCTCTCCTCTTATGCTTGGCCACTGTGGCTTCCACTTCATTGGTATTTCAGGTTTGTAATATTTCCACAAAGCCTATATAGGTTTTGTACAAACTTTAACCAAAAACCACTGAAATTCAAAATAATGCATACTCACCTTACCACCCCTGCAGCCTGTTAACTGTAGCTGCAGGTTAGTTATCAGCCACCCCAACTGGGCATAAGTCACTAGACTCCTGCAATGCTAAACCTTGTAAATTGCTTGCAAGGAGAGCCAGTCATGGTGTATTTAATGTGGATTTACCATACATACATATCCAGTGGTAAGTAAAGTGCTATATTTGGCATGAGGCATTGACCTTATGTGTTACCAAGCACAAGAACTGTTACAAACACTTAATTGATAACTGGGTCATCCTTCATTGATAACTGGGTCATCCTTCAAAACTAAACAGACTATATTTCCACGGGGTGATTCTACTTACCGAGACCATCTTCCCTTCAGATGGCATGAACGCTGGCCGATTGCTGAGTCTCAGTTTAGTCTGAAGAGTGTTAAAGTTAATCTCTAGCTGACATTTTTCTTGGACCTTGGGGGGTTTATGTTGTCGTCTGTAGTCCCGGAAGTCCTCCAGTTTTTGCTGCATGGCTTGCATGGTGTTTTCAGGAGCGCGGTTCTCCAGCCAAGGGATGGTCCGTCTGATCCATTCTAACAGCTGGCAGAACAGAAAAGCAAAACCTATAATAATACACCACAGGACCTATGTTCCAAGATGGCATGGCTCTTGTGCCTTATACCAAGGCACAAGAGTATAATTTCTATTATGGCATTAGCATTAAGAGAAGCCCCCTAACACTAAAGAGGATAACCTTTTTTTCAGTCTTTGGTTGGAACACGTACATCACTTGCCAGCTTCTCATAGTCTTCCATGAGCTGCTCATTCTCCTGATTGACGGCTAAAACTTTGCAAATCCGATTGGCTGCAGTCTCAGCCTGTAAGAAGAAAAACAACATTGAGGTATATAACAGAAAGCGAGAGCGATAGAAAGATAGATAGAGATATAGAGAGAGAGGCCATGGGTCATAATTAATATTAGTGAGATGTAGCCTGGTTCAAATATATTTTGCCACCATTAATACACATACCTAGGCGTGTCCACAGCTTGTTTCACAATGGTTACTGAAAATTTTTAGATATAGGTCAATCTAAAGGGCCACTGTGGCCAAGCTAACTGTGATCTTATAAGCTTTAGAGGTACGATGAAAGAAGTACTGAAAATGTAAATCCATTCTATATTTCCAACCCCAAGATAAATGGTCCGATTAATGTGCAAATAGCAACTTGGCTACAGACATTCTACCTAACAAGATCTACCTATTTGTACAAGAGCCCCTATGATGTACAGGACCAGGAAGTTCTAACCATGCACACAAAGTACCTTGGCATTTCTGGGCATAGTGCTGCTCTGATGGGCAGTGAAGGCGTGATTAGACAGTTACAGGTCTGCTTCAACAAAGCAGTATTGTGTTTTTAGGAGCTGCAGCCAAAACCGGTATTCTGGGAAGGACAGTAAGACCTATTGCTATGAATTCCTGAGGACTTGTGACTTTCTCAGGTCCTGTTTGCGGTAACCAGAGAGTTCAGACAGAAAATAAATAGATGTTGGAAATGTAATAGATGTTGCTGGTATAGGAAGAGAGTATCTTGTACCGGTTACTGTCCTTCACCTACATCTGGTACAATTACCTCCTGTCTTGGGCCATGAAACAAGACATGAAGCTTTATCTTCCTAAAAGGGTTAGAAATGGCCACACAGCATCCAGTCATATTTAAAGTTGGACTTTAAAAGGAGCCTTCAACCACAAATGGAAATATTTTCCCCTATTGGACAAGCTTCCATTAAGAAGTCAAAAAGCCACATCGCCCCACCCTTCCTCTTTAATTGTCTGATCTAATGTGGGTTTGTAGGATGAAACTCCCTCATAAAACATTTTAGAAGAATAGCCATGATAAGACATCAGTGATCAAATCTAAAAGAATTTATAGAGAAATCAGACTTGGCCTTACTCATCTAATCCTAGCTTCCCTTTTTTGCCTGGGCAAAATAGAAAATCGTATTGCCCGAGAGGAACAGAAGTCCTAAATGGACAAACATTTAAACATTTCAACCATTACAGCAAATGATTGGAAAACACGCACAATTATCAGCATCTTTGTAGTAATACTGTTTTATTAATAAGGGAGTTATTATAACTCTGTGTTAATACACAAAACCCATGCAGACCACATCATTAGAGTGGAATCAGTTAATAGGCATTAATATGCACACACAATACCCCTTTACCCTTCTAACCTATACCTTCAAATCTCAGGAGAGACAGAGAAGCACATGGGTGAGATCAAGATCGCTGGAAAATGAACAAAAGAGGTCAGTAAGGAGCTCCTATCTAATTGAAAGGTAAGTGATATCTGATGGTGAACTCCTAATCTTATACATGTGGGCACCAGCATGACCGAGTATGGTGTGGACACCAATGATCTGGCAGGCAGAAATGATCAAATGATAACATCCCTCTTCCGCCCACAATGATTTGTAATCTTGCAAATCCCAAGTTACTTATACAGCCTACATGAGCATCACTAATGTTTATTAAGCAGATCATACAAAAAAATTGAGAATACTAGAAAAACAAATACATATGGATAATACAAAACTTAAGAGTCAGCTGTTAATCAGGGAAAGGCTAGAAACTCATCCCAGGGCTAGCCTGCTGGCAAATAAACATCAAAAAAATGTTTTAATAGCCATACAGCAAAATGCACAGCCACGTAGGTAGCGTTAAAAAAAAACTTAGAGCAACACTGTGGTAATTTAAATTAAAACATTACTGATTTTCTTTTAATGTGCTCTTTAATTTCTTTCTGCAAAGCTGTCCCACCTGCAGTAAAGAGGACCTATACCCATATGGTGCTCAGAGAACTGTTACACCACTCCACAGCTGTGTTGGACTGGATCCCCTTGGGTCTACCAGAGAAAATAGTTTTTAAAGGCCACCGGAGAAAATCATTCTTGCGGTCCACCCTTCAGCTAAAAACACAATACTTTACATAATATAAAATGCATAACTGAATCACTAAAACACAAAGTGCTTGCAGCCCACAATAGGATCCTCTGGTGTTCTGGTGGGCGAGTCCAGCACTGCCCCTGAGTGTGAAATTATCACCTCTTCTGGGAACTAGCAAACTTTGGCAGATGTAACTATATTTTCAGGGAGCACATGTCAGTGGTGTCAGTGCAAAAACAAATACGTACCTTAAAGCGGAACAATTTGACTTTCCCTGGTTTAGTTCCATGCCCTGGGGCATCCCAAATTGGTATGTCCCACTGCGTGAAACCCCCCAGATTGCCGATATTTACTCACTTCTCCTCGGTCCAATTGTGCATGCATAAGCTCTCGTCCAATCAGAGCCATTTGCCGTGATTATGCAATTAGGAAAATGGCTCGTATTGACTTCAATGGGGAGCGCAAGCTGTGCACAGTCCGAGGATGCAGGGGATGTAGCAGTATGTACTGCTCGTTGAAAACAATGAGAGCCGTCTGCAAGAATTACATCATCATGGCGAAAGGCTCTCATTGGATGAGAGCCTGCACATGCGCTGTTAAACCGGGGGAAAAAGTGAATGAATACCGGAACCCAGGGTGTTCAACTCAGCGGTGCATCTCAATTCAAGGTCCATCCTGGCTTGGTTTAGTTTCCTTTAAAGCACTCATTCAATGAACAGTTTGAAGTGACATCTATATAACAGATAATCTTTCAGACTCATTGGATGGATAGAAACAATACACATATAAGACTGTAACAACAAAAGTAACCTTTCACTCTGCTTCACATAGAGAAATGGACCTTATTTGTTTTTTTTTTTTTTTTTTTAAACTACGGTATGATATTTATTCCCTAGAAGCCAAACCTCTCCACCATTCTTCATGGATGTAGGCATGACCCCCTTTCATGGAGAAAAATAAAGGCTTCTGTAGTTTTTTCTTGCCAGCAAAAGGTTACTTTTATAAAGTGGATTCCCCTCCGGCTGACAGCAAGAAATACCCACCTCCCCCAGGTCCCTTTCAACAGAAGGACCAGGAGCTGCAGCAGCCAAGACAATGGAGGCAACAGCTGCCGTGATACAAGTAGGATACAACTTCCAGCCCTGGAACTGGAGGTGGTTGGAGTACTTCTTGGTCACTATGGACTTACACCCTTCTTGGACAGATTTTCCAGGGAAGATGTAGGTCTGCTTTAAGTTTAAACCACATCATTTTGTTCTCCAGTTTGGAGATGCTCGTTTTTTCTGAATAAAAAGTAAGAGTAGATGAACATGATGAGCTATGACAGGAGGTTAGCAGGTAATATAAAGCATGAATAATGAATTGCACCAATGTTAATGCAGAAAGAACCTGGCTGATTACCAAGTGCACTAAACACCTGTGCCTCCCATCATCCACTATGTTGCTGAGAAGGGAATACTAATTGTATGCATAGGAAAAAAGGGGCCACGGGTCTAAAGTGGTTTCATATAGTAAATCAACATCAGGGGAAGGAATAGAAATCAGAATGCTTGGCATGTAAGTGTTGCTGGCATTGACCAAAGAGAGACTGGGAATCTCTTAATTATAATAATCCTCCAAAAGGGCGGGCCACTGGCAAACGACCAGACCGACAGTAGCCGTAGTGCCGGGGCTAATTAGTATGTGGGCTCTTCGCTTGGCAGCTTGTGACAGTATTGGCTAAGCCCGACAGGACCAATAACCAACCACATCATGGGGGCAACAATGGGTTGTGCAGCCTCCAGGTGAATCATTTATGATACATACTGTACCATACTAACTGGTAAACCCCCCCCCCCCCCCCCGGACCCTTTGATGTCTAAGACACTCTGCTTAGCCTTATGTTAATATTAAGAGGGTTGTAAAACCTTGAGCTCCACTCCTTATGGGAAACAACTGGAGTCACAGAGCGTTAGTCAGTGGGCAATGTCCCCAAAAACAAAATTATGGATATAAACACCACCAATGTACAGACAAGGGACACACAGACACTTAGATGGCGGGTGACATAGCGGGGAACATATAGAGATGGGGTATGCACCTCTGCCTTCATTCAATGGCAGAAGATATGCAGCCAATGGCCAAGGTGGCAAGCTAGGCAAAGGAAAGTCTTACAGCTCATATCTCACCTTCTGGGCACCTGAGAAGGCGTGGTAATAACATGACACATAGGTCATTAAAGCCTTCATATCCGGCCTTAGCGTCCCTATAATATCTGCACAGGAAAGGAAAAGAAGAGGTGTGAAAGGATAAAGCAGCAGAGAGCAAGAACAATCACATGGCACAAGCAAAGCAGGAGAGGGAGAGAATGGAGTTCAACATGTATAGCAGGAATGAGCAGACAGATTAAACCACGGCTTATCTAGCTGCCCTCTGACAAGGCATGGCCCGCTCTACAGCGCTACCTATTTAAAGGACAATTATCTTTTGCCAACTGCTTTGACGATGGGCTATATGTATTGTCATCAGACACCTCATTGCCTTGAAGTTGATAAATCCGTTCCTTTATCCTACTGCAAAGGAAAAACACATGACTGGCTGTTAGTTTGCGATACATACGTATCTGAATGTAACAAGTTTACCCTGCAATAAGAGAAAGTAATGGATTTATCACACAGGCAGAGAAGTGTCTTTGATGAAAATACATACATCCTGTCACCAGACCAGCTGGAAATTTTAAACTGTCCTTATCAATATTAAAATAATATCTCAACAAAAAATCATAGTTAAATTGAGTAAGAGCTTTAAAAGTCACTTGGCTTTGGGCATTTGGAGTCCTTGTTACCCTCTCTAACATAAAACTGATGTCATAATCAAAATAGGTGGAAGTATGCTGGATAGCCGATTTGGGGGGGGGGGGTGTCTATATACCAAGTTTTTTTTTTTTTTCTTACTGGAGGGAATAATTAAAAGGTGACAGATTTGCAACTTATGCTTTTGCAAGGGAGGAATGCAGCATGGTAGCTGCCTGTCCCCTGAATTCTCCCTGTGCTGCAATAAGGACCAATTGTTTGTGTAGATGCTTTTTACCCGTGATGCAATGCTTTGGGCAGGATGTGGGTATGGCTGCGGTTTACCACAGGCTGGCTCTGGATACTGACATACAGTGGTGAGTAGCTATCCCCTGTAAAAGTGGAATTAATCTTCACACACGTTTTTTTTTTCTTTCAGTAAAGGAATACAACAAGCTTAGTGGAACCTTTTTCACAGAGTGCGTATAAGTTTAACATTACTTTCAAGGTAAAGCTCCTTTAAAAAGGACTGTAAACCCACGTAAAAAGCAAAGAATCACTTACCTTCTCTCCCCCACCGCAGATCCCTGCTGTCCCCCCCTCCCGGTTTTATAAAACAGAGCTCTCAGTGTGCTCTAGTGTTGCCCCGCGCCTCATGTCAGGCGCTCTGTACACTCCCTCCTTGCAATGCACAGGCCTTGTGACTGGCATGGAGGGGCGGGACCACAACCGCAAGGGAGCATTAGTCTTGCCCAAGGATTTCTGGGGTGCATGCTTGTGGCTTCTGAGCAATGTACCAGCTGGGAGATGCTACGAAGGAGAAAGGGGGGGGGGGGGTTTACAGTGACAGACCGGGCTCTTTAGGAAAAACAAAGATGACTCATCTCCCACAGCCTGCAGGCTCTACCCCATAGACTCCCTGGTTTTACTGTCAACCAGCCCTAAGCGTACACCGCTGAGAATACAAATCAGCAAAGGAGTGGTCACATGATGCCCCCCCTCCACTGCCAATCAATGAGAGTGCCTGCTCCCATGTGACCAGCAGCAGGGACATCCAGCGGTCCAGCATAAGAGCATGCAAAGCTGAAACCTGCAGGCCACAAGATACGTGGAATGGCAACAGTGGGCTGGGAAATAAGTGACCTTTGTCTGAACTGGGACTTTAATTATATCCAGAAGGGCGTGGCTATTATGTAGACTTAAAATTAATTCGAAAAAAAAAAAAAAAAGGGAGTAATCTAGGGGTCATGTGACCACTTTCGCTGCGAAGACGCATCAGTTCCTTAGGAGTAGTCACTTGCCTGCCCCTTTCCCATAACGGTCTAGAAAGTTATAATCCGAAAAATAATGATGCCGGTCTGCACTCCCTGCACTCATTAAAAGCAGCCCATCAGTGCAAATGCAGGGATAAAACCAAACGCGTTTCGGGCGCGACCGCGTGCCTTTTTTGAAAAAGGGACGTGGTCGTGCCCGAAACGAGTTTGATTTTATCTCTGTATTTGCACTGATGGGCTGCTTTTAATGATTTTTCATAATAAATGGATGTTTTATGGGAGTGCAGACCAACATCATTATTTTTCGGATTTATCATGGTTGTGGACTAACCAGGTCGGGCACCCGATTTCCTACTATCTGCTACAGCTGGGGAGTGAGTCTTCCCATTTATCTGTATCTAGAATGTTATAATAACAGTCTTTGATGAGGGAGATTTCAATTAACGCCTTGCTTCCAGTGTGTCCAGCTCACCAATCAGATATATGTAGAACAGAAACTTAACCACAATGCAAGTCTGATGGTTCTTTCCTGGTGACACTTCCAGTTGAAGCCACCAGTACACTTGAAACAGGAAGTGAAGTTAATGGACGATTAAGAGGCAATCGAAACTTGAAAAATGTGAGTATCAATGTCTGCAATGGACAAGCCTACATGTGATGATGTGAATTTATTCTGTGTGACTCATAGGGGACAAGGTTCCTCATCATTTACAGAAAGGTTTGTGATTTCATCATCAATACAGGGCCTCCGAGACAAGCTGCACAGCTCTTCCCAGACATCAAAGCATTCACACCCTGTACCTTTTGGGGCCATTTTAAACAGGACAGTATCCTTTACATCTATCTTTTGCTTTGGTTTCTATTGTGGCACCTGTCTCTCTTGTATGGTTTATGTGATTCAAGTGGGTTTTTATAAACAGTGTGTGTGGGGTTTCAGCCCGTGTTGGTCTGGAGCCCCTTGTATTCACATTATTAATCTCTTTTTGAGTGTATGGATTTAGATTAACTTATCTTTATGGGATATGATTAGAGATATGATTAGAGACACTTTAGTTTTGATATATTTTCTTATATTAACTACATATATGTTGACTCTGCACAGTTGGCACTTTATTCTAATGTACCATTTCAGGATGGGTGCATGTCCCCCATTTTTGTGCAGATTCTAAATAATATTCATTAGTATAGAGCACTTGGTCACTTTAGGACTTATTGGGTGTTATATTTATAATTGGATTTAGGGTATGAATTATTGAGTCCTCATATTCATTATATATATTTTTAATGTATTAGCATTTGGTCTAGAGGCGGCGTTGATAAGAGAATAACTTTAACAGTGTTGTCTTGGATTTTGTTTGCCATATGTATGTTTGATCAATAAATTTACTTATATTTAATATATATTTGGGTGAGTTGTGCCCCATTTCTAGACTCAGTGAGTTGGTTTGTGTCATCTGGTGTCATCTGATAGAGCAGATGATATTCCTATTTGTAGGCGGGTAGAACCTCAATCATACATTTCGCTTATACTACAAGATCAACCGCCCAGCACACCATGCATCTAATATCTATGAGAGATGAGGGACTGATTAAGTGCACAGCTCCTTATACTGTACCAGTCACAGAAACAAAAGTTCCCTTTCAACAGTTAAAAGAAGAATAACAGATGATTTCGGATTTACAAATCTCTTCCCAATTACCCCTTTGTGGATAATACAATCATAACAGTATCAGTCAAACAACAAGTGTTTAAACAGCTGGCAAAGCAGTAATCTGTTGTGCAGCTGCAGGGGTGAGGGTGTTAGGACAGCATTTTAGGGTGCTCACGGTTGACTGTTTGGGGAAGATCGATGCAGCCTGACAACCCCCGACATGGCAAACAAGAAAATCATTCACTACCCTGCATATATTTATAGTTAGATTTCTAAAGGAATATTTTTTTGGGGGGGGCATCTGGCTAGATTGAAAAATAGATTACATCATACACTGTAGCCCAATGGGGGGGGGGGCAGTTATGTGTTTCCGTGGAACTACTCCTTTCCTTTTAGCCCAGTAACAGGACGCTAAGATTAGACATAAACCAGCACAGTGCCAGGAAGTCTATGATGTTTAACATTTTTGGTTTCCAGAGTTTGGCTTTGACCAAGCTGAGAACTTCGATGGCCTGGCGGTGGACTGAAAGGCTTCACCATTTTCTAAAGCCATCCAGACTGATGTAGCAAAAAGTCTTAATTGCACCTCTTCATGTCAACTGGTGCTAAATATCAAAGGTCAGTTTCTGACAAATATGGACGGCCATAAATAATGATGCATTTACAAACAGACTTCCTAGCATCAAGCTCCCCAGCTTACTGCACAGCAATAGACATGTCCAGAGCAATAGCAAATAAGCTGGAGAGCCTTGTGTTAGTTTCCTTTTAAAGAACTGGAAACATAAAAATGCAAAACAGCGATATAAAAACAAAGCCAAAGTATTTGAAAGTAATTGTTGCTTCTAGGACATCCAAAACAACACAGCTCTGTGGATGACTTAATTGTTGCGCAAAAGGTTATGAGTAAGAAGGCATGGGGATAATGGATAGCAAGGGTGGGATGCAGCATGGTATGGAGACTCTGTAATGGTATTCTACGCCTTATATGGTATAAAGTGGATGGGTTGCAAGATTTTGGACAGTATAGGCAGGGGTGGAATAGAGAGTTCCTTGAACATGGGCAGTACACAGGGTTGGATAAGGGGTCCTGGGACATATGGATAAGCTTTAGGGTATAGGGGGGTTACTGAGATGTATATGAAAGCTTGGGCATGTAGGTAGAGGAGCTCTTGGCTAGGAAGTGGTGATATGGGGGAAGCCGGGGGATATGGAGAGTGGTATAGCAAGCCCTTGAGTAAAGCGGGCAGATTATGCACTGTTATGCAGTTTGAAAAATAAGAGAAGGGTCATGACAGTTTGGCTGTATAGGGCTAATAAATTCCATATGATTGTCCTGTAGCCATGCTAAGCCAGTCGGATAAAAAAAAATCCAAATACCAAAACAATAGTCTACATTTTAAAAGATAGAAACTGTGAAAAAGCAGCAACTTAATCAACAGTGATTCAGGTTATTGTCACTACCAGAATGGCCAAAGCATACTGACAAGGTTATTAGGTCTATTATTTTGAAAGTCTTGTCAGAATAAAGCAAAAAGGTCCATGTGACAAACATCCACTCGCCTACTCAAAGACATACACTGCTATGGAAGGACCTGTGCTACTGATAAAGGAAGAATTACAACACAGATAATATGCATTTGGCCGCTAGCAAAAGGCAGTCAGCCGACATCTCCGACAAATGTTCTTTAGGAGACACTACCACACGAAGAAAAAATAGTGCATAAAAGCATCCACTGCAGAATGCATTCCAGCTCACATGATGCACTGCATTTTGTATTGCCAATTTGTGGCCCACAGCAAGGAAAAGCAATTAGACCATTGTGCTGTTAACAGTGGAGAGGATAACGCTAAACCCAGATGGCTGTAGCCTGATGGCAGGGGGTAAGTGATCTTTTTCTTATTAATATCCCTTACTGTCCTTTACTAGGGAAGGGAGGTGATGTTTGCGGCAGAGAAAGCTGCACTGGATCAGGGGAACCAGGGGGGAAGGTTTGTTTTCAGGTTTCTAGTCGATGGAGGGGCATTCATTTCCATCTCCTACATGGGCCAGCAAAGCATTAGCTGGAAGTGCATAGAGGTCTGTCAGCTATTAAGCACTTTGCTGCCAAGAACAATCTGTGAGGGTATCCGTCACGGTCTTGCTACTTTACCTTTTTTTTTATGTTTCTGCTCAGGATACAGTCAGCAAAATTAAAATGTCCACTTTCAATTTACTGGCTGTTTACTTTGTAATAAACTAAAGGAACAGAAGAGTGTGATGCACCTCTAAAAAGTAAAAAAACAGACATTCAAAAATTGAAAGTGGCGTTTCAGCGACTTCATTTAGCAGCACAGCAGGATGAATCCGCTGCTGAGGGGTGGGAGGCATGGCTGTAGGATAGCGAACTAGGGCCCGGCCCTTGGGCATCCACCACTTGTTATAATGGGAAGCAATTTATCTACAGTTACTTACGGGGCCTCCTCCAGACTTTCTGCCCCAGTAGCATTCACCACACCTAATCCGGTCCTGTATATGTCTTTTTTTTTTTTTTTTTTTTTTATTGTGACAGCCCATAGAAGTTTATAGCAGTGCATGCAAAGTAGGGTGTACTGCAAAAGGCAACGCAGACAAATTGCTGTACAACACAACTTGAAAATTCTGCCCATGAACTGTAACATCTGTGTGTAAATGGGGCCCGTTTTCAGTATAGAACAGGAAGTTTAGGCAATATAGTGAATTACATTTTATGGTGGCAAATGGCATTTACACAGTGCAGGTGTATATTACTGTAATTGCTTTTTTTTTATTAAGAGATCCATTTGTAGAGATCTAACCTGTTTTTGCAGCACACAATACTCTATTGCTGTGATCCTTGTAACCATTGATTTTCAGTTCTTTAAAGTTTGTTTGGTTACTGCACTTTTCTAACCTTTTCTCACTGTAACCTAAACTAGACGTAAAAGTCAATATTGGCAAAGGAGCAGGGCATGGCATGCATCCTGACAGATATGGCTCTCCACAGCTAGCATGAGGCAAGGTTTTTCATAGTCCTGCTCCTGTGGAAGCCAGTGGACCGTGTGGGGAAGTGGAATTCTGGGCTACAGTGTAGAGACTGATGACACAACAGTTGGTAAAACACCCTTCTGTTTTCAAGCCGTGCTTTTTAGGAACCCTGGGTTACAATGGTGCCCCTTGGCCAAATCATCTGCAATAGTTTATACATTTCCTGCTGCTAAAACAGAAACTGGAAAGAATTGCAGGTTAATAGGATCATAGTGAAATAAACAATCCTGGAACCCTGGGATACCTTCTGGGCTCCTGAAAAGGCGTGATAGAAGCTAGAAACGTAGGTCATGATGGCCTTCTCATCGGGGCGAGCAGTCCCAACAATGTCTGTCAAAAAAAGGTTTAAAGCATGTTGATAAGATAAATGGAATGGAGACAGACAACACAAAATGAGGCAGGTGACACAGACAGACTGGGGGCAGAATAGTTACCCTGCAACAGTGATCCTCTGCTCAGGCGCAGGGGCAAGTTGCATACATCGTGTTTTATATGCATATTTATTCATTTTTGAGCAACCGTTGGCCTAGCCTATAAGACTTTAGGTCTGTAATCCTGATTTGGGATGTCCCAATATGTGAAACCCTATAAAACACAGCTTTTTGATGATCTCGAAGTACATGCGCAGGCTGCTCAGGTAGCATCCCCCCTCCTAATCGGCGAGGAATGGCTGCTGCTCCCCTTTCATTCAGCCTTCTATGCCGTTCATAATATCTATGACATAGGGTGCTGTTTTTTTTTTGGGGGGGGGGGGGGGTCACACGCTCAGTAATCGCTATGAAATACTATGCTTTCTAGAAGGTTTCACACAAGGGGCATCCCAAATCCCTGATTGAAGAACAAAACCGGGAGAGTGAAAATCACAGATTTTGTTCTTCTTTAAAGGGCAACTATCATTAACACAACATGTAATATGACACACAAACACATGTTTCCACATCTGAATCAGTTAATGTGCAGTTTTCTATTCTGTGTCCTTTAAACTTAGAGGAGAAGCTCTAGTAGCTCTGGCAACCAATAAGGTGTTTTTACAGTTGTGTCAGGCCCTAAACACAGTGTATTGCAGTAGTTTAAAATTGGGGGTTACTGATAGCCAATGCATATGGAGTCTAATATGAACCCTAGATTAAAGAGGATCTATATTTCCAATAGAAGATCTTCTTCTGTCCTAAGCAGTCTGTGCCGTAGGTCACAAAGCTCCAGAATCTCCTCCATTAGAACATGCCAGCTACTGATGTCCAATGGGATAGGCCTTTGTGATGACAAGACCCTGGAGCTGAATGATTAGGCCAGAGCAGACTGCCAAAGAAAGAAGAGGATGCTGCTTAAGTTGTTGGAATGCAAGTATAGGGTCCTCCTCAAAGGCCATGTGTGGGATATAAACAAAAGACTTATATACTCCTGTAACTCCACACAGCCTGGATTTCTTGCAGTCCCTGCTCAGTAATCACAGTGGATCTTCTCTGCCCTCCTTACCCAGGCTGACAGTGGGATATGTTGCCAGCTCTGCACACACCAGACCAGCAATGCTGAGATTATAGGCGTGTAGCCCTCCTTCCAGTTGGCAAGGGAACTTGCTCTTTAGCAGTTGGAGGCAACTGTGCCATCTGGTCAACTAAAGGGTTAAAGATCTGAAGCATTTTAGGGACTGTGATGGAACAATGCTATGAAAAGGACCATTATATTGAGAAATAAAAACCCTGGCATCATCTTTCCTAATTCCTTATCCAGGACAATGTACAGATCAGGGTGGGATATTCATAGAGATATGCAATTTGTAGTCACTCTCCATCCAGCCAGGCATGGCCACACACAGGGCAAGCAAGAAAAGAAAACAGCACAATTTAACCATGATCAGGAGAAGCCCTGTATGAATAGACTGGTCCATGCTTCACCAAGAGCCTTCTCTAACATAACAGCCCCCAGGCTACCACAGAGCTCTGCAAAGTTCATAGGAGGAGACATTTTTTTTTGCATTTTTTTGGGGGGATGCGGATGGAGCTGCAACTTTCTGCCTATAGATGGTCCTAAAAGTATGTTACTAGCCAAAGTCTAATTATAAGTCCAAAAATGCTTTAATAAAAGCACTGAAAACTATGTCTGTGCACGCTATGCACTTTAAACTGTTGTTTTTTAGCATTTGTAACACGATATTAGGTGCCGACAACCCACACATACAGCCCAGCACAATAATAAAGCTGTATCCGATCACGTGAAAAAGTAAGTACTCCCCATAGAAATGTTGGATTTGTTTTTAAAAAGTGGATATTAAGAGGGACCTACGCCATGGATTTCCCCTCCCATATGGCGATGCAGCATACTTGACGTCAGGCTGAGCAAGACTGTAAATTCACTATCATAAGCTTAGCCAGTGACAATGCCTTCCATTAACTTTTTTCAATTTTTATGAAGTGTGTTTGATACTGATTGCACTTTATGGACTGCACATGCATTTTATAAAATAATTTATTTTTTTATCCCGCTGAGTATTGATCTTATAGGGACCAGATAGTTTATGTGGAGGTTTTGCTCACCTCTATATGACACAGGTTGTGATCACTCCAGCGCAGGATCTTTTTAGGATCAGAGTTGAGATATTAATATTATTAATATTAAGTTCCTTTAGCGTGATTTTTCTGTGATCTTTTGATCAAAGAGTGTATATATTATGCTTTACATTAGTTGAGCATTTAAACCTGAAAGCCGCCAACCCAGGGGCAGGTAAGTATACAAGCCTATAAGATTACATTCTGCCATTTGGGGGGAAGGTCTGTCTTCAGTGGGTAAGGTCCCAATGGACCAAGATCTCTTCAAAAGCCAAGTATTTAAGCCCACAATTTTTACCGGGAACAGATTCCTCCCCTATATGTTTGTTAAAGCTCAAACAACAACAAAGGGATGTGCCTCCATAAGAACCTTTCTCCTCCTTCCCAATCTAGCCCATAATGCAAAATGCTTTAACATGCCTTTGACATTTACTAGAGCAGAGGGAACATCACCCTTGGTAATCTACTCCCTGTGGCTATAGTCCCAGTTACAGACAGAAACACATTCACTGCCTTGGCTATGTGACTGGAGTTAGCTATATACACATACATGTACTAATAAATGATTAGCGCTATTGGCCAGCTGAAACAGCACATCCAAGTTAGGTACACATCAGCTCAGAGCAATACAATAGAAACTAGACAACCATTAACATGATATATAACTGTAGCCAAAGCAAGACAAGGTCTGTTGCAAAAGCAGCCTTAATGGTCTATAGCCTTCCCAATACCTAGAGACAGATTGTAAGCTCCTATACCTTATTATATAGTCTCACTAATGCCATAAGAGATTGTGAGCTCTTTCACCTTCTGTATACATGGGCGTTCTATATATCTTATATCTATAGGTCATTGCTGCTGTGTGTCCATTTAAAGCTTTCCTATCTATGTACCTACGCTTGGCTTTGGCCATGATTCATAGAAATGCAGCCAATTCCAGATGTTACGGGTAAGCCTTCCTCTGACTTACTTTCATGCAGTTGCTCCCCAGTCTGCCCCAATTAGAAATGTCACCACTTCAGTAAGGAAAAAAATGATTCTGCTGATAGTGGGAAGAATCAGAGGTGACATTTTATCCGACAATCAATTAACTGCTTTGCACATACAACTCTCCCCTCCCCCGAGAACAGGACATCCTATCAGGTTTCTCCAAAAGACAGCAAAAGAAAAAAAAAAGTGCTGCCGATGAAAGGATCATGGAAACATAAAGATGGGACAGCGCAGTAATGGAAGACTGTGAGAGCGATTAATAAGCTTTAAGAATGCTGGCCCCGGTTAAAAAGTACAAAATGAACTGTAAGAGATTAAAACTTTTCAGGCTCCTGCACGTTATTAATTATACAAGACCTGGAAATACATTGTGCATGTCATGGAGACGATATCCTGTAGGAAAGCCAAAGGTCAAAATGAGAATGGACTGTATAGACCACAGCTGTATAGAAGGCCCCTCTCTATTAGCACACACAATTGAATTTCAGAGAGAAAAAGAAAATTACCTTCAGCGTCCAACATCTTGGGAATGTCGAGGAATCGCTCCGCAACATCGAAGGCTGTGTTCAGATTTGTGTAGGGATCATCCTAGAAAATGAAAAAATACTGGTTCATAAAACCATAAAAATAATTAAAGCAAGCCTAAACCATCCTGGCAAAACTGAGTCCAGGTCTGCAAGGAGCCCAACCCACCTACTCCTGCTGCCAGTGAGCTTCAGATTTAGGAAGCTGCTGTAGGAAGGTGGATTAGGAAAAAGCTTCTTACAGTACCAAATACCTCCATAATAAAGGCTCTGCTATGAAAAGGTAAGTCACAGGGCTCACTGATGGTGTGAAGTGGTAAGATAGGTTAGTTTTATGTCCCTGAGGGCCAGGACCCTCCATAGCACTGTGTTACATGGAAGGTTAGGGTCCACATGGTTGACCCTTCAGTCAAATAAGACTAGAACATCACTGTACACGGCAACCAGCTAGAAGAGTATCGAGAAGGGCCATTGGAGGTATGCCCTACTCCGCATCCGCCCCCTCACTCCAATACCCTGCTACGGTCCTGTTCAGTGACTTATTTCACTAGAGGGTCATGTTAAACATCAAGGTTGACCTACAACTGAAGCCTGAAGTGTCTAATGCCAGCAATCTGTCAGCTAAACTAGCTAAACCAGACAAAGCAGTGGGATACACTGCCTGGCAGTTGGCTCATCCTCACACTGTGCAGCAGCAGCAAAAGAGACTGCGGGGAGCCCACTGGATCATCATAAAACTACAGCCAGTATCTCAGGAAGTGCGAGTGGGCACATAGGGGCTGCAGATGCAATATGCATATATTCACATTAGGATTAAGTCCTCTTTAAAGGAGCACTATCGCGAAATTGTGTAATATTAAAAATCCAGATAAACACTTTAGCTAATAAAGGGAGGGGTCACTTATACACCCAAACTGAATAAAACTCCCGCCAAGCTTGTGGTTTTCTTGCCCTGGTAGGAATAAAATCCTGGGTTTACAGGCTTAGTCTATGAGGGGTGACCGAGTCTGTCACACGAGATGTCCTCTTCCTTCCATTAAAATAAAAAAAACAAGCCTGGCTGGATATTTCTTGATGTCGGGTGTATAAGTGACCCCTCCTCCCTCCATCCAGCATATTTATATGGATTTTTATCATTGGGCCATTTTTTGTGCTCCTTTCAGGTGAAAGTCCAAAACACACACAAATTATTTAAACCAAACACTGAAGACCTAACACAGATTTGATCAAACTACCTTCCGTAACTTTCCATAGTCAATGAGTTCTGGGCGGTGTCTGTGGATCAGAGCGCAGAAACCGAGGCCATCCTTCCAGCTAAAACAAAGAAAAGCAAGTCACAAAACTGCCCTTCGACATTACCTGCCACCCCAAACTGAAACACTACCCCTCCCATTTATCCCCTTTGTCACGTGGCCCCTCCAAACATTAAATATTCCGCAGGTTCAGGAACAAAATTGTATAGGTTGATAAACATGAAAATAAAGGGCTATATTATGGCCTTGATTCATCAAGAGTTGAAAAAAATTCTCATGGTAGTAAAAAAATAATTTAACGAGAAAAAAACACTCTCCAGACAATGGAAGAGCCAGCGCGGCCAGGGATGTCCAATCTGCTGCTCTACCTTCGGGGGGAGCATATCAATGGGCACCCTGCAGTACCTACACCTGAATATAGTTGCCCGTCTCAAAGCTATGAGGCAGCTACGGTGACATTTTAAGATGAATGTTGGTGGCAATGCAAATCAGTGCCTATATCTGTGTCAGCCCCCCTAGGTCCAATCAGAAAACATTTTGGATCTTATAATAATAATTTTGTATAAATAATAGTGATTGAGCTGCTCCCACCCCCCTTTATTCATTTGAATTGCCATGAGCACAAGCAGGGAGGAATTCAGTCAATATGGATTTCTCCCTGTGAAGTGTTCTAAAGGGAGGCTGGCAGCTTCCCAGGTGAGTAGCTCTCAGATATTTGTCTGCATTGCATGTCCCAACTTTGGGGACCCAGAATTAAGAGTAGGGACCACACTAAACACAGAGTGCCTTGCCGGGGCAGTGTGGCTTCCACATGTATCTGCAGATATATGCAACCAAATCTCTGTCTTTCCACATAGCTAGACATGTTTGTTGCTTGATATTTAGATGATGAGAGGGTTAAACTGGGCGGTAAATTAGTTCCCAAGCCCTGAATAATAATAATAATTTTGTATAAATAATAGTGATTGAGCTGCTCCCACCCCCCTTTATTCATCTTTTTGGCTGCTCCAATAGTGACATGTATATGCAGTGGTGGACCAGATTCAGAATCCTTATATGTGCAACCGTGATGAAAGGCAAAACCCCAGGCAGATTTTGGATCATAGTATATTGATGGAGGACACTGAGGTGCATGAACACCACAGGTTAGTGCTCCTATTGGTATTTGTAGTACATTTTAGAGGCTCCTGCAATCAGCAGGATGGCTACATAATGAATACAGTAATACTAATACTATTAATACTCATATATGATTACTTTACTAATATATAATCGCTGTAAAATCTTTTTCTTCAAAGCTTATGGAAGACACAGGGCTCTTTAGCAATGGGTTGTGTCCACCGTTCCAGTCAGAAGAGCGTCTTCCACACAACACAAAATAAAGGTTTTTTCAGATTAATTTCTTTGTGTTTGAGCAAGACAAAATGTTACCACGGTAAGTAATTACCAGGTGCTTAAACACAAGTCAAGATTTCTCCTGGGCCTTTGCTTTCTTTAACCTTCAAGGGCTACAATATTGCCACGTTTATGTGAGGCAAGGGAGTTGTTTAATTAGATTTGGGTGGACTCACCTGATGTGGAAGTTCTGGATGTTCACATTCTTGTATGGTGCCGTCTTTCGCTGACACCACAACAGCAGCCCTTCTTTAGCAGAGGTTTCTAAAAGAAATAAAAAAAACAAAAAACAAATGTGAGATTTTGCAGATGCCCATTGTATGTTATTAACCACTTAAAGTGGACCAAAACCCAGGATTTTGACTATCCTGGGCTTTGGTTTTTGCCCTCCCATGGGCAACCGATCGGGGATGCCCCACTGTGTGGAACCCCCCTCCAAGTCCCTCGGTCCTATAGCGCATGGCCAGCCTCTCGTCCAGTCAGCACACTTGGATCCGCTCCCACCCCTTTGTCTAAGAGCTTGTCTAAGGTGGACGCTGGCGGCTGCATCCCCAGCTACCCTTCAACAGGGAGCGTGCCCGCACCGGCCATTCACAATAGCCTGGAGCGGGCACGCGCCCTGCTGAAGGGATAGCGGGGATGCGGCCACTGCCCGCACATGCGCCGTTGGACCGGGAAAGAAGGTGAGTTTTTGGGCAACCTGGGGGGATTTGACACAGTGGGGCATCTCGAATCTGGATGGCCTGGGGGAGCAAGTATGCCTGCCCTGTCATATACTCCAGAGTGGGTTTTGGTCCTCTTTAAAATGGGAGTAAAACTCTCCCCTCTCTGGGGCCAGCCCTGGAGTCTTTGCCTACCACAGATTTGGGATGTCCCTCTGTGTGAGACTACGGGGTTCCCTCAAACTCACCTTTCCCATAGCTCCCACAGCATTTTCATGGCCTACTACTGCATTCCCGGCTTCCCTTTAGCTGAGGCAAGTTCCAGCACCCAGCCATTCAGGACGGGCGTATGAAGGGCATAGATGGCACCCAGCCATTCAGATAGATGATATCGGTGGAAATATACTCCAGGAAACAACATTACAGAGAGTTACTAACAAACAAACTCAACTTTATACAGGTCATCTCGGGCAGCAGGGGGGCTAGGTTCACCCCTGATCCTATCCTAGTGATCCCCTCAATAGAAGAAAAACAAAGCTGAGAATGTATAGTTATATAGTGTTGGGGGGGGGGGTGTTAATATCTATCATATGGTAACAGATTGTCACTTGTCAGTGTGCTACATTGGGATAATGAGGGGAATCAGGTCCCATAGAGGTATGTTGGTCAACTAAAATATTGCATTTGAAGCTCCAAGTTTTAGAGAACCATCCCAATTTTTATTTCCACTGGTTGATGGCTCTGATCTTCACAAGCTAATTATGTTACAGATAACATTATGGGGGGGGACACGACTTACCCTCTACAGAAATGTCTTGAATAGCAAAACGGAGAATAATAGTCCAGATCATTCCTAGCGTCATTTTAGCATTGCCATCCACAATTTCTTAAAAACAAAAAACACAAACATACAAGCAGTGAGTCACACAATAACCAGCAAGGAGCCACTATCATCACACAATCTCCATTGCAGGGAGTTATGGATTGCTTTCTATTTAAACCTGAAAGGATTGACCAGTGAAACTTTAAAATCAATTGCCTAGCAGCTTACTTGATGCAGTGTCATTCCCATGATGTCTCTTTGCTCTGGTCGCCCAAAGGATATGGAATTTCTTCTTCCTCTTTGCTGCCTCCAGCACCTCCTCCCCTGATCCTGACCACAAACTGAAGCCTGAAGCACGTGTCAGGTTGAGAGGGGACATGTGCCCCCTCTCTTATTGAAAAGGCTAGATTTGAGTCTTCCACACTGTCACTCAAGCCCCTGCTTATGGATGATGCACATGGTGTACTTGCATCATGCAGCCCTGTCATTCCCAATACACAGAACATGAGGAACAGCAATACAGCTTTGTTTTAAAGAAAGAATTAAAAAAATTAAGAAGAGAGAAGAAAGAAGAGAGAAAAAAAAGAAGTAGAGGAGAGAAGAAAGAAAAAGAGAGAAGAAGAAGACAACCCGCACGCACTACCCAGGTGGTTCTTGATATAAATCGGAAAATGGAATAGGATACCTAATGAAAAAAGGTTGGGAACCCCGGAATTAGAATTTACACACAGAGATGTATTATTTCCCAATCTTTGTAAGAAAGGTTGGATTAGCCAATCAGGAAGTCAACCTGGATTATAGGTGTAGACCAGTTGTTGCTTTTAAAGGAGCTGGGGTGCAATTTAACAAGGGGGGCAGAGACTGCAGTTAAAACAGCCCAAATTGTTTCCAGCATAAATATAATCATTACGATTTTTCCTGGTTCTCAACTTGCTAAACTCGGCAATGGTGACTTCAATGTCAGCAATGGTGACTTCAGTGTCAGCAATGGTGATCTCAGACTTCAGTGTGGGTGTAGGTCCGCTTTAATGCTTATTTTTCAGGTGAAAGGATACCCAAGTGCTCACCTTCTGCGCCAATGGAGACCAGTTTTACCCCTTTACTGGCAATAAAATCCAGAGCTTTATTCACATTGGAAATTTTGTGCACTCTCATTTTTCCACGTTCAGGTTTGGCCAAACGTTCCCCTGTCAAAATAGAAGCAAACAAATAATAAGCCTGCAACTTCCAAGATGTATCTTAATGAATAGGTGTACAAAAAACGCACATCACAAATCAATAGCTTAACTACTAAAAGAGGAGAGTCCTGGACAAATGCATATAAAAGGAGGAACAAATCTTGGAAACTTGTTACAGCATCTACAGAGCACTGAAGGAAATGAAGGAGAAGCACATGGGGACAGGTTTCAGGTGAGCTTGAGCTTATTACTGTCTGGACAGTCCCTTTAACAAGTCCTGTCAGGTCCTTACATTCCTTTCCCTGATTTCCACTTGGGTCTCTGACCAAGTGGCTTGCCCCTTGTGTTACCTCGAACAATCATAAAAGCTTTTCCATGCACCAGAGAATCCAGCCAACTTACATTCCATATCTGCGCCTCTATAGTAAATACTAACAATGCATGAAGAGGGCAGGAGATGGAGTGGACATGTAGCGATGGAGAAGGGAGGGCATATCAGGCACTTAAGTTTCAATACCTTACTTACGGTCATAGTTTTTGGATAAAAGTTAAAAGGTATTGTCCAGGCTAAGGGGGGGGTATACTGACCTTGTGTTCCCTGCAGCTCCCCCACCTATGTCTGGTGTGTCCCCCCCCCCCCCCCCTCTGTGACATATTTATACTTAGGGATCCAGCGATTCTGTTCCAGCACGGTGGCCGAGCTGATATCAGAAATTCACACTGCATGAAACAATGTCGGGAGCCACATTCAGCACATAGAGGTCGGTTCTGGTTTGTAGTCACCATAGCATATAACTAGCATTACATTATTCTCAGCAGTGTGAACAAATCTACAATACCCCCTCCCCCCCTTAAGTCTAATAATTAACATGTGCGCAGATCTCCACCACCCCAAAAAAAAAAAAAGCAGAGCAGCCATCAAAAATATTATACAGTGTGTGCTTATACCGCAGCTCCATAAAAAAAAAAAAAAAAAAAAAAAACTTGCCCCCTCACATGCGGAGGTTATATACCATGTCCTCCGAAAATAAGACAGGTCTTATATTGACTTTTGCTCCAAATATAGGATCTAGGACATATTTTCAGGGGATAACTTATAGCCAACTGGCAAGATGGTGGCGGCAGTACAGCAGCTCCGATATAGTATGTGCACAGGGCAGGCTGCCAACTGAGAGATACGGCTGTGTGCCACGCATTTCAGCAGGCTAGGGTAGAGCCAGCAAGATCAGGCATATCTCTCTCGACAGACAAGCTTACCTGTGTGACCTGACTCCTTTACAGCCGTGACGTGTCCTCACCCTCCTTTACAGCCGTGATGTGTCCTCATCCTCCTTTACAGCCGTGACGTGTCCTCACCCTCCTTTACAGCCGTGACCTCACCCTCCTTTACAGCCGTGACGTGTCCTCACCCTCCTTTACAGCCGTGACGTGTCCTCACCCTCCTTTACAGCCGTGACGTGTCCTCACCCTCCTTTACAGCCGTGACGTGTCCTCACCCTCCTTTACAGCCGTGACGTGTCCTCACCCTCCTTTACAGCCGTGACGTGTCCTCACCCTCCTTTACAGCCGTGACGTGTCCTCACCCTCCTTTACAGCCGTGACGTGTCCTCACCCTCCTTTACAGCCGTGACGTGTCCTCACCCTCCTTTACAGCCGTGACGTGTCCTCACCCTCCTTTACAGCCGTGACGTGTCCTCACCCTCCTTTACAGCCGTGACGTGTCCTCACCCTCCTTTACAGCCGTGACGTGTCCTCACCCTCCTTTACAGCCGTGACGTGTCCTCACCCTCCTTTACAGCCGTGACGTGTCCTCACCCTCCTTTACAGCCGTGACGTGTCCTCACCCTCCTTTACAGCCGTGACGTGTCCTCACCCTCCTTTACAGCCGTGACGTGTCCTCACCCTCCTTTACAGCCGTGATGTGTACTCGCCTTCCTTTACAGCCGTGATGTGTCCTCACCCTCCTTTACAGCGTGATGTGTCCTCAACCTCCTTTACAGCCGTGATGTGTCCTCACCCTCCTTTACAGCGTGATGTGTCCTCACCCTCCTTTACAGCGTGATGTGTCCTCAACCTCCTTTACAGCCACTCCCATCCCTCTGCTGAAGCCCTGCAGCTGGATTATGAATTGTAACTATGGCTTATTTTCGGGGCAGGGCCTATTTATTTTTCACACATTAGCAAAAAAAGCTGAAAAATCTTACTAGATCTTATTTACGGGGTTGATTTTATTTTAGGGGAAACAGGGTATTAGCGGCTTGGAAATACTTCTCATCTTGCTCCAATTAAGCAGGGGTTCACAACCTGTAGCTCTGGAGCTACAGGTTGGGGACACCTGTCCAGGGCTGCCATTAGAACATTTTTGGCATTATACAGCCTCAATGTCAGGGGCTTCCTAGGCCCCGTTGTTATTCCAACATAAATTCCCATAGTGTTCCATTTATGCAATAATGTGTATTTGCTGCAGGCATAGTCAGAAATGGCTTTTTCAATGCCTGCCCTAAGAAACAGGGCTGAGGCTGATCAGTGGTGGGCTACAGTAGGCAGGGAGCAACAAGACTACCTGAAAGTATGAGAGGAGGTCAAAAGCATCAGAGCAGCCATCATGCTCAGCCCAGGCCCCCTACAGGAGTCTTGTCCTGAACGCTGCCCTGCCCTGGAGCTTTGCACAGATTGAAAAGCAAGTCAGCAGTGCAATTGCTCCAGTAGCACCTAAACATTTGTCTCTACAGGAGCACTGTAAATGTTTAATTCTGAATTATCTGAATCTGTGTCTTCTAATAGGCCCATGTACCACTTGGTCATGTTGAAAGGTTTAGATAAATTAAAGCAGACCTAAACCCATATTTTTAACTAGCATTCCCTGAATTGCTCCCCCATGAGGAGCACCTTTTGCCTATTTCCACTGCTCATGCTTCACTCAGATAATGCCGCATGTTTTAGCTGTGAAGCTCCGCCTCCTCCATTCATTGCCACTATTGTGTGTGGCAGTGATGTCATTGCCACTATTGTGTGTGGAAGTGATGTCATTGCCACACCTATACAATGACTGATCGCCTGTCATCTTACAGATTTCCAGGGAAATTCAAAAAGCAAAAATCTAAATTATTTAGCAAGTTCAGTGGGTTTTGGTCCAGTGGACTTTAGCTGTTCCTCTAGACAGATGCAATTAAATACAGCAAAATAAAAAAAAATAATTCAGACCTGACAAAATGGTTTATTTATGAGCTGGTTGCATCTGCCCCTCAACCCCTCCGCTTTTCTCATGCCAGCCAGATCGAGAGTATCATATATTTTATAAGTTATGACGAGTTGGTCCCTTTTAATTTGTTGAGTGACATGCAATAACAGACTACATATAAAATGCTCTTCTAATAGTCTCTTGACTGAGCAAGCCTCACTAGAGCCTGTTCTATGCACCTACAATGCATGAAAAAGGGTCTAAAAACCTCTAAAACTAGAAATCCCTCCTCCCATTCCTGGCCCAGCTGCTGCAGTGATTGGCTAATGAAAGAGTCACTCAAGGTCCCAGTAGTGTAGCAGCTGCCAATTCAGTAGCACAAGGCTTAGAGCCAAGAGGACTCGCAGTGAGCATGTTCTTTATTACTTACGGTAGCATTTTATGATTGCAGAATTGGGGAGGGGGGTAGCCATGTTAGGCTTCTGAAAGGGACCAGAGGACTCTCTGCAATAAAGGGATTGTCCAAGCAAAGTGTAAAAACAATTATTGTTTGCTTACCTACCATGCCGATGATTCCTCCTGGTGTGCTGATGAATAAAGCAGTTGTTGTTGCGGCTTGATCCCCTTTCCTGTTGCCCAGCCCCTGAATTTTATTTATCCTTGGCCACCTTTTTTTTAGCATTGAGAGGTGGACCTATTTCCACCACTTTTACATTAGACTGTGTGGGACACACCAATGCTTGTGTATAGGAGAGAAGAGCCGATTCCTGCTTCTTTGTATCAGTCCACCTGTCAGTGCTAAATAAAGGTGGTCATAAATAAATAAAATCCAGGGGCAACAGATAACAGCTTTATTCACCAGCTCAGCAGAATGAATCTTCTGCATGGCAGGTACACAAATAATGATTAGCTTGGACAATCCTATTCATTGTAAACAAGCACTGCTTTTGCCCTCTGCCGTGTCTTTATGAGGCTGGCATTTCATGTACTGGAACAGAAAAAAGAATCTTGAAAGCATAAAAAACAAGTCAAGTATGGATTTCCCATAACCCACTTCAGACGGTTGAGATGTAATTAATGTGCCATCCAAGCAGTGCAGATGAATAGCCGCAGGGCTGTCAGTCCGCCAGGACACAGAGTAACCCGGCAAGATGCCAGCGCGGTACAGTTGTTACATATTGTACAGCTGGTAAGAATGCGGGCGGCTTGGTTTACCTCTAGCCACAGTTTTATAGCAATCCATAAATGGCGACTAATTGGCACTTCCACAAATGTGCATGTTCATTGGATGCCAGGACCTGGGGGGGTCCTATAAGTCTTATCCCACTCCCATCTTCTTGTAGCCTCCTCGCCAGCTCTGCCTTAGGTCCATGAAGAACCTAAACACCTACTCTCACTGCCTGTGAGGCCCAACTTTAGGAGATTATTATGATTAATATTGTTTATTTGTATAGTGCCATCTTCTTCCTTAGTGCTGTAGAAGGTGTAATTACAGACAAGGTAAAACATACAGTACATAAACTATTACAAACTAGATCCCTGCTCTTGCTCACCTTTCCCTTGTGTAGCTTTGTATGACCAAGAAAAAGCTGCACCTTTAAAGTGGACCAGAACCCTTCTAAATATGCTCTGAAAACATACTATAAGAAAGATACTGCCCTGTGTGAGAATGATCCAAATTGGAAGATCAGAGTGTTGGTGAAAATGGGTGCTCCCCATGCGTTCCGCTGCCCGGGGTGGGGTGGATCACTCTCACACAGGGCAGTATCTTTCTTATATTATGTTTTCAGAGGATATTTAGAATACTTGTCTCCTATAGTTTTAGTAATCACTTATAATTGCTTTTATTACAGTTGTGTCACAAATAGTATTGCTACTATTGTGCATATAGGTGGTTTGAGCGGTGTTTGCCCTCACCGGGCTCACTCTGCTTGTGTTATTTAGGGTTAACACATTCATAGTGCTGTAACATTTTTTTTCTCTATGTGTACAGATCTGGTTAGATGTTTTGCACATGTATGCATATTGTTTTGCGCATGTCCTATTATTTATTAATTTCCCGAGTACTTGAATATTTGGCACTGTGACACATTATAGTATTGACACAGTATTGAAATTTGACATCTTAAAGTGGACCAACACCCAGGATTTTGACTATCCTGGGTGTTGGTCCACTTAGGTGGGGCACCCCGATCGGGGGTGCCCCGCTGTGTGAAACCCCCCCGATCGCCGCAAAAACTCACCTCTCCCCGCTCCCACGTGACCTCGTCCGGCCAATGACAGCGCTCAGAGCCGCTCTGGTATGCGCGTCCAAAGCCGCTTGGACGCGCATACCAGAGCGGCTCTGAGCGCTGTCATTGGCTGCGTCTCTCGCTTCCCTCTAACAGGGAGCGCGCCTGCGCCGGCCAATCACAAAACGGCCGGCGCGGGAGCGCGCCCTGCTAGAGGGAAGCGAGAGACGCGGCCGCGTCTCGCACATGCGCCGTTGGATCGCCGGTAAGGTAAGGTTTGTGGGCCTCCTGGGGGGTTCCTCCCCGCGGGACATCCCGATTTCGGATGCCCCGCGGGGAGGGATCTGATCGGTCCGGGAATCTTATAGATTCCCGGGCCGATCCCCCCTGGGTGTTGGTCCACTTTAACATCTGATCTTAGAGTTGTTGGTCATTGTTTTTAACAGTTGTTACTCTGGTGTTTATGCTGTATCTTTTTTGGATATACAATGAATGATGTTTTATTATATATCTTCGTTTGTTGAGCTGTGCCCCATTTCTAGGATCTAGTTCACCATTTAGGATACTAGGGGAGCACACCAATTCGATATTATATTGTTTAGCTGTTCCCACCTGTTTTGTAGATATTCTTTACAAAGTATATACAATGTACACACAAGAAATTCTTTTTGACTAGGAGATTTGCAGATACTTATTATAGCAGAACAAAACCTTTCCTGTGTTTTATTCCGTGTCCTCGAAGCAGGATGCCCCGTTGAGTGAAACCCCCCGCTTTTTTGGGGGAAAAATTCACCTCGCTACTCTCCAACGATGCATGCATGGGCTCTTGTCCAATGAGAGCCGCCTGCTATGACAATGTCATTCGGCAGGCGGCTCTCATTCTAATCAATGGAGAGCCTATCTAAATGGCTGGGACGGGAGCACACCCACGACACTGGGGATGCAGCAGTGTGCACTGCCCAGTTTAAACAATGAGAGTCGCCTATCAAATCATGTTGCCAAGCAGGCGGCTCTCATGAACAAGAACTTGCATCGTTGGAGCGTGGAAAGGTGAGTTTTTTGGGGCTACCTGGGTGGTTCCACACAGTGGGGCATCCTGACAACGCACTAGTGTGCCAGGTAGGATACAAGTACTTACAGAGTCTAGATACTAGATTACAGATTCCATGCAGGTTTTAACTACAATCAGAATATCAGAGAATGCTATTATACTATTTGAGTGTCTGGTAATTTTGGACACAGGAATCTTGCGAGCTGAGGGTAAGAGACTGGAAAAAAGAGTGACCAGGGTGGGAAGGGTCCTCAATTATTCTACTTGCCCGAGATGGAGACAATCAACTCTTATTAGAGGAGGCGTGGCTGCTGAATGTGTGTGCATCTGTTACCTGTCACCATAAGACGGAGTGCTGCTAGGAAAAGGTGAGTATTTCCCTAATTCGGGTATGAGGAAGTAGGATAGGTTAGTTCATTGCCCCTGTGAACCAGGACCCTCTCTGACACAGCTGCAAGAGAGGGTTTAGGCTTGCTTTAATCTTCACATCTGTCACATATAAAAAAAAACACTTCTTAAAATGTCTCTTTTTTATTGCTGGCCTGCAGTCTATCCTAATTTTAGCTTTGAGGTTCAGCACAATTTATCCCTTTTTGTGTTCCAGAGGTTAGGCAAGCAGACAGGTGGATGGATGGTCAGGCAGCTCAGCAGGTGGGAAGACGGGTGGGTTGCTGTGGGGCCAGATAGGTAGGTGGGCATAATGGTGGGCAGACACACGGGTAAGTGGCTAGGCAGAAAGGCAGGTTGATGGTCGGGCAGGCAAGTAGGTGGGGAGAGAGCGAGTAGGTGTCTGAGCTGTCCTGCAGGTAGGTGGGCTGGCAGACATTCAGATGGGTAGGTTGGTGGATAGGTGGCTGGGCGGTTTGGCAGACAGGTAGGTAGATGGGCGGAAGGCAGGTAGGTGGGTGGACAGGCAGGTTGGTACAGTAGCTGGTTAGGTAGGTGGTTGGGAGGGCAGGTGGAACCTTGTAATGCCGTAGCCCGCCAACTGAGATGACACTTTCCACCCCACTGGTCATCGTGATGCAGCAGCCCGGCCGCAGAAATGCCAGGGGTTTCTCAGCAGGTAAGCTTCTTCCCCCACCGCCAAGATCCACTGCAATGGTCTGCCACTACAGCTCCAACCTGCAGCATAGGAGCAAGGGGGACTAGGCGAGTAAAAAAAAAAAAAAAGCATGCCTTGCATGCTGGGCACAGGGTTATTACTTGGGGGTTAAAGCTGCACTAAATCCTCCTTCTTTCCCCCAGTGCCCTTCATATGCCCTCTCAGCCTGAGTATCTTTAAATAAAAACGTGTTTTTTTTCGCCCTTTACGATGCACCTTTTTCCCCAAATAATGAGTGGCAAATATCAGTGCATCTTATTGGGGGAATGTGCCACCCGCCCCTATACACGTTCCCCTGTCCCCATGTCTCCTGTATAGGACCGGCTTCCTTTGAAAACAATGGATGCTGGCCCATGTCCCGCCCACCTGCGGCACTGAACCAGCACTAGCCCGGGGAACGCGTGTTGCGCCGGAAGCAGGCAGCAGCAAGAACATGTGTGGCTATAATAGGGCATGCTGCCCACTGCCTGTAACATGCGATACCGCTCACACGGCCTGTAATGTGGAATGCCGCTCACACACACTGCCTGTAATGTGAGATGCCGCTCACACACACTGCCTGTAATGTGAGATGCCGCTCACACACACTGCCTGTAATGTGCAATGCCGCTCACACGGCCTGTAATGTGGGATGCCGCTCAGACACACACTGCCTGTAATGTGAGGTCTGTAATGGGGTGACTGGGAAATATGCACACTGTATTTTAGCACACCATTTGGTTCAAGATTTTTTATATATATATTATTTTTTTTTCTTTCTCCAACTAATCCTGGGTGCGTCTTATGGGGTGAAAATACAGTATATTGTTTGGATACCAAGATGCATCAGCTAAATATATATATATATATATATATATATATATATATATATATATATATATTATCACACTGGCTATTATGAGGCGCCTTGCTTACCTGAAATGACTTCAAGTAGTAACATGAGTTTAAGGCCATCCCTAAAATCCTCGTCTATGTTCTCAATCTGTGTCCCGGCTTTCCGCAGGTGGGAGTTGCACCATGCTGTGAAAGTCTGTGGAGAAGAATAGGACAGGTCAACCAATAGCAAGAACACAGGTCTGAGCATATGAGTGCATTGAAAAGACAATTCTCTGAGTACTCACCTGTAGAATTGCTTTTACTATGCATGGCACGGCCTGCTTCCAGAAGTCCTTACGTATGGGTTATTCCGCCACAAGGTGGCACAGTGTACTGCAGAAGAGTTGTGGCCCCCTCCCAGTACCATATAAAAACAGGATCACCACTAAACAATCCAGCGTTGACAAGCAGTTATTCAAGAAACCGGGAGATAATAAAAGTAAAAAAGGTAACAAACCCCAACTAACTTGGAACAATCACCATAAAGAGGCAGCCAAGAATAATGATAACAAGGGTGGGGTGAAGCAGGCCGTACTATGCATAGTAAAAGCAATTCTACAGGTGAGTACTCACAAAATTGTATTTTTCCAAGTATAAAGCGCGTCCTGTTTAACTAAATTCTTTACGTCTGGGACATCCAAATGCAGTGTCCGTAAAGTAGGGTGGGATCCCCAAAGAGCAACGTCAGTCAGTTTAAACCACTGCCGCCTGAAGAACCTTGTGGCCAAAAGCAGCATCAGCTGAGGCCTTAACATCAACCTTGTAAAACTTGGAAAAGGTATGAACAGAAGACCAAGTTGCGGCCTTACAAACTTGTTCAACAGAAGCTTGGTGCTGAAAAGTCCAAGACGCACCAATAGCACGAGTGGAATGAGCAGTAACCCTAAAAAGGAGGAACCTTCCCCCTGGCAGAGTAGGCCTGCTCCACCGCCTGACGGATCCACTTGCTGATAGTGGATTTAGCCGGAGGCAGACCCTTCCTAGGTCCAGTAGGAAGAACAAAAAGAGCATCAGATTTCCTGAAAGGCTCAGTAGCAACCAAATAAAACTTCAGAGCCCTGACAACATCCAAAGAATGAAGGGTCAGCTCCTTGGAATTAGCAGGGTTAGGACACAAGGAAGGCAATACAATGTCCTGATTGAGATGAAAAGCAGACACAACCTTAGGCAAGAAATCCGGCTTAAGCCGAAACACCACCAAAATAAGGGACCAAGCAGACCAAAATCACCAAGCCGTCAGACCACAGGAGGAAGCGACATAGGCAGAGATCACCGCCGCAGCTCAGGGAGGAAGAGGGGCCCCAGACACGCAGCAGAATCAAAATGGTGCCGGCAGAGGAACCTTGACGGGCGGGCCGCGGGAGGACGACGCGATACACTCCATCCTCCGCCCCCCCCTGAAGAGCCTCCTAGAGCACCTGACCCTAGTGCTCCTCTACCCTAACCCGATCCGACAGCCGAGGCTGGGAGGCACAGAGGGTCCGGAAACGGGTGGAAATAGACATGCAGGGCTGCAGGCTTGGTTGCCCAGCTCACCTGCGCAATATAAGAGCCATCTTCTATCTTTGCAGAATCACTGCAGAGAAAACGCTGGATTGGTTTAGTGGTGATCCTGTTTTTATATGGTGCCGGGAGGAGCCACAACTCTTCTGCAGTACACTGCACCACCTTGTGGCAGAATAACCCATACGTAAGGACTTCTGGAAGCAGGCCGTGCCATGCAATAGGAAAATAGGGTAAGTGCGTGTTACAGAGAGAGCTCTGTTCCCAGTCACTGCTCACAGGAGAGGGGGGCACTGAGGACTCATGTGAGGTGCAGATATTTTTCAAAAAGGAATATCCCCCTATGGTAAAGCAAGGAGATATCTCCACATAAGGCAGGAAGCCCACCACATACAATGATGAGCTCTCCATACGAGGTGGCAGGCTCTCCACATTTTAATGAACTCACTAGGGTGTGTGTCACCCTATTGGCTGTGCAGCACATCAAAGAGAGGAGGAGGTCACTGAAAGGGCAAAATCGCAAAGATGTATTAAGTAAATGCTTAAAGTGAACCTATCACCAGGAATGTATTGTTCTGGTGCATCCCGCCAGGCATCCCGATTTGGGATGCCCTGCTGTGACTATCATCTTGCTGGCAGCCTCACGGCGCTTCATTATTTACTTACTGTTCAAGACATGTTTTGTTTTTCTCCAAAACACAACACAAATGCATCAAAAGCACAGCAAGTATTTGAATACAATGCACCTCTGGCATAGCTAAAACCCACCACAAAACGCCTGTACCTAGCACAACAGATAGCTCTAGCTCATTGGTACTCAACTGGTGGACCGGGGTCCGAATGCGGACCTCAGCGCCAGATTTCCAGACCCCTGCCCTGACAACCTTGACCCGTTTACTTGATCGGCGATGTAGTACTTAGTCTCCCTGGCACCTAGCATTGCAATATGGAGTACTGCACGGACGGGAAGTGGCATTGCAGGGTACACAAAAACCTTTTCTTGCTTACTTTTCCCCATCCAATCCTGTCTCCCCGCCCCAGCTCGGCTCCATCCATCCCTGTTCTGCCATCTCTGCCCCATCGATCCCCATCCTCCCAGCTCAGCCCCATCCATCCCTGTTCTGCCATCTCTGCCCCATCCATCCCTGCTCTGCCATCTCTGCCCCATCCATCCCTGCTCTGCCATCTCTGCTCCATCCATCCCCATCCTCCCAGCTCAGCCCCATCCATCCCTGCTCTGCCATCTCTGCCCCATCCATCCCTGCTCTGCCATCTCTGCCCCATCCATCCCCATCCTCCCAGCTCAGCCCCATCCATCCCTGTTCTGCCATCTCTGCCCCATCCATCCCTGCTCTGCCATCTCTGCCCCATCCATCCCTGCTCTGCCATCTCTGCCCCATCCATCCCTGCTCTGCCATCTCTGCTCCATCCATCCCCATCCTCCCAGCTCAGCCCCATCCATCCCTGTTCTGCCATCTCTGCCCCATCCATCCCTGCTCTGCCATCTCTGCCCCATCCATCCCCATCCTCCCAGCTCAGCCCCATCCATCCCTGTTCTGCCATCTCTGCCCCATCCATCCCTGCTCTGCCATCTCTGCCCCATCCATCCCCATCCTCCCAGCTCAGCCCCATCCATCCCTGCTCTGCCATCTCTGCCCCATCCATCCCTGCTCTGCCATCTCTGCCCCATCCATCCCCATCCTCCCAGCTCAGCCCCATCCATCCCTGTTCTGCCATCTCTGCCCCATCCATCCCTGCTCTGCCATCTCTGCCCCATCCATCCCTGCTCTGCCATCTCTGCCCCATTCATCCCTGCTCTGCCATCTCTGCCCCATCCATCCCTGCTCTGCCATCTCTGCCCCATCCATCCCTGCTCTGCCATCTCTGCCCCATCCATCCCCATCCTCCCAGCTCAGCCCCATCCATCCCTGCTCTGCCATCTCTGCCCCATCCATCCCTGCTCTGCCATCTCTGCCCCATCCATCCCCATCCTCCCAGCTCAGCCCCATCCATCCCTGTTCTGCCATCTCTGCCCCATCCATCCCTGCTCTGCCATCTCTGCCCCATCCATCCCTGTTCTGCCATCTCTGCCCCATCCATCCCTGTTCTGGCATCTCTGCCCCATCCATCCCCGTTCTGCCATCTCTGCCCCATCCATCCCCATCCTCCCAGCTCAGCCCCATCCATCCCTGTTCTGCCATCTCTGTCCCATCCATCCCCATCCTCCCAGCTCAGCCCCATCCATTCCTGTCCCCCCCAGCTTTGCCCCATCCAGCCCTGCTCCCCCCCCCCCGGCTCTGCCCCATCCATTCCCTCAGCTCTGACCCTCCCAGCTCTCTCTCTCCATCCCTCCCTGCCCTTTCTGTTCTGTATATCCATCTTTCTACCTTACAGCTCCTCTCCCATTCATCCCTCTTCCCCGAGCCCTATCTATCCATCCTTGTTACCAGACCTTATTGCCAGTAACATTTCGGGCCCTAGTCCACATCTGTACATGGTCTGCACAGAATGCAGAGGGGTTAAAAGCAGTGGGCCAGAGCTGTAGGTTCTGTGGGGCAAAAAAAAGTCCATTAGGATTATTGGGGTGAGGGGGGCCTTTATTTAGTTTTGCATGTGGAATCTATAACCCCCCCCCCCCCAGGGTGCCGAGTTCTAACTATCCCCCCCCCCATGACTGCCTTCCCACCCGATGCCTGTAAATGGACCTTTACAAGAAGTGGTTACGTAACCCTGACCTAATTACTGGTCCAGCACAGTGAAAGGTCAATTTGGAGGGGAGGAGTGATAAGAATCCCTAGGATCCCTCCACTTGGATTAGCACAGCGAAATTTAAAGGATCATTATCACTAAAAAATCTCCATTTTAAAATATCCACATAAATATGCTAAATAGCAGAGGAGGGGGGTCACATTCTACATACAATATCCACCCGATTCTTTCTTTAAATGAAAGGAAGATGAATCCAGGATGACAGGTTTTGAATGTACCATTCTGCTTTGCTTTTAAAATGGAGATCTACTCAACTCCAATGACCTGTCCCCCGAGCCAGCCTGTGTAGTAATAAATGCTGCTGCAGTTCTTCTCATGTGTGGAGATGCTTTTACCCATCATGCACTGCTTTGGGCAGATTTCGGTGCCCCCCCCACATGCTGGCACCGGAAGTAGAATGGTACGCTCTATACAAACATGTAACCCCTGGACAGAATTCCCACCAGAAGACCACAAGCTTGGCTGAATGTTCTTTTCAGTTGGTGCGGTATGTAACTCCTCTTCTAACTAGTACGTTTGTATGATTTGTTAAAGTTGGGCGATTTTGCAGTACAGCTCCGGAAGTCTGGTCATCCGCAATGTGTGAAGCTCCTAATCCATCACTGTGTTGGTATTTGGAAATTATATAGAGTAGATGTTCGGAACTGGCAAGAACAGTTTTACAGAGAAAAGGCTCGTTCAGGTCCTTTGAAAACTGGGCAGTCTGTTATCCTGGTCTTCCCTCTGTTACCGCTAAAGCTTTGTCAATCCCCCCCCCCCCCACCCGCGCGCATTCAGCCGCCAGGGCGACCTCACGCCAGTCTGCACATACTGTACTGAGGACAGAGTGGACCTCTCTTAGTGATACTGGGCCACACTTCCTGTAACCACAGAGGGGGAAGGTCATTTAGAATTAATCTACAACCTATTGGATGTTCCCACCACCCTCCAGCCCCACAGTGAGGCGTACTCACCTTTTCACATCTAACAGTTTAAACCGGACCTTCAGCATTTAATGAAAAGCCCAAACCCTTAAAAAAACTATTCCACTATTCCTAGCATCTACAATTTATGTATTTTAAGGTTTTATTCTTTTTTAGTTGCCTCAGAAGCATCACATACTGAGGAGAGGAGAAGGGGCAGGTTATAGCTGTGCTTTACACAAACAGAGCAGAGCTGGGGTCAGGAAAAGGATAGCAATCCCAGAATTAAGAGTGGCACAGTCAGAAGACACTTCCTGTTTGCAGGCAGCCTGAGACTCCACGTGCTGCCATCTTGGATGTTTGAATGCCCCGAAAATGCAGTACATGTAGGTAGGATGATTTTTAATGCAGGCAATCTGTATGTACAGGGTGGGGGAAACATATAAGATATGCTCTTATTCAGGGTGAAGGTCCGGGTTTAATATTCTTTTGAAAACACAGGACGGGATTCTAGAGTGACTTTACTGTCCCTTTAAAGTGGAACAAAACCCTGCATGACCAGCCCTGAAATCTAAAAGATTCTATGGCCGGCCCCTTTTGCCCCACTGTGGGAACCTCCCCCCCGATCGGCAGTAACAGCTTATCTTTCCCCAGTCCAACGGTGCATTTGGGGACTCTTGTCCAATCAGAGCCGTTTGCTGTACCTATGGTATTCGGCAAACGGCTCTGCAATAGGCAGTGCAATCGGACGCATCCCTCCATTCTGTGCTTGCGCTCCCGCCCCATCCATTCAGATAGGCTGGGCGGGAGTGTGCGCGCTGCTGGGGATTGCAGACTATCAGAGCGGTTTGCTGAATGATATAAGCACAGCTAACGGTTCCTATTGGACATGAGCCATTGGGCCAGGCAAAGGTAAGCTTTTACTGCTGATCTGGTGGGTTTTGCACAACCTGGGATAGCGAAAATCCAGGGGGCTTGTTCCAATTTAAAGGACATATTTGCATATCCAGCTCTGATCACTAAGCAGGGCATCCTCTTCTACCCCATGCCTGCATCACAGTGTGAGCAACTCCATTCTCTGTCTGCCCTTTCCTCTGCCCCTCTCTGCTTCTCCAGTCTCGTGCACAATTCACAGACAGCAGCACCTGACAGACACTTTAAAAAGGAAACATTTTTTAGTGAGCTGTGCGGGCAACTGGAACAAACAGAAAGGCTGAGGAAGAGGCTACACATTCCCCCTCCTAAGGCTGAATTAAACAAAAATGGCAGGTGCTAGCATGTAATCTGCCCAATCACTTTCTAAACAACCTGCCCTCAGCCTCCACCCCAGCCCTCGCTATTCGGTCACTCGTCCATGTTGGCACACCCTCACCTAGAGGGAGCCGACCATTCCGTGTTGTAGAAGAAATGCAAACAATGTGTTCCTAAGCGGGCCTGTGTGAGGTGTGCTCATTATCTGCAGGGAAGGATGAATAGCCCCAGTCAGGTGTCCCGCTCCCCTCCCCCACCACCTTCATGAATGTGTCGCCTTTACGGCCATATTACCTCACCCACAAACACGTCACCCAGTTAGAGGAGAACAATGGTGCTTAAATAACAAAACCAGTGACTCCTGTGTGCAAGCGAGATGCCGCCGAGCCAACCACTGTCAGACGGTCACAGTGAGTGCTTACCAAGAGTGGCAGTTCGGCGCGCTTCCTGGCCTTGTGAAAGACAAACACTCCTTTCAGAGGCGCTCGGTGTGTTTCCTGTTCTAAAGACGCCCAGCTACCTGCAACCCTGCATTCCATTCCCCAGACATGAGAGGACCCCCACCCAAACTCAAACACCCACAAGGTGGTACAAGGTGTGACCCACACTACAACAATGCCCAATTCCATGTTAATACATGACATCTGGCTGTTCCAGATACTGACATAATGCCATCTAATGAGTCCTTGAGAGTAAGTGAACTGGCTGCCCAATGAAATTATAGCATGGTCAGCATTTTCACATGGCTTCTTTATACTCCTCAATTACATCTTCCCTTACTAGTGTCACCATTTCCCCTGTGGTCATGCAGCTACAAGCCTGTATATCTATCTATCTATCTATATATATAGGTTCTTGGAGGCCCAGGCAGGGAGATGCTGCTGTAAAATGTCTGCCGATAGAACTGCATCTGCTGCCCACGTTCTGCTGCTGCTAACAGAGGCCTGGCATTATGTCATGGAAACTGCTGCCATAAATATACACTCCCTATCTAAACAGCAGGCAGGTGCTGTCAGCGGCATCACCCAGCACACCATGGCTGGAGGCTTCAGCACATCTCAGGAAGTTTGGCTGACAGGGCCGCAGAGGAGACACTGGAAACAGAAACCTGTCACAGGCATTACCTAGCCATAAATGTACCCCAAGGATGGAGAGAGAGGCTTTCTGGCACCCAGGGCAAAGATTCGAAATGGCAACCCCCACCTGTTCTCAGGCCCTCCTTTCGCGCCTCCCTAACCAAGTGCCCCCCCCCCTAGCTATACCCCTGGGTGGAGGGGGGCAAGAAGGTGCAACTACTAGTCCAGGGCAAAGGGTGGTCAGCCTACTGTGGGTAAAAGAAAACAACCTGCATTATTATTATTATTTATAAAAGTGGCATCATCTTCCGTGGTGCTGTGCAAGGTAGAAATTACAGGGTAAAAGCAGATAATATAATACACATGGTATTATGGGTCTGATGTAACAGCAAATACAGGGATACAGGAGTACATTAGCATACCTCCCAACTGTCCCTGATTTGGAGGGACTGCCCCTCTTTTGAGTCCATTTCCCCCTTGTCCCTCATTGTTCTCATTTGTCCCTCTATGAGGTGCATTAATAAATGATTTATTTGCCCTATTCAAAGTGTTTCTATTGTTGTAACTGTTACAATGTATCTCCTATCCATCAATCAATCAATGATGGGGCGTGGCCTAATTTAACAAATGTCCCGCCCTGAAAAGTTGGAAGGAGTTGCATTAGGAGTGAGGGTCCTGAACATTGGCCCACAGTGGACCTTTACAGTAGATCTACACCCTAATCTAATGAAGCCGAGGCCTATGCTGAGGGCCAGACCTCTCCTCAAAGCTGTCCATAGGACACACAAGTAATAACCAGGACCTCTCCACAGATGTTCCACAGTCTGTCCCCCAAAAATAAGAGTGGCTGGAGTGTCGATTGAAGAGGTCTCCCTAAGTTTCTCCACAAGATGGTGAAAGTGGGTAAGTCAAAATGCAGGGGGAGGTCAGGGGGCATTGAGGATGAAGGCTGTTTTACTAGCATAGAAGCATGTATCTATTTTATAAACAAGACCCAGGGGGTCTGCTTGTAGTACGTGTGTGTCTTTTTTACACGCCTCCTATGTCTCCTCACATGACGGCACATGGAGGTAAAATTAAACTCCCGCTATATTTGAAAAGCTGACATCTTTAGGGTTGCTAGGTATTTAAATGTGGATTATAGAGGTTGCGGGATACACTTGCTAGGTATTTAAATGTGGATTATAGAGGTTGCAGGGTACAAAGAGACCAACGCGTTTCTAGCTGCTTATCTTGCTCTCGCGGTTATAGTCATTCCTCCTACAACTAGAACAACAAACCAGAGACTCTCCTGCTCACACTGCTGATAGGCCTGAGACACAGCGGGCAATTGAATCAGCATCCTTGTTTGCCCCTATGCAACCTGGCCGACCATCAGTGGTAAGCCATCGGAGTCCAATATGGAAATGATTACAATTCAGTGCATTTTGTTCTTTTGCTCCAAGGTAGACAGGTAGAAACAAAACAAATTGAAAATTTGGAAATTTATAGATGTAGCTTGGCAAACAATGGCAGCTACTTCATATTGGCTAAGTAGCCATGTTGACACTTTATAGCAGCGATGAAATTTCATCACCCTTTGCTTACATAAGTGTGTAGGGAATGTATAACTTGCAGCTATATACATGCCTAGGTTTGCAAATATATATCGAAATGTAACCTGTTATTGTGAGGGGCCAAAAGACATTAGAAGTACATAGTGGGTGAGGTGTGGTGCACTGTACAATATGGGGTGACAGAGCTGCCACCTCCCATCCTCTTATATGTCAGACACTAAGCAATCAGGCGAATAGCAGGTCCATAATTCAGCATTGTCTGAGGCCACTCCCAGGAACAAAGACGGAGAAAGAACCTCTGAATGAGTAACTACCAAAAATAACTATAAAAATGACCTAATGCAAGAACAATACACCTACATGATTATGACTTTTATGGAAAGTTTCTTTTTTCTTTCAAGCCTCATTCCAACAACAGTGGATGATAATATTAGTTATAGGGGTGGGCAACTACAAGTCTAGTGAGAGATTTAACAAGGTCTCTCAATAACTGGAAATCAGTCATACCAGTTAATTACAAATGGCCAGCTTGACTCGAAATCATGATCACAGAGATCAAGATCTACAAGTAGGTCCTACCACTATCGATGTCAAAATGGAGTCTACCAAGGGAAAGAAGACACATATGTTAGTACAAGGGCGGTGGGGGTGGGGGGGCAGGACGTAACATAGAAAGTTACTCATGCTCACTTAGAAAAAGACCAGGGCTTCTAGGGCAATATGCTCCATAAGTCAAAGAGTGGCCACAGGACCAGAAGCAATTTTGGAGACATCTACATAATCCACTAACAACTTTGAATAAATGGTGGTGGAAATCTTGTTTTAGGCTGCTTTGTTGCACTGGGGCCTGGGCCATCTCCACAGATGCCAAGTCACTCGATTTTTTCAGAGGTTCCAAAATTTACACCCCCCATCCGACGATCCACTGATATCACCCAGTATTTTGCGGTCACCCCCCGCGGAAAGAAATTGCTACTCCCATGCCAAGATCAGTAAATCCTCCTGCTGTCATTTACCAGTTTGTGGGTCTTTTTAAGAAGACAGTATTTACTATTGCTGCCCTTCAAGATGACATATCTGGTCAATGATGCCCACAACCTATCTGGAGAATATCCTTAGTAAAAACAAGACATAAATACCAGTATGTGTAAACACGGTCCACCTTCAACCGGACCAACAGCCTGGCACAGTTGAAAAAGAAAGGTAGTGGCCATTTTGGAGCTTCCTCCTCTTGTTTGCAGGTGGCCTGCAAGTCCACGAGCCGCCATCTTGTTTTAAAATTGACCCCAGAAGGAGTTAGAAAAAGATAAATAAATGTTTATGTGCAGCAATCCAAATTGCCCTGGGGAGGAATACATACGAGTACCCTGGGGAGGAATACATACGAGTACTGTTTGTTGTGTTAGTCTGGTTTAAGTTATTTTTGACTGTTGTTCTGCTTTAATTTACAGCAGGAGTTCTCGAATGGTGAGGCAGACCTGCTCCAAAAATGGACAGCAAACATGCATCTATCCATCAATCTCATACGGAAATAAATGGAAAAACAGTTCAACCGTTGGGAATGGGAAATGTCTCTTAATATTACACAGGAGTATTTTTCTGGCTCCTAAAAGGTCTGTATCCTGCTTGTCTGTTCAATTCAGTCCTATACGACACTTGTAAATGCATTTATTCCACAAATCCCATGTTTTTCCTTCCGTGCTAATGCGTCTCGCAGCTGGAGATTTTTTTTTTTTGCGTTATATTTATGGCGAGTCATCGGACCGTTCTTGTACAAGGCCTGTGCCAAACATCTCTGCCGTTTGTAATGTGAAATGCATTGCAGCAGGCTCTTGGCTGTCTGGATTAGATGGAAATGGGAAGAACTAAAACACCCATCCACCAACACAAACAAATAAGATATACTGTGGTTTCTTCAGTTTCCGCTATTCATATATTATTGCTGAATCCTGGGCCAATACGAAGATTTGCTTGTGTTGGCTTATGACGAGATTTGCCGGAAAAGGACTTAGACCTAATCCACTCTGCTCTAAGACCACTCTGCTTAACCTGTGGTCATTAAAGACACCCATGCCCCATCAGCCCTGAAACCTATAAGATTCCAGGGTCTCTGGATTTCCCCCCCCCCCCGGGCATTCAGAATCGGTATGCCCCGCTATGTGAAACGTCGCCTAGAAGCTCACCTTCTCACCTGGTCCAACAGCGCTTGCGTTAGCAATGGCCACAACCCTGCTATCTCTCTAGTGGGGCATGTGCCTGCGTCAGGCATTTGTGAATGGCCGTCGCAGGCATACTCCCTGTTACGGGGTAGCATGGGATGCAGCCCCAGTGCACACTGATTGGACAGGCCGCACACATGTCGTAGGACTGGGAAGAGGCGAGTTTCCCCCCCTGGGGGGAGGGGGTTCACACAGTGGGGCGGCGTGCCCCTGGGGCAATGACCAAAACCAAGGATAGTCAAGCTTTTAAAAACGCCATTGAAAGTGATTTTATTAGGGGTAAGTGGTGAATGTATGTTTTATTTGCTCTTATGTTAGCAAATGTACATTTCATGGAAGCAGTTTCACTACTGTTCCTCGCTCCCGCGGTGAAGGGTCGAGCTGAACCCCCCAAGCCGAGTACAACGTCAGCCGCATCCCTCACTCACCTTGCAGCCGAGACGTGCCCACGCCGCTCATTCGGAAAGGCATGAGCATGGCTAGAGGTGTGTGGGGATGCGGCAGCAGAGATGTGACAAGGGCTCAGGAGAAGGGGAGTGGGCATCTGGGGGGGTTTCACACTGTGGGGCATCCCAATTCAAAAAACCCCAAGGACAGGAACTTGGACGGCCCAGGAGTCTTTTAGACTCCAGGGCTTCCGAAGCTCCTTTTAAAGCCTGCAGCCAGTGTTCTGCCGGTGCAGTTCCTATACAGCAAACCTAAGATTCTTTTTTTTTTTTAGTCTATGGGCAGGTTTCCTGAAATACTAGCAGCTAACCTGAAGGCTATCCCATGAGCCTCTCCTCCATTTCCTGCAGTGCATTGTAGATGCTGTAACGGGTCTCCTAAATTAGCCCCTCCTTTCTTTCCATTCCTTCACCACCACACATAAACATCATCAAACGTCAAGTCACAGTGGTCGCACTGCCAGCGCAGGCCGCAGCAGGGCTGGTGCAGGAGTCATTAAGCAGCACAACCAGTCTCCAGCTTTGCCTAGGAATGGAAGCAAAGCCAGCAGCTTGACTTACAAAACAAAGTGTTTTATCAGTTATTTTAAAAATGCTTTCACATGGGGAGATTTTCAAGATCTACAGTAAATAATGGGCATATAGAGATGGAATAGTATAAGCAATTGAAAATGCCATCTTACACTACGGAGTAGTAGAGTAGACATCACAAAAATCAAAACAGATTTGACCTTCCTTACAATTGCTTTGCATATTAGTCAACCATTTGGGTGAAGCTTCTTTTAAATAGTATCCTGTCACGCCCAAAAAATAATACCTATAAACAAAGCACCGGAGCCTGTTACCATAGAAACAAAGACAGGTTCAGTAATATTTGCTGCATGTGGGAAGAGCTCCTCTCAGCATATCCGACTGCTTGGCTGACACATATAGAATTTGCTAAATATCATATAAAAATAGCTGCTTCAGCTTCATGCATGGCCGGGACTTCCCCAGGGGCGTCATCACTCCCCCATTGCTGCTATGTATTTTCCATTTAATACAGTTAAACCAGACCTTCAATGTGACATCAACAGAACCATCTAGCTTCCCCCCCCCCCCCCCCCCGAGGACAGGGAATGAAGATGTTGAAGAGTTGACGCAGCACCAGGCAAGCGAGAATCACTGCATGTTTGTTCTATAAGACGCACATGACCATAAGTCGCACCTGGGCTTTACAGGGAAAAAGTTGTGCTAAAAATACCCCGCCCCCCCAAATCAACACAGAAATGACTGTACACTGCTTCGTCACATGCTAGTGGAGATTTGGCTGCCAGCCGTGTGTGCATCCGTTGCTGGGTCCCCCGTTTGGAAGAGCTCTGGCAGTAAAAGCTTAGCATGTCCGACCAGTGGCAGGATGTAAATTGAGTGGGAGGATTTGTGCTGCTTGTTTGCTTAGCCTATTACTTCCTAAACTGACATCTCAATGACTCATCAAAGGTTATTGGAAATTACTACCCCAATTATGGATAATGGACCTCTACTTCCTGCTTGTAATAGCTAACACACATGGCTGCCGCCTTACCTCGCTGCTTGGAAAAGAGGCCGTCTAACACGCATGCCAAGACAAGCAGGTTTATAAATTAATATGTTACTTTAGATGACAACCAGGGGAGGGCAAGTTGGGCAATAGCTCGGGGCCCCATCCCTATCTCACCACAGCCCTGGTAATCTAGGAAGCATCTGGGTGTGGGATAGAGATAATTCAATGTTGCTGGGTGGGTAATGGCAGCAGGATGAAACAAGGCCAATTTACTTAGTGGACCAAAACCCACTCCCCGACGGCCCTGGAATCTCAGGGCCGCTACATTCCACCTCCTCGGGGCATCCAGAATTGGGATTCCCCACTGTGTGAAAACCCCCAGGTCACCCAGAAACTCACCTTCTTTCCTGGTCCAACGTAAATGTGCCAGCTCCCCCGCTATCCCGTTTGCAGGAAGCGTGCCCGCGCCGGGCATTTGTGAATGTCTGGCCAGGCACACTCCCTGTTAGAAGATAGTGGCGGATGCAGCAGCCAGAGCGCTCGCTGACTGGACGAGAGGCCGCACATGAGCTGTAGGACTGGGGGAGGCGACCTGGGGGGTTTCACACAGTGGGGCATGGACCAAAATCTTGGGTTTTGGTCCACTTTAATGTTGCTGGATAAAGAATGCAGTGCAGTGCTGAACTCTGGAAGTGGATCTGAAGTCTCCACAAAGTCAGGTGTGGTCTGTTGATTTAAAAGGAATTGGCGTCCATACAGATTGTCCAGTGCCACACTTTGTTCAAAACAGTCCCTGAGAAACAATGCTACCCCTTCCTCTTCCAACAGGTAATTATAATGCAATCTGGTCACAGCTTCAACCAGACCTTCGCCCTGTATATGAGCTTACCTTGTAAGCTTCCCCCACCCTGTACATACAAATCATCCTACCTGCACCTAGTGCATTTTCTGAGCCTTAAACATCCAAGATGGCGGCCCATGAAGTCTCGGGCTGCCTACAGACAGGAAGTGCCTTCTGACAAGAAGCCTCCAGCTCAGCACGTCAGGCCCTTTAGGGGGCAGTCCAATACAAATGCTATAGTACCGTACTACATGACATTTGTTCTACAGTAGTGGAATTCATTTGAAACCCCACTAAGCAGACCAAACACACAAGTCCTTTTGTCCAAGATAGTCTGAACCTACCCACTGGTTGGCCAAACACACTACAAAACTTGAGACACACGCCTCATCTTACACCTCCCACCAAAATCCCGACAGGAGACGGGGGTGCTCACTAAACCCTCCACACATTCAGCTCTGCCAGAGATTGGTAACCCCCCATTCACCCATTCCATATGCAAGCCTTCACATTTCACACATAAGCCATCTTGTGTTTAGAATATTCTATTTGCATTTGAACCTAAACACACGGCTGGATGAAGCCGAGGCCTAATGAAGAAAAGAGCCTCCGCCGGCTCGTCGTGTTTATCTTGGATGCAATCCCCTCTTCCAGCAGTGTAAACTTACATTTGGACATGTTTGAATTAAGTGTTCAACAGTTATAAATAATGCCTCACCAAATGGCACGGCGACCTAGAGGTAGCTTTTGTATTTGCCATACATGGGCAGAAAAAAAAAAAGAAATCGAAACCGCAGAGCTTGCGGTTAGCGGAGGATATTCAGATTTCTACACTCCAAACAGGAAAACTGGAGGAAGGGAATGGGCCGGCACCACCAAAAAGGATGGAAGAGCGTTACCAAAAGCAAACAATCACTCTGCATGCTGACTGGTGCCAGAATGATGGATCCCAACAGGAGACACATCATCGGCGGGTGTGGAGACTGGCCCACACACCAATACTGAATCATTGTTTGCCATTATGCGTCGTGATGTACCAATGCTGGAAGCCACCTCGCTGTTACCCAAATGCAGGGGTTCTACTTCTGAGACCAAACTGATCAGACATACAGCTGAAGAATCTGAAGTTTCCAGCCCAACCCAGCAGCCATGTCTGAGGCACCATGCCAGCCTATGCAGCCAACACATGGTTAGCGAATAAAAAACTGGCATCCAGTGCCGCTAAGCTTACAATTTACAGTAAAAGAGGAACAATTTAATAGAACACAGTGAAAAAAAATAGTGGTTGCACCTGAAGTCAAAAATGACCTTTGGTCTCATTTAACAACCACAGAATAATGGGGAAAGTTGTAATTTTAGTGAAGCAGTGAAGCATGCCTCGTGTTTGTGCTGGTGTTTCCTGTAGACGTATCTCTGGTGCAGGGCTCACAAGAGGGTGAGTAGAGTTCATTTAGAGAACTGACTGGCACAGGTGCGGGCTTGCCGGCATGACCCTACCTTGAGCTAAGCCCAATGGCGGCCTGATAGACTTTTCCTTCCTTTTCCAGGTAAATCCCCTGAGCATAGACTTGGGGTCAGCTTTAGTGGGCTACCCGACATGGTCATCCTTTTTTCAGCCACTTAAGAGTTGTGCACAGAAGCCAGTTCTGCAACACAATTAAAGGAGGACTCCCCCACAAACACATGTCTGCCAAGCATTTGTTGCAGTCATTTAGTGGTGCTTCTCTTCATTTGCAAATCAGTGAGGGTTTAGATCCCCTTTACAAAAATGGCTGCCTCCAATTTGACTCTAAACAGTTCACTCTCAGCAACAGTTTAGGATTGAATTCTTCCAGCTGGGAGTTGAAGTGACTCTGGCCTGCACACACCATGAGGGCGGCACGGGCAGGTTTCTGGCCACAGCACTGCTCTTAGAAGAATCTGGCCTGACTAGAGAACAAGATGAGATTGTGACTGTAGAATGGGGGCAAGAGCTCAGCAACACCACCCACCTTTTTCCAGTGTTCCTTCCCTGTTGATCCCGGTGCAGTTGTTGCAGTCTTCCTTACGTTCATTCACACTTTCTCTTCCTTTCTCTTTTCCTCCTCTCTCTCTTTTAAATATCCCCTCATTTGTATTTTCTCTTCTTTAATTTCTCATTCTTATCCTATTTCCATTCTTTTCCATGTCTCCCCTTTTCTCTTTCTATTTCCTTGTTTTTTCCATCTCATTTCATCTCATGTTTTATTATTTACAATATTCTGCAGCAGATATGGAGTATTGCAGTTCTGCAGCACAGGAGCCCAGCTTATCCACTCAGGTGGGGGGAGGCTTGGATTTTGTTTCCTTGTAGCATTGGTTTCTGAGCATGGAGTGATCACATGCAAGGCCAGAATTGCTATGTAGGTTTTTATTACCCATCTATATACATCATGTATAACATATTTATGACTAATTTTGATGCAGGTGATTTTTTTCTCAAAAACCTATGAATAAGCCACGCCCCTAAACACTACACCCCATATGCCCATCATCCTGTTAGCTGGTCTCCAAGGCTGACACCTCCGCAGGGATGGTGGATGCTCGGTCACAATAGCAGGTCTGTACTTTTCCAGCATCTTCAGCCATCACATATATTCATCACACTCAGGCAGCTACAGCACATATACCTCACAGTCACAGTCTTGGCTATTGTCCAACCTCAGCGGGCTTCATCGATCCAGCCATACTCTGGAGAACGCATGCTGTATAATGGATGGCTACGCTCGCCATTTTTTTTCACGCTATGATTTAATAACGCCGATTAACAGCTCAGTTAAGCCTGTGTAAATGTAAAATTGCTGGAGCTTCACCAAGAGTTTATGGCCCTGATCCCAACCATTACCCCGCCACACTTCAGGGTGGGCTCTGCATATGACAGTCCTGTGATAGAAACAAATGAGGACAAAAACCCCATTGAATCATTTTTAAAGGGCTGTAAAATGCCAACAGCAACATTAGATTCCAGCGAGGCAGCGCAGTAAATGTTGCTTTATCCATGGAATTTTACCCCAGGGATGGCATTAAAAAGGCCAAACATTGGATTTTCTTTAGATCAGAGAAAGAACCAATGTGGTAGGACTTTAAATGTTGAAACAGGCCAAAGAAAGGAGACTAAAGCGAAAACAGACTTCCATTGTAAAATGGCCACTAGCATGCAAATAACGAAAACTTGGGTAATTACACCGCGTTCTAAATTATTATGCTAAATTTTACAAGGGAGAGTCCACTTTCACCTGCAACTGTACACAAAGTCTGTACACCAAGATCAAGAGAGAAGTGAGCAATATACACATGGCCATGTGTAAGCAGCAGTATTCTGTGTGTACAGGGATTACTTCTCCTATTGTAGATCTTGGTGTACAGTAGCCAATAGCAACAGATTGGAGGCATAGTGAAAACTGCTTTAATCAAGCACACATAAGAAAAAATTATTGATCAGCTTAGCACTTTGAGGATATCTTTCTCAAATTTCGTTGAAAGTGGACTCTATCTTTAAGGCCCCGCAATCGCTGATCTGCATGGTAACTATGGACGCCGTTAAGACGCCGTTAAAATGCCGATCACGGGGCAATCACTCCCACACTTGCTGGGGCCTTAATGTCATATAGGATTTTTGGGTGTTCCAGTGAAACTCATGGATGATCCAACACCTGTGATTCGCTTGCCATGTGTGCTCAATTAAAGGAAAACTGCTTAAAGTAGACCAACACCCAGGATTTTGACTCCTGGGTTTGGTCTTTGCCCCTCAGGCACCAAGATCCTGAGTGCCCCGTTGTGTGAAACCCGCCAGATTGTCCGAACTCATTAACCCCATCCCCGGTCCTATGGTGCATGCACAGCCTTGCTAAAGGGATAGCTCACGCATGTGTCGTTGGACTGGGAACGAAGGTGAGAGTTTTCGGGCGACCTGGGGGAGGTTTCACACAGCAGGGTGCCCCAAGGGGAGCGAGCATGCCTGCCCTGGAGTCTCATAGACTTCAACTTGGGTTTTGGTCCACTTTATAGGGACTGACCAGTAAAACTTTAAAATAATTTGCCTGGCAGCTTACCTAATGCAGTGTCAGTTTCTTTTTGCTCTGGTTGCTGTAAAAAAGAAGATTTTTTTTCTTCCTTTGCTGCCCCCCCCCCTCAAAAAAAAAAACCTGACCACAAATCGAAACTCGGGGTTCATGTCAAGTCGACACCTCATCACTTAGTGGTAGACTAAAATGGAGCCCTCCACAATGTCACTCAATCCTAGCTCACTCCAATGCAAATAACCATTTTCAGTTCTTTACAATCTTTAAAATGTATAAAAACTCAATAGCTACTAGTAGCCTTACAAAGTAAATAAAACACAGCCTCTAGGCTGAATTAAATCATGACCACCCAGCTGGCACCATTAAAACTGGTGACCGATTTTGGAATTTTGAGTTGTACTATGGCGTATATCATTTAAATAAATATTAGCCCCATAAAGAGAGACATACTGCGGTTGTTACAATGAATGTACTATATTTCTGAAATAAATATAGCACAAATAATTTGTGCATTTTGAGTATTCCAATTTGTGGAAAAAATATTCCACAAATTTAGATCTGGACTTATTTCTGGCCACTCTCCAGCTCTTGGTTGCCATCCATTTCCGGGTGCTTTTTGATGTATGTTTGGAGCCATTGTCCTACTGGAAGATTCAAGATTTCGGATGCAAGACCCAAAATCCGTTGGTAATCCTCAGATTTCATGATGCCCTGCACACATTCAAGGCACCCAGCAAAACAACCCCGAAACATCATTGATCCTCCACCATATTTCACTGTAGGTACTGTGTTCATTTCTTTGTAGGCCTCATTCCTTTTTTTGGAGAACAGTAGAATGATGTGAATGATTTACCAAAAAGCTCCATCTTGGTCTCATCAGACATTTTCCCAGAATGATTTTGGATTACTCAAGCACATTTTGGCAAAATGTAGTCTTGCCTTTTTAGGTCTCTGTGTCAGCAGCGGGGTCCTCCTGGGTCTCCTGCCACAGAGATTAATTTCATTTAAATGTTGACGGATAGTTTGCACTGACACTGATGTTTCCTGAGCCTGAAGGACAGCTTGAATATCGTTGGAACCTGTTTGGGGCTGCTTATCCACCATCCGAACCATCCTGCATTGACACCTTTCATCAATTTTTCTCTTCCGTCCACACCTAGGGAGATTAGCTACAGTGCCATGGGTTGCAAACTTCTTGATAATGTTGCGCACCGTGGACAAAGGCAACACTAGTGGGTTGATTCAAAGAAACATGTAACAGCTTGGATTTGGCTCACGATCATCCTATTTTTCACGTCCGCTCGTGCGTTCGTATGAACTTGCGAGTGATTCAATAAGCAAATACGTTTCTATCCTAAAATATACGTCCGTTCGTATGGCAGTTCGGGAATCAGACCTATGTCAGTTTCCATCCTGAATTTTCCGTTTCATTTCTCAGGTTGCAACATTGGTTTTGCCCTTTTTCCTTTTTTGTCTGGACGTAAATCCTTCTGATCTTGCGGCTCCGCACTACAAACTTACCTCATTAAAGTGCATTCTAAATATTTGGTCTTTTAATTTTCGTTATTTCATTCATTTTGTAGTAACCAACCATTAATGAATGCATTTGCATAAGTAAATCTTACTTTGTTTAATTTTTAGTTAACTTGCATTTTTTACTTGTGGATTTAATTTTAATATTTTGGCTTCAAATGGTACAACTTTAAATTTTTTGTGTGGTTACCCACACCCTCTACATACAGATTGCTCACAAATATTAAAAAACACCCAGCAACTTCTGCATGTTATGAGCCTAGAAACAGCCAAGATGGCGGCTCAGGTATTATCGGGCAGCCTGCAAACAGAAAGGGCCTTGTGACTGTGTTGCTCTGGATTCTTTGATTTCTGACCTTTCCATGCCCCCAGCTCTGCTGTGTCTGTGCAAAATACAGCAGTAACCCACATCCTGCACTTTATCCCGCTCTCCTCTCCTCAGTAAGTGTGATGCATCTGACCAAAGATGTGCTTAAATAATTAAACAAAGCAAAGGTAAACAACTACACCAATAAATGCAATCTAAAAATATTATTCTAGTACCTCAATTTTAAAATAAATAACAAAGGACATAAGTTTCTTTAATTAACGCAAATATATTGCAAAATAAAGGTTTACATGCAAAGGACTAATTGCGGTCCACATTAAAATGCTTTTATAAGGCATACATGAATCAGGTATGCATTGCCATACAATTTATGGCCTCGGCCATGCTGATACATGCAGTTCATTGGAGCTCAAGACGCGCAGACTCCTCCACATAGCCAAAAAACCTGTTCAAGAACAGCAATACGACTGCTAAAAGGTGTCGGCTGTGGCTTTCTTTTAAAACGCGTTTAGAGGTTTCTCTGAATCACACCTAAACACATCCAATTAACCTAAGTTTTACGTTTTGATCCTAAGTTTTAGGATTTGATCCTAAGTTTTAGGATTTGATCCTAAGTTTTACGTTTTGATCCTAAAATTTAGGAACGAACTTCCGCTGATCGTAAGAGCATATACGCATTCGTACGTAGGCTCGTGCGAGTCGGAAATGGCCAAAAAAACAGGAAAAAATGACTAACACCCACCCAAACTTACGATTCTCGATACGAAATCAATTAACTTTTGCTCTTTGAATCGAGGGGTAGATCTCTAGAGATGGACTTGTAACCCTGAGACTGATATATTTCCACAATTTTGGTTTTCAAGTCCTCAGACAGTTTTCTTCCCCCCTTTCTGTTACCCATGCTTAGTGTGGCACACACGGACACACTATGGCCTTGATTCACTAAGAGTTGAAAAAAAATCTCATGGTAGTAAAAAATTCAATTTATGAGAAAAAAGCCTGAGAATTTCACTGTTAGTGAATCACCAGATAGGAAGACAATGTAAGTCAAGGGCACTTTTTTACTCTTGGAAAAAGTATTGAACTTTTTCCCCTTTTTTACCTGTAGTAAACAGTGCCATTGACTTTCATTGTCTTCCTATCTGGTGATTCACTAACAGTGAAATTCTCAGGCTTTTTTCCTCATGAATTGAATTTTTTACTACCATAAGAGTTTTTTTCAACCCTTTGTGAATCAAGGCCCATGTAAAGGCTAAGTGAACTTCTCTCCTTTTTATCTGCTTTCAGGTGTGATTTTTATATTGCCCACACCTGTTACCTGCCCCAAGTGAGTGCCTGAAAATCTTATTTATCCAGAATTTTGAAAGGGGGACAATCATTTTGTTCAGCCCATTTTTAGGGTTGGTGTGACATTATGTCCAATTTGCTTTTTTTTTCTCCCTTTTTTGGTTTAGTTCCAATACACACAAAAGAGAATAAACATGTGTATAGCAAAACATGTGTTACTGCAATCCTTTTCTGTGAGAAATACTTCATTTCCTTTAAAAATTTCAGGGGTGGCAACATTTATGGCCAACTACCGGTGGTCAATGAGGGTGCACGTCCACTCAGTGAACCTAATCGGTTGCCGGCAAAACAATGAATGGACCATCGTAACTGTGTGTAATGGCGAGTATTCTGCAAGGTTTGTGGTCTTCATGTTAGGTTTTTAGCTGGCGGGGTATGCCAATTCAGGAAGAGGTGGAGGTTAAAGTAGGCCTATGGTTATTTTAATACTTTAGGTGTGCATGAGGAAATTGTAAGTATATGCTAGTAGGGAGAGTATTGGATGGTTCCTCGGTATATTGTGCAGCCCCCTCTATAAATAGTACTTTATATCCATCTATAAAACTATGTCATATTATTATAACCTGGCTGTCAGGCATGCTGAGCCATTTAGTTCCACCACAGCCACATAGTTTCCTCATCTGCCATAAACTATTCCAAAATAAACAGTAGAAGGTGCAGAGCAAGGAGCTGCATGCTAGAAACGCCACATATGGAAATCACCGGTAGCTCGGCTAGAATGAATGAACAGTCTAATATTATGACTAACAGGCCGGCTCTACATTCCAGAGGGTGATCTAATGCGGGATTCCTAAGGCTTTGTAATTGAAAAAAAAAACCCTCCTAGATCCACCCCCCCCCCTCGATGTTTAATAGGCAGAGAAGAAAAAAAAAAGATGAACATTTCCATTTTTGGACATGAGCTGCTGCTGAAGTTCGGTGCTCGACCACAAAGCCAGACTGGGGAACGGGCTGGAGCTGGATGTGATCAGCTGGGAGGAAATGATGGCAGCCTGGAGCTCTACACTATGTGCCAGGGCTTGCTTGTTGTAGCCGGGTGAGCCGCGGACTTTACAGAAAAAGTTTTCGTGGGAATTTAGGCGATACGCACGCAGGATATATTTCTATAGGTCCCAACACGTTTAACTGAACTGGTCATCCATTCTGCAATGCCATGCACAGACATGTTAGAGCTGGCAGTTTAGACATAACTCCGATATGGGGGCCCTGCTGACTTGCAATCAGTAAATGTGGCCCAAAGGGAGGCATTTGCAAATATTTGATTACATCTCTAAATTCTATAGGCCCCACGCATTCAGGGCTGGTTACGTGGCGCTAAAAAATATGGTGGTGGTGGTTAAAAGTCAAAGCGGACTTTCAGCATCATTTAATGAAAAGCCCAAACCCTTAACAAACGATTCCCCAGCATCTAAAATATATTTTACATTTTTAGTTACTTAGGTACCTGATACTGCTCCTGCAGCATCTACCATACTCCTGCAATCCTGATATCGGACACCAAGTCCTGCAGTGTAGACAGAAGTGTACGGTGAAGTACAAACCTAGGTCACACATTGAGGAAAACAAAATCAGAAATCAGTTCCACTACTTGGGGCATACCAAATTGTGACCCCCGCCCCCCCCCCCCCAGATTGCAAGAATAACTTGCCTTCTCCTGGAGCCCTCACAGCATCTGGGCTCCGCCCGCATCCCCGCTCACCAATGGCCCTTTCTGAATGGGCGGCGAGGGCACGCCACAGCTGCAACGTAGGCAGGGGATGCAGCTTCGCGGCTTCCTTCGGCTTAGCCATCAGTGGCACCGAAGGGAGCAGAGTGACAGCGAGCATGCTGATTGGCCAGTACATTCGCTCTCGTCCGAGTCTGCACCGTGGGAGTGGAAGAAAGGTGAGTGAAATGGGGGTGACCTGTGGGGATTCGGGATGCTGCCGCACAGAGGAACATTAAATGGGAAAGTGAAATTCCCGTCCACCCCTGCCCATTATCAGTCCTACAATTCTATGGCCTTAGCTAATGAGCAGGGTCACTTACTATATGGCTGGGAAGCACACTGGGGATGGGGGCTTAGCAGCTTAAGGTGGACCAAAACCCAGGATTTTGACTATCCTGGGTTTTGGTCCTTGCACCGATCGGGGATGTCCCGCTGTGTGAAACCCCCAGGTTGCCCAATCTGACTCACCCTTCCTCATTCCTACGGCGCATGCGCAGCCTCTAGTCCAATCAGCACGCTCGGATCCACTCCTGCCTTTGATCTAAGAGCTTGTCTAAGGCGAGCAGATTGCATGCCCGCTCTGGCAATTCACAAGTGCCTAGTGCGCGCGTGTGCCGTTGGACCGGGAGAGAAGGCGAGTTGCTGGGCGACCTAGGGGGGTTTCACACAGTCGGGCATCCCGATTCTGGATGCCCCAGGGGGAGGAAGTCTAGCGGCCCTGGAAAATTAGAGATTCGAGGGCCATATGGGCATGGGTTTTGATCCACTTTAAGGGCTGACTGGGGCAGCCATCTACGATATAACTACTTTTTCCCCTTTAGAGGCCTGTGCTTGGGGATTAAACCTTCCCATAATAAAAGCAGATATATAACGGATATGACAGCAAATCAAGCTACAGCAAATGTTGTCACACAATGACAGCACAAGCCGCTAGATGCTGACTGGCTGGAGACAGATTTATAATGGACCACGTCCAGAATGCAAAGTCACAGCCAGCAGAGATTTTCTTCGTCATAGCCACAATTTGCCTGAAACTTCTATTTACATGAAATATGCCCAACTACAACAAGCTACACCCCCCCCCACCACAGGTCACCCCTCTCTTGATCCACCAGTGGCATGCCAGGACATAAACGGGCTCACTACAACACCCCAAATGGTTTAGTATAACATTGATACAAATAGAAGCTGTGCAGAAAACAGGAGCATCAGGGGGATCAAAAATCAGAGCAGTAACCTGGACCCGATAGGTACGATGGAGAAATACGCTTTACAAGAAAAACTTCCAGTCCTCGGTGACCAATAGAAACAGACAGCCCAGATTCTATATCTCTAACCCCTTCTACATTTGTTCTTTATTTTAATTCCAGAATGTATGACAGCCCAACCTCACCCCAAGTTACTGGTGGGTACCACTATAATAAAATGTTAATATTTGCTATGGGCCCAAATCTTGGGCTGGACAGTCGCTGCTGCCGAATGTGCAGCCTGGGGGGAGTGTATACCTCCTGGCTCGTTCATGCAACTCCCTGGCATCTGCACAGCTCCACAATATGACACCGGCTGTCACGTTTGTGTCCTATTGGCATGCTGGTTTCCTAGTGCGAAGGAGTATGTGGCGCATCAGTCAAAAAATGGTCCTGATAGTAATGGGGCCTTCTGGTCCTGGTGCACCAGGCATTGCCTTATTTGCCACTGTCAGGGCCAGCTCCAGGGGGGGCCCACTGACAGGGCCAGCCTTTGGGGTGTGTGAAGGCACTTGACCGGTGGTGGACTGGGAGGGCACCGCCACAGCTGGTGCCCACATCTTCTCGAATGGCAGGGTTCCACACAACAGGGCATCTCGATTTATATTCCAGGGGAGGAAGTGCTGGGTTTCGTTCTGCTTTTAAGTTGCCCACCCCAGCCGATTTCCTATCTCTGGAGCATCCCAATCTGTGATACCCCCTAGGATAGCTGGCATACCCACTATGCAAGCAATTCCAACTTCCACTTGGTCCGCTTTACAGGGGCATCTTAATTTGGGATGCCCCTGTTTGTGAAAGAACCCCTCTGGTTAACTCAAACTGGCGATCCCACAGTGCGTTCAGGAAAGTAATGAACAAGCGGGGGGGGGGGGGGGGGTCACACATGGGGCATCCAAAACCAGGAGAATCTAGATTGTTTAGACTCCAAGGTCAGGTTTAAAGGGGTAAAACTAGAGTTTTGGTCCAAATAGCAGTATCCTTAGGGCGCATCCAGATTTGGGACATCCCTCAGCGATGTGATGCGACTCTTTACCACAAAAGGGCCCACTGAGACCATGCCGCGCAAGGGCCCACATAACCCTGGAGCTGGCCCTGATTTGGGATGTACAGGGTATGAACATATGGATCACTTATTTAGGATTACTGATATTTGGTCTTTGGACCACGTGTATTCATATTTACCGTATATACTCGAGTATAGGTCGACCCGAATATAAGCCGAGGCACCTAATTTTACCACAAAAAACTGGAAAAGTTATTGACTCGAGTATAAGCCTAGGGTGGGAAATGCAGCAGCTACCGGTAAATTTCAAAAATAAAAAAAGATACCAATAATGTTTTTGAATACCGTAAAGAGCAAGAAGGAGGGAATGTGGAAAAGAGCAAGAAGGAGGGAATGTGGAAAATGTTGGATGTAGAAAAGAGAAGACTGATGCAATCTGAAAAAGAGGAAAAAAGGTAAAGGCGTAAAATAAGAAAGAAAGAATGTGGAAAAGGGAAGAAAGAGTAAAAGAGAGAGATGTGTAAAAGTTAATTACTAATAGTTGTAAATGCTTTACCCCTGCAGTGCACGTGTCCCAGCTTTATCAGTGGAAAAGGCAATATATCCCAGTAGCCGTCCCACAGCCGGAGGCTCTCTATGAAGGGACAGGGGCGGCAGGGGCAGTGTGAGCTGCAGGTGGGGAAGCTGTGGCCTGGCTCTGGGGAAGGGGACACGGCGGCGCTGTGTGAGGAGACTCCGCGGCGCTGTGCTCCAGTTCCGGCTTTTGCCGCCGCCCCGCACTGGCTCCGCCGCACACAGGTAAGTCACCCGTCACACACACACCTACCTACCTGATGAGGGGGACACAAGAGGACCACATGCCCCGCACTGCTCCAGCATCTTGAACATCCTCACTGCCGACGGCGACCATGCGCTGACGGCAGGCGGGGCTGCGCGGGGGGGCAGGCGTGGGTGTGCCCCTTTTTCTCCTCCATTTCGGCCAAAATTTTCACTGACTCGAGTATAAGCCGAGGCGGCTTTTTTCAGCCCAAAAAGTGGGCTGAAAAACTCGGCTTATACTCGAGTATATACGGTACATAGGTTAGTGTCTTTTGGCTGAATAATATCTTTTTATGTTGTTTACTGGAGGGCAGTTCAGTAAGCAGCGCAGCTTATAAGTGACTATAGCTAGTATATAGACACTCATTCCAGCAGTGCCTAGGAAGCAGTTGGCCATGTGTGCGGCAGCCGCACCTCGTACAGTTGACAGCACTGTAGTGTTCAGCTGTTTCCTGGTCACCATCATACAGAGCTCATCTAAATATGGGACCTACAGGCGGTGGGTTAGGGTCCTCAAGGACCTGCACTCCACTTGGTCCACCTAAAATAAAGAAAACAAACAGGAGTATAACAGTCCAGATATAAGAGGCTCAGGAAGATGAAGCCAATGGGCACTGGCAAATAAGCAAGATGTCATTTCCGAGAGGTCACATGATCCAGATTAGAGCGTGGAGTGCTTGGGGATTAATAGTGTAGCTCATCCTGAGACTTACACACGCAGGCCGCTCTTGCTGAATGGAGAGGAATTAAAGGCTTCTGTAGTCACATTTTCTTCTCGGGAGTGTTGCCAGACAATAAGAGCTGTGTAGCGATGTGCCAAACTAAAGGACAGTCTCACCTCTAGGGACAACCCCCCCCCCCCCCCCCAGCAGATCCTGCTTCCGCTTTCCCCAGTAAGAACAGAGGTGAGCTTTATACAGTGGGGGGGGGGGGGGGGGGGATACATGTGTTGGCGGCAGCCTCCTATATGCTTTTCTGGGCCTTCAAGGGATGAACGTCTAATTTAAAGCCAGCGCCTCAACACAAGATAAATAGATTCTTCCACGGAACATATCAGCGAATTTTACGGAAGGGCCCCGGGGCCCAATTATGAAGGGCTGCTCTTCCAGATGGCTATATTTAGGCAAGTCACTGTACATATATCAGAGTTAGGCATCCTGCACACTGTAGTATCCCGTCTGCTTGAATATTATACCTAAAGTCATTCTATAGCGCAAGACTTACAGAACCTGATTCATCCCCAGCAGCTGAGGAGAAAAGAAAGAGGCGGCTGCAGATGTCAGCCCTGTTCATCGGGGTGAGTATATTGTTTTTTTGGGGGATCACCTAAAGATGCCCAGATTAAGCCAAAATGCTTTTGACCCCACTGTGGAGATGTAGCATCACTCCCTGCTTGATCCAAGGCAGAGATGCGCAACCTGTGGCCCGCAGTGTCCTCGCTGTGGCCCCTGGCACCCCACCCCTATATTTCATAACATTTGTAAAGCTGAAAGTGTAGAGCTAATTCCTGAAACAGTGCCCACCTCAGCTCTTACACTGCTCCCCTAACCTATGCTTAGCTTTTCACATCACCTCAGCCCACTTGCCTACCTCTATCCACCTCTTCACACCTCACCTAGGCATCTCTTCGAACCTCTGGCTACTTCACTTTTACCCTTTTTGCCTCGTCTCTTTCCACCTCATCCCTGCCGAATTCTTCCTGCCTCATCTCTGCTCACCTCTCCTAACCTCTGCTTACCTCCTCCCACCTCACCTTTGCCCACCTCACCTTTGCCCAACTCTTTTTGCTTCATCTCCACTTTTCCTACTTTACACCTTGCCCACTTCTCCATCCGCCTCACCTCTGCATATTCATACATTAGATAGACATTTAGGCTTGCAGCTTTCCTGCAGTAAACTGTGTTTTCTCTGCCTCCATTTTATTGCAACCACTTAATATTTCACATCAAGACAATGCAGCCTCTGGACCAAAAAAGGATGTGCAATCCTGATTAAAGGAGACAAGATGGCAATTTATGGACTTCCATACTCTCTGTCTCACCCCCTACCACTGCTGTTGATAAAGAGAAACAGACCTTTTACTATCAGGGCTTCCACCAACAGAAGACCTGGCCATAACTGCACACAACAGAAAAGTTATGGAAGGTGGTGACGCACACAAAATATGGGGTTCCTGCGCCAGGGACATCCATTGCTATCCATATTTTGTCAAGAATGGACTTTTAAGAAGAAGTTTGGCTATCAAAAATACACATCTTAAAAAGGGCCTGTAAACCTACCCGCCAAAAACAAAAAGGGTACTCCTGTGTTGTCACCTGCCACAACTTCCAACCGATCCAATTTTTAGAAACCTCCCAGTTTCTTTGAACAGGCACTTCTGCCCACCCCTCACATCAGTCACAGTGACTCTGCATGCCCCCTCCATTCACTGCAATCAAGGGACATGGCTTGGCACTCCTCCCCCATTGCTGTGAATGAAGCTGGGTGTGCCCAGGCACTGCGACGTCACAAAAGTGAGGGAGGGGCAAGGCCATGGCTGACAGCGAGTGCAGACCCAAGAAATTTCAGGGCACATATGCTTGCTGCGCCACTCGTTCACAGAAAACAGTTTTCTGAGCAGCGGATCAGTTCGAAGCTGCTGCAGGGGGTTAGAACATTTTTTATTTCTGTAACTGCACCTCAGTACTAAGATCTCTAAGGTTGGTAGTTTCCACTTCCTGTTTAATCCAATCTCATTGCCATCTCCTAAATAAAGAGGTGGGGCGGTGATAAGAGAAAGCTGGATTGCAGCTGCAGCATCCATTGCCACAGCACTTCTGCATTTATTTGTAGGAGGCTTGTGGGTGTGTAAAACCTCCTTTCCCAATCTCCCCAGTTGTCATAAAAGTATGCTGGACACGCAGAGCTAGGATGCCTTGGCTTCCTTCCTTCTAACGCAATTGGCCGTCAACAGTCGCGTGGTCCAGAGTTCTCTTCTATGTTCTCTTCAAACTGGACCAGGAAAATGCCAGCAACCAGTCACAGGGCCAGGTGTTCAATGGGGAGACCTGGTGGGTAAAGTCGCAATGTGTGTGCAGGGTGGCTCAGGCAATTGGGATGCCCCCCACACTTAATACAGCCACAGCCAACAGCATCTGGATTGTACCATTTCGCATTCTTCTGATGCTGCCAAATTCTCTGTTGGACACCTAATTTCCCTATAATCAACAAAAGTCACTGTCACTTGGGGACATGTGCACCGTGCTGGCGTGCAGACAAGGTGAGTAGTATGTCTGTTTTCCAAACTAACTAAGAGGTTTCACGTGGAAGGGCTTTCCCAGATCCATCCAACTAAAACATATATCTGGGGTTGGACTGAAAATAAGTAGATATGTCATATACCTCTTTAATACTGAAGTCTATAGGAAGCAGGTAGCTTGGTTTCTGTGCTATAGACTATTTGCTCTTGTGTCTCTGGCCCAGTGTAGGAGAGGCCTGCTATATAGTCTGTTAGCTCTTGTGTCTCAGTGTAGGAGAGGCCTGCTATATAGACTGTTAGCTCTTGTGTCTCAGTGTAGGAGAGGCCTGCTATATAGACTGTTAGCTCTTGTGTCTCAGTGTAGGAGAGGCCTGCTATATAGACTGTTAGCTCTTGTGTCTCAGTGTAGGAGAGGCCTGCTATATAGACTGTTAGCTCTTGTGTCTCAGTGTAGGAGAGGCCTGCTATATAGACTGTTAGCTCTTGTGTCTCAGTGTAGGAGAGGCCTGCTATATAGTCTGTTAGCTCTTGTGTCTCGGTGTAGGAGAGGCCTGCTATATAGACTGTTAGCTCTTGTGTCTCAGTGTAGGAGAGGCCTGCTATATAGACTGTTAGCTCTTGTGTCTCAGTGTAGGAGAGGCCTGCTATATAGACTGTTAGCTCTTGTCCCAGTGTAGGAGAGGCCTGCTATATAGACTGTTAGCTCTTGTGTCTCAGTGTAGGAGAGGCCTGCTATATAGACTGTTAGCTCTTGTGTCTCAGTGTAGGAGAGGCCTGCTATATAGACTGTTATCTCTTGTGTCTCAGTGTAGGAGAGGCCTGCTATATAGACTGTTATCTCTTGTGTCTCAGTGTAGGAGAGGCCTGCTATATAGACTGTTAGCTCTTGTGTCTCAGTGTAGGAGAGGCCTGCTATATAGACTGTTAGCTCTTGTCCCAGTGTAGGAGAGGCCTGCTATATAGACTGTTAGCTCTTGTGTCTCAGTGTAGGAGAGGCCTGCTATATAGACTGTTAGCTCTTGTGTCTCAGTGTAGGAGAGGCCTGCTATATAGACCGTTAGCTCTTGTGTCTAAGTGTAGGAGAGGCCTGCTATATAGACTGTTAGCTCTTGTCCCAGTGTAGGAGAGGCCTGCTATATAGACTGTTAGCTCTTGTGTCTCAGTGTAGGAGAGGCCTGCTATATAGACTGTTATCTCTTGTGTCTCAGTGTAGGAGAGGCCTGCTATATAGACTGTTAGCTCTTGTCCCAGTGTAGGAGAGGCCTGCTATATAGACTGTTAGCTCTTGTGTCTCAGTGTAGGAGAGGCCTGCTATATAGACTGTTAGCTCTTGTGTCTCAGTGTAGGAGAGGCCTGCTATATAGACTGTTAGCTCTTGTGTCTCAGTGTAGGAGAGGCCTGCTATATAGACTGTTAGCTCTTGTGTCTCAGTGTAGGAGAGGCCTGCTATATAGACTGTTATCTCTTGTGTCTCAGTGTAGGAGAGGCCTGCTATATAGACTGTTAGCTCTTGTGTCTCTGGCCCAGTGTAGGAGAAGCCTGTCATATAGACTGTTAGCTCTTGTGTCTCAGTGTAGGAGAAGCCTGTCATATAGACTGTTAGCTTTTGTGTCTCAGTGTAGGTGAGGAGAGCCCCGGTTGGTTAGAGAGCTGGGAATGGCGGCAGGGCAGGATATGTACAGTAGGAAGCAGAACGGAAATGCTGGGAAGATGAAAAAGACGCAGAGGAGTATGAGGTCAGCGTCAGGGTGGTGGGAAAGGAGGGGAAGAGGGGGGCAGCGGAGCAGAGGTCAGAAACATACACTGAGAATGAGGCTTGCTAGCATCACTTGTTTACATATGACATGCCTCTAACTATGACATCACCGGCAACCTTCTGCACCGCACCAGCTGAACACTATTAATACATCACTTCTCATCAAAGTCTGCAGAAGCGTTAAAGCCCAACTGAAATCAAAGTGCTTTTTTACTTTTCTACATAGTGAGTAAGGGTTACAACCTCCAACCTGCTCACCTAGCTGCTTAGATTTAAAGGGATAGTCGGGCTTCCTCAGCCATCACCAGGATGTACCCTAGCTGCTACATCCATTTACATTGGTGTTAGGACCCTGAAGATCTGAGGAGTCAGCCTTGCGCTAGGTCAGATAGGGCAGTGGTCCCCAACCCTGTCCTCAAGGCCCACCAACAGGCCAGGTTTTGCAGATCTCCACAAAGATGCACAGGTGGAGTAATTAGTGCAGCTGCAGAGCAATAGAGCTGGCTATTTGGAGATCAAAAAAACATGACATGTTGGTGGGCCTTGAGGACAGGGTTGAGGACCACTGAGATAGGGGATTAGTTGGGGGTATAAGGTAGAACTCTTCCTCACACTTTCTAAAAGTAACAACATCTTGACACCTAGTCACTGCAGTAGCAGCACAATCTGAACTAAAGAACGGGACCTGCCAAGGAAAAAGAATCATTCTGTCTTGGGGTCTACGGCCGCATTCCAGCTCACCCCCACCTGTCTAAGCCATCTCTGAATGGCTGGCGCAGGTACACAGAGAAGCGCTCAGTTTTTCACTTGCCGTTCAGAGATCATAGTAAAATCTGACTGGCTGGCAACCCCGGCATGCCCCATGGCATCCTATAATTCAGGTGCCCTGGGGAGCAGAAACAAAACCCGTAATAGACTGATTTGGGGGGGGGGGGGGGCACTGCTACCTACTGGATTTGCAGCAGCTAGCTGCTGTCATCGGGGATGCCACACAAAGCATGATTGGCTGTTAGTCTGACAATCACTAGGCTCTGATTGGCTGTTAGTCTGACAATCACTAGGCTCTGATTGGCTGTTAGTCTGACAATCACTAGGCTCTGATTGGCTGACTAAGCTCAGTGCTGGGGGATTGGGTATCCAGCATCATGCAGGTATAGTAGGTACTTTTTACTTTTTATAACACCATGTTGAGCTAACCACCACCTTAACCATGCACTGTAAGTGCTGTCATTGCCCCATGAGAGATGCCACACCCCTATAATCACCTTCACATGTGTCTACCGTCCTGTATTGGTTAAAGCAGTAGACAGGAAAGAAACATCTATCCTCATTTATGACATGACTGCCTCCTCTCCGACATGTATCTAAAGCAGTAAATAACTTTGCTATCAGCAGCCCAGCCACACGTTCTGCTGTTCTGTCCATACTGATTCAGAAGGACACTAAACTAACCTACCACGCCATACTCCCCTAGTCAAAAGGGTTGAATGGTAAAGTCTACAATATACCAAAAGCACAGTACAAAACAATAAGCACACACACACAGTTAGGTCCATAAATATTTGGACACTGACACAATTTTTTTTTTTTTTTTACCAGTTTACTGAAACGTATTCAACTTATAGTTATATAATGAATATGGGCGTAAGGCCAGACTTTTAGCATTCATTTAAGCGTATCCGCATTAAAATTGGATGAAGGGTTTTGAAGTTTCAGCTCCTTAAAGTGGACCAACACCCAGGATTTTGACTATCCTGGGTTTTGGTCCACTTCGGTGGGGCACCCCGATCGGGGGTGCCCCGCTGTCTGAAACCCCCCAGAAAGCCCCAAAAAACTCACCTCTCCCCGCTCCCACGTGACCGCGCCAGCCAATCACAGCGCTCAGAGCCGCTGTGGTATGCGCGTCCAAGGCCGCCTGGGACGCTCTGAGCGCTGGAGGCAGCGTCTCGCGCTTCCCTCTAACAGGGAGCGCGCCTGCACCGGCCATTCACAAACGGCCGGCGCGGGTGCGCGCCCTGCTAGAGGGAAGCGCGAGACGCGGGGCTGAGGTAAGGTTTGTGGGCCTCCTGGGGGGTGCCTCCCCGCGGGACATCCCGATTTCGGATGCCCCGCGGGGAGGGATCTGATCGGTCCGGTAATCTTATAGATTACCGGGCCGATCCCCCCTGGGTGTTGGTCCACTTTAAGTTGTGCCACCCTGTTTTTAAAAAGGACCAAACATAATTGGACACTTGGGCAATAGACGGTTTCATAGGAATTATTTTATTCTCAATTTAGCAGATAAAAGTCCTGGAGATGATTTGAGGTGCAGTGCTTGCATTAGGAAGATGTTGCTGGAAACAAGCCATCCTTAGGCATTGAAAACAGAAAAAAACCCATCCGAGAAATGGCTACAATATTAGGAGTGGCAAAATGTACATCCTGAGAAACTCATCAATGTCAAAAGACCTGGACGCCCACGGAAGACAACCGGGGTGGATGATGGCAGAACATTTCCGCGGTGAAGCGAAACCCCTTCACAACAGCCAACCAAGTGAACAACACTCTCCAGGATGTAGGCGCATCAATATCCAAATCTATCATAAAGAGAAGACTGTATGAAAGTAAATAAAGAGGGATCACTGCACAGTGCAAGCCACTCATAAGCCTCAAGTATAAAAAGCCTAGATTGGACGTTGCTAAAAAAAAAAAAAAACAACATCTAAAAAAACAGCACAGTTCTGGAAGAACATTCTTTGGACAGATGAAACCAAGATCAACCTCTACCAGAATGATGGGAGGAAAAAGTATGGCAATGGTGTGGTCCAGCTTATGATCCAAAGCATAACACATCATCTGTATAACATGGTGTGATGGCTTGGACATGCATGGCTGCCAGTGGCACTGGGTCACTAGTGTTTAATGATGATGTGACACAGGACAGAAGCAGCCGGATAGATTCTGAGGTATTCAGAGAACTACTCTGTGCTCATATCCAATCTGATTGGACAGTGTTTCATAGTACAGATGGACAATGACCCAAAACAAAGCCAAAGCTACCCAGGAGATTATTAAAGCGGTCCTTCACTCTGAATAAGAGTCTATCTTATAAGTTTCCCACACCCTGTACATACAGATTGTCCACATTAAAAATCATCCTACCTCCATCTACTGCATGTAATAAGCCTTCCATTCAAGATGGCGGCTCATGGAACATTAGGCCACCTGCAAACAGGAAGTGCCTTCTGACTTCTGCTGCTCTGCATTCTGGGATTGCTGACCTTTTCCTTCCTCCAGCTCTGCTCTGTCTGAGCAAAGCACAGCTATAACCCGCCCCCCTGTACTTTATCCCACTCTCCTCAGTAAGTGTGATGCTTCTGAGTCAAGATGGTGGCGCCCGTATCCTAAAGTCCTAAACAGAGTTGCAGCCCAGTGGGGGAAAGAATAAGTGACTAAAAACTTAAAATATATTAACTTTAGATGCTGGGGAATCATTTTTTCAGGGTTTGTTTTTTTCAATGAATCATGGTGAAGGTCCGGTTTAAAGCAAAGAAGTGAAATATTTTTGACTGGCCAAGTCAGTCACCTGATCTCAACCTGAGCAGCATTTCACCTGTTAAAAGACTGAACTTCAGACAGAAAGGCCCACAAACAGCAACTGAAATCCGCCACCCGGCAAAGCATTAAGAGGAGGAAACACAGAAATGTCTGGTGATGTCCGTGAGTTCAAGACTTCAGGCAGTCATTGCCAAAAGGGTCTTTAACCAAGTATTAGAACATTGTTTTGTTCAAAATATATTGTGGTAATGTACAGAACCTTGATTAGCAAAATGCTGTATCTGTCCAAATATTTATGGACCCGTATGTGTATATATATTCATTAAATCAAGCTTTCAGCATCACGCAGTCACATGATCTGCCCCAGAGAGGCTCTCAGGTGAAACATTTTGCAGCGTGACAGCCATTTAATAATTGATCGTAAGGCTGATCTAGTGAGCGCAGACCAGCTGCTGTGTGATCGGAAGTCCAACATAAAGGCAGGGAGCAGTTGGGATGTGAATTCTGGCTGGAGTAGGGCAGAGCCATTAAAGAAGATCTCCAGTCAGAAATTATTTAAGTGGACCCAAAACCCAGGATTTTGACTGCCTGGCATGGGCACACACCCTGCTAAAGGGTTAGTGGGGATGCGGCACTGGAACGGGAATGAAGATGAGTTTTAGGGCGACCTGGGGGGAAGCAAGTATGCCTACCGTGGAGACTCAGACTCCAGGGTGGGTTTTGGTCCTCTTTAAAGTGAACCAACACCCAGGATTTTCACTATCCTGGGTGTTGGTCCACTTCTGCGGGGCACCCCGATCGGTCTCAAGCTGCCGTCGCCTCTCGCGCGTCCCTCTTACAGGGAGCGCGCCCGCGCTGGCCATTCACAAACGGCCGGCGCGGGTGTGCACCCTGCTAGAGGGACACGCGGCGGCAGCCCGCGCATGCGGCATTGGAACGGGAGAAGGTAAGGTTTGTGGGCGTCCGAGGGGGGGGTTCACACAGCGGGGCATCCCGATTTCGGATGCCCCGCGGGGAGGGAGCTGATCAGCGGTGGGTGTTGGTCCACTTTAAAGTGGGGGGGGGGGTCAGGGTTGCATGAATGACCGACATGCAGGCGAGCTTTGTTTTTCATTTTTATATAAAATCATTTTTATTGAGAGAAATTTCAGTTGATAAGCAAGCCAGAATAGTAAGGTTACATTTTACAAAGTTTTTCATTTTTAATCCCCAAATCCATCAGTGGCTGGGACCTGTGGAGACTGGACTTCTAGTTTAACAATCGCCCCTGGGAGTTTCAAGAAATGAAGCATCCCAAATTGCTCCTCTTGAAAACAGACCAATACCCTGTAGCCACCCCCCCCCCCCCCCCCCCCCACAAGATTGCCTGGTAACCTGGTCAGCCAGTCTGAACCACCACTCCCGGCCCTGGCGTCTAAAATCCAGGTAGACTCTAGGCCATTAGTTGCTACTCTTAAAGTGGACCAAAACCCAGGATTTTGACTATCCTGGGCTCTGGTCCTTGCCCCTGGGGCACCACCTCTGTGTGAAACCCCCCAGGTCGCTGAAACCAATTCACCTCTTCCCCGTCCTACGGCACATGCACGGCCGCTCGTCCAATTGAGTGCGCTGACAGACGCATCCGCCGCTACCCTCTAACAGGGAGCGTGCCCGTATCAGCCATTCACAAATGTCTGTCGCGGGCACATGCTAGAGAGATAGAGATAGAGTGGGGAAGCGGCCAGCGCATGCACCATTGGACCGGGAAAGAATGTAAGTGTATGGGGTGACCTGGGGGGTTTCACACAGCGGGGCATCCTGATTTTGGATGCCCCGGGGAGAGGGAATCGAATGGCCCAGGAATGAAGATCGCTGTGGGTTTTGGTCCACTTGAAGCAGGTCAGAACCTGTAGTCACAGATTCGGAGTCTAAAAGTTTCCAGGACCAGGTGATTCCCTATATCTGAGGCATCTCATGTAGGGTTGCCCCTGTGTATGTGACCCCCCCACCCAAGGTGCATGCACAGGTAGCTGCAGCATCACTGGCTATCTGCAGCTAATGCACATACCTGTGCCAGGCATTTCTGAATGACCAGTCCACACATGAGCTGAGGGAAGCACCCAATGGAAGGCAGCCGACATTCCATTAATTGAGAATCTGTTCTGATTGGCTGGCATGGTGACACCTGGATCTATTCTGATTGGAGGAAAGCCTGCACATGCGCTGTGAGATCACAGCGGATCTGCGAGATCTCACCTCTCCTCTCACAGGATAGGTGTGTGGTTTCACACACATGATGCCCCAGTAAAGCGGATCTGGGTTTTGGTCCACTTTTAAACCCACGCCTCAAAGTGCCTGGAATCTGTAAGATTCCCTCCCCCCAGGGCATCCAGAATCAGGATGCCCTGCTGTGTGAAACCCCCCCAGAGACTCACCTCTTACCCAGTCCAATGGCACAGGCGTGAGTAGTTGCCACATCCACGCTTTCCCTTTAGCAAGCCAAACTGATGGGATGAGAGGCCACACTTGCGCCAAAGGACCGGGGAAGGGCAAGTCAGATGGGGCAACCTGGGGCCTTCACACAGCAGGGCATCCCCATTCGGGGTGCCCTAGAGGCAAGAATCAAAACCCAGGATAGTCAAAATCCTGGGTTTTGGTCCACATTAAGTGTGGCAGGGTTGAAACCTATTTTCTGTTTGGCCTGTGACCAGGTTAACCAATGGGTGATTTCACCGAAAATCTACGGAAGTCATCCAGACTGTGGAAATCGGTCCATGTGACTTCCTGTTAGCAAAACTATTAGTGTGGTTTTAACAGATAGGAAAGTAGGACTAAATCTTCATAGGGATCACCAACAGGCACAGGCTCTAATTCTGCCCATATCGTGTAAACACACCCACCTTCCTCATTCACAGTATAGTGATATAGCACATGCCTTGCAGTCTATGCCCTGATGAGGACAAGTTCCTAAAACAAGGGAGGGGGTCACACCTAGTATCATTCACTATATAATCGAGAGACAATATTTAAAAAATGTTTTCCTTCTACAAACAGATGTTCTCTCCATAGACTGAGTGATGCCACTTGCCTCACCCTAGGGCAGCTGTTATCAAATGAATGCCCCAATGACAGGTATACTGTTAGCACAGGTAAATGCGTCAAGGGTTAATCCCTCTTTAATATGGGGAGGCTGAGCAGGTCCTTCACAGATATTTTTAAAAAAGCCAATCGATTGTCTCCAAATTGGGAGCTCGGAGCACAAGAGGCGTGCGACGATCACGCTTGGCGGTCATCCGTGATTCCGCAGCGCTCGTGTACACAGGCTCTTACAGTAGTAACGCTCCATATGTTATGTCTTTATTAGGGCTGGATTACTGGAAGTGTTCAGCTAGACTCAGCCTGGAGGAATTTAACCCTTTCCTTGCTCTCTACTACTTCTATTCTGCCGGCAAAATTCAACGATGCAGCATCAGGCTGCCACAGACGTTATAAGATCGCCAACCCCAACATGGGCCAAGCTGCCTACAGTCACCTCTGGCTGACAGGGGGTTGAAAAAAATAATATGTCCAGACTAAAAAGTCATAGATCCCCGGAGGTGAGTGATGCCTCCCTGCAGCTCCTGTAAGAAGAGGTCACCTGATACCTATTATTATCAAGGGAAGCCTCCCACCCCATAACAGCTGCCTCCTGCCCCACAGAAAGGTATACGCAGATCCTCCAACATGTTCTAACACGAAGGAGCAGAGCCTATAAAGAACAGCCTGACCCAGCATTTAGGATGTCCATTAAAGAAAACATTTGCAATACTAGGTCTGGAGCCTGATGACGTCATGAGATTCACCCGGTTCAGCTAACAGATGTGCCTGAGCAAGCTTTAGAATTTTTGGACCAATAATAAATAAGAGCTTTGGCGATCACATGATGTGATGTTTAAGTGGGCCTAAACCCTTACCAGAAGCTAGTAGGGTTTAATTGGAGACATCCCAAATCAAAGGAGATTGGTAACAGGGACCGAAAATGATTTTTGATTTTTAGGTCTGCTCTAAGGCACACGTGACAGATGTCAAAATGGCGTGGGAGGATGAACAATCAGATCTGACATAGATGTCTAGGATCACAAGGCCGTTCTTTAAATCACACCTACAGAGATCCTGACTGTCTGTGCTTGGGGTTCTCCACTTTGGGGGTGCCTGACCCTGATGCGAATGCCGCCACACATTTATTAAAGCACCACAGACTATATCCGCACCATAACACTGTGATCAGCTTCCTAGAGATTACTAACAGGAGACACATCTTGCAACCAGGTGACTATTAAGAGACTTAAAGTCATTTTTGACTAAGGGCATCACTGGCGGCTGTCAATCTGGGCAGTAGGTCTGCTTGTAACTGGGATGAAGGATCTTATCTGACATAGATCTCTCAAATCACAAGGCTGTTCTGTAAATTGCAGCTATGGGGATCCTGACTGTTCAGACTTGGACTTTGGGTGGGTAGTCCAGATTGAAAACTCTTTGGGGGTGCTTCCACGTACTCAAAGTGCTACAGAATAGGTCAGCGCCATAACACCATGTACAGCTTCTGAGGGATCTTTTACTAGAGACACCCCAAATCAAGAACCTAAAGTAATTTGTCCACTTTAATAGGAACCAGTGACAGATATCAAACGGGGCAATAGTTCTGCTTGTTTGGGGGATGACCATCACATCTGATCTCAGGGCTAAATCGCACCTATAGAGACCTTGGCTGTCCACACTTTTGAGTTTGGGTGGGTTCTCTAGATTGCAAGCTCTGTGGGGCAGCAGGCGCTGTGACAGATGCTTCTGTGTGCCACATATTACGTCAGCGCCATAACACTACACAAAATAAAATCTGCAGCGCTTAGACACTTTGTACAGGTTTAGGTGAGCATCAGCTCAGGCCAGATCGATCTCAGACATGTGAGTGGCTAATGGCTCAGTCTGTAGATCCGATCTAATTGTTTTTGAATTACTTTTGATCAGTTTTTTACGGTCTGATCTAATAGCAGAGAGAAACATTGATGGAAACACTGATCACATGTCGATCAGGAGCAGACACGTCCCCACATAGAGGAAACAGATGATGTGTGTGCCCCGCGGCAGCTCCTCTCCCTGATGATGCGGCCAGCGCGGTAACCCATGGCAACCAATGCCGCATCCTCCCCGGTTGCTAGGGGTGAGCGCGCGAGAAGCCCATTGGCCAGAGATGGAAGGCGCCTTACCTTCCGCTGCTGCTTCTCCCAGGCCGGGTCGAGTAGCAGGTCCCGGTCCCAGTCCTCCTCCGGCGCCATATAGTCGTTATTGTGCTGCTCATAGTGATCCATGGTGGCTGCTGCCTGCCTGCGATCCCGCACCCTCCCCGGCACACAATCAGGAACGTGGAGCCGGAGCTACAATGTATCCAGGAGGGAGAGAGAGAGAGAGAGAGAGAGAGAGAGAGAGAGCGCTCACTACCCTGGGGAGGGGCCGAGTCTGGCCCCGCCCCCTCTCCTCCTCACTGCCATCCGATTGGCTCGTACACCCGCCCAGGGCTGCCAGCTCCGCTACTGGAGGGGCCGCCAGCCGCCTTATCAGAGGCAGGCCGCCGCCACATTGTTCACATACTTCCCCCCTTTCCTCCGGGGCCCGGGTCACTACAAGCCCCAGCATGCCCGGGCACACCCGGCTGCGGGGACCACAGCCTCCAGTTACCTGCAAAGGTACAACGCTATGGAATATGTCAGCGCTATGACAGGCTGGGAACTGAGTTTTACCCTAAAAAGTCATTCTATAAAAGGCTGCTATTGGTCAAAACCTGGATGCTATGTTATGTTCAGCTTAGTACTGAGCCTGATGGACAGAAGTCTTGTTTCCCACCTCATATGTAACTGGACCAAAACCCTCCCTGGCTGGGCATCAGTGTTGTATCTAAATGTGGCGGGCCCTTGTGTGAACATCAAATGGGGCCCTTTTATCATAGCTCCCAAGTGTCCCTGATTTGAAGGGTCTGTCCCTCTTTTGAGTCCATGTCCCTCCTTGTTTTCATTCGTCTCTCTTTGAGGTGTAATCGATAAATGATTCGCCTATTCGCATAAAGTGTTTATAGTGTTGTAACTGCAATGTATCTCTCTCCAATCCATCCCTATATGAGGGGGCGTGGCTTCATTTACAAATTGTCCCTCTTTGGGATGTATGCTTTTATGGATCATACAGTAAACCTTGTTCGGATACGACTCGATAACTAAAGACTGAAACAGAAGAGAAAAATGCTGCTTATGAAATGATGCAGAGTGAGCACAAATATGATAATCCAAGGTGAAGGAGCAACAATGATGGGGCCCCCTAACCTTCTGGTCCCCGGTGCAGTTGCACCCCCACAAGTTACAACCCAGTCGGTGTGAGAAATCCCACAGGATCACTGTAAAACTTGTATCCATAGTAGGGCCAATGATGGCGTCCCTCCGACTGATGCACACACCCGTTGCCAGGGCTGTTTGGCTTGCATGGGCAGTGGGGAGCTCTGTGTACAAACAGCGTTCAATGGCGTTATAGTCAGGCACAGCATAGAAGTCTGGAGGAGTGCCCAAGCATGTGCCATGGGATCACCAGGGAAGTGATAGCAGGGCCATCCCAAACCGGGGGCATGCACCAAAACCCAAGATAGTTACCCATAGTTCCATGGTTAATACAGCCCCAGATAGTTACCCATAGTTTCATGGTTAATACAGCCCCAGATAGTTACCCATAGTTCCATGGTTAATACAGCCCCATATAGTTACCCATAGTTCCATGGTTAATACATCCCCAGATAGTTACCCATAGTTCCATGGTTAATACAGCCCCAGATAGTTACCCATAGTTTCATGGTTAATACAGCCCCAGATAGTTACCCATAGTTCCATGGTTAATACAGCCCCATATAGTTACCCATAGTTCCATGGTTAATACATCCCCAGATAGTTACCCATAGTTTCATGGTTAATACAGCCCCAGATAGTTACCCATAGTTCCATGGTTAATACAGCCCCAGATAGTTACCCATAGTTCCATGGTTAATACAGCCCCAGATAGTTACCCATAGTTCCATGGTTAATACAGCCCCGGATAGTTACCCATAGTTCCATGGTTAATACAGCCCCAGATAGTTACCCATAGTTCCATGGTTAATACAGCCCCAGATGTTACCCATAGTTCCATGGTTAATACAGCCCCAGATAGTTACCCATAGTTCCATGGTTAATACAGCCCCAGATAGTTACCCATAGTTCCATGGTTAATACAGCCCCGGATAGTTACCCATAGTTCCATGGTTAATACAGCCCCAGATAGTTATCCATAGTTCCATGGTTAATACAGCCCCAAATAGTTACCCATAGTTCCATGGTTAATACAGCCCCGGATAGTTATCCATAGTTTCATGGTTAATACAGCCCCAGATAGTTACCCATAGTTCCATGGTTAATACAGCCCCGGATAGTTACCCATAGTTCCATGGTTAATACAGCCCCGGATAGTTATCCATAGTTTCATGGTTAATACAGCCCCAGATAGTTACCCATAGTTCCATGGTTAATACAGCCCCGGATAGTTACCCATAGTTCCATGGTTAATACAGCCCCGGATAGTTACCCATAGTTCCATGGTTAATACAGCCCCAGATAGTTACCCATAGTTCCATGGTTAATACAGCCCCGGATAGTTACCCATAGTTCCATGGTTAATACAGCCCCAGATAGTTATCCATAGTTCCATGGTTAATACAGCCCCAAATAGTTACCCATAGTTCCATGGTTAATACAGCCCCGGATAGTTATCCATAGTTTCATGGTTAATACAGCCCCAGATAGTTATCCATAGTTCCATGGTTAATACAGCCCCAGATAGTTATCCATAGTTCCATGGTTAATACAGCCCCAAATAGTTACCCATAGTTCCATGGTTAATACAGCCCCGGATAGTTATCCATAGTTTCATGGTTAATACAGCCCCAGATAGTTACCCATAGTTCCATGGTTAATACAGCCCCAGATAGTTATCCATAGTTCCATGGTTAATACAGCCCCAGATAGTTACCCATAGTTCCATGGTTAATACAGCCCCGGATAGTTATCCATAGTTTCATGGTTAATACAGCCCCAGATAGTTATCCATAGTTCCATGGTTAATACAGCCCCAAATAGTTACCCATAGTTCCATGGTTAATACAGCCCCGGGGCTACATAGCTTTGATGGGGCACCAGCGCGCCTCCTCTCTGTGTTGCAGGGCACAGCCACCATGAAAAGAACATGCCAGGCACTTGCCAGGCCAGTTAGCGCAAATAAACAGTAGATCTCACTTAGGCCATGGGCAGCAAAGAGAGAAAGAGATTTTAAAAGTAAGTACACAAAATGTTGTTTTCTCTACTATTCCCAAAAAATCTTAGTAAATTGCCCCCCTAAAGCCTCCCTGTGGCAATCAGTGCCCATGCAAATGTGGAATAGCATGCAGATGTTGCGCTCCTGAACTGCATGGGAGCAGTCATCTTTTTACACATCTTACAACCCTGCTTTTGAAAAACCTAGTCCCACAGTCAGAATTGCCTTATATCTCTGTGCTGTTATCCCTTACCACTAGCCAGAAGTAGAAAGCCATCAGCAGTAATGACTCATCATTGCCCTACTTAGGCTCTGGTCACACCTCTCCATTGCGGTAAAGGGGACCAAAACCCACGGAGATCTATAAGATTCCTGCGCCGATTGATTCCCTCCCCCCGGGGAATGCAGATTTGGGATGCCCCGCTGTGTGAAACCCTTCAGGTCGCCCATAAACTCACCTTCATTCTTAGTCCAATGGTGCATGCACTAGCAGTGGCTGCATCCCCGCTATCCCTCTAGCAGGCATGTGTGCATGGCCGGCATGGGCACGCTCCCTGTTAGAGGGTAAAGGAGGATGCGGGCGCTCGGATCCGCTCATATTAGACGAGCTTTGGGTGACTGGATAGCTCCGAGCGTACTGATTGGATGAGCGGTCGCACATACGTTGTAGGACCGGCAAGAGGTGAGTTTGTTCGAGCGACCTGGGGGTTTCAGACAGCGGGGGCACCCTCGGCGGCAAGGACCAAAACTCAGGATAGTCAAAATTCAGGGTTTTGGTCCACTTTAAAGTGGACCAACACCCAGGATTTTGACTATCCTGGGTCTTGGTCCACTTCGGTGGGGCACCCCCGATCGGGGTGCCCCGCTGTGTGAAACCCCCCCTAACCCCCCGAAAAACTCACCTCTCCCCGCTCCCAGCGCCGACGTACAAGCGAGGATCAGGAACGTCTAAGCGGCAGCCGCCGCCGCCGCCTCCCTCGCGTCACTTTCGGCGCGCGCGCGCCCCCGCCGGCCATTCGCAGACGGCCGGCGCGGGCACGCGCACGCCTACAGGAGCGCGAAGATAAGGTAAGGAGTTTGGGGTGTTTGGGGGGGTTTCACCCCGCGGGACATCCCGATCTCGGATGTCCCGCGGGGTGGGGGGTGATCGGCCCGGGAATCTTATAGATTCCCGGGCCGATCACCCGTGGGTGTTGGTCCACTTTAAGAGCAGGCGTTTTGTATGTATGCCAGAGGAGCAATGTATCAAAACAAATGCTGCACTTTTGATGCGTTAGCAATGCGTTTGTGTTGCGTTTTTGAAAAGAAAAACATTTTTTGCACAATAAGTAAATGGTAAATTCGATGGCAAGGCAACGCAGGTACACTGCGTCATACATGCATTGTGCTTGCGTTTCCATTGACTTCTATTGACCTGCGCTGTTACTACATTGAGCTGTAGAAGGTGTCTGCCACGCTTTTTTGATATGTTGTGTAACGCAGTGCGGATGTGTGAACTATCCCATCTAGAATTATGTGGAGTATTTTTTCAGAATTGTAACTACGTTGCAATGCAGAGAAAAAGCAGAGATGTGAACAGAGCCTTAGAGCAGAGAGCTCCTAGAAACATTGTTTCCACTTCTGAAAACTCTTTAGCTGTCATCCCATAGAGATACGTAGTTACATAGCTTCCCTCACACACACAACATTCCTTTAAAGTGGACCAAAACCGAACTGAATCTCCCGGGCCGATCCATTCCCTCCCCACGGGGCATCCAAAATCGGGATGTCCTGCTATGTGAAACCCCTCAGGTCACCCGCTACATTTACCTTAATCCCACTGGGGAAACGAGGGGGTTTCACATAGCGGGGCACTCTCAATCGGGGGAGTGGACCAAAACCCAGGATAGTCAAAATCCTGGGTTTTGGTCCACTTTGATACTCCAGAACATCTGCATAGGGTTAAGCCCTCTCAAACAACATACGTAACTGATTGTCTGGGGGGGTAGGGGAGCAATTTACTACGCTTGGGCTTTTGGGCTGGAGGTCCACTTTAAGCAGACTGCATCAACCAGAGTCATAGCAGCTGAACTGAGTCTCAGATGGAAGTGATGAACCAAGATCAAAAGACTTTGGTTCCTACACGACAGAATCCCCAACTCCAATGACCCGGTATAGAACGGAATGCAGGGTGCCACCTATATGGAGGACACCATTAGTTCCAACATCCACCTGTCTTGCCGTGTGGCCACCATGTTGGAAAAAGGTACCTAGATGCTTTGTTGAGGCCCTTCTTTTCTGGTCATGAATCTGACAGGAGCAGCCCTTGGGGGACGCCTCAACAAGCCTGTCCTGTTATCCTTCCTCTACCGTCACCTCATGCTTTAGTTCCAGGTCTGACTCTCCAGTCTGCACACAGGACTGCTGGGCGATTGCATCTGGCACCCGGAAGGTGCGCCTTTCTGCTATGCTATAAGACCGGGGGGCCCTGATGCCTCTGACATAGTGAATCACTGCTCTAAAATCTGTACGGGTCAGGAATAAGGAAATTGCTAGACCCTGGCACAACTACTGTCCAGCTATTTCGATAACTGAACTGACTTCAGGCATCAGGGATAGGTCCATCCAGTAAAGAAAACCTCATAAGGGTCTGGAAGTCATCGGGGTTGGGGACCCCACTTACTGTTAAAAAATCCCTTACTAAGTTAAAATAAAAAGTTAAAAGAAATGTGGGTAAAGTAAAAATGTTTCACAGAATAGCTGCAGTCCTACCTGATCAAGCTGGAAGGATAGGTGCAGTCTGTGTATTGTATATACTAGCTGGGAGGAGTTCCAGCTTTGTATGCTTCCGGTCCAGCCTATCGGCTAAGACTTCACTAATGCCTTGGCAGTGTTTTGGAATGGATTAGAAATGATTTTTTTAATGCAACAGGAGTGCAGTAAAAGCACAGCATATATTTTGATATAATGAACCTCTGGCATAAACTCAAAATGCCCGAGCTTAGCCCAAGGGAAGTGCAATGGAAGGTGTGAAGATATCCTAAAGGAACAATCTGCTCTACCCTGCAGCCTTTCTGCCTAACACCCCCAGCGACTGGCCATGCCTACTCCATTACCTGTAATAGAGGGGGCGTGCGTCTTCAATTGCAGTGAATAGAGCCGGCATGGCCAGTCATTGTGACTGATGGAGCAGTAGTGGCTTGCCCATGAGTTGCCGCGGGACTCGAAGTTGAGGGTGTTGTTTTTATCCAACTGGATTAGGACGGAAAGGAGCCAATAAGTTGGGGTATTACTTTTTTTCTTTTTAATGTGGAGAGGGACTTTGGTTTATACTCTGTCTGGCTGACAAAACTAATCAAATAATACAGCAGCATCATTTGACCACTACAATTATCAATAGCAAGAATTTGAACGAAATACCTTCATTAGAACTAAGAACAAATAAAAGTACACATATCCAGAGGGTCAGGACTTGTCAACTAAAAATCCTTTACTTTGGGGCTTTATTCTAAACTGGAAGCAGGCTGAGGCTACCTTGTGCCTCACCAGGAAACTATTCCTTTCCTTTGGGGTTAAAGTGATACTGAAGGCAAAAGCAATTGTTACACCATTGTGTCGGGCGGCATTTGGCACCGTCCTAAACTGTTTTCTGTTTCTAGATTAAAGCAGAAATGGCCGAGATATCGGGGATTACAGGTTTAGCCAATAACATCTTTTCTCATCCCGTCTCCCAATCAGCTTAGCAGAGCGGGACAGGATTGCTGGCCCCTCCCTCCTCTGCCTCCTCCCCCAGATTCATCACATTGGTGTGAGCTGATTACAGGTAGTCCTCGGGTTACGACGGTCTCGAGTTACGTCGTTTCGTGGTTACGACGCTTTATACGGCGTCTCATTCAGACTGTACGAGCGCCGGAATTCATAGAGTACTGCACACTGTACCCGGTTACTGTACATGAGAAAAACGAGTCTCCTGTACGCCATAACACCCTTCATTATGGCTCCCAAACGAAAGGTAGACTCATCTGATACCAGTGCATCAAAGAAAAGGAAGGCCATCACCATGGATAGGTGTTTGGATAGGCTAAGTGTTTGCAGTACTGTACTGTTATTATGGTACAGTACTGTATGAACGTATGATCCGACATACGTCGAAATTCGGTTTACGACGCCGCGTAAGAACGGATCAACGTCGTAAGTCGAGGACTACCTGTATTATGCAGCATCACAGACCCAAGTGCCACGCCTACTTTTTTCAGAAGAAAAATCATAAACTAAACCTGTAAACCTCAATATATCAGCCATTTCTGCTTCAATTTAATAACAGAAAACAGTTCAGGACAGTGCCAAATATAGCCCGATGCAATGGTGTAACAATTACCTGCAGTAGTACTTTAAGCATGGAAATCCAGGGAGCAGAGATGTGACAGCCATGTCCTAAAGGAAAAAAGCTGGCCGGAATTTTCTCCCAGACAAAGCTGGTGTCCTTACTTTTCTAACACCCTACACTTGAAGCTGGAGTCTGCTGACACCCGTACATAAAGCTTGTTTCAAATATGAGCATAGAGTACCAGGTAATGGCCTTGCTCCACTGATCTACAGAACCTTAAACTGGACCTTCAGCATCATTTATTGAAAAGCCCAAACCCTTAAAAAATTATTTCCCAGCATATAAAATTAATATATTTTCTGATAGAGTTTCTGAGCTAGTGGCGCTTTCCATCAAACCTCCTCCTTTTATTGAGAGGCATCAGGATAAGGTGGTGTTTCGGCTTAAACCGGACCTTCAGCGTGATTTAATGAAAAGCCAAATTCATCTAAAATTAATAAATTTTACGTTTTTAGTCACTTGCTTATTATTCTTTCCCCCACTGGGCTGCAACTCTGTTCAGGACTTTAGGATACAGGCGCAGCCATCTTGACTCAGAAGCATCACACTTACTGAGGAGAGTGGGATAAAGTGCAGGGGGCGGGTTATAGCTGTGCTTTGCACAGACAGAGCAGAGCTGGGGTCAGGAAAAGGTCAGCAATCCCAGAATGCAGAGCAGCACAGTCAGAAGGCACTTCCTGTTTGCAGGCTGCCTGATGTCCCATGAGCCGCCATCTTGAATGTTTAAAGGCTCATAAAATGCAGTAGATACAGGTAGGATGATTTTTAATGTGAGCAATCTGTATGTACAGGGTGTCGGAAACATATAAGATAGACTCTTGTTCAGAGTGAAGGACCGCTTTAAATGCAAAAAGCTCAGGAAGAATACAGAATTTGTAGATTGAGCTGGGACTTGGAAAGGCGGGTGGAAATACCTCAAAACCTTGTTTAGCATAACTAAGACTGCATCCTCAAAACCTTGAACGCCAGGAACCACACTTTTATATTGACTAAACACTAATATGTCTTTGGTCACATTGAAGTTTGTCTATTTAGGTCCAGGATTAGCTAGGAAAAGGGGGCGCTCTGAAGGAGCTTTGCTGCTCGCTACGGCTTGGCGATCATCCATGCTCTATTAGCTACTGCAAGTCATGACTACTCAGATCCAGCACTTGATACAAACAAAAGACTATGAGGCCGATTCATTAATAGCGCCAGGTAGCGACAGATGAGCGCCAGTAGCGTGATTTTCACAGCGCCAGCTAGTATTCGCTGTGCTTGGCCGGGGTTTGCTTGTTGACAGCGACTCAGTCGGTGTGCGGTAATGTTGAATACGGGGTTAGGGGTCTCTGTTTCACAGGTTCTGCGTTGTATGGGTGCGCCTGACAGCGAATGGCCAGAGCGAACGGCTTGCTGCAGATTCATTAACAAATCACGCTCAAAAATTTCTTGCGCTGTGAATTCCTTGTTTAAACCCCAGAACGCTGGCGGCGATGTGTGTAAAGTAGTTTTTAACCCCCAAACAACCATTTTTTTTTAATGTAAAAATTATACAAGTTTTTCTAAACATTTTGTAATATGAATACATTAATATCAGACCTGTAATATCAATTCTGCACATATTTTTTTTTTTTTTTTTTTACCTTAAAAAAAATATCTAACATTGCCGTAGTGGTCACAGAATTTTTGCCGGTAAAAAAAAAAAAAAAAACATAAACTCAATTAATTATGAATATTTAAAGATTGCTCCATTGAAATGTATTGGACAACGCCAGGGAGCGCTAGGTCATACCTGTCGCTGTGATGAGATTAGCAGCAGCGCTGTTCGTTGCAGTCGGCTACATGATGAATCCCGCGCTAGCTGACGCTCTCGCCGGCGCTAGCCTCATTTAGCGTGATAAATGCGTCATTGTGACCGCCGCCGGGCGTACTTGAGTCGGTAGCCGCCGTTAGCTGTCGGTACCTGGCGCTCGTCAGACACTACCTGGCGCTAGCCCTTGATAAATAAGGGCCTATACTTTCTTTCCACCTGGTAACCAAGGATTCTAAGGTAATATCTTCTCATTTGGCAAAAATACCATCTCTTCCAACTTTTAGGTCAGCCATACTCTTGTGGATGTGACTGCTATATGTTGTGAGACACACACACACACACACACACACACACACACACACACACACACACACACTTTTCAGCATTTATTTTACCTTTAACCTATTTCTAGACCTCATGTACAAATTTCCATGCACACCTTACAAAGACTTCTGCGCATAAGCACAATGTGACAGTACTATAATATACAGAATATTCGGCCTAATCATCGGTTCACTGTTTGTACTCTGTTCCTCATAATACAAGCTTATAAATCCCTCTGATGAAGCTGCTTTCTGGCGCAACATGTAAGGACTAACCTCCCTTACTTTGGATTGAATTGCTAAAGATATGTGATGCTTCGTACTGTATCAAACAGTTCTTTCTTTCTAGTGTTTTGACATTATTTGTAACCAACAGCAAAATGGTGTTGTTCCTGTCAGTGGGGCTATCCTGAATTATGATGTCCTGCTGTGTGTTTGCCCCTAGGTCACCCCCCTTCTGTGGCTCCCACATCGCAGACTGGGCCAGAAGTGCTGATTGGTTGAACAGGCCACTCAGCCAATCAGCACTCACTTTTACTCAGCTCCCTTTGGCTCCGCTGATGGCCAGTCACTCAGAAAGGCAGGGAACTGGTGAACGCATGGCTAGAGGTGAGCTGGGATGCGGGCACATCGAGGGCTCTGGGACAAGGTGAGTGAAATGGGGCTTCTGGGGGGGTTTACACAGCGGGGCATCCCAATTCAGGATGCTCCAAGGAGTGGAACTCGGATGGCCCAGGAGTCTTTAAAACTCCAGGGCCTCCGATGTTCCTCTTTAAAATGGACCAAAACCCAGGATTTTGACTATCCTGGCTTTTGGTCCTTTCCCCGGGGGCACCCTGATCGGAAGTGTCCCGCTGTGTGAAACCCCCCCAGATTGCCCTAACCCAGCTCACATGGCGGGCACGCTCCCTGTTAGAGGCTCTTAGACGCGCCGTGGGACCAGGAAGAGGTGAGTGAAATTGGGCGATCTGGGCGGCTTGACACAGCAGGGCCCCCTGATCCTGGTGCCCCTGGCGAAAGGACCAAAACCCAGGATAGTCAGAACTATTGACTTTCCTGGGTTTTGGTCCACTTTAAGTAGCATATATATTATAATGCTGGGTTTGCTTTAAATATAATTAATGTGGGTTTTAAATAGATTTAGCTGGAAATTGATTTGATATAAATGCAGACAGGAAGGGGAGCCCTGCAGCTTTATGACTGACAGTCTCCTGCATTTACAATGACATTAGCCTCAGAAATGACTGGCATGCGGAGGAGGATTACAGCAGTCACTCATTACATCCTTTACAATATAATAGCTGAGCAATGGGAAAGTATGGTCTGTGGCTGAAGCGGCTGAAATTAGAGGCTAAAGCTGCATTTTTACCCGCTTAGCAACAGCATAATGCCCATCAGTGTTAAAGTGGACCTCTAGTGAAAAAACAAAAATAACCCTTAAAGCAGTTGTATCACCCACCCTCTTAGTATCTCAGAAATGCCCACGTTTGGCATAAGTGCTCACCCCCTTGGTGCATCTGCGGTGTCTGCTGTGCTCAGGCTTGTACTGACTGGCAGAGTTACTATCCCCTGGTGGGCCCTTGAATTTGTCCAAAAGGTTTGCATGGTGCTAATAGCCCCAGCATTCAGTCTATTGACCACAATGGGCAGCCATTTTCAGTTTTGGAGTTCTATACAGCTACAGTGCACAGTGGAACTGGCCACAGGGATGCCACTGCTGATACTCCAGGAATATGGACGTCCCACTTGCTCAAGCTTCCCTCCGGTGGTCCCACAGCCACCAGGGAGGAAACAAGCACTGCAGACAAGCAGCTGCTGTAGGGGGGGGTCTTTCTTTCCAGGCAAACTGTAGTTCTACCGTGGTCACAGCTATCCCAGGAAGGGTATAGGTCTGCTTAAAAGAGGACCTATATTGTATGGGAAGCCTGTGGGATGCACCAAGTAGTCAAGTTATCTTGGAATGAGTCAATTGCTGGCAGAGGAACTTGCAATGTTGGGCCATCAAAAGCAGAGCAACACCCACCTGGAGAAGTCTGCATTGGGTGGTACTTGAGACAATTAGACAATAGGAAGTGGTACTTCATGAATAAAAGCCTTCTGTATCATAGAAGTAGCTAAAAATACAGCACTGAGTGCTCTTAGCTGCTTAAGGTTCAGCTGAATCACGTCTTAGGCTACGTTCACACCTGTCTGGTCTCATTCGTGGCATGTATTGCATTTTGTATTCATTTGCAATGGTGCAACCCATGATACACTTTCACTACAGAAGCACGCAAACAGATCACAAACTGCTCCGTTTCAGAAATATTGTCACTCTTGGCATGAAAGCCAATAATAATCCCTGTTTGCAATTGATAAATGTGACTTTCTTCAAAGTAAGAGGTCGTCAGAATAATTTGACTCAACTGTGTGTTTTCTCTTTTGGCTTTTACATTTAAATTGTATTTCCCAAAAAATCTGGAGCACATACATTGTATTTCTAAAAGCGCAATGATGACGAGCCCGCGCTAGAAAAGCTTTCAGTAGCTGAATAGTTTCCCAACTCATTAACCACAGTGTAATACCTATGACCACATCCTATGGCTCTTCAAGCCAAAGCCCAATATAATTAGCCAAATGTCCTAGATCTGATGTGTGGGAATAGCTGAAAAGATATTTACACCCAAAACCAATCTCTCTGCTTTATTTGGCTACCTGCCATTTGATGCATTTGCTGGCGCCTTCTGGCTGGCAAGGTGTCCAACAGGAAGATATTTGCAGGGTGGATTTCTGCTGCATCGTAGACTGAACCAGGCAATTGAGAAATAAGCAGCGGTTACAAAAACTTAGGTTGAAGTTTTTATGGAAGTAAGGCTAAATTCATTTTAAGAAATAAAGTTTTATTCACACAGCTGTGCAGAAGGGGATATATTGTCACAATAAATTCTCTTAGTCATCTTCACATGCAGCTTTATGCTTGTGTACAAACTGCAGTGACTTTCCCTGAAGAAGTTTGGGTGAGCTCTGATGAAACGCGCGGGAGCGCACAGTACCAGGTCCATATACAAGCAGATTGCTTCATATTTTTGACCCTAGGCTAAACTTATCACTTCTTTATCTTTTTTGGTGTTTCTATATTTCTATGTTTGATCTATAGCATAGGTTATCCACTGCCGCTCTGTTGCTAGCAAGGGCAGCAGGCACTTTTGTAAGTCATTGGTATTAGCACTTTACTAGTTTGTTGCTTTCCCTAAATTAATTGTGTACTTATTGGTAACCTTGTTTGGTATATATATATATATATATATATATATATATATATATATCCGGATTTGACCAGTAAACTAAACACTAGCACTTTTGTTATAGGTCAGTTTCTCGTTATTGTTAATAGGACACCTTTTTCCAATAATAAAATGATAACTTTTTTGATTGCCTGATCTTAATTTATAGTTCATTTATTCATCGGGTATGTTTTTGTTGTGGGTATAGCACATGGATTAACACATCAGTATTTATTTCTTTGGTTGTGCACTTGCTTTTTCAGGGGGTTTGGGGGGACTTGTTCACAGTAGTTTGTGGTTTCCCCCTGCGCTTGCAGCACACCTTTTTATTGGTGATCTCAAGTTGGCCTAAGACCCCTACTGCTTGTTTTGTTACAAACTGCAGTCATTTGTACGATTCAGGGACATACCTCTAAACTTTTAACGATCTTTAATTTTAATGAAATTCAAAGCAGAATTACAGTCTCCGGGTAATAGTGCCATAATTCCACTGCCTCAAGTGTTACAGTATTTTATTTTGAGATTGCACAGGGGAGAATTTGGCTCCTTATCCACTTGCACTGCTCATTTTTTTCAATGGGTCACATACACAGGGCCGGATTATGAAGAGGGCAAAAGGGACGCACACCCCAGGGCCTCCACCACTTGCCCTGCAGAGGGGGCCTCCACCAACCTTTGGGTTATGGTCCAGGAGGCTTTTCATCCTTTGGTCTGATGGGCCGTGCGGCCACCAATGCAGCTCTCTGTGACAATGAGGGCCCCCCGCACAAGTTTTTCTTTTGCAAACCTGCAGCCAAAGCCACTACAGGGCAAGACAGAGAGCAGCAAAGCTGGCGTCAGCAACGCTACAGTGATGGGTGCAGAGCTGTCAGTCGGCAGCCGCTCACTGCGCATAATCTACCAGCACAGCCGTTGCCAACTCAATGCAGGAAACCGTTTTCTGCTGGACCAGCTGGCCGACTACAATACAGTATCTGGGGTCTCCACCAGATTTTGGCCCAGGGGACTCCACCACACTTAATCCGTCCATGCACATACATATACTAAATTTTTTCCCAAAACATGTTTTGTTATACACATGTTTATTCCCAAAATAAACCAAAAATCATTAAATTTCATACAAAACTGGGCTGGACATATTTACTGGCACCTTCAACTTGATATTCTTAGTATACAGTACGTCCTGCTCCAAATCTAATACTTACAGTTGGGATATACTCCGCCAGATGGCGCTGGACTGCAGAGACAGAGACAGAAAATAGGCTCCTCCCGGCCCCTCAAATACCCAGGGACCTCCCACAAATCCCCAGCATTGAAAAGCAGTTAGTGAGAAGCCGGGAGAATTTAAACAATCCAAACTATCAACTATAAAAATGGTAACAATCACCATACAGGGGATCCAAGAAAATGCAACCAAGGGTGGGTTGGAGCAGGACGTACTGTATACTCATAATACCAATTCTACAGGTGAGTAATCACAGAATTGTATTATTCTTAGTATACAGTACGTCCTGCTCCAAATATAATACTTACAGTTGGGACATCCAATAGCAGTGTCCAAGTAGGGTGGGATCCCCAAGAAAAATCAGCAGCAGACAGTTTAAACCACGGCCGCCTGCAGAACCTTGCGGCCAAAAGCAGCGTCAGCTGAGGCCCTAACATCAACCTTGTAAAACTTTGAAAAGGTATGGACAGAAGACCAAGTAGCGGCCTTACAAACTTGTTCAACAGAAGCCTGGTGCTGAAAAGCCCAAGAAGCACCAATAGCACGAGTAGAATGAGCAGTAAGGTGGAAGGGAGGATTCTTCCCCTTAGCAGAGTAGGCCTGAATCACAGCCTGACGAATCCACTTGCTGATAGTAGACTTGGCAGGAGCCAAACACTTCCTAGGACCAGAAGGGACCACAAAAAGAGCATCAGTTTTCCTGAAAGGTGCAGTAGCCACCAGATAGTGCTTCAGACACCTAACCACATCCAAAGAGTGCAAAACCCTCTCCTTATCCCTCCCTTTGGTATTCTTCAGATTTTATGATGGTGTGCACACAGTCAAGGTACACAGAGCCAGACACAGCAAGACATCACTGAACCTCCACCATAATTGAATGTAGGCACTGTGTTCCCATCTTTGTAGGCCTCATTCCGTTTTCAGTAAACAGCAGAATCATAAGCTTTACCACAGATCTCTCTCTTGGTCTTATCTGTCCACAAATTGTTTTCTCAGAAGGATTTTGGCTTACGTACATTTTGCATTTGGCAGACTTCAGTCTACCTTCTTTATGTCTCGGTGTCAGCAGAGGGAGCCTCCTGGTTCTCCTTTAACATTGTTTAATGCTATTCAAATGTTGGCAGATAGTTTGCACTGACACTGATGCTCCCTGCAGCCTGCAGGACAGCTTGAATATCTTTGGAACCTGTTTGGGGCTATCCGGACTATCCTGCATTGACACCTTTCATCAATTTTTCTCTTATATCCATGTCCAGGGAGATTAACTACAGTGCCAGGGGTTGTAAACCTCTCTGTTTTGTTGCACACGCATCGCGCACAAAGGCACATTACGATTTGAGGAGATGGATCCTTGAGCTTGTTAATATACAAAATGTGTAATTGCAATCATTCTCTGGGAGAAATAAATCATTTTCATGGGTGCCAACACTTGTGGACACAAGAGAACTAGAAGGACCCAGAGGCGACTTCACCGGATGCCTACAGCGAGGACAGACAGCCCAGCAGGGGATGGCAATGGCCCGCGAGGTGGCGGTGAGTATCTACTTACACCACAATGCACATGCAGGTAAAGTGAAATACATGCGCCTTACCTATGCTGCCAATAGGCAAAAAAACAGCCTCACAAAACTCTGGCACTGAAAAATGCTTTTTTGAAGCCCAGAGTGCCAGAGGCTGTGTGTTTAAAGTGTGTTCTTCAGCATGTATCCACTAGTAACAAAGCAAAAACATATGGAATTACATTGAGGCAACATTGTAACATAAACACTTTAATGCCAGACCTGTAATGTCATTTCTGAAGAAATATATAAAAAATGAAAAAATTTTAGTTTTTTTGAAGAAAAAAGAAAAACAAAAACCATGTTTAAAGAGAAGAAAAGGATAGTCCATTGAAATGTATGGGAGAGCGACAGGTAGCGAGAGGTAATACCTGGCGCTGTGCAAGGCTTAACGCCGGCGCTGTTCACTGAGGCTGTGAAAATGATGAATCGGACGCTACATGGCGTTATCCCAGTCGCTAAACAGATTCTGCTTGATAAATGTGTAATTGCGTGCCGTGTCCGGCATTCACCAGTCTGCTTTAAACTGACCTCTCTGGTCACTTGATGGACACTGTTTTGTTGGTCATTCTAATGGTTTTGTTAGCGTTGACCCCTTTTTTTGATTCTTGTTCACTTGAATTTTAAAACATGAATAACCATATTTTGTCATAAATAAAAACCGTCAGGGGAAACACATAGAAACTTCGTTTTTGACAACTTCCTGTAAACCAAAATCGAAAGAAGTAAATGTTATAATCACTAAGCGTGTAGTATCAGGGCCACTTCCTTTGCTTGTGGCCGACCAGATTTACCAAGGGGTTGTTCTGCTTTAAAGCAGCACTAGCATCAAATGTCTCCTGGCTGGGTGAAAACAATTGTCTTCTGTGCTTTTAACATTTTATTTATAGGTTTTTAATAACAATATAATAAGAGAGTAATACAATAAGTTATCTCTACTCGCTTATGCTTCTCCTAGCTTCTGAAACATCCTCCCGTCCACACAAATGAATGGCAGAGGGCTGACTAGTTCACGCATTGCTTGGGGCAAAATTCAGTAAAAAACAAAAAAACTTTAGATACACAGGGCAGACTACAGTATGAGGCCCCAGCATTGTTGCAGTAATCTGTCACCTGCCATCTCTTCTCTATAGTAATTGTGTTTACATTAAACTAAGGGACAGATTTTTAAGCTGATGTGGATGTGGTTTGATTGAAAAGGGGCGTGGCTTATGTATAATGTTTGGGGGGGGCTTGAGTTTTAAAAAAGACAATTCTGTGAGTACTCACCTGTAGAATTGTTTTTGTTCTTGCATGGCACGGCCTGCTTCAGTATTCATAACAGTGGGGTTATTCCGCCACAAGGTGGTGCAGTGTACTGCAGAAGAGCTGTGGCATCTCCCAGCCCCCTATAAAAATGGGATTGCAGAGGGGGAAACAAACATAAGAAAAATCAGATGCCAGTAGGACAGGGAATTTTTAACCTAAGTTCAATAACTCTCACTGATAATGAGATTGCATTGTTGAAATCCGCTCCCCCAAAAAACATGGACCCTTTTGCCACTTATGTGGACTTGCAGACATATATAAGAAAACTTTCTTTCTGCTTAAGGAGTCTGGCAATGTAACAGAATCGGTAATTGAAACTGACAACATAACCTCAATACAACATACTAATTTACAAAGTAAATCTTTGTTTAACCCCCCAAATATGACCAATTCACACTTAGAGGCATTTAAAACTGCTATGACTAGAGACCTAAAAAGCCTGTCCTTCAAAAAGAAGAGATGGCCTACAAGCTTATACGAAGGTTTCAAATCACTCGAGAAAAATCATAATGTGGTCATTAAGCCAGCAGACAAGGGGGGGGGGTTGGTTGTTTTGAATAAGGTGGACTATCTGGATGAATTGAACCAACTCTTAGCAGATAGGGATACATATAAACTTCTAAAAATAGATCCAACAGTGGAATACAAAATGTCTCTAACAACTTTATTACAAGAAGGGTTTGAGAAAGGTTTCTTAATACAAAAAGAGTTTGATTACCTTACCCCAAAGACACCCAGAATCCCTACAATTTGCCAAAAGTCCACAAGGGGTTGGAAAAACCTCCGGGACAGCCCATAGTTAGCGGCGTAGGATCACTAACTTGCCGTCTTGGTGAGTTTATTGACTCATATCTGCAAGGTCTGGTCATTAAGTTGCCATCATATCTTAAGGATTCGACACAGGTGATTAACATCTGTGAGCATGGGGATTGGATTGGAACAAGCTCCTTGCTACAGCTGATGTATCATCGTTATACACGGTGATCCCTCACGACAAAGGGATATTAGCAGTTCACCCTTATCTCACTACGGAAACCATTGGAACAAATTGAGTTTATCCTACAGTCTTACTTTCGCATTACAACACAATTATTTTTGGTTCACAGATAACTTTTACTTACAAGTTACAGGAGTTGCCATGGGGGCGAAATTCGCCCCTAGTATGGCAAACCTGTATGTAGGCTGGTGGGAAGCTCAATTCATAGATCAGATAGATAGGCCTAATTTGGCCTTATGAAAACGCTATATTGATGATGTTATTTGTGTGTGGAAAGGTACTGAAGTGAATAACAACTCCTTTAACTTAACCTTCACGATGGAGAGTAATCAAAGCACCATCAACTTTTTAGATTTAACCATTAATAGAATTGAGACTAAATTGTTTGTGTCCACGTTCTTCAAGCCCACTGACCGCAATGGGTACGTCCTTTTGAGTAGCTGCCACCACCCAAATGGCTGGGAGCTATACCGAAGGGGCAATTTTTGCGCGTTTGGAGAAACTGCACCATAGTGGAGACTTATGATGCCCAAACTACAGTGCTAGTCAATAGATTCATTGAAAAAGGATATGAACCACAAACTATTATTGAACAACAAAAACTAGTGAGAGAAAAAGACAGGACCTCTCTATTAGCACAAAAAAGGATAGATCGAGAAGATTCCACACATGCATTATCATTCGTAACTGATTATAGCAGGCAACATAAGGATATAAAAAAATTGCTCCGTAAACATTGGCATATTTTAAAAGATGACACAACCCTTGGGTCTATCCTACCAGATAATGCACGAGTCATTTACCGAAAGGCCCCAAATTTAAGGGATCTTCTTATCCGTAGTTATGTAGATCCAAAAAAAGTCTCTTTGACCATGACCCCAATGTTGGGATTCTATAAGTGTGGAACCTGCATGGGATGCAAAACTTGTTTGCCAGTTGAGAAACCAAAAAAGGATTTTGTTATGCCAAATACGGGCAAAACCTACAAAATCAACAGTTTTATATCATGCCACACACAATGTGTTGTTTATCTAATATGGTGCCCATGCCAACTATTTTATGTAGGGCGAACCACACAAGAACTTCGGGTATGAATAAGAGAGCATGTGTATAATATTAGAAAGGGCCTTGAAACCCATAGCTTGTCTGCGCATTTTAAGTCCACCCATGGCAGCGTTCCCAAATATATGTCATTTATAGGGATCGACCATGTGGAAAAACATTGGCGGGGTTCCAACTTAACCCGCGAGATCTCTAAACATGAGAGTAAATGGATCTTTAATTTAAATACTCTCACGCCGTTTGGATTAAACATAGATTTTGACTTAAACTGCTTTTTTGATAATACATAATAATAATTATATTCTAATAGGTTTGTTTTCTATTTATATTTTAATGGGTCTGTTTTCTATTATATAGCCCTCTGATCTCTGAAAAGTTTAAGAAGTATGTGTCCTAAGTGTACATGTTTTATATTTTATATCTCATATTTTTATCAATTGTAATAACTAAGGTGGTTTTTGTGAAATGTATACAACATTTTGATAAAATATAAGTGTATAGGGGAATTCCTCCTATCTACCTCTAACACGGCTGGGTTTTTTTAAAATGTACAGCTATTATAAGAAACCTTTTTTGTAAGAATTTTAACTATATATAATTTGGAGGAATCAACAATTGTTCCCCCTTTTTTTTGCCTTATGTATATGCCTTAAATTTTTTAAGAATTTTCTATTAAATCTCCCTTTTTTATATTTTATTATTCTAAACCTTCCATTTAAATATTTATATATTTTTGAATGAGGGTTTTATTGATCAAAAATATTTTACATTACTCATTCATATATATTCATTACTTTTAAAGCTCATGTTTAATTCCATTTAATTTGGCGTTAGTGTGCTCTGTTATTTAATCCAGTAAAAGTGCAGCATTTCCGGAAAAGGACGAGGTCCTACGAGAGTCACCGATGTTCACTATCTCCGTGGATCAGCTGATCACACGAAGATAGCCGACATCATACGAAGGGTCGGCAGAGACGCCAGAAGCTTTCTACCGCAACGGGGAGGATGTCAGCGGGTAAGATCGCTGGCCACATGACCCGCCCCTTGACAACGAGTACGCTTGCTTAATGACGTATTTCCCTTGGGCCCCTGATAGGCTATTAATGCCATGGAGGCGGTTCCTCTTTTGATATAAAGGTTTTTATGCGCGCCGCCCCGCCTTTAATAAAGTTGCATTATTGCGATGAAACGTGTTAGGCAGGAAGATGGCGGGTCCTGCATGGAAAGTTTCTATATTCATTTCCATATCCAACCTAATAGCTCTACATACGGCCGTAGTGGAGTCAAGAAAGGAAGGATTACCTTGGATTTATACGTGATATGCTGTGATACTATTGGAAATTTGTAAGTGCATTGCACTAGGTCTCTTCTATGCTTTTTTTCTGGGAATCTCTACACGGAATGTATACCTTCATGAGTCATCCGCAATAAGTGAATGCTGGTTTATAATTGGAAGGCTATATTTGAATAGTGGATATTAATTCAACTCTAAGCACAATGAGCTGCCAGCACAGACTCAAATATGGACCCCATCAAACAAGGCCGCACAAACCCAAATATCAAAATATATATCTTTAATATCAAAAAGTACCAATACAAATACAAATTAAACAGACTAAACACTTCACAAAGACACAGACTATTTAAAAACATATAGGACAATATTAATTAATTAAAGGCACCTGGTTCTGAATTTTTCTGGTAAGCAAATATCCAAAATGTGGTGGTCACGTGTGTGGAGAGAACACCTGATGTGCATTCACCGTGGGATACTCCACAAAATCTCGAGTTGATGTTTGAAAATCATTGACTGTTTTGCTCTGTGCCTTAAGAATATATTTTTACAGTACTTTGGGACATTGTTTACTAACAAAGGGTGCACCGCCCAAATCTTCCTACAAAATGCATACAACTGTGTGCTCACCCATCAAAAATGCAATCCACAATAATTTGGAGTGGGCATGCAAAGAACACACCAATCTCCCAAAGGAAGCACCACTACAATCAACAGTATATATTAATGATTTTATTAGTACAAAAAAACCAAAAAATTTAAATACATACACCACAAGACAAATTTAAAAACAACCAGTATGGCCAAATGTATCTATATCAATGTGTATGGCCCCTAAGGGCCTCTTAAATAACTGCCCTATGGGTGAATAATATTAATTATCCTAGAATAGTAATAACCCATCCTTTTTGTGCCGGCACAAAAAATCCTAACCACATGTAAATATATGTGCAATTTCATAAAACCAATACTACAAAAATATTAATATATATGGCAAAAATATGTGCAAAAAAAGTCTATATACAATAATCCAATATAAACAAAAATATCAATATATAAAGTGCAAATGCATGAAAAACACATAAACCTAAAACACTACCTAATATTACACAGGGAAACCCATTCCAATAAGACTTTAAAGTGCAGACAATAACAGTATATGATATAAATGCAAGTGCCAGCAGAGAGAAAATAAATGGTTAAATCTCACGTCATAAGATAACACACAGGGCAACAGTCAGGCCAACCTCAATGAAAAATGTCTGCGCAGGGTCCTTTGTCCTTGAAGCAGCATGGTGGCTGCGTGCGCAGACATTTTTCATTGAGGTTGGCCTGACTGTTGCCCTGGGTGTTATCTTATGACGTGAGATTTAACCATTTATTTTCTCTCTGCTGGCACTTGCATTTATATCATATACTGTTATTGTCTGCACTTTAAAGTCTTATTGGAATGGGTTTCCCTGTGCAATATTAGGTAGTGTTTTAGGTTTATGTGTTTTTCATGCATTTGCACTTTATATATTGATATTTTTGTTTATATTGGATTATTGTATATAGACTTTTTTTGCACATATTTTTGCCATATATATTAATATTTTTGTAGTATTGGTTTTATGAAATTGCACATATATTTACATGTGGTTAGGATTTTTTGTGCCGGCACAAAAAGGATGGGTTATTACTATTCTAGGATAATTAATATTATTCACCCATAGGGCAGTTATTTAAGAGGCCCTTAGGGGCCATACACATTGATATAGATACATTTGGCCATACTGGTTGTTTTTAAATTTGTCTTGTGGTGTATGTATTTTAATTTTTTGGTTTTTTTGTACTAATAAAATCATTAATATATACTGTTGATTGTAGTGGTGCTTCCTTTGGGAGATTGGTGTGTTCTTTGCACGCCCACTCCAAATTATTGTGGATTACTTTGGGACTTTGGATAAAGGTTCTGGCACGTTGTAGCAATAATTTAAAAATTCTCGAAGATTTAAACTATAAGATTCTAGCGCTGTGTTTGCCAACTAGTACTAGTATAGTGTAATGTGTTGTGCTGCACTGGTGAATTTTCATGTGAAAGGAAAGGCCAATCAGCAACAATTCAAAATGGCCAGGTAGGTGGTGTACCCAGGTACACAGCCAAGTAATTAAAAATGAGGGTAATATTAAAGTGATGCAATAGTGCATGAGTAGGTGCTCAGCCAATCATCACGCTCAGACTGATTGGAGCCAAGTGTGTCAACGGTCCCACCACTAGCCTCTAGCAGGGGCCACTCACATATACCTGGTGCAGGTACACGCCTGGCTAAAGGTATAGCAGACACTGTCCGCGCTCCGTACATGCACCGTTGGTACGGCAGATCAGTATGTTTCTGCGCTGCTTCTGGAGGATTGGGTCAATTTTTGGTTCACTTTAAGGGTTAAAGTAGAACAAAAACAAGGTCCAATGGCCCTGAAATCTATAAGATTCCATTCTTGATTCCCTCCTCCTGGGGCATCCAGATTCGGGATGCCCTGCTGTGTAAACCCCCCAGATCACCTGTTAACTCACCTTCTTCCCCATTCCAACAGTACATGCACAAGCAGTGGCCGCGCCCTGCTACACTTTTAGCAGGACGTGCATCCGCGACAGACACTTCCTGTTAGAGGCTAGCAGGGATTGCACTTGGCTAGAATCGGCTGGAGCCGTGTCCTTAGACGAGCCTGGAGGAGTTCGCGTCAGCGCAGTTGAGCGCTGATTGGACCTAGGGCTGCGCATGCTCCTTAGGACTGGGGTAAGGTGAGTCGAAGTGAACCACTTGGAGGGTTTCACACAGCAGGGTATCACACATCAGAGTGCCCCGGGGCAGGGGCGGACTGACCATAGGGAGACCCGGGACAATGCCCGGTAGGCTATACTGCTTTGGGGTCAGTTGAGCTGCTGCTTTTAACACCCACATTCAGTTCCTGCCCCCTTAGTCTGCCTCTCAGCCCCTTGTACCCACAAGGCAAGGAAAACCAGCCCCCAATGCTATAGCCCTAGCCTCAGCAGGGAGGCTGGTAAAATCCAGGGCTGATTCTTGGCCCCAGTCCGCCACTGCCCGGGGGCAAGGACCTAAACCCGGGATAGTCAAAATCCTGGGTTTTGGTCCACTTTAATTAGGGTGACTGAGTGTATTAGGGGAAAGTTAGTGTCACACAGTTGTAGTGTGAATTGACATGTCTGTGTTTACTTTACAGAGCATCAGTTGAATCCTTTAATCCAGGCTTTGGGGTTGATTCAGCGCCAAGTACAAAAATATATACTTTGAAGTAAACAGTGTATTTTAGGTGAACAATAACATAGAAGTGCAGTGGTGCTGAATCACCTCCTAGGTAGAAAATGAAAGTGAATGGCGCTTTTTACTTCAAAAAAAAGGAGAGCACTTTTTGCACATGAAGTGATTCAGCATCAGGTGTAGAAAGTGCACTTCTATTTTTTGGGGAATAAAAAGTGGCATTCATTTTAATTGTCTACCTAGGAGGTGAATCAGCATCACTGCACTTCTATTTTATTTTTCTACCTAAAGTGCACTTTTTTGCACCTGGTGCTGAATCAACCCCTTTGCCTCCTGTTATTCTTTCTTTTCTGTTAGAGACATGATGTGTCAGTCCAGATGAAGTATTGCTGCCTGGGGTGACGCATCCTCCTGACAAAGCCACCAGGGTCCATGTGTATGAGTCTGATATTCCCATGATTGTGAGAGGATCGGTGATTTTTTATTGCCTTTTTTTTATTCCTTTCTTTCTGCCCCAGTGGGGATCCCACAGCAATATATTTTATGCTACTATTTAAGTCAACTAGCTTATTTCATAAGCACTATTGATTAGCTGTTTAGTTGCTTACCAGACTTTTTATTTTTTCAGATCTGATTATTTAAACTCACTCCAATGGTACTAGCTGTTTGGTCCTTTTAGATTTGTTGGCAGAATATTGATTTCTTCATGTCAGGGCAATTAGATAATATAAGGGTTCCTATTGGTATTGCACAGATCTAATTACAGTAGACAAGGTAAAAATTACAGACAGGATAAAACAAATAATACACTATTAATATGTAGACTCTTATGGGTAAGATAAGATGTGGCAGAAATGCAACAATGACATGTTAATACCAGGATACCTTAGGAATGATGTGCTTTGCCCTTTTAAGCATGCAAGCTAAAGTATATGTTTGTAATAAAGAAATTAAAGTGGTACAAACCTTTTCGCCAGTGCACCTCCCTCACTCAGAACCACTGGACTACAACTGACAACTGAGAATGAATGTGGAAATGCAAGCAGTGCAGTTTTTCTTTGCCTGGACAATCCCTTTAAGTATACCTCCTAACTGACCCGATTTGTATGGGGCTATCCCACTTTCGGGCGCTTGTCCCAGTGTCCCGGGCTCTTTAAAGTCCCGTGCTTTACCTCTCAGCAGCTCTCCATCACCACTCTCCACTACCTTCTGCTGCATTGCTGCATCACTGCTCACCCCCCGCTGGCCCAGAGTGTGTAGCCGAACACTCACATGTCTTCCCCGGGACGGCGATGGCCATTGGTGGTCCAGTGGACGGGACTCTAGATGAAAAAGCCTGCTCTTACCGCTCCTGCAGGATCGAGTGCAAAAGGAAGGAAAGTAAGAGCGGTGTGTGTGTTGGTGTGTGTCTGTGGTTTCTTGGGAAGGGAGGTGGGATGCCCCTCACTGGCTGTAATAAGGGATGCTGCACACTGGCTGGCTCTAATGAGGGATGCCCCTTACTGGCTTTAATGAGCGATTCTACTCACTGGCTGTAATGAGGGAAGCCCTGCACTGGTTGTAATGAGGGATGCTGCACACTGGCTTACTGTAATGAGAGATACTGCATACTGGCTGGCTGTAATGAGAGATGCTCCTTACTGGCTGTAATGAGGGATGCTGCTCACTGGCTGTAATGAGGAATGCCCCTCACTGGCTGTAATAAGGGATGCTGCACACTGGCTGGCTCTAATGAGGGATGCCCCTTACTGGCTTTAATGAGCGATTCTACTCACTGGCTGTAATGAGGGAAGCCCTGCACTGGTTGTAATGAGGGATGCTGCACACTGGCTTACTGTAATGAGAGATACTGCATACTGGCTGGCTGTAATGAGAGATGCTCCTTACTGGCTGTAATGGGGGATGCTGCTCACTGGCTGTAATGAGGAATGCCCCTCACTGGCTGTGATGAAGGGATGCCGCTCACTGGCTGTAATGTGGAATGCTAGACACTGGCTGGCTGTAATAAGGGATGCTGCACACTGGCCGGCTGTAATGAGGGATGACCCTCACTGGCTGTAATGAGGGATGCCACTCACTGGCTGTAATGAGATATGCCACCCACTGGCTGTAATGAGGGATGCCCCTCACTGGCTGCAATGAGGGATGCCCCTCACTGGCTATAATGAGGAATGTAGCTCACTGTCTGTAATGGGAGATTTTGCACACTGCCTGTAATGAGGGATGCTGCACACTGACTGGCTGTAATTGTGGATGTCCCTCACTGGCTGTAATGAGGGATGCTGCTTACTTGCAGTAATGAGGGATGCTGCACACTGGCTGGCTGTAATGAGGGATGTCCCTCACTGGCTGTAATGATGGATGCTGTTCACTAGCTGTAATGAGGGCTGCTGCTCACTGGCTGTAATGAAGGATGCCCCTTACTGGCTGTAATGAGGGATTCCCCTCACTGGCTCTAATGAGGGATGCCCCCCACTGGCTGTAGTGAGGGAAGCCTCTCACTGGCTGCAATAAGGGATGCTGCTTACTGGCTGTAATGAGGGATGCTGCACACTGGCTGGCTGTAATGAGGGATGCTCCTTACTAGCAGTAATGAGGGATGCTGCTCACTGGCTGTAATGAAGGATGCCCCTTATTGGCTGTAATGAAGGATGCCCCTTACTGGCTGTAATGAGGGATTCCCCTCACTGGCTCTAATTAGGGATGCCCCCTATTGGCTGTAGTGAGGGAAGCCTCTCACTGGCTGTAATGAGGGATGCTCCTCACTGGCTGTGATTGGGGGATGCCCTTCACAGGCTGTAATGAGGGATGCTGTTCACTGGCTGTAATGAGGGATGCCACTCACTGGCTGTAATGAGGGATGCTCCTCACTGGCTGTAATGAGGGATGCCACTAACTGCCTGTAATGGGAGATGCCGCACACTGCCTGTAATGGGAGATGCCGCACACTGCCTGTAATGAGGGGTGCCGCTCAGTGGCTGTAATGTGGAATGCTAGACACTGGCTGGCTGTAATAAGGGATGCTGCACACTGGCAGGCTGTAATGAGGGATGTTCCTCACTGGCTGTAATGAGGGATGCCACTCACTGGTTGTAATGAGAGATGCCACCCACTGGCTGTAATGAGGGATACCCCTCACTGGCTGCAATGAGGGATGCCCCTCACTGGCTATAAGGAGGAATGTCGCTCACTGCCTGTAATGGGAGATTTTGCACACTGCCTGTAATGAGGGATGCTGCACGCTGGCTGGCTGTAATTGGGGATGCCCCTCCCTGCCTGTAATGAGGGATTCTGCTTACCTGCAGTAATGAGGGATGCTGCACACTGGCTGGCTGTAATGAGGGATGTCCCTCACTGGCTGTAATGATGGATTCCCCTCACTGGCTCTAATGAGGGATGCCCCCACTGGCTGTAGTGAGGGAAGCCTCTCACTGGCTGCAATATGGGATGCTGCTTACTGGCTGTAATGAGGGATGCTGCACACTGGCTGGCTGTAATGAGGGATGCTCCTTACTGGATGTAATGAGGGATGCTGCTTACGGGCTGTAATGACAGATGCTCCTCACTGGCTGTGATTGGGGGATGCCTTTCACAGGCTGTAATGATGGATGCTGCTCACTGGCTGTAATGGGAGATGCTGCACACTGCCTGTAATGAGGGGTGCCACTCAGTGGCTGTAATTGGGGATACCCCTCACTGGCTGTAATGAAGAATGCTGCTTACCTACTGTGATAGGGATGCCAGACACTGGCTGTAATGAGGGATGCCAGACACTGGCTGTAATAGGGATGCCAGACACTGGCTGTAATGAGGGATGCCAGTCACTGCCTGTAATGAGGGATGCTGCCCAAAGCCTCTAATGAGGGGGGTTGCACACTGTCTGTAATAGCATGTCATATGCTTCAGAATTTTTTTTTTTTTCTTTAAAGGTTGGGTGCGTCTTATGGAGCGAAAAATATGGTATATGTATATTTATGGTGTATGTGTGTGTGGGTACTTACCTGTATTGTTTTTATTATGTAATTCTTAGGTGGTGTTTCCCTTTAAGTGTGTGGCTGGGGGCGTGGTTTAATTGCAAAAATATTCGTGCACTGCTGCAAGTGTCCCTCTTTCCTGCTTTCAAAAGTTGGGAGGTTTGCAGTGTGGCAACTTGTGCTCTGCTAAACTTCTGCTCTCTTGTTCCATATAACTTTCCATTGCCCCTATTGTTTTGCATCTGTGCTTGCTCTGTCCGTTCTTGCTGTTCATGTCCTGCCTTCTGTTTCCCCCACCCACCCCCCCAAGTATGCAGGCACCAGAGAGCTGCCTGAGACCTATGCACCTCCCTGGTATCTGGGGCTCAGCTGAAGATATGGGGTGGTTACAGGCTTACTGGGCCCTGAGTAGTCAGCTGCTTGCCTCTCTAGTTGCAAAGAGAGGTTGTATATCAGAAGACATGGTTTTATTTAACAATTGTCCCTCTTTCCCACCCTGAAAAGTTGGAAGGTATGCTATTATAATGCCTTGGTAACAAGACTGGGCACTGCAGCAACTCGGAGATTGATATTACCCTTGATTCAGCAACTGTCCAGAACGCATTCTTGCAAGACAAGAAAACCCCATTCTCGCCCTCCCCTATCCCCCAATTCAGAAAACATTTTGGAGAGAATTTTTGTTTTGTGTGAGAAATGACACAGAAATTCTCTCAAAAAGTGTACACTTGTGTGATTCAGGGAGTGTTTGGAACAGGGACATTTGGGTGAGATCAGGTTCTTTTGTGCTGGCATTGCATTTCTTCCTTGCTCAGAGTTGGCAGAGTTGCCCGCTTCACTAGCAGAAATGCTTTTTTCATTAAAAACAGCAATGCCACAACTGCCGAAATGTTTTATTTAAATGGAAACAACATATTTAAATGTAATAATAAAAAATAAATACAGAAATGTGCACCCCCTAGTAACTCCTGGCCCTGCCGGGTTACCAGCCTCTATGCCATTCTGTATGGGTCCGGTGCTCATACCGAGCCCATACCGATGTGCACTGGGCTCTTCCACAACCCCAGTGACCCAAGTGGAGGTGCTGTTAATCGGGAGGGCAGTGCCGGGAGGTGACATGGTGGACCCTGACCCTGTGAACTGGTATAGGGGTACCCTTACCAGTTCACCCAAAATAGTATATAAAAGACACACACATAAACAAATAATCTTTAAAGTCATACTTTAGGCAAGGCATAGACAAAGCTGAGCATTGTAAACTTACCAAGTCTGCTGGGTTTCCCTTGCTCTTCTGCTCCAAACGTCCTTTCTGACAGCTTCTTCCCCTGCACTTCCGGTTTCACTTTCTGCTTGTTGTCCCTCAGTGCTGGTCCCTTGTCTCAAATGATGTCCCTTCCCCTCAGTCTGCATCTGGCCAGCTCCGCTCCTCCCCAGCAAGCTTCAGCCACGCACAACCTCCCTCCCATCCCTGGCAGCGTGACCTTGGGCTTCAGCACGTCGTTGGGCAGTGAGCGAGCCCAGCCCATTCAGTTTTCTTGCTAGGTTGCCCTAAATGCCGTGCCCGGGGAGCAATTGGGGTTTGGTGTCTTGCTCAAGTGCACTGCAGTCATGTCCCATGGCTGGGAATTTAACCTACTACCCTCCGGTCGCAAGGCTGATTCTAAAGATGCCCGTTTTCTGGTTTTCCAGCACCAGTCAGTTTCTTAAAAATTCATAATGAATAGATATGGCTCTCTTGCAGGGTGGAGTGGTCTTGAGAAGGCTATCTAGGTCATCAGCACAATCATTCTGGGATATTTTTTTTTTTTTTTTAATATAGGAGGAAGCCTGTAAAAAGGCAAATATTTGTCTTGTTAATATAGGGTATAGTTGTGAGGCCATATCATGAGACAATACTTTATTGTGATCCTTGTTAATTAAGGCAGATATAGAGGTAATGTCCGAGGCCTGCCAGGCTTTGTATATGGTTGCTGTGTTTCCTACACTAAGATCTAAATTACCCCCCAGTGGAAGAAGCAGAGAGGAATGCAAGTTAAGGTTTCTTTCCCTGCGAAGGGTGTCCCCAAAGAGTAAATAGCAATAGGTTTGAACTACCTGGGCCAGGAGATGGTCTCTATGCTGACGGATCATGTATATCAGGGTTCATGGAGCCCAACAGTCCCTAGTCTAGCTCTGAGTTTGTATGAGTCTTGTGATTGTTTAGCCAGTCACTCAAGATACAGAGTAGGGCTGCTTGTTATATTTTTCTATGTCTGGAAAATTAACTCCTGCATTCAGGTGTGTTGTTACAGAAGTATCCTGCTCATTACTGACCACTTCTTGGCCCATATAAATTCCCTAAAGATTTTGTATATATGTTTCACATCTGTTATCTTCAAGATGATTGGTAGCGTTTGAATATGAAAAAAAAGCCAAGGGAATGTAACCATCTTGATGCAATGCATTGTCTGAATAAAAGGTTTTCCCTGCAAAACCTTTCTAAAAGAGAATCAATTTTCTAAATAATAAGTTAATCAAAATTAAAGACCCATATTTGGTCCTGATGAGGTCCATGGATTTTCAGTTTTAAGAACTAACTCTGCCTCTGGTGAGGCAGATGTAAGGCTAAATATCCACAAGGGGCTCAAAGATTGGAACATTTTTATTCTGAATATAAAAGAGGGCTGACCTTTATAGGCCTTAAAGCGGAAGTCCAGTCAAAAACAACTCAGCCGCCTTGCCACCCTCTCATGGCGGCATTCCCAGGTCCCATACCTCGAGTGACATCACAGTCACATGGGGGAGATTCTGCCCTCTAGTATTAAAGCTTCCCCCTCTTCTCTGTCCTTAGCTAGATACCAAGGCAAGAGGAGGAGCATCATGAATGGGTGGATGGCGCACGCATGGATGGCATTTTACATCTTTCTGTGCAGCATCTGCACAGAAATAGGAGGTGCACACTGGACCACGGGTGGGTGAGGTAAGGGTTTTATTTCCTTTGTAACCCCCCATTGACCAAATAAAGCCACAGCGACAGGATAAAGTCCAGTGACCAAGAGCGGCCCAGCAGAGCAAAGCCCAGAACGGGAAACAGCGCGGTGCAGAGATTGACATTATAAAACTTTCCACAGAGACCTCTTCTGTATACATGTAAGACTGTTCTCATATATAAAAGGTGGTAGAATGGCAAGCAGCTTAAAAAAATACCTGTTCTTCAACACAGAACTTACCTGAAAGGCTGGAGTGATGGTCTGCGTGGGAGAAAGGGGGAATTTAGCTTTGGCCAAGCTGAACAATGACAATTATCAGCTATGGAAGTGGAAATGCTATAATGTTATCCAGAGATGACTTCTAGGAGGTTATCACTACAGAGAGGCCAACGGATAATTATAAGGACTGGGACAGGAAAAACAGACAGGCAAGGGCCACCATAAGCTTACTAGTAGAAGACGATCAGCTTATTCACTTACACAGTGAGAATACAGGGAAACGTATATGGGATGTACTGAAAAGACTGCATGAGAGATCCAGTTTAAACAGCAAGTTGTTTTTGCTGATTAAACTTTATAAAATGAGGCTTAGCAGAGAGTAGGACATACAAGACCACATAAATGCAATGCTGGATGTGATTGCACAACTCAGATCAGTCAGTGAGAATATAACAGACAGTCACGTCATCGCCATGTTGTTGTGCTGCTTGCCAGATACATACACTGCATTGATTGATGCGCTGGCGACAAGGCCTGAGACCGATCGGATGCTAGCATTTGTAAAGACCAGGCTCCTAGATGAGTATCAGCAAAGAAAGGAGCTGGCGCATGACTCCACAGAAACCGACACCAGAACAGCTCCTAAAGCTACAGACACAAAGATACACAAGAAGGAAACCAGGTTGTGTTTTAGGTGCCGCAAACTGGTACACATAAAGAGAGACTGTACTAAATGGAAATGAGAGCAAATGAGACAGTGTCCCTCTCATACCAAACAGAAGGTCAAAGCCACAATCTCTGATCCATGTAAAGGGAACTGGAATGCCACATTTAAAGTGACAGACAACCATATATTTGAAGGCTGGTGCATTGACTCGAGAGCAACAAGTCCCATGACAAGTGATATAAGCTTTTTCACAGAAATAACTAAATAACAAAAAGAGACTATTTACCCTGCAGATGGCAGTAAAATACATGCAGAGGGATATGGACATGGAACCCTTGTATGTCCCAATGATGAGGGACACAATTTAGCCATGCCAGTGAAGGATGTGCTTTATGTTCCTCATCTAGAAGGATAGAAGGAGGATTCTTATCTGTGAAGCCTCTGACAGCCAAAGGACTCACCATAACATGCCAAGGTGACAAGTGTTGCTATACTGGATGGCAAGCAGAACATAGCGAGTGCCAGGCTGGGTGACCATCTATATTACCTCAACACAGTGAATGAAAAATTGAGACTATGCACCCATAAACACAATAACTGTATACACATGTGGCACAAGCGTATAGGTCACAAACACGCAGAACGCAATAACTACAAAAAAGGAATCTGACAAAGGATCTGAAAGTATGCCATTGTCCAGTTACTGTTAATCGTTAATGTTGCATCAAATCCAAAGCTACAAGAGCAACACTTCCTAAAGTCAATTCCTTTTACATCACAAATGTCTATCTGGACTTGACTCTGCTGAACCCAGCACTCACACTCTGCAATGGAGTGGGGGGGATTCTGCATACTACCTATTATCAGGTTTTTGGGGGGACGTTCTGCACACTGCCTATCGTGTTCCTGTAGGAGGTATTCTGCACACTAACAATTATTAGGTTATTGGGGGCGCTGCGCACTGCTTATTTTCAGGTTCTTGGAGGGGGTGGCGCACTGCCTATTATTGGGAGTAGGGGGTTCTGTGACACTGACAGCTATTGGGTTCATGGGGGTGGTTCTGCACACTGCCTATTATCAGGTTCTTGGGGTCTTGAGGGTCTTACACACTGCCTGTTATTAGGTTTTGGGTGAGGGGTATTTTAGCATACCATTTGCTTCAGAATATTCTTATTTTCCTCATCTTAACCCTTGGTGCGTCTTATAGTGTAAAAATGCCGTATGCATTTAATTTCCCTACAGTTTCTCTTTTAGCAGGGAACATCTAGAAAAAGAATGTATTTGACAATAGGAAAGTGTCAGCACTGAAATCGGTTAGTTGCTTTAGCAATACAGATCTGACTGAAGTCTTGCATTGGGACTGAGTGAGCAGGAAGGAAGTCTGAGCTCACACTACATAAAGCTTACAAGTAAAAGTTCTCTCCAGCCAGCCACGGAAAGGAAAGCCAGGAATGTATTTGGCTGCAGAAAGAGAGAGTAGGCTAAGGAAAAACGTTTTCCTTTTCTGCTGCTCTTACTGCTGATGCTGAAACAAAATAGCCACAGACATATTTTCAGTGGAAGAATAGAGGATGACTGAAAGCAAAACAAATGTACACTCGCTAACAAAAAGAACGTCAATAACAGTTACAACAAACTAGCAGTGTATGGACACATTCAGACAATGCCAACTAGAAGTAATTTTAAAGGGTTTTTAAAGGCAAAAAAAATACAACTTATTCTTACTGGAATGGCGGATGCCTAAATCCATGGTAGCCCCACAGCTTTACTCACTTCTATTCTTGTGCTGTCAGCGCCTAGGCTAACAGCGCACGTCCAAAGGCCCTAGGCATGCTTTTGTCATCCATTGTTAGTACGCCAGCTGCAAACCAGTGAAACACAGTGACTGTCAGTTTTAAGTTAAATTTGTCATATTGTTCATATTGTTCTCTACCCACTTCCACATGGATTCTTGTTGCTGGACCAAGATAAAGGTAAGGATTATGAGTAATGTTCCCTCTAAGCTTCAGCAGCTGCTGAGTTGGGAAACAGGAATAGGCTCCATTTAAGGTGGGCAATAAAATGAATACATCTGTCAAATGGATAAAATAGTGTAGTAAATAAAAAACAACCATAATTTAGTCTGGCCGCCCCAACTCCCTGCATCATCATCCCACCCTTGGCCTCACCCAGACAGAATAATTCGACAAAATGAATGAAAAGAACTAAATAAATTAATAGAATTAAAAGATAGATATACAGACAGCTGGATAAATAGATAGGCGTAAATAATACATATATACAGTCGATAGATATTAAGAACGAATTAATAAGCAAATAATTGAAAAAATTGGATGGCATTATCCAGACAGTCAGACAGAAAAAATAAAAAGACTACTGTAGATAGATGAATAGCATAAAAAGAAATCTAAAAATTAGATAAATAGACAGACAGATAGATAAATTGATAGAATAAATAAAAATAGATAGACTGGAAAAAAGACAGAGAGCATAAATAAATTAAACTCAGGTAGCTAGATAAATAGATAGAATGAAAACATGGAAAATGTAATACATAGATAAGAATGAATGAAAAAAGATAGACAGATAGATAGATAGATAGATAGATAGATAGATAGATAGATAGATAGAACATACCATAGAAAGATGGATAGATTGATAGAGATAGAATGAAAAGACAAACCACAGAAAGATAGATAGATAGATAGATAGATAGATAGATAGATAGATAGATAGATAGAATGAAAAGACAGATAGATACCTAGAAGCAAAGGACTGACGGATACATAGAATGAAAAGACGGACCATAGATAGATTGTAGGTAGATAGATAGAGATACATAGATAAGACAGATAGAAGAATAGAGATCTAGAAAGAATGAAAAGACAGATAATAGAGAGAGGGAAAAGTGGGACACAGAATGCTATAGCATAGTGCTTACCCTTAAACATCCCTATCAGCAGAAGCCAGAGCAGCAGTAGACAAGCGCTCTGCCCCTGGGGGAGATTGCCCTACCCCATTGCTCACTTCCTCCCTAGCTCAGCACAGAGCATGTGGAAGGGGAGGGGTCTATTAACTGAAGGGGGAGGAGGAGCATACAGCCTGCATTGATAGGCTATGAATGTGTGCCGTGCTTCCTCCCTCCTGTGTCCTGGAGTCGGGCTGCCGCCTCTGCGCAGGCTCACCTCCTTACTGAGTGGAGCGATCTTTGAGGGTATGCGATCACACAACTGCTTCTTTACAAATTCACATCGGGGACTGTACGCTATTGTGTTGGACTTTCTGCTCATACTGTTTCCTCACTTAGGGCCCCGCAGCATCCCTTGCTATACATTGGTGCCGGTCCATTTATTTAGGAAATGCCTATGGAGCCGCATAGAGACTTTTTACTTTGTTTCTAATTGCCTGGTAACTTACCTGATGCATTATCAGTCCCATGCTGTCTGATTGCTCAGGTCACAGAAAGGAAGGGGAATTTTCCTGGTGTCCTGCTCAGGTCGCTCCATTCTTGACAATTGGGTTATCCGCCACAAGGTGGTGCAGTTGACTGCAAGACGAAACTTGTGGCTCCTCCCGGCTCATATAAAGGCATCTGTTTCCCTAATAATCTCCAGAGTTCTCTTGCAGTCTGACTGCGAAGATGGATCTATCTCTCTCTCCATGGATATTGCAGACAAGCGGGGCATCCCAAGCCTGTCGGCCGCTGCAGCCCTATTCCCACCTGTTTCAGTGGACCCTTTCTGCCTCCCAGCTTCCGGCTAAGGATCAGGTGATGGTAGGGGAACGCCGAGGGTCAGGCATTCGGCAGAGCTTTGCTCTGGGCCGCAGACCCTGTCCCAAAGGGTAGCCGGCCATAGGCAATGGTGAGCCTATACGGGGAAGGGGGAACCACCTTGGGACCCATTGTTATGTCTCCCACAAGCTTTATTTTGAATTTTTGTGTTTTGGTGCACTATACTGTTACTTCATTCTTACTCACCTTCCCCCTCTTCTCTCCTCTCCTTGCGTCCAGGCTGCGAGGGGGGGGGCCGCGGGCCCCGGCCTGTGCGTCGGATCCAGCGCTGGGACGGGGAGCGCGCTAGTTGTTGCGGGCGCTGTCGCACACACCGGATTCGGCTCTTGCCCCTCCTGTCTGCTGCTGGGGGGGGGCGTGCGATTTTTCTATAGGTGGTTCCTCCCAGTCTCTGCCCCCCCTCTCCCTGCCCTGTGGTTAAAGGGTTCAGAGGGACTAAATTGGGGATTGTCCGGTTCTGGGCCGTTAGTGCCTTCTGACCCGATTTCTTCCGCTATAATCACCATAACGGAGGCTTCTGGGGATAGTGAGCTTGGGGCTCCCTCGGGACTTGTTAAGCTCTGTCTCTTGTGTGGTACATGTCCTCTGAGCGGTCACAGCGCTATTTGTGTACCCTGCGCGCAAAGCGTCATTTCGGAGCAGGATGGGGCAAGCGTTGCCGGCCCCAGTCCCATTTTACTGACGACCTCACCGACACCCCCGCGTCTGCATTTAGCCCCCAGTGAGGGGGAGGCCAGCAGGGGGTCTCAAACGGACTTGGCACACAGAGTGGCCAGTATAGAGCGTCAGTTGTCACGTTCGGACGCTGGTAAGGCCACGCGTAAGAAGTGGAGCCGGTTTATTCACTTTTTGCCGATGATGATGATGATTATGAGGCCTTTGGTGGCCGAGACTCCATTGAGGAGGGTGAGTTATTTCATGATTCTGACGCCTCTGGGGACCGACCGGGGGGCTTTGACAGTGACTCCAGGTCTTTCTCGGATGAGGACGGTTGGCTTCCCGATGACACTGAGAAGGTTTTGTCTGCGGTTTTTGAAGCCTTGCACATTGTACCCCCAAAGGCGGCCAAAAAGAAGCAGGGGGACCTGTTTCGGCCCGAGAGACAGCGGCTTGTCTTTCCTGAACAGGGCCACTTCTCTAAAATGATTTTTAAGGAATGGGAGAAACCTAATAGACTGCCGTCGATGCCTAAGGGCCTGGACAGATGGTATCCCTTTTCAGAGGAGTAGATTCATCTCTGGTCCCGTCCCCCTGAGGTGGATGCTCCTGTTTTGGGGCTCTCCAATACCACGGTTTTACCGTCCCCTGATACTTCCTCCTTGCGCGATCATGCTGACAGGCGCATGGATCAGCTGGCATGTCACGCTTTCACTTTTGTGGGCACTGGTCTTTGCCCTGTCTGTGCCATGGCCATTGTCTCCATAGCCATCAAAAAGAAGGTGAGACGCCTTGTGGATATCGCCAGAGCCCCCAAGCGAGCGGAGGAGTATAAGGATCTCTTAGCTTGTGCGGACTTCATTGCCTTTGTGATTTCGGCCATGGATGATACCGTCCGGCTTGGCGGCAGTGCTTCGGCCCTGCTGGTCGCTCTTCGGCATTCTATCTGGCTGCGACAGTGGGCAGCGGCCACCGCCGCCAAGAAAGCTCTCACTGGCATTCCCTTTCTGGGACTCCGGTTGTTTGGGGAGCGTCTGGATCTCCTGGCGAAGGATGGGAGGCTCCCTCAACGTCGGAAGCCTGTGCGGTCCTTTCGGGGCTCTTCTTCCTTTTGAGGGGGACAAGGTTCTTCCTTCTCAGGTGGCCGCAGGGACTTCTGGGGGCGAGGTAGATTCTGCGGTCGTCCCAGTCCCTCCTGGGGGTCCAAGTCCAAGCCCACTCCCAAGGCCCCTCAGGCATGAGGAGGCGCCCTCACCCATTCGGGTGGGGGGACGGCTTCTGCTATTTGCTTACGTCTGGAGACAGCACGTCTCGGACCGGTGGATTCAGAAGGTGGTGTCCTCCGGTTACAAAATAGAGCTGGCAGCTTGGCCGCCCCCAAGATTTATTCAGTCGCGGATTTCCCAGAACCCATTGTCGGCGCAGGTCCTAAGATTGGCTGTCCAACGACTTCTGTTGTCCGGAGTGATTTGTCCTGTGCCTCACCAGGAACGGGGTTGAGGGTTCTATTCCAATCTTTTCACGGTGCCCAAGAAGGACGGTACTCTAAGACCCATTCTGGACCTGAAGGGTCTCAACAGATTTGTCAGAGTCAAACACTTCCGCATGGAGACCTTACGGTCAGCGGTGAGTTCACTTCGACCAGGCGACTTCATGACCACGGTGGACATCATGCTTACATGCAGAAGTTTCTCAGGTTCACGCTGGAGGATCAACACTACACCCGGGTGTTCACCAAGGTGTTGGCAGGTGTCATGGCCCTGCTGAGGAGCCAGGGCATTCGTATTCTTCCTTATCTGGACGACTTGCTGATTGCTGCTCAATCTTTTCAGCAGGCCGAGAGCGACACTCGGACGGTTTTGTCCACTCTCGAGGAATTCGGCTGGGTGATCAATTATCCCAAGTCCTCAATCACTCTGTCATTGGTGAGATCCTTCCTGGGCATGACATTGAACACCTCTAAAGTCAAGGTGTTCCTTCAAGGCGCAGGTTTTGCTGTCGTGTCCACACCCGTCCATCCGTCTGGGGATGAAGCTGGTGGGTCTCATGGTGTCTTGCTTCGAGGCTGTACCCTTCGCCCAGTTCCACATGAGACCTCTTCAGTTGAATCTCTTGACCATTTGGGATTGGACACAGGAGTCCATGGAGCAGGAGTTTTCTCTGTCCCCTTTGGTCAGGCGGTCCCTCTCGTGGTGGTTGAACTCAAGAAATCTTCAAGTGGGCAGGTCCTTTCTGACTCCGCGTTGGGAGATTGTCACCACGGACGCCAGTCTGACCGGTTGGGGAGGTTTTTGGCAATCGCTGATGTTCCAGGGCCAGTGGGGCCCTCAGGAGGCTCATGTGCCTATCAATCTCCTGGAGCTGAGAGCGATCCGGTTGGTCCTTCTCCATTTGACTCCCTATCTATGCGGTTGTGCGGTCCAGGTCCGCTCGGACAATCAGACGGCGGTCGCCCTACATCAATCATCAGGGCGGGACTCGGAGCAAGCGAGCCCTCAAGGAGGTGACCCAGATCCTGTCTTGGGTGGAGGAGAATGTTCCCTGCATCTCAGCGGTTTACATCCCCGGGGTGGAGAACCAGGAGGCAGACTCCATGAGCAGGGGGACTTCTCGTCTGGGGGAATGGTCTCTCAGCAACAAGATCTTTCATGCTCTGTGTCGCCGCTGGGGTCAGCCGGACGTGGACCTCTTTGCGTTCTGACACAATCACAAGCTTCCGAAACTTGTCTGTCTGTCCAGAGATCCTCTGGCCTTCGCCACGGATGCGCTGGCAATTCCTTGGACGGAGTTCCGCCTTCTCTATGCCTTTCCTCCTTTCCCTCTCCTGGGTCGCGTGCTGCGCAAGATAACCCAGAAAGGAGTACCGACCATCCTGATGGCCCCTCGTTGGCCGAGGCGGTGTTGGTTCACGGACATAGTCCAGATGTCAGTGGATCGCTACGTCATGCCTGACGATCCAGGGCTTCTCACTCAGGGTCTGTTACGCTACCCCAATTTACAAACACTGGCTTTGACGGCTTGGCTGCTGAAACCTCCATCTTGACGGAGGCTTGGAAGAAATCCTCCTCCATGATTTATTACAGGGTCTGGCACGCTTACATTGCCTGGTGTGAGTCTAGGGGTTTCCCCTGTCGCACTTTTTCTTTTTCTAGGATTTTGGAGTTCCTACAACATGGTTTGGATTCGGGCCTCCAGCTGAGTACCCTCAAGGGGCAGATTTCGGCCTTGGCTATTTTCTTCCAAAGATCCCTTGCCAATCATAGACTTATCAAGACCTTTTTCCAAGGAGTTACTCATGTACGTCCACTGCGTAAGCCTATGCTACTGGTGTGGGATTTGAATTTGGTGCTTTCTGCTCTCCAGGGTCCTCCCTTTGAGCCCTTGTGCAATGCTGCTTTATCCATTTTGACTCTTAAGGTGGTTTTTTTTTAAGGTGATTTTTGGTAGCTATCACTTTGGTGCGTCGTGTCTCGGAGCTGGCGGCGCTTTGTATGAAGCCTCCTTACTTTGAGCGGCATCAGGAAGGTGGTTTTTCATCTTAAGCCTGACTTTTTACCCAAGGTTGTTTCTGCCTTTCTTCTCAATGAGGACATTGTCTTGCCTTCTTTGTGTCCCGTGCCTTCTAATTCTAAGGCGAGGACCCTCCATTCTCTGGATGTGGTCTGAGCCCTTAGGTACTACCTGGTTGCTACGGAATCCTTTAGGAAGTCGGATTCTCTTTTTGTCCTTCCCGACAGGCCTAGGAAGGGTTTGACTCCAGCCAAATCTACTATCAGCAAGTGGATCAGACAGGCGGTGGGCCAGCGTATTCTGCCAAGGGGAAGGAACCCGCTTTTTGGATCACAGCTCACTCTACTAGAGATATTGGTGCCTCTTGGGCCTTTCAGAAGCAGGTTTCTGTTGAACAGGTTTGTAAGGCCACTACTTGGTCTTCTGTTCATACTTTTTCTAAGTTTTACAAGGTTGATGTTAGGGCCTCAACTGATGCTGTTTTTGGCCGTAAGGTGCTTCAGGCAGTAGTGTCATGAACTACGTGCTGTTGCTCACTGGGGATCCCACCCTTTCTTGGACACTGCTTTTGGATGTCCCAATTGTCAAGAATGGAGCGACCCGAGCAGGACACCAGGAAAAATACAATTCTGTGAGTACTCACCTGTAGAATTGATTTTGGTGGTGTCCTGCTCGGGTCGCTCCATCCCACCCTTGTTCTGTTATCCTCTTTTTCCCTGTTATGGTGATTTCTTGTGAGAGAGTTCTTTTTGGGGCTGTGTGAATTAACATGGTCTCTGGCCTCCCGGTTTGTTTCTGTATTTACTGCTCTTCAACCACTGGGGATTATTAGGGAAACAGATGCCTTTATATGAGCCGGGAGGAGCCACAAGTTTCGTCTTGCAGTCAACTGCGCCACCTTGTGGCGGATAACCAAATTGCCAAGAATGGAGCGACCCGAGCAGGACACCACCAAAATCAATTCTACAGGTGAGTACTCACAGAATTGTATTTTCTTCTTCCTCTGTCTCCAGCGCTTCCCCCGATACTCCGATATAAGTTTCATGTCAGGTTGACACCTCCTCTGTGATAGGCTAGAATCAATTTCCTATAGAGGCTTTCAGCTGGGCATAAACTTAGTATTCGGCCACCCATTACCAGTGCTCACAAGCAGAAATGGTTGCAGTGGCACCAGACATACAGGAAGACTCATTTTAATGTTTTCATGTTTACTGAAGAATGCAGTGCAAACCCTGGATGGTCCAGATGAATGTAGTGGAAGGTTGGTGAATGGTGACTTTGCAAAATATCTAATGTGTTTATACCTTGTCCAAGTCATTGCACTATTTGACGCTTTTCAGCAGAAGAGTGATCCTTTCTTTTCCAAATTTTTGCATGAAACCTCTGGCCTGCTGAAAAAAAAAGTTAAAATGGACCAAATATAAAAATACATAGAAATATGCTGGATGGTGAGAGGGGGTCACTTATACACCCAGCATCAAGAAATATCCAGCCAGGCTTGTTTCTTTTTCAATGGACGGAAGAGGAAACCAGCAGGGATAACTGATTCCTTCCAAACCTGGCACCCCTGGATTGATTTGAGTAAAAACCCCTGAGACACAATACTGTCAATGACCTTAATTGTAAAACATTAATATTCACATAATCATTTGGAACGCAGTGTATACCATACAATAGAACAAAACCCACCAGCGGCCGGCCTGGAATCTAAAGCAGTCATTCCAGGGCCAGTCACCGGCTTTTCCCTGGGGCATCCTGAATCGAGTTGCTCCTCTATGTGAAACCCCCCGGGGCGCATGTAAAAACGCACCTTTCCCTGCTCCAATGGCATATGCACTAGCTCTCCTCCCAATCAGAGCCCTTTGCTTTGACTACGCCATTCTGATTGTTCTCAATGTGGAGGGCATGCTGCCGCAATCACTCGGAGCCCTTTGCCAAAGGAAGTATACATGACAGGGGTTCTGATTGGATGCAACCCTGTGCATGCGCTGTTGGAGCGGGTAAGGGTGAGTTTTAGTGGGTGAACGGGGGGGGGGGGGTTTACACAGCGGGGCATCCCAAATATTGATAGCCTGGGGGCAAGGAACAAAACCCAGGCTAGTCAAATTCTCGGGTTTAGTTCTGCTTTAATGCCTTCAAGTAGTAGGCTTTCAGGCGTAGGCTTTTGTCACCAACAATTGTAAACTTTTGCTGTATGTCGACATATCTCCAAGCCTTTAAGTAGAGGCCCACTTCTAAAGCGTGTACAAGCCTCGTTTTTGGATGAGATGGTGTTGAGCAAAAGAGAGAACAATTTCCTCATTGATATAATTTGAAGTGTGGGGAATCCTTTAAAAAGAAACTGTGCAGGCATCACTACCTTGCCCTTGTAAAACAGGGCAGCTTAAAGGACCATTGCCCAAGGCTTTATTTATGGTTCACACCACTCTAGGCATCTTTCAATTATGATACTATTTCATACCAAAGCACACCCATTATTTACCACAGCCCTAATGATTACTGCCAGCAAAATGAAAATCAGGACTGCATGGACCAAAGCTGGGGAGTAATGCAACAACTGAAGAGAGTTCAGGTCTACAAAGACAAACAGGTTAATTGTGGGACTGGCATTCACGGACAAACCACTACTAAAAGTGCCAAAACAAAATGTATACATTTATTAAATATATTGCACATATCACATAGCACAACATTGAAACAGTACACATCCTGTAGAAAACATATTAAAAACACAATTGTGTATACTAAAAAATATGGGGGTCCCCACATGCACCCAACTCTCCCCAACACTCATGCACACACAGTATTGCACTGTATTGGCCAGCCTGTCTATTGACCTGCCTATCACAGGTTTGTAACATCTGAAGAAACATAAAAGGTCTTTTCATGGGCTGAATCGCCACTGCTGGATCACCAAATTTTCGCCCGGGATTCAAAGGCAGTATAATACAGGGAGGCAGGAGCTGGGACCTCCAGGCACTGCAATAAGAAGCCCGGTTCCATTGACTGGCTGTCACGGCTCCACCGTCTACAAATACCTCAATACCACCGTGGTATCCACTATATTTCTCCTCCTATTTTTCATTCTATACTTCATGTATTTTTTCTGTTTTTACAAAATGCATGTCTTCTGTGTGCCTTCGAGTTATCTGCTTCTGTCCCCGCTAAATAAGGTTGTGGGCCCCCAGGAGGGGCTTCTACAGTATTAGCTAAAATGCCTAAAAATGATAAGCTGTTATGCTTGTGTTTACCAGCCTTACCCATCTGTGGAAATAGGTGACGATATCCCCACACACAGGAAAATACCATTTTGTGAGTACTCACCTGAAAAATGGATATTGTTGGTGTGCCACACACCCCGCTTCACTTTTAATATTCTTCACTTATTGGGTTAACTCACCACCAGGTGACGCTGTGCAGAGAGGAAGTCTTATAACGAGCCCCCTTCCGGCCTATATATACCTGGTACCTCCCTTCAATCACCAGTACATTAAAAAAGCAGAAAGACAAGGTACCAGTATTTAACCGGTAACCTCAAATAAATCAATATAAATAAAAGCTTCACCATATAAAGGCTTCGGAATACCGAAAAGGGTGGGAGTGAAGCGGGGTGTGTGGCACACCAACAATATCCATTTTTCAGGTGAGTACTCACAAAATGGTATTATTCTTGGTGTGCCACACACCCCGCTTCACTTTTAATATTCTTCACTTATTGGGACATCCAAAAGCAGTGTCCACAAGGGATGGGCATCTCAAGGCCAGGTGAAGCATAACTTAAATTACTGCAGTCTGCAGAACTTTGCGGCCAAAAACAGCATCCGCTGAGGCTCGCACATCAACTTTGTAAAACTTAGAAAAAGTGTGAACAGAAGACCAAGTGGCGGCCTTACAAACTTGTTCAACAGAAGCCCCAATGGCGCGAGTAGAATGAGCAGTGATACGAAAAGGGGGAACCTTCCCCTTAGCAGAATAGGCCGCAGTAACGGCCTGACGTATCCACTTGCTAATGGCAGATTTGGCTGGTGCCAAACCCTTCTTAGGCCCATGGGGTACAACAAAAAAGGAATCCGTCCTACGAAAAGGAGACGTGATAATCAAGTAGTACTTAACACAGCGTACTACATCCAAACAATGCAAAACCCTCTCTTTGTCATTCTTAGGATTAGGACATAAGGAGGGAAGAACAATGTCTTGGTTCAAATGAAAAGCAGAAACAACCTTGGGAAGAAAGTCTGGCTTGAACCGAAAGACCACTTTATCCTGATGCCTTTCAAAGAAAGGCGCCTGGATAGACAAGGCCGCCAACTCTGAGACACGCCGGACCGAAGTGATAGCTACCAAGAAGACAATCTTCTGAGTCAGGGTAGACAAAGCAATATCTTGCAAAGGCTCAAAAGGATGAGCCTGAAGAGCAGAAAGAACCAAATTCAAATCCCAAACCGGGAGTAATGGTTTCCTGGGAGGCCGCACATGCGTAACCCCCTGGAAAAAAGTTTTAACCAAAGACTGAAGCGCAACACGCTTCTGAAAAAAGATAGATAAGGCAGAAACTTGCCCTTTCAACGTACTAAGCTGAAGACCAGAGTCCAGCCCTGATTGTAAAAACTTCAGAATCCTGGAGACCGAAAAGACCCTACAAGGAAAAGATCTTATCTCGCACCAAGCGATATAGGCTTTCCAAGTCCTATAGTAGATGATAGAAGAAGACCTCTTCCCAGCACTGATCAGGGTCTTAACAACTGAATCAGAAAGGATGGAGGTTTCAGCAGCCAGGCTGTCAAACCTAGCGCTGGTAAATTGGGGTAACACAATCGACCCTGAGTGAGCAGATCGGGCCGAAGAGGCAGAACGACCTGGTCCACTGCCAGCCGAACGATGTCTGCGAACCACACTCGCCTTGGCCACCTTGGGGCCACGAGAACGGCCGACACCCTTTCCAGAGCCAACTTCCGAAGCACCCTGCCTAGCATGGGTATCGGGGGAAACAGGTATAGAAATCCCAGATCCCCCCAGCTCAGGGACATGGCGTCCACTGCCAGAGCCAGAGGATCCTGGGAGAGCGACACGAAGTTCGGGAGCCTGCGATTGTGACGCAAGGCAAACAGGTCCACCTCCGGTGTCCCCATCGGAGACACAGTGAGCGAAACACCCGAGGATGGAGAGCCCATTCTCCCAGACGGGGAGAGCCCCTGCTCAACCGGTCCGCTTCCTGGTTCTCCACTCCTGGAATGTATACCGCCGAGAGACAAGGAACATGGGCCTCTGCCCAGGTCAGGATCCGGGACACCTCTCTGAGAGCACTCAGGCTGCGAGTCCCTCCCTGATGATTGATGTAAGCAACCGCTGTCTGATTGTCTGAACGCACCTGGACCAGAAGGCCCAGGACGTGCTGAGTCAGGAGAGCAAGCACCCGACGGATGGCTCTCAGTTCCAGCATATTGATGGGTAAGTGGGCCTCTTGAGGCCCCCACTGCCCCTGGAACTGCAGCTCCTTCCAGAATCCGCCCCATCCCGACATCCCGACTGGCATCCGTGGTGACAATTTCCCAAAGGGGGGTCAGGAAAGACCTGCCCTTCACGAGATTGGTCGAGACCAACCACCACTGGAGGGACTGCCGGACCCGGGAGGACAACTGGAAGGGCTGATCCAGCGACCGAGGCTGCTGGTCCCAAGACGCCAACAGATAAAGCTGAAGCGTCCTCGTGTGGAATTGAGCAAAAGGAACTGCCTCGAAGGAGGCAACCATCAACCCTACCAGCCTCATCCCCAGACGGATGGACGGCCGAGGATTGGAGAGTAGGACCCGAGCCAACTCCTGAATCAGATGAATTTTGGACTGGGGAAGAAACACTCTGTGTTGATGAGAGTCCAACTGCATCCCCAGAAAAGACACCACCCTGGCCGGAGCGAGGGAGGACTTGGGGAAGTTGATCACCCAACCAAAGCTTTCCAGCGTGGAGACCACCATGCTGGTGTCTGTCTCCGATTGATTGAGCGACGGAGCCATGATGAGAAGGTCGTCCAAATAAGGTACGACACGAATGCCCCGAGATCTGAAAATGGCCATGACCCCTGCCAGCACCTTGGTGAACACTCTTGGAGCTGAGGTAAGGCCAAACAGAAGTGCCACGAATTGATAATGCTGATCCTTCATCACGAATCGAAGAAAACGTTGATGAGCGTGGCAGATGGGAACATGAAGATAAGCATCCTTGATGTCTATGGACGTCATGAAGTCCCCTTGCCGAAGAGAGCCGACGGCAGTACGCAAGGTTTCCATGCGAAACTTCTGAAACCGGATGAACCTGTTGAGTAACTTCAGGTCCAGGACGCGACGAACTGACCAATCTTTCTTGGGGACTGCGAAAAGATTGGAGTAGAAACCGAGGCCCATCTCTAAGCGCGGTACCGGCCGGATGACCGCCATCTCTAACAGATTCTTTACCGACGCCAGGAGCCCCTGCGTGGCCAAAGGATCGATGGGCACCCGAGACCGAAAGAACCGTGAAGGAGGGCGAGACTCGAATTCCAGCTTGTAACCGGACGACACTACCTCCTGGATCCATCTGTCCGGAACTTCCTGGTTCCAAACCTGGGAGAAGTGTCGCAATCGTCCCCCCACCCGCACGGGTGAGGGCAGCCCCTCATTGCTGAGCGGGCTTACCAGCAGGTTTGGGCTTGGAGCCCCAGGACTGAGCTGGACGGCCACGGCCCCTCCCCCGAGTCCAACCTGTACGACTGGTAGCGGGAAAGGAAGCCCCCCTACCCGCTCTGAATCCTCGAAAGGAAGGCCTACCAGAACTTGCCCCCCTAAAGGGACGACGAGGCCTCTTGCGCTGTGGCATCTTACCACCCTTTGCGACTGAATCAATTTTCTCCCCGAACAGACGCAACCCCAAAAAGGGGAGAGCTGTGAGCACCTTTTTAGAAGCTGAGTCCGCCGACCATTGTCGCAGCCATACTGACCGACGAATAGCCACCAGCATTGCAGCTGTCTTGCTACTCATAGCCAGCGCATCGTCCTGAGCGGATAGAACATAGGACACAAAAGATTCACACTGCTTAAGTGCAGTAAACTCTTTACAAGTGGGATTGAGATCCTCATATAGCCCCTGAATTACAGACCTGACCGCCAATAGAAGAAGGGCCGAAGCACACACCGGGCGCATCGTTGACCCAGCATAAATAAAACCATGGCGAGCGTACTGGTCAATCCGACGATCCTCCCCATCTTTAGGGACAGTGGTCTCAGCAGACTGTACCATAGCCGTGCTGGAGAGCCCTAGCACAGGGGTATCGACGTCAGGAGGGACAGACCAAAGCTTCACCAATTCTGGCGGAAAAGGATAACGCTTTTCCCAACTGGAAGGGATTCCAGATAACCGCGTGGGATGTTCCCATTCCTTAAGGACCACCCTCTCAAAGAGGTGCTGTCTGGGAAAAACCCAACGTGGCTGAAGCTCTTTAAACAACTGGCCCCTTGGCAGGGTGACAGCCTCAGGCGGATCTAAATTCAAAATTTCAAACATTTGAGCCAGAATGGAGGGGGTGTCAAGGGCAACCCCCGCCGACCAATCACCAATCGCATCAGCCTCAAGCTGATCTGCAGGCTCATCTGACTCCAACAGGAATTCTTCCTCGTCCGGGGAGCCATCGGACCATTCCACAGGCTCACATAACTCGTCCTGTGGAGCCGAAGGTACCGGAGTCAGGCGCTTCCGTTTTGCAGTGGCCTTCAACCCTGCTTTAACGGGCAATACTTTCCGGAGGCTGGCCAACCTTGCCGCCACCTCGGATTGCGAATCCCCACTTTTGACAGTGTCATGCGGGGTCCGGAACAGGGAGGGAGAGGTAGGAGATGATGGAAGTTGCGACGGGCCAGCAGCCGGAGCAACAGACTGACGCGCAATGCTCTGCCTTGCACAAGGAATGCAAATAAAGACATCATCAGCTGGGAGCGAAGCCCCACATCTTACGCACCCCCTGGACGGCTCAGAAGAACCGTTTCCGGCAATAACGGAAGCCTCCATATGGTATTCGCAATTTTTGGGGTTTTAAGGCATAGGCCAACCCGGGATGCCCCCTTATTGTAAATGTCCCGGAAGGGAGGGTTTTTTTTTTTTTTTTAAAGAAAGGTCCCCCTTAATAATATATATATATATATATATATATATATATATATATATATATATATAGATTATATATGTATATTTTATAATATAAAAATATCCCAATTTTCTTTTCTTTTTTTTTTTTTTTTAAAAAGAAAGACTAGCCAAGTAACATAGAGCCGGAGGGCCGCTATAATCAGGGATCCCAGGATCTGAAAGGAAAGGAAAACCGACAATCAGACCCCCATATGAGTGTAACAAGTAAAAACATATCTTATGCATGGCACCAAGGTGCCTTTAAATGAGCAAAAAAAGACAATAAGCATAATGATGCCTCCTTAAAATACTCGCCCCCATATCTACACATTACAGACATTAAATCCCACTCACGGCCCCACCAGGGTGGGGCCGCTTACCTGAAAGGCCGAGAGCAGCAACCGGAGGGACGATGCAGCAGCCAGCAGCAACAAAGGTAAATAGAACCATGTGCGGCAGCGCGCCCCCCCCCCCCCCCCCACGTGACTTCCTTTAAACCAGAAAGGAAGGAAGTGAGGCTGGGGCCGGCCGCATGACGCTACCGTCGGCGCCACGCCCCCGTCACCGGGACCCGCCCCCTTAAGCCCGATCAGTGCGGCCAATTCATCCAGGAATTACAACCAGATGAGCCGCTACAACGTACACACAAGGCAGGAGGCGGAGGAGGGGGGAGGAGGAGGCAACAAGCGCAGCCACACTAACAGAAAAGCCTGCCATACCACGGCCGCAAGGAGACCAGCGGGGGAGGGGGGAGGCGGGAGGGGGCTGTGGTAACTCAGGCGGCAAGCCAACCTACCCAGCGCGGTCCGCCCCAGCCGCCCCCTAAAGCTGACCTAAACACTGGCCACACTGTTAAGAAAGACCTGCCCGAGGAGCTCCCAAGAGGAAATATCAGACTGAGTGCACACATGATGTGCAGTCTGCTCAATGCATAAAGGTAACACACATATGTTATGATAAGTCATACAGTGAAATACACATACATAATACACAACCCTCTAACCCCCCCCCCATAGTGAAGGGAGAAGGGACCGTAACGGGAAAGTAAGGGGCTAAGGGGACCCTCGGGACAGGGGCATCCCATTTCCGGATCACCATGCCGGATAGCCGCATTGCCCCCAAAAGAGGGGGGCGAGCGGAGGAGATAAGCTCCTAGGCACCAATAGTGCCGTCTACCGATTGCCCAGTGAGCAGCCTAGGCTGGGAGGCTTCCATTCCACCATCAAGGTATAAACAATCAAAACCGGGCAGAAATAGACCAAAAAGGGGGTGCCGGGGTAAGACTGGTGATTGAAGGGAGGTACCAGGTATATATAGGCCCGAAGGGGGCTCGTTACAAGACTTCCTCTCTGCACAGCGTCACCTGGCGGTGAGTTAACCCAATAAGTGAAGAATATTAAAAGTGAAGCGGGGTGTTTGGCACACCAAGAATATCAGAGTGCATTTAACTAAGGCCTTTTGTGACAGAAGACACGGGCATATCAGAGATGGGATATAATATTTTCGTCATATCCCTCACAAGCACAATGAGCAAGGGGCCCAAAATTTAATAAAACAAACACCTTTGGTTATTCAAAAAGACAAACTTATGTAGGCCCATTATGCATTAAAAAAATACAATGTCAGCGACCCCCCAAAGCAGCTTTATCCATATCTGTCACTCAGAAACCTCCAACCTCCTTGGACATTGAACCTACACTGATTTCCTCCCACTACCCAAAAAAGATTCAAGTGGAAGTCCAGTGTCCGGTGGTCCAGGTCCTGGGTGACCCTATCTTGGGCAGGAAGCACATAGATGTTTCCCTCACTAAGTTTGCTTCTGTCAGCCCAGTCAAGTGAATGGGCAGGTGAGAGCATGCACATAGTGCGGGATGCCATCTATGAGGCAGTGGCATGGTCCCAGGAGAATGGGATTCGAGTGAAATACAGGTTTTTTTGTTGTAACCCCCCGGCCCTGCACCAGGGAAGGGTGGCAGGGAGGAAGGGGGTTTACCCGGAGACTGGACTTATTTATGGTGTGTCTGCTTCAAAAACTTGATTGTATGCTTTATTTGAGAATCAGGAAATAAAGTAAATTTATTTTGTTCTCCATAAAGCAGCATGGAAGATGCAAAATAAAAAGAGTTAGGCATTTGCTCTCCTGCACACATAGTAGATTGCATAGTACACAGGGCTTGGTATGGTATATTAGGCTTCAGTCAATATTAATAGTCACACTGAAATTTCTTGTGGGTTTATCTAATTAGACAGTGGCTATGGACAGTATGCAGCACCCATGCCAACCAGTCACATTTCTTCATTTACAATTATGACAATGTGGCCTGGCCTGTGGAGGTTTATCAGGCCGTTTTGGTTCAGGTATTTGGTGGTTCCAATTAAATGACTGTCTGAGGTGCTGAGGTTTTAGCTGATGCCAAGCACAACAAGAACTGGGTTGCGGTATATTAAACATCACAGGATATGTACTGTGTTTGTATGTCTAGTCAATCTGTTGGTTACTTGGATAACAGCTCTGTTTCTTACAACAAGGATCCTGTCAGATGTATCTTTCAGTAGAGGAAATACTGTTACAGGTAAAATTTCCGACCCTATGGATATGATAAAACTGACTCCAGAAATTACCATTCATGGCATAATATTACAGGCTCACCCTTCATTTAAAGTGGACCAACACCCAGGGGTGATCGCCCGGGCCGATCACCTCCCTCACCGCGGGACATCCGAGATCGGGATGTCCCGCGGTGAGGGACCCCCCCCCAAAAGCCCAAAAAAACTCACCTGATCTAGGCGTGCGCGCGCCCGCGCCGGCCGTTTGTGAATGGCCGGCGCGGGCGCTGTCAAAGGGGTGCGCAGGAGGTGGCGGCGGACGCGCTGTCTTGTCCGCAGCTGTCACCCGCTTGTCCGTGGCTACGTGGGAGCGTGGTGAGGTGAGTTTTGGGGGGTTTCTGGGGGGTTTTACACAGCGGGGCACCCCATAATCGGGGTGCCCCCCTGAAGTGGACCAAAACCCAGGATAGTCAAAATCCTGGGTGTTGGTCCACTTTAAAGAAAGTACAGTCCTGTTCTGGAAACCATATCCACAGCGCAGACAGGACATTATCCCCCTGTGTTATACAAAGCTATACAACTGTACAGGGGTGCAACTTGAGGGGGTGCAGAGACTGAGGCCCAGAAGATCAGGGGATCCCTATTATTACGCCTATAACCGGCCCCCTGCACTTACTTACCCCCTCTCCTCTCCTCAGTATGTGTGATGCTTCAGAGTCAAGATGGCAGTGCCGTCTAAGTGACTAAAAACTTAAAATATAATAATTTTAATAGTTTTTTAAGGGTTTGGGCTTTTCATTTAATCATGCTGAAGGTTCGGTTTAACTTTATTTGTTGTCTTCCATACTTTTTTCTTTCTGATTTATTGTAAACAATCTGTTTGCACAGGTTGCAATTATACATGTATATAATTTCTACAGAGTTAACTGGGATCTAACTATTAAACCTTAAAAATAGAGACAAAAGGAGAGAGAAAAGCAATACGAGAGAGACATAAAAGAACAATAAAAGAACAGGGAGGGTTCTCCATAACAATGCAATGGAGGGGGTTCACAAGAAGGGGCGTCAGATTTACATTTCATTTATTATGTACAAAAATTCGAATAAAATGTAGTGAAAATCGAATAAATGGGATTAAAAAAATGATTTTTTTTTAATGTAACTATTTTTACAAAATGCAAACAAACAGAAAAAAGCATATACCGTATATATTCGAGTATAGGTCGACCCGAATATAAGCCGAGGCACCTAATTTTACCACAAAAAACTGGAAAAGTTATTGACTCGAGTATAAGCCGAGGGTGGGAAATGCAGCAGCTACTGGTCAATTTCAAAAATAAAAATAGATACCAATAATGTTTTTGAATACCGTAAAGAGCAAGAAGGAGGGAATGTGGAAAATGTTGGATGTAGAAAAGAGAAGACTGATGCAATCTGAAAAGGAGAAAAAAAGGTAAAGGCGTAAAATAAGAAAGAAAGAATGTGGAAAAGGGAAGAAAGAGTAAAAGAGAGAGATGTGTAAAAGTTAATTACTAATAGTTGTAAATGCTTTACCCCTGCAGTGCACGTGTCCCAGCTTTATCAGTGGAAAAGGCAATATATCCCAGTAGCCGTCCCACAGCCGGAGGCTCTCTATGAAGGGACAGGGGCGGCAGGGGCAGTGTGACAGTGTGACTGAGCTGCAGGTGGGGAAGCTGTGGCTTGGCTCTGGGGAAGGGGACACGGCGGCGCTGTGTGAGGATACTCCGAGGCGCTGTGCTCCAGTTCCGGCTTTTGCCACCGCCCCGCACTGGCTCCGCCGCACACAGGTAAGTCACCCGTCACCTCTGTGTGGCACACACACCTACCTGATGAGGGGGACACAAGAGGACCACATGCCCCGCACTGCTCCAGCATCTTGAACATCCTCACTGCCAACGGAGACCATGCGCTGACGGCAGGCGGGGCTGCGCGGGGGGGCAGGCGTGGGTGCGCGGCCGCTCGCGCGCGCACCTTAGCGGGAACAGTGATGGCCCTGCCCCTTTTTCTCCTCCATTTCGGCCAAAATTTTCACTGACTCGAGTATAAGCCGAGGCGGCTTTTTTCAGCCCAAAAAGTGGGCTGAAAAACTCGGCTTATACTCGAGTATATACGGTAGGTGCTTTTTAACACCAGCTAATATTATTTTAATTAAACATTATTTGGTAAACTGCTAAATCATTTAGCTATTGAATAAAACTGTATAGAATTATTTGTGTGATTCTATTTTAGATTTCAAAAGCGCAAAGGTGTAAAAAGGACCTAGTACTGACAAGCACTATCAAGCTCCCGTATGAAATATTTTGCATGTAACTTTGCTGTTTGTACAGCAAACCTGAGTTCATTGGCTGCTGGTGAAATGTTTTCTTTCAGCATTGTTAAAACATTACTAAATAAAATAATGCAAATGAAAAGGTTTTGCATTGAGAACAGTTCTTCACTGTCCAACTGCCACCAATCAGATCCAAACCTGCAGTGGCAAATGGCAGTTGAAAAACAAACTTGTTATCTGATTGATGACTTTTTGACATCGTAAAACTATTCTGAGCTCGAAAGGTTATAAATGAGCCCATATATTAGTCACTTGCAATGGAGATGAAGTGAATATAAATTGTCATTTAAACCTTTTATCCACAAGTTTCTTTTTCCTGTGATTAAAGGACTGGGCACTGATGATTGGATTAATGTGAATTGTACAATGGCTGCCATTTAATGAGCTGCTGCCCCTTTATTGATGGTTCTTCTGTCAGCGCCCTGATTGTTACATTACAGTATTAATATGTTTGCAGTGTTCAGCTGAGTTGCAGCCTGGGGATATGAGGGCAGGGGCTCTGACATAGTAAATCAATGTTTCAGTTTATGAGCTGTGAAGTGATGTTTACTGTATATGCCTTATATAGTTGCCCTGTATAGTGAGATGTATAGTCCCTCTTTGAACAAATATGTAGTACACCAGGTGAAATAATGATTCCAGCTCTTACCTGTTTGTGGTTGCATCCCAGGGTTCCCCAGCATTGACACATATACAATAAATAACCATGATTTTTTGATTGGACCAGGCTGGAATAAAACAAACATTTAGGCAAAGAATAGTTTCACTATAAGCAATGTCCCTAGTTATGTTGGTGGTGCCACCCTTTGAATACATGCTAGAAATCTAGCAATATACAAATGGGACACCCTACAATACCTATCTAATAATGTTCATTTTTAGATGCAGTTTCTGTGCTTTCTCTAAGTCTAGGTTGATGGGTCAACTAAAAAGCACTGTGTCAAAGCCTTGTGACCCTGGCTGATGTCACAGAAATCATGTGATGCTGCAGTTAATTAGAGTCCCAATGACCCGGACCAGCTTTGGGGCTCCTTCATTACAAACTTTGAACAAAGCACTGCCAGCCCATTATCAAGCCACCAACTCTAGTTTAAGACAGGCCTAGTCCATTAGCGGGTCTATCTAAGGCCAGAAGGCAGCCAGGGAGCTTGTAATATAACCAAGAAACAAATAGATTTGTGGATCAAGATAATAAAGCAGCAACACAATTAAGTTATATATTTAATTGCTTTAAGAGCACATTAGACACACCGTATACATATAATACAGGCCCTGTCCACTAGCAGGTCTATCTAAGGCCAGAAGCCAGCCAGGGAGCATGTAATATAACCGAGAAACAAATGGATTTGTGGATCAAAATAATAAAGCAGCAACAAGATTAAGTTATATATTTATGTTTTAGGAGCACACTAGACACACTGTATACATATGATACAGGCCCAGACCATTAGCGGATCTATCTAAGGCCAGAAGCCAGCCAGGGAGCATGTAATATAACAGATAAACAAATGGATTTGTGGATCAAGATAATAAAACAGCAAAAAGATTAAGTTATATATTTAATTGCTTTAAGAGCATACTAGACACACTGTATGTGTAGAGAAAATGTCAGTTACCTTAGTTCAGACAGATGTTGTTATGTAGACAGCCACAGGGGGCTGGATTCCTGGCCCCACTCCACACGTCACACAACAGCCAAAGGGCTAAGCCCTCAGACAGGTCAACACTCCCCTCTGGAAGGGGCTTCTGCAGTATTAGCTAAAACGCCTAAAAATGATTATGGGGCATAACTGTTCACTGGAATGAAGCTGGCTCTGGTATCAACAAACTCAGTCAACCAATCAGTCCAAACACAACCTTTTGAGATGGCTTCTATCCAGAGTACTGAAGAACTTGATCCCTGTACATCCTGGAATTACTTATTTGTGGATGCATCAGAATCTCTAGATTTTGAACATGGGTTTAGCTTTTGATCAATGGTCACGACAACCTCATCATTCTTTATGGAGTACTGGCACCAGGGTGTCTGGATTTATGATTTGATTTGGGTGACTACAGCAGACTCTCAGCAAGGGATAAGTCTGGTTGAAGATCTTTCAGCTCAGTTCCCAGTCTCAGGTGAGAATTGTAGCAGGTAGTGTTTACCAACCTTAGCCATCTATGGAAATAGGTGACAAGGGGGCCAAAAATATAATTAAAAATAACACCTTTGGTTATGCAAAAAGACAAACTTGTGTAGGCCCACCAGGGGCAGGGACTGCATTGGGCAGAAACCCAGATTAGCCAATAACCGGTAAACATTCAGAATTTCGGTGGTTTACACTGACTGGCATAAACAGAGGTGTAGTCGTAATAAAACAGCTAAAATTCAGATTCAGTTTTTTTTTCCTTGAAGGACCTATGCTAAATATATAACATGTTCTTGGGATCGTTTCTTTAAAGGAACTGTAAACCCAGCAGTGATAATAAAGCAGCAAGCAGCTCACCTGATGCCTGTCCCATGTGCCTCCTCTACATTTTCTGCAGTACGGGGTAGAAGCCATAGAAGGTTTTCAAAGTTTGCCCCCCTTTCAATTTGATTCCTCCAGAACCACACAAAAATGTAGTCTAATAGCCACATTGGTCTTTGGAGTTCTCAGAAAAAGTGAGCACAGTTAGCTACAGTTGACACTGTTCCCAGGGAAGATAAGGCGGGAGGAAGTGAGCATGTGCTTGGACAGGGACTTTAAGTCGTGTACGGTGTGTATTACATGTCCAGATACCAAGGAATCTCCTTCCAGGGGAAGAGAAGTATAAATAAGCCATTTTCTTTTGATATCTTTGCCTACTAGCAGCTTCAGCTTGTTCATACACTGGTAGTTATATCAAAGGCCATGTCAATAGGAATACAAGCTTCTCTGCCTAACACTGGGGGGCAGGATGGCACCCTGTAGCATTATTCCTGGCTCTGTTGTTAGCAGGCACGATGGTAGCTTCCTCTGAGTTGACATCTGAGGAGCCCCCTGTGGGTGGTAATTGTATAGCTCTACAAACAAGGTGCCCCCCCCCCCCCCCCCCCAAGAGGGGCACAAATGGCTGCACCACACAATAAGGAGTTAAATAATGCTATATTTTATTCCACTATCACACAAATTCGGACATTTACAAATACACAGCTAGTTTAAATAATGGTCATGCAATATCCTTGAGCCCTTTATCCTAATAAATACAAATCAGAAGTGAATAACAATATTAGCCCCAATTGGCTCAAGTTCCAAATGCAATAACCACAGGGTCACAATAATAAATCTACACTACAGGGCAACAAATAAAACATATTCAAAATATCACCAGAGCACATCCCAAACATAGACAGACACCCCTGCAGACATGGCTACCACGCCACTTCCAAGGATGAGGTACCTTAATGATGTGTCAGACTCCTTTTGTTCTCAGTTAAAACGGACCTTCAGCATCATTTAATGAAATGTCCAAACCCTTAAAAAAACGTTAAATGTATGTATTTTAAGTTTCAAGTCACTAACTTATTATTCTTTCCCCCACTGGGCTTTAACTCTGTTCAGGACTCTAGGATACGGGCGTCACCATCTTGCCTCAGAAGAATCAGATACTGATGAAAGCTGAGGGGGTGGGGTTATATCTGTGAGAGCAGAGCTGGGGTCAGGAAAAGGTCAGCAATCCCAAAATGCAGAGCGGCATAGTCAGAAGATACTTCCTGCCTGCAGGCAGCCTGAGACTCAAGGGGCAGCCATCTTGTACAGATTATTCAGGGTAAAGGTCCGCTTTTATCGCCATGTGCTGTTCAGGTGTGTGCAGGGAATTGCATCGCCTGGAAATGACATCACATCCATATTGAAGGTTAACTGCTCTATGTATCTGGCTGTTACCTGAGATAGGCAGCGCATGTGCGGCCACCCCACCTGTCCCTGGGGTGGCATGGAGCCAGCATGTCACCAATTCAGCATGGTGCCAGCGTGCCACCAACCCAGCATGGTGGCAGCCATCAGAGATCTCAGGCAAAACATGTGAGGGGTACACCACCTGCTACTCAGCAGACTAGCTTGCACTGGCACCCAACATGCACCCCCAAGCAGCAGCAGAAACCAGCCATTAGTACAAGGTGCTTGTGGAAAACCACTGTACTCGGACGTGTGGCAGTTTTTCTCTGAGCCATCTCCCAGTTCCGATACAGTGTGTAGGCTCTGTCAGGAACATGTGAAGCGGGGAAAGGGTCCTAATGTGGGCACTTTCATGCATGCGTGCATGGAACATCACCACTGTGCTGCTTGGGAGAACCTTGGACAACCTGTTGTTTTGCTGCAGGATCCACCAAACGCGGCATTTCCCAGCATGCCGAGTACTATCAGCACTATCAGTACTCAGTACTATCATCGGCACTATTGCCCTTATTCATCAAGCGATAGCGCCAGGTAGTGTCTGACGAGCGCCAGGTCCGCCCAGCTAACGGCGGCTACCGACTCAAGTACGCCCGGCGTCGGCCACAATGACGCATTTATCAAGCTAAATGAGGCTAGCGCCGGCGAGAGCGACAGCTACCGCGGGATTCATCATGTAGCCGACTGCAACGAACAGCGCCGCTGCTAATCCCATCACAGCGACAGGTATGACCTGGCGCTCCCTGGCGTGGTCCAATGCATTTCAATGGAGCAATCTTTAAATAATCATAATTAATTGCTATTAATGTTTTTTTTTTTTTTTTTTTAATGTCAAAAATTCTGTGACCACTTCTGCAATGTTAGGATTTTTTTTTAAGGTAAAAAAAAAAAAAAAAAAGATTTTGTGCAGAATTGATATTACAGGTCTAATATTAATGTATTCATATTACAAAATGTTTATAAAAACTTGTATAATTTTACAATCAAAAAATATGGTTGTTTGGGGGTTAAAAACTATTTTAAATCCATCGCCGCCAGCGGTCTGGGGTTTAAACAAGGAATTCACAGCGCTAAAAAATTCGTAGCGTGATTTGTTAATGAATCTGCAGCAAGCCGTTCGCTCTGGCCATTCGCTGTCAGGCGCACCCATACAACGCTGAACCTGTGAAACAGCGACCCCCCAGCCCGTATTCAACATTACCGCACACCGACTGAGTCGCTGTCAACAAGCAAACCCCGGCCAAGCACAGCGAATACTAGCTGGCGTGTGAAAATCACGCTACTGGCGCTCATCTGTCGCTACCTGGCGCTATTAATGAATCGGCCTCTATATGTCTGTCACCTCCCACTGAATCAACTTCCTTCTGCTGCTGCTTCTCCACTAGCTGTCACCTCCATCGGATGTCACAGGCCTTTAGGCTCTCAGATAGAATGCTGCTGCTGTTACTCACCCTCCACTGGCTGTCTCAGGCCTTTAGACTCTCAGAGAGACTACTGATGCACTAGGGTGGGTCATTGTATTATATCTGTAAATAGACATGAGCCTCGATTCAGAGAGACAAAAAAAACTTCCGTTTTAGTTCCGATCTGTTTTTTTGTGTGAAATGTTTCCGTTCTCGTATGAGCGTACGAGCGATTCTATGCATGAATTGAAAACCTTCTGTAAAGTTTCCGTCCGTTCCTACGGCAGATTATGAATTACGAGGATGTCATTTTCCATCCAGACTTTTCCGTTTCATTTTCACATGTTACAACGTAGGCTTTCGTTTTTGCCCTTTTCCCATCGTATCCTCCAACGAATCCTTTACGTTTCCAGTTCGATTCGGTTTCCCTTTTATAATAAATATTCGTCCAGACGGAAATCCTTACGATCTTGCGCCTGCGCACTACAAACTTAACTCATTAAAGTGCTCGCCTACATATTTGCCACCCTCACTTCTACTACAATGTTTAGCTAAATCACTTAGCACTATCCTCCATCTTCCCTTTTTGACCCTTAAAGCTCACCCAAACCACTTAGCACTATCCTCCATCTTCCCTTTTGGACCCTTAAAGCTCACCCAAACCTCTTAAAGCTCACCCAAACCTTCTTGGTTAGGTTCTTCTTCCATTTTAGCCCCCTAAAACTTACCCAAATCACTTCTCGGTCATGTGAATATTCATCTTTAAATATTTCTGGGCCCATTAGTTTTGTGTTAATGTATTTTGTAAATGAAATGACAATGTAAAATTTTTTTTATTCCATCATAAAATATAAAATTGTTAAAAATTTTGAAAATTTCAAATTTTAACAACTATAAAAAACAAAATACATATCAATGGCAGGCCACTGAACATTATTCTTCATCTGTGGTCCCCAACGTGTTGCGCAGCTCCTGCATCTCGCCCACCAACTGAAGGACCCTGACACTCAGTTGTGCCACTCTGGCACGTGTGGTCCCTGTTAAAAAACGTAAATTAAAATATTGGTATAACCTTGTTGGGGTCATACTGCAGTGCCCCCCCCACCCCCGTATGGTTTAAACACCTAAATCTGGACTTCAAAAGCCAGGCCCGCATTCTGCAGGCAAAGAACGGGCATCAGGAGCAAGGGCGAGTGGCACATCTTGCAGTTCCTGCAACCAAATATAAAATAATTACACAAAGCAAAGGTAACCAACTAAAACAATAACTCCTACCACAAATTTAGATTCAAGTTCAACAATCCAAATATAATTCACAAAGGACATAAGTCTAAAAAAATATAGCAATTATATGGATGTGTGGAAAAATAAATGTTTACATGCTAAGGACTAATTAAGGTCAGCATTAAAATGCGTCTATAAGGCATACATGAAATGTATTAATTCAGGTATGCATTGCTATACAATTTATGGCCTCGGCCATGCTGATACATGCAATGCCTTGGTGCTAAAGGCGCACAGACTCCTCCACATAGCCTCAAAACATGTTCAACAATAGCAATCCGAGCCCTCAAAGGTCTCGTAAGTGGATCGGAACTGAAACGGATTTATAGGGTGGTTATCCGTCGGAAATCAGCTCTCTGAATCAGATGGAAGCTCTCTGAATCAACAAAAGTTTTCTGAACGAACGGAAAATTTCCGATTTTGTTTTGAAAATGATCCGAACTAACGGAAATGTTCCGATTTGCTTCCGATCATAGGAAGCGCATTCCCGAATGTTCGTGCGAGTAGAAAATGGACGAAAAAAAGCAAAAAAATGACAAACACCCACCAAAACTTTCACAGACAGCTACGGAAGTCCAGACGAATGTGTCTTTGAAACGAGGCTATAGTGTTGTATCTTTTAGAATATGTTTCAGTGTTGTAGACCGCATCCACAAAGCTGTATTGGGTAGATTTCAGTATTTACCCAGTCTTGTGTTGCCTATTTAAGGAACCGCTGTAGATTTACTGCCATCAGATAGAGCTTAAAGTCAGGGGCTCCCCATCCGACCGTATCCTAGAGTCCTGAACATAGTTGCAGCCCAGTGGGGGAAAGAATAATAAGTAAGTGACTAAAAACCTAACATTTATTAATTTTAGATGCTGGAGAATAGTTTCTTAAATGCTGGGACTGAAATAATGGTGATGTAATATCCTTGAGGTCACTTTTGAATTGTATTTATAAGGATAAAGGGAGCAACTTTATTAGGATATTGCATCACCATTGTTTCAGCTCCCCATGTATATTTTTAAATGTCTGTGTGTTTTTTTTGTAAAAATAAAATTTCATAAAAGATTAAATACTTCATGTTTTCAAAGTCACATCCTTGATCTGACTATTCTTTTTAGATCGTAGTTATTTAAGAACATATCCACAAACCACCAATGGTGACCCTCTCTTCTCAGGTGGCAAAGCTTCAGCATAGCATGTATAGTGATCTGTCATCACTAACACATTCTTTGTCAAGTTAAACTGCTGAAATGTTGAGACAAGTCCAAGATGAACTATCGGTAGTGCCAAATCCAAGAATGTAGCACAGGTCAGATGGCCCAGGGTTTTGGCAAACATGTTACTGCATACGCTTTGCTTAGGATAGTAAATCTCTTGCACAGATACTATATTATACACACACTAGACTGGAAACATTTGCATTTCTCAAAGGACAACTGTATCATCAAGGACTAGACATATGTGTACAGCTTTTTTTCTCATATTTCCATAAGTCCCAGTAACATAGTATGGGGCCCTGTTAGGCCTTAAGGCATTCAATTAATCTTATAGACTCATATAATATATCCAGAACAGTTAGTTTTTAACCAGAGAGATTACAGCATCTTCTATTCTGAAGCATGGAACTTGGACAAAGATGCTCCTTTCATTTGGAAAGTGATTATTAGCAGAAATTCAAATAGATGAATGTTTCTTTTGAACCTTCTAGTGCCAGCCAAGTGAGTCTCACGTAGCAGCCTCTACTCCACTTAAGTGCCAGCTGCAAGTCCCCCCCCCCCCCGGGGCTCTTCTGTCTTCAGGAGGGCACCCGAAATAGCGCCCCCCGCTTTGGCCGCTGCCACAATAAACTGTAAAAAAAAAATCACATTTACTCACCTGCGGTCGCGATCCCTCCCGCCGGGATGTCCTCTTCACGGGGGGGCCTCTGATCGCCCCCCTGGGCTCTTCCGTGGTGAGGAATCGCTGCAGGGTGGGGGGCCACACAAGCTGGCCCCTGCACCCTGTTCCTACAAGCCCCCATAGCTGGTCCCGGGCTGGTAATGCTGGGTAAGGGGGACCCCATTTGGAGATTTTTAAGGGGTTTTAAGCCTTAAAATTCCAAAAAAAATGCCCCCCCCCCCCCCAGGAGGGGGTGACCCTATGTAATTTTTTTTTAATATGTTTATAGTGTGGATAGTAGTTGTATTTTATTTGTAAATGTTATAAAGTGCTCTTTTCAGTTTGGGGGGGTCTCCTGGGCAAGAATGGGTGGGCTACCGATACATATGTGGTACCGTTGTAATCGGGAGAAATGGGGCTATCACATGCAATATGGATTTCATTAATAAAACAAATGTTTTATTTAAAATAAAGGAGACAGTTGTCTAAAAAATATTATTTTATTTATTTTTTTGTTTTTTTACGCATAAATATTTAAAAAACAGTAGAAAAATTACAAACAAGACATTCCAAGTTAAAGCCTAAACTCTGCTGTAAAAAATATATATATATAATTTTCCTGGAAATTTCAGCAAAAATCACGGATAAACATGGCTCAAAATGGGGAAAAATGACCTGTCAGCAGAGGGTGACAAAACTTCAAGTAGGCTGGCAATTAAAAGAGTTAATAGTGCATATGCATGTTGGGTATTGTTCTGCTCGGGGGACCTTGGGCTTTCAGATTTGATATTGAAATTGATATTTTAGGAAAACATGTTTTTTATTCTGCTTTTTTATAATTTTTTTAGGGAAGCCCTGTGCAACCTAAGAATTCTTAAAGGGATTACATCCAGAAAGATGAGCCCACTACAACAAGCTGGGTACGCTTAGAAATCTTAACATGTGTACTTTCAGGGAATATATGGTTTATGGGGGATATTCCAATGTAAAGGGTTGTTTTGGTTGAAAGATTGCAAGGTGAGCACTTTGTCTGCAGAGCTGAAATTTTCAAGTAAAATTACCGTTATGCACATGCTTTTCTTTGGGGTGTTTGGCAACTCTTCCCTTGACAGTAGCTATGCATGTTGGGTATTGTTCTGTTCAGAGGATGTTGCTTTTTCAGGTTTTACTTGTTTTTTCTTGTTTGTATATAGTTTTTTTTAGGAAAATGTAGCTTTGATTCTTCTTTATTCTTTTTTTAGGGAAACTCGGTGCAACCAAAGAATTGATTGAGGGATTACTTCCACAAAACTACACCCACATAAACAAGCCTGGTACGCCTAGAAAGCTTGAGGTGTGTACTTCCAGAGAATATATAGTTTGTGGGGCATATTTCAAATGTAAAGGGTTGTTTTTCTTGAAAAACTGCAAGGTGTGCTTAGTGCGTAGCATAGTTGTATTTTATCTGAAAATTTCCTAAAGCTCTGTTTCAGTTTGGGGGAGTCTCCTGGGCAGGAAAGGGTGTCTACCTATACATATGTGGTGCCGCTGTAACCGGGAGAAATTGGGGTTTCAGACGCAATAAGATTTTATTGACAAACTTACATTTTTTTATTACAAAAAAACACTACAAATTGCAAAAAACGTTTTTTTTTATTTTATTTTGCACATATTTCACCCATGAGTATTGAGAATACACTAAAAAAGACCAAACAAGACATTTCATGTTGAAGCTCAGACTCTGCTGAAAAAAACAATATATAATTTTCATGGAAAATCCCTGGAAATCCCTTTAAAAATCAAGGTTGAACATATGTAGCGCAAAATAGTGAAACGTGGTCTGGCAACAAAGGGTAACAAAAATTCTAGGAAGCCTGTCACTTAAAGGGTTAAACAACCAGCGCTGTTTAAACTATCGTGAAAATGGTACAATATTAAAAATTCACATAAACATGCTAGATAGCAAGAGAAGGGGTTGCTTATGCCTTGATTTAAAAAAATGATAGTTTCTTTCTTTTCCTGGAAGGAGGAATGACAGGGCATGACAGATATACAATGTATAATTTTGCTTTTAAAGGGAAGGTCTGCTGATATTTTTGATTTTCGAATATTTTTGAACACTGTTTTTTTCTGTCCCTCTCTGTAATATTGCATGGGATCAGTCATTGCCTAGGTGTGGCAATGACATCATTGCCACACACAATGATGGCTATGAATGGAGGAGGCGGAGCTTTACAGCTAAAACAAGGGCCATTATCTGGGATTAGAGTGAAGCAGAAACATTAAAAATTGGCAAATGGTACTCTTCATGGGGGGAGCAATTCAGAGGATGCTAGTTAAAAATGTGGGTTTTGGTCCACTTTAATGGCTACACATGTGTGGAATGGCACTCATCCAAAAGGAGACAGGCTTTACTGAAGTGTGCAGCTAATTCCTGCCTCCCATGATGTGGTCTTGACTCTGACACACTGTCTATGGGAATGGGTGGGGGCTCTGCCACACTGCCTATGGGAATGGGAGGGGGCTCTGACACACTGCCTATGGGAATGGGAGGGGGCTCTGCCACACTGTCTATGGGAATGGGAGGGGGCTCTGCCACACTGCCTATGAGAATGGGAGGGGGGATGCCACACTGCCAATGGGAATGGGAGGGGGCTCTATCACACTGTCTATGGGAATGGGAGGGTACTCTGCCACACTACCTAAAGGAATGGGGGGGGGGACTGCCACACTGCCTATGGGAATGGCACGGGGGGAATGCCACACTGCCTACAGAAATGGGATGGAGTGAATGCCACACTGCCTATGGGAATAGAATGGGGGAATGCCACCCTGTCTATAGGGAATGGGATGAGGGGAATGTCACACTGTCCTTGGGAATTTGAGGGTGGGTGCCACACTGCCTATGGGACTGTGAGGGGGAGATGCCACACTGCCTATGGGAATGGAATGGATGCCACATTGCCTATATGGGGAATGGGATGGGGGGAATGCCACACTGCCTGTAAATGGGGGATTTTGCACATTGCCTATTATTTGGGGGGATGTTGCTTTAGCACATTTGGTTTAGAAACATTTATTTTTCTTACTTTCCTCCTCAAATCCTAGGTGCGTCTTATGGGCATGTGCATCGAAAAGGTTTTTTTTTTATTTACTTTTGTTCCACTTTAAAGTGGTTAAAGCTAATGTTTCCCATAGGCTGGTTCAGGGGACAGGCAAGAGGGGAGCAGTAACAGTGGAGTGGTAAAATAAAAAAACTGTCATTCCCGGATTTTATTCCAACCTGTAGAAGAAGACTTCTTTTTTTCAATTGGGGTGTATAAGTAACGTCTCCTCGTTATGTAGCATATTTATTTATATTTAAGGTATTGTACCATTTTTTGGCAATACAGCTTCTTTAGGGAGTCCCTATGTCCTCCCAGCAATTTTATGATAGAGCTCACCAGCTCAAAGCTCTTCAGCTTTTTAAACCAGTACAAAAGCAATAATGTCTTTTGGTCCGGTATTTATGATTCCTAGGGGGATTCCAGATTTAGGATACCCCATAGTTGGAAATGCCACCTAAACCCTGCGCAAGCCGCAGTTATTAAGCCACACTCCACCACTTTATTCTTATGTGGCACAGGAAGTGCACACAAGAAGCATTCTCGCCTCCTCTGCTGCCCACTTTCTACATTGTCTACAGGACAGGAGCCCGCATAGCATGGAAGAAGGGGGCACCCCACGCCCAAATCGGAATGCCCCCTAGGAATCATGAATAGAGTTTGAAGAGCTGAAAGCTGCAGGGTAAATTCAAGGGTTAAAGGGACTGACCACCCAACAGAAGGGAACTAGTCATTTTTATCATACGTTCTCTACTAGAACCCTGACCAATCAGAACTGATGATGTAGATGTCAAGATAGTTTCATAATACATAAACATTTCTGGACGCCCGGACCTCTCAGGACTTGTGTTTCAATCAAACAATTACCATCTTAAGAAGGGCCCAACAAATGCTTCGCACTGTGCCTTTTTTCTGGCTGGATAATTCTGTCTTTTCCTGTCCCACAGTAGAGTTTGTCCACCAATGTAACAATAAGCTGCTAGACATTCTGTGAGGCCTTTCTCCCCCTTCCCTTCAGCTCGTTTCCATATTTCCCTGCTGGTCTCTGAGCTGTGTTAGAGCTGTGTTTTTCTGCACTGGCTGTGAATGCTGGTTTATGTTCAAGCCTAAAAAAGTGTGAACACTATTTTATCTCCCTGTAATCCCTTTTCCCGTCTCTAATTTGAACTTTGTTGATATGGGACAAAAGCTCAAGATGAGCTTTGCAAAAATAACCCATAATGTAAGTAAAATTCCCCTTATTAATATTAGCATGTTATCACTGTCCCTAATTCCAACATTGTATTTTTATATATATATATATATATATATATATATATATATATATATATATATATATATTTATTCATGTTCAATACAGTTTATTTCAGGCTGGGAATGGCATGAGTTACAGGCTGCATATAAAGTTCAGGTACAGATCAATTTGTAGGGTCAGCATGTCACTGTGTAGCTCTCTGCTAAGTACATCCTCTGGCAGTAAAGGGGTTGCACAAACTATTACCAAGTTAATGTTTGCTGTTTTGATGTGAAAACCCATGAGATTAGCTAATTTAAGCACTATAGTCCTCAGTATGTGGCCACACCCACCTCTCTGAAATACAGCACAAAGTAAAAGTTAGTTTTCTCACCTGTGGGGGCGCCGTTTTAAAAAATGTAACAACTGGGTACTTCAACAGCTTTAGAGCAATCGGATTGTTTATTTACCTGTCTGGACAATTACTTTAAGCTGTTTTCTTCTAAATCACCAAGCTTCTCTGTGTCATTCTGTAAATGTTTTTAAATGGTCAATTTTCAAAGCATTTGTTAAAAAAGTAGTTCTTGGACCTAAGAATTTGTCTGGCTGTAGGTATTCATTTATTTAAGAGGTCATCTTGGAACCCTCAACATTAACCTTGACTTGCAAAGTCAGAGGATAGAATTTGGTAACAAAACAAAAGAAGACAAGCTTGGGATGTTTACATTTATTAAAAGGCCAGATCTGAAGTATTAATTCAAGTCCTGGTGGCAAGTCTATGTGTAGGTCCATCTCATTCATGAGTACTGGATTTGCCACAGCATTGACCTTTGCTTTCCAGCAGGCAACATCACCTAGTAGAATGATATGCACCTTTCCAGCAAGTGACCCCACAAAGGATAACATAAAATACAATTCTGTGATTACTCACCTGTAGAATTGGTATTATGAGTATACAGTACGTCCTGCTCCAAATCTAAAACTTACACGTGGGATATACTCCGCCAGATGGCGCTTGACTGCAGAGACATCGAAAATAGGCTCCTCCCGGCGCCTCAAGTACCCAGGGACCTCCCACAAATCCCCAGCATTGAAAAGCAGTTAAGGAGAAGCCGGGAGCATTAAACAACTCAAATTATCAACTATAACAATGATAACAATCACCATACAGGGGATCCAGGAAAATGCAAACCAAGGGTGGGTTGGAGCAGGACGTACTGTATACTCATAATACCAATTCTACAGGTGAGTAATCACAGAATTGTATTATTCTTAGTATACAGTACGTCCTGCTCCAAATCTAATACTTACACGTGGGACATCCAATAGCAGTGTCCATAAAGTAGGGTGGGATCCCCAAGAAAAAATTAGCAGCAGGCAGTTTAAACCACTGCCGCCTGCAGAACCTTGCGACCAAAAACAGCATCAGCTGAGGCCCTAACATCAACCTTGTAAAACTTTGAAAAGGTATGAACAGAAGACCAAGTAGCGGCCTTGCAAACTTGTTCAACAGAAGCCTGGTGCTGAAAAGCCCAAGAGGCCCCAATAGCACGAGTGGAATGAGCAGTAAGGCGGAAAGCAGAGTAGACCTGAATCACAGCCTGACGAATCCACTTGCTGATAGTAGACTTGGCAGGAGCCAAACCCTTCCTAGGACCAGAAGGGACCACAAAAAGAGCATCAGTTTTCCTGAAAGGTGCAGTAGCCACCAGATAGTACTTCAGACACCTAACCACATCCAAAGAATGCAAAACCCTCTCCTTAGCATTGCTAGGATTAGGCCACAAAGGAAGAACAATATCCTGATTCAAATGAAAAGCAGACACTACCTTAGGTAGAAAGTCAGGTTTGAAACGAAACACCACCTTGTCCTGGTGCCTCTCATAGTAGGGGGGCTGAATGGACAGTGCCGCCAACTCAGACACATGCCTGACAGAAGTGATAGCCACCAGAAACACAACCTTGAGCGTAAGAATGGCCAAGGCAGCATCCTTCACAGGTTCAAAGGGAGCACCCTGCAAGGCTGACAGAACCAAGTTCAAATCCCAAACAGGCACCATAGGTTTACGTGGGGGACGCACATGAGTGAGCCCTTGGAAAAAAGTCCTGATCAGAGGGTGCTGAGCAAAGGACTTCTGGAAAAAAATAGCCAGGGCAGAAACCTGACCCTTCAGAGTACTGAGTTGGAGCCCCATCTCCAACCCATGCTGCAGGAACTCCAGAATCCTGGGAATAGAAAAAACATGACAGGGAAGAGACTTAGACTCACACCAGTCAATGTAGGCACGCCAAACCCTGTAATAAATGGAAGAGGAAGACTTCTTCCTAGCTTTAATCAAAGTATCCACAACTGAGGAAGATAGCCCCTTCTCCATCAAGATGGAGGTTTCAGCAGCCAAGCCGTCAAAGCCAGAGTTTGTAAATTGGGATGGCGTAGTGAGTCCTGAGTGATCAGATCTGGCACCAAGGGCAGAGCGTACTGATCTACTGCCAGCTGTACCACGTCTGCGAACCACACTCTTCTTGGCCACCTGGGGGCCACCAGAATTGCTGGCACCCCTTCCAGAGCAATCTTGCGCAGAACCCTGCCCAGCAGGGGAATTTGGGGGAAGACATACAGGAACTGAAAGTCCTTCCATGACATTGCTAGTGCATCCGAGGTCAGGGCCAGAGGATCCCTGGACAGAGAGACAAAAGCTGGAAGCTTGTGATTGTGGCGGGACGCAAACAGATCCACGTTTGGTTGGCCCCAACGGTGACACAGAGATTGAAACACCCTGCTGCATAGGGACCATTCTCCCTGGCGAGAGGTCCCCCTGCTCAGAGAGTCCGCCAGGCGATTTTCCACTCCCGGGATGTACACAGCTGAAATACAGGGGACATTGGCCTCCGCCCAAGTCAGGATCAGAGACGCTTCCTGGAGGGCCCCCTTGTTCTGGGTCCCTCCCTGATGATTGATGTAGGCAACTGCCGTCTGGTTGTCCGAGCGCACCTGAACAGGCAGGCCCTGAAGATGAGTAGTCAAGCGAGCCAGAACTAACCTGATCGCTCGCAGCTCCAAGACATTGATAGGAGTGTGGGCCTCCTGAGGGCCCCACCTCCCCTGGAACCGCAGGGACTTCCAGAAACCCCCCCAACCTGACAGACTGGCATCCGTGGTGACCGTCTCCCAGGAAGGGGCAAGAAAGGATCTGCCCCCCAACAGATTCCTTGAGTCCATCCACCACAAGAGGGACCTCCTGACCTGGGGGGAGAGCACACAGACCCTGTCCAGGGACGCTGGGTGAAGTTGCAGAGGCCTCAAGTGGAACTGAGCATAAGGGACCGCTTTGAAGTACGCCACCATCAGGCCCACCAGCTGCATCCCCTGCCTGATGGAGGGATGGGGACAAGCTAGGAGGAACTGAGCCTGTGCAATCAGACTGTCCACCTTCTGCTGAGGAAGGAAGATCCTTGCCTGAGCTGTATCCAGATTCATTCCTGGGAACTGAGTTACCAAGGAAGGGGACAGTGAGGACTTGGGGTGGTTGATCACCCATCCAAATGACTCCAGAGTGGACACCACCAGCTGAGTATCCAACTCTGCCTGATGTAGAGACTGGGAAGTGATGAGGATGTCGTCCAGATAGGGAAGCACGCAGACGCCCCGACATCTGAGTAGAGACATCACACCAGCCAGCACCTTGGTGAACACCCTGGGGGCTGAAGTGAGGCCGAAGGGCAAGGCCACAAATTTGTAATGTTGATCCATCAGAGCGAACCTGAGGAACCTTTGATGACCTGGGAACACAGGAATAAGAAGGTAAGCATCTTTGATGTCCACAGAAGTCATGAAATCCCCTTGGCGCAGGGAACTGATGACAGAGCGCAGAGTCTTCATGCGAAAGTGCCTGCCCCTGACAAACTTGTTGAGAATCTTTAAGTCCAGGATGGGCCTGACAGAACCATCCTTTTTGGGTACTGTGAATAGGTTGGAATAAAAGCCCTTGCCTTTTTCTCTTAAAGGGACCTGGCAGATGACCCCCAGCTCCAGGAGGCCTTGCACTGCTTGCCCTAGCTCCTGAGCTGACACAGGGTCCTGAGGAATCCGGGATCTGATGAATCTTGGAGGGGGATCGGCAGCAAACTCCAACTTGTATCCGGAGGTTCTAGTGTCCACAGCAGTAATAGCAGAGGTACAGACCGGGTGCAGCGCCGTCCCCGCACATGCAAAGGCGTGGGAAACCAGCTGGTCAATGCGCCGGTCCTCAGCATCCCGCAGGGTAGTAGAATCAGGGGAATGCATGACAGAGGTGTTAGATAGCCCTAGGATCGGGGCATCCACCTCGGGGGGGGGGGGGGGGAGACCAACATTTAACCACCTCAGCAGGAAAGGGATACTTCCTATCCCAACTCTTTGGAACCCCGGGAAGTTTACTGGGGCGCTTCCTTGAGCACAAGGTTATGGAAATGTGCCTGCTCTGGAAATTCAGAAAAGAGCTCCCCCTCGTCAGATGGGGTATAGCCACACAGATTCCAAAACTCCTCAGTTCCCATAGGGAAAACAGTAACATTAGGCACCAAGTGCCGCTTCTTAGCAGGGGCCTTACGCGCTAAAGACTTTACAATAATCTGTTCAACAGTAGCCAGTCTAGAAGACACATCAGGCTGAGAATCCCCACTAGTATGCAACTCAGTAGGAGTGAGGTTTGAGCTTGGGGGAGTAGGCGAAGTGAAACAAGGTGCAGCCACTGGCAGGCCAGATTGCAATGCAAGCACCTGCTCAGCACAGGGTACACAGACCCGCGCCTTGTCAGCGTCAGCATGAGGCTGCCCACACGCTACACACAGCCGGTCTTGTCCCGGAGGGACCCCGGTAACATTATCCTGAGATGCCTCCATATGGTGATTATAGCGGCGCTATACGCCGATAGGGAATAACGCTATATAGCAACCCTGGATGCCCCAATAACCCGCTAGGGACGTGGGAGTATAATTTCTCGTCCTTCGCAGCCAGACTGCAGAGAAATTCTGGGGATTTGTGGGAGGTCCCTGGGTATTTGAGGGGCCGGGAGGAGCCTATTTTCGATGTCTCTGCAGTCCAGCGCCATTTGGCGGAGTATATCTCACGTGTAAGTATTAGATTTGGAGCAGGACATACTGTATACTAAGAATACAATAAAGGGCTGACTAGATGGACCATATGATCTCCTTTTGCTGTCAACCTTCTATGTTTCTAATATTGCAGCTCCTTTTGTGGCCTGAGGCATGCAACTCCAAAAGCCTGGTAAGTCTTGAAACCTGATGAGGTTTTAGATGGCTTTTGTTTTGTATTTTGTACTATGGAATAAAAGCCAAGAACTGTATTCACTCCCGGTGTGCCAGTAGATTTGAAAAATTCCCTGAATATTTTTAAAAGATCCATCTGTTTACCATGTGAGCATTCTCTCAAAGCTAACTTTCTAGGTGTGCAGTCTCTAGAATAGACCTTTTCCTTTTGGTTGATTTCAAGCTCAGTTGTGTTATCATATCTGACCATTTTAGGCAAGGTGGAATCAAAACACAGGACAAAGGACTTAGGGCAAATGTAGTAAGATTGTGTAAGATTTCAGGATGTTTCTCCAGACACACACATCCAATCAAAAGGAAAAAGATGGAGGGAATGTAGAAGACATGGAAAAAATGAGACAGAGATGGATGGGGCTAAAGAGAGGGAAAAATTAATGTGGAAAAAAGACAGAGAGTAAGAGAAATAAAGGTAATGTGGACAAAAGTGACAAGAGAGGGAGATCGGATGGGGGCCATGGCAGAAAGATGGAGGGAACATTGGAAGAATGGGAGACAGAAAACAGGGTGACAGTTGAGAGCTTTCTTTATTAAGGGGGTCTAAATGCTGTTTCCTGGTGCCCCCTTACAGTGAGGTTGGGATAGCGTCCTATGTGACCGCACATCTTGCACACCCCAAAGGCTGGCCATGGCATAACATTTCCCTTTCTTCCCAGGGGGGTGCTGTGATTTACATGATGGTTTGGAAACTTAAGAACTTTAGCATTTTCACCGTTGAACACTCGGCTGGTTCCTCCACTGAGATGTTTGATGTTTTCCTGCCCAGTTCCAATTCCAGTATCCATTGCTTTCTAGGGAATTAGGTGCTAATCAGTAACAGAATGCAAACATGCAAGGAACCCTTAAGGCTGCAGTCCCACCAATGTAATAACAGTAAACAAAAACATCCAAAAAATGAAAAAGGACGTTTTCAATAAAACAAACCAAAAAATACAGAATGGGGAAAAAAAGACCATTCCTGGGTAACGAGCCCAATTAAACTAAACTAGGCCTTCATAGAAAGAGGACAAGCCAAATCCCCTGGTACCATGTGTGAGCCCAACTAAAATCGGAGGAGATATGGCAGCAAGAGAGGCAAAATACAAGTGCCAGTGCGGATTGCGGGCAGAATAAATTAGTAAGACCAGGGTGATGTGGCAAACAGTCAGGCAAGAAAGAATTTTGGTGAACTCATCATACAATCCTTTTCTTGAAGTTCTAAGGAAGAAACTGCAGCCAATTAGCTATAGCTAGGTCATGACTGCCCATCAGGAGGCTTGGACACTTGAAAGAACTATTCTTTCTCCGGGGTACAGTACTTCACCTACAGGGAGTGGACCATCACTTTATAACAAGCTCTACTATATTAAAACCAGTCTTACTGTAATAAAAGACAAATTGAAACCAGAAGGGGAGCCCATGATTCCTGTGGAACTTAAAGTGAGTACACTCAAATCCCCTTTTCTTTATCATATTAGATATAGCTGGGATGTCCCAGAACAGTGTATTCAAGGCTAATCCCCAGTGCAGCCCTAGGATAGGGCCCCTCAGGAGACAACCATGAGGCACATGGTATGCACCCAGAGGCTAAGGAAAACGTGAGGGACACCTATGATGGGAGGCAGAAACACATGTGCACTCACTGCATTTCACTTGTACGTTGACTAGATTGTAGTTTGTCTCACTGCTCGGATGGGTAAGATGCGGAGCACAAATTACTTTGTGTGCACACATTGCTCATATATGCACATTATTATGCGCCATGACATGCCCTTCCCGGATCAGCTGCAACCCACAAATTAAAGCAATGTAAGCGGTTTTGCTGAGAATATATAAGGTATTTACATAAAATGTAAATCATTTGCACTGTTCCTAAGGGAGATAAGGTGAGAGAAAGTGTTAGAGCCAGCGCTGCGGAGACGCCTCATGGCGCTTCCAGCCGTCCCTCTCCCGGGGCGAGAGCCGCGCTTCCTCCCCGCGGCTTTCCCCGCCGGGTCTCCCCTAGCCCGAGCGCTGTGTCCCTTCCTGGCAGCGCTCCTCGCTTACCTGGTGTCCTGCCCTCCGTCCGGCGTGGCTGCCGGGGCCTGCGGGCAGCTCCCTCACTTCCTGCTTCCTCCTTGCCTCTCCTGCGCGCACGTCCCCGGCCACTAGGGGGCGCGCGCTGCAATACTGTGGAATTTAAAGGGCCAGTGCATCTCTAATTGGTGTCCGGCCGTCCAATCCGGTAATATCACTTCCTTTATATGCTGGCCAGCCCTTCCTCCCTTTGCCGGATTATCGGTGTGTTTCCGTGATTGTCTGTAGTTAAATCTGTGGCTTTTTCGTGTATGACCTCGGCTTACCTTTTTGACCACGAACCTCCGCTGCCTGTCCCGACCTCGGTCTGTCCCTTCGTCTGTGAACCTCCGCTGCCTGTCCCGACCACGGCTTGTCTACTCGCTGCTGAATCCTCGCTGCCTGCCCTGAATCTGGCTACTCACCGTGACCATCGTTTATCTCTGCTGTACAATACCTCGGCAAATTGTGGAACTGTGCCGCCGTTGGGGGGTAGCGACCTGGGAGTCATCAGCCGCACAAGACCAACCAGCTTCGCGGCGGGCTCTGGTGAAAACCGGTGGCTCCTTAGACCCCGCTTCCCTGACGCGGTACTCACCAACATTTCCGCAGTTCCAGTGGGTCCACGCTTCATTAGTTTCATCCGGTTGTAACAGTATAATCCGGCCATGGATCCCGCCGAGGTGCCATTGCCAGACGTCTCTGAACTACCTGCACTAGTCGCCATGCAGTCACGGCAGATCAATCAACTTACGGCCATGATGCAGCAACTTCTGTCTATGCAGCAACCGCAGACGCCACCGCCTGCTCCTGCTGTTCCACCACAGCTTCCGGTGGCTTCCTCCGCGAGGATTCGTCTCTCCCTGCCAGCTAAATTTGAAGGAGACGCAAGACTTTGCCGTGGCTTTCTTGCCCAATGTTCCCTGCACCTGGAGCTATTGGCTGACCAATTCCCTACTGAGCGCTCCAAGGTGGCCTTTATTATCAGCCTGCTCTCTGGGAAGGCCTTAGCCTGGGCTACCCCATTGTGGGACCGCAACGACCCTGTTACCCTCATGGTTCAAACTTTTGTGGATCACTTTCGCCAGGTTTTTGAGGAACCTGCCCGGGCGTCTTCAGCCGAATCTGCCTTATTGAATCTGGTTCAAGGTGATCTGTCGGTGGGAGAATATGCCATTCGCTTCCGAACTTTGGCAGCCGAGCTAGCTTGGAACAATGAGGCTCTCTGTGCCTGCTTTAAGAAGGGTCTCTCTAGTAGGGTCAAGGATGTTCTTGCTGCCCGGGATCTCCCTACTTCTCTGTCTGAACTAATCCAACTTGCCACCCGTATAGACATTCGTTTTACAGAGAGGCGTGATGAATTCCGCCAAGATTCTCTGCGTGCCAAGAGGGCATTCCGTTTGGCCCCTACGTTTCAGAACCCTCAGTCTACGCTTTCGTCTCCGTCTGAAGAAGTCATGCAAGTGGACCATACTCGCTTGACTCCCCAGGAAAGGTCGCGCCGGAGACTCGAAAGACTTTGTCTATACTGCGCCAGCCCAGAACATTTTTTGAAAAATTGCCCAATCCGCCCACCACGCCAGGGAAACGGGCGCACCTAGAATCGTTTGGAGAGGCGTCTCTGGGTGTCTGTGCTTCCTCTCCTAGGTTCACTGTGCCGGCACAACTTCACTTGGGCTCCACTTCCGTCCTGAACTTACCGGCCTTCTTGGGCTCTGGTTTGGCGGGCAACTTCATCGAGTCCTCCTTGGTCTCTAAGTATGATATAGCTGTCTACCGTCTGGCCAAGCCACTATTTGTCGCGGCCGTTAATGGGGACAGATTGAACTGCATGGTGCGCTACCGCACCAAACCTCTACTTCTGAAGATCGGCCTCTTCCATCAGGAATTTCTGGAATTTTTCGTATTACCCCACTGTACCTCGCCGCTTCTCTTGGGGCTTCCCTGGCTCCAGCACCATAACCCTACCTTGGATTGGTCCACTGGGGACATCAAGTCCTGGGGCGCAACATGTGTTAAGAACTGTCTTACGTCTTTGCCAGTCCAAATTACAGCTCCCACGACTCCATTACCGGGTCTACCTGAAGTTTATCGGTCTTTTTCCGTCGTATTTAGCAAGAGGCAAGCTGAGTCACTTCCGCCTCATCGCCCTTACGATTGCCCGATTGATCTTCTACCTGGCGCCACTCCTCCTCGCGGACGCATCTATCCGCTGTCTGTTCCTGAAACCCAAGCAATGTCGGAATACATTCGGGAGAATTTACAAAAGGGGTTCATTAGGAAATCCTCTTCCCCAGCTGGAGCGGGCTTCTTCTTTGTACAGAAAAAGGACGGGTCTCTTCGGCCCTGCATCGATTACCGGGGCCTCAATAAAATTACGGTAAAAAACCGTTACCCATTGCCCTTGATCTCCGAACTTTTCGATCGTCTTCGCGGAGCTAAGATTTTTTCAAAATTGGATCTGAGAGGCGCTTATAACTTAGTCCGCATTCGAGAGGGTGATGAATGGAAGACGGCCTTCAACACGCGAGACGGTCATTTTGAGTATCTCGTTATGCCCTTCGGCCTCTGCAATGCCCCCGCAGTTTTTCAGGAGTTCGTTAACGACATTTTTCGGGACCTGCTGTACACCTGTGTTGTGGTCTATCTTGACGACATTCTCATCTTCTCCTCGTCCATCGAAGAACATCATCAGCACGTCAGACAAGTCTTGTCTCGTTTACTGCAACACCATCTTTATGCTAAGCTCGAGAAATGCCTTTTTCATCAAACCGCATTACCTTTTTTGGGGTACATAGTTTCTGCTCAAGGTCTCCAGATGGATCCTGCCAAGTTAAAGGCGGTCCTTGAATGGCCTCGACCAGTCGGTCTTCGTGCAATCCAGCGATTCTTGGGGTTCGCGAACTATTACCGCCAGTTCATTTTACACTTTTCCACGACAGTAGCCCCCATCGTGGCCCTCACCAAAAAAGGAGCCGATCCCAAGGCATGGTCTCCGCAGGCTGAAGCAGCCTTTCTTGCATTAAAGAAGGCCTTCGGCTCGGCACCGGTACTTTCCAGACCTGACCCGTCTCGTCCTTTCGCTCTTGAGGTGGATGCCTCTTCCGTCGGAGCTGGAGCAGTACTTACGCAACGATCCTCGACCGGCAAAGCTCGAACTTGCGGATTCTTTTCTAAAACCTTCTCTCCTGCCGAGAGGAACTACACCATTGGAGATAGAGAGCTATTAGCCATCAAATTGGCGCTGGAAGAATGGAGACATCTCCTCGAGGGATCTATCTTCCCAATTTCCATTTTTACTGACCACAAGAACCTCTCTTATCTGGAATCCGCACAACGCTTAAACCCTCGTCAGGCCCGTTGGTCACTCTTCTTTGCACGCTTTAATTTCCAGATCCACTTCCGTCCAGCTGCAAAAAACATCAGGGCAGACGCTCTCTCCCGTTCCTCGGATGTCTCGGATAAGGTCTCTTCTCCACAGTTTATAATTCCACCCGATCGTCTGGTTCACTCTGCTCCCGCTGCTCTAGAATCAGGTCCTCCGGGGAGGACTTTCGTACCTGTCTCTCGTCGCCTTTTAATACTAAAATGGGGTCATGCCTCCCATACTGCTGGTCACCCTGGAATCAAGAAGACCTGCGCCATCATCTCCAGATACTACTGGTGGCCCACGTTAGCAAAAGATGCCGCAGAATTCGTACAAGCCTGCACCTCGTGCGCGCGCAACAAGACCTCTCGTCAACGTCCCGCAGGTCTTCTCCAACCACTTCCCATTCCGGACATCCCCTGGTCTCACATCGCCATGGATTTTATTACTGATCTTCCGCCTTCACAGGGCAATACCGTCATCTGGGTAGTGGTGGACCGATTTTCGAAAATGGCGCATTTCATTCCGTTGCCTGGATTACCTTCTGCTCCCCTATTGGCAAAGAATTTCCTTAAACACATCTTCCGTCTACATGGGCTCCCAACCCACATTGTCTCCGACAGGGGAGTTCAATTCGTATCGAAATTCTGGAGGGCTCTCTGTAATCAATTAAAGGTGAAATTGGACTTTTCTTCCTCGTATCATCCCCAATCCAATGGCCAAGTGGAGAGGGTAAATCAAACTTTGGGGCTGTATCTACGCCATTTTGTTTCCACTCGCCAGGATGACTGGGTGGACCTGCTGCCCTGGGCAGAGTTTTCTTATAACTTTAAGGACTCTGAATCCACCGGAAAATCTCCTTTCTTTATAGTCTATGGTCGTCATCTCCTTCCTCCTCTGCCTATACTAACGCCCTCCTCGGTACCTGCGGTCGATGACCTTTCGCACCAGTTTTCTTCCATCTGGCGTGAAACACAGCATTCACTGGAACAAGCCGTGTCTCGTATGAAAATCCAGGCTGATAAGAAGAGAAGGACTCCTCCTTTATACTCACCGGGGGATAGGGTATGGCTTTCGGCCAAGTATATTCGTTTTAAAATCCCCAGTTACAAACTAGGACCTCGCTTCTTGGGACCTTTTAGGATCCAACAACGTATCAACCCTGCCTGTTACAAGCTGCATCTGCCACCCTCTCTCCGCATAACCAATTCCTTCCATGTCTCTCTGCTCAAACCGGTGACTGTTAATCGTTTTTCCCCCAAATTATTGGAACCTAAGCCAGTCGCAGGTACTGAAGATACCTTTACGGTCAAAGAGATACTTGCTTCGAAGATCTCCAGAGGAAGACGCTATTTCTTGGTGGATTGGGAGGGCTACGGCCCTGAGGAGAGATCCTGGGAACCGGAAGAAAACATCCTTGATCGGACCCTTATTTCGGACTTCCTTGGTCCTAAGAAGAGGGGGAGACCTAAGGGGGGGGGTACTGTTAGAGCCAGCGCTGCGGAGACGCCTCATGGCGCTTCCAGCCGTCCCTCTCCCGGGGCGAGAGCCGCGCTTCCTCCCCGCGGCTTTCCCCGCCGGGTCTCCCCTAGCCCGAGCGCTGTGTCCCTTCCTGGCAGCGCTCCTCGCTTACCTGGTGTCCTGCCCTCCGTCCGGCGTGGCTGCCGGGGCCTGCGGGCAGCTCCCTCACTTCCTGCTTCCTCCTTGCCTCTCCTGCGCGCACGTCCCCGGCCACTAGGGGGCGCGCGCTGCAATACTGTGGAATTTAAAGGGCCAGTGCATCTCTAATTGGTGTCCGGCCGTCCAATCCGGTAATATCACTTCCTTTATATGCTGGCCAGCCCTTCCTCCCTTTGCCGGATTATCGGTGTGTTTCCGTGATTGTCTGTAGTTAAATCTGTGGCTTTTTCGTGTATGACCTCGGCTTACCTTTTTGACCACGAACCTCCGCTGCCTGTCCCGACCTCGGTCTGTCCCTTCGTCTGTGAACCTCCGCTGCCTGTCCCGACCACGGCTTGTCTACTCGCTGCTGAATCCTCGCTGCCTGCCCTGAATCTGGCTACTCACCGTGACCATCGTTTATCTCTGCTGTACAATACCTCGGCAAATTGTGGAACTGTGCCGCCGTTGGGGGGTAGCGACCTGGGAGTCATCAGCCGCACAAGACCAACCAGCTTCGCGGCGGGCTCTGGTGAAAACCGGTGGCTCCTTAGACCCCGCTTCCCTGACGCGGTACTCACCAACATTTCCGCAGTTCCAGTGGGTCCACGCTTCATTAGTTTCATCCGGTTGTAACAGAAAGTTAGTGTGTGCCTGAAGAGGGACTTTAATAAGTGCCCTGTGAGGTATAGTGGAGGGGTACAGAGGAGTTTTGCTGAAAGGTAATTCTCCCTGGACACTTGAAATAACAAATGTGTGTCAAGTATCTGTTCGGATTCCCAATAGTCCACACATGTGCAGTCGAGTATCTGAGAATGCAATGGTGACTATGTTACAATGTACCGGGCACACAGGTTTAACCAAGTCTGCCCTTCGGAACCTACATCAAGGATGCTGTCCAATAGAAGAGTAAATAAATAACTGACGATCCTGCCCATGACCACCACCAGTTTTGTCTGGGTTTGTCATATCAGCTGAAAAAAAACGGCCCAGGTAGGTACCACAAAATCCTTGTCATACTAATCCATCGCTTGATGGGGAGAACGTTCTGCAGTTTCCTGATCTTCATCCCCATCCTTTGCGGAGCAGACTTCCTCCGCTGGGTTTAAAGCAGACCAACACCGCGGGTGTTGGTGGCCATCACCGCCACTAAATGACAGTCTGGGGGGGGTGGCATCCAGAATGCTGGAGCATAACCCCCCACAACGCCCATAATCCTTACCTTTCTCGCGGTCCCATGGCACTCACATAGGCAGGACATTCGGTGCCCGCAACATCACTGCCCACTTGAGTGCCAGTCAGCCAATTGTGGTGCTGGATTCCTGGCAGGGAGTGAGAAAAGGTACAATTTATGGGCATTCTTTATGTCTGGGGGACTCCAGAATACTGAATACCCACTTTAATACTCCTGAGCCCAAGAAACTTGGCATCACTGGGCCAGTTCATCTAGTGGCCAAATAGAGCTCCCCAACCAATCAATGGAGTGATATCTCCATTGCTACTCATCTGCACTCCAAGATGATTGGGTACAGGTCCTTCCAGTGGCAGAATTTGCAGACAGTTCTCTACATTCTTCCACTAACTTCACATCTTTCATAGCTAACTACAGCTTTGATCCTATACTACTTTCATATTCATGCCTTCTGATGGATGTTCTTGCCACTAAGGATGTTGGCACTCAAATGACCACAGTCCACCAACAGCTTCAGAACACCTTGCATCTGATCCAAGAGCACTATAACAATACTGTTGATGCTCACTGCTTCCCAACATTACAACAGTCATTAGGAAATTGGGTACTCCTGTTTACTGCTCATTTGATACTCAATTGCCCCTCTAAAAAGTTTGGCGCCAAATATATTGGCACTTTTAAAATCAAGAGCATGATCAACCTACAGACAAGCCTCCTGATCCTATCACCATTGATGGAGAACAATATTAATAGGTTGACCAACTTCTGGATTCCAGAAGATGTGGAAGAGGTTTCCAGTACTTCTCCATTAGAAAGGTCGTGGCCCAGAGGAATACTCCTGGGAACCTGTGAGTAACAACCTGCTTGGTTTAAATAGCAAGCGTTAATCCAGCACTGTGCCTCCTCTCAGCTCGGCACCACTATTGAGAAAATTTACTTTCTCATCTGCCTGTCCAGTGCCACCCTGCTGATGTGGGCCACCAATACTCACTTGAGGGGCTAGTCCATATCACCCTCCTCTGTATTGATGGCTTAAATGGCACTCTCAGAGCTGCCATTCAAACACAGCTAATCCCCTACCCTCCCCAGCAGCATTCTTGCTCCTAATTCTGCCCCACTCATTATGCTGATTACTATTCAGCAGCATCACAGCCTCAAGGGCCACGCCCACATGCCTCAGAAGAGAAATCTTGAGGTACAAATGTAAACCTTGATATATTGACCATTTCTTCTTCAATTTAAAAATGGAACACAGTTTAGGACATTGCCAGACATAGCTCAACTCAATGGTCTAACAATTGAATTTGATTGAATAGCCATCAAGCTTGGTAGACTGGAGGCCTCTCATAAGGGGGGATGGCAGTTTCAGGTATCTGTTCGGATTCCTAATAGTCTACACATGTGCAGGTGGGTTTTGCGCTAAGGCACAAGAATGCATGCATACATAATCACGTATGGCTATGCACAGTTCCAAGATTTTGTGACCTCTGTCCCCCTATAAAAGGTTGGACCAGGCAGTAGCACACCTCTTTCTGATCAGCTGATCTGTTTCCTGCATTCCTTGCTTTTTGATTGTTCTTCTGTGTTTGTCTTCTCCTTAACTGTGGCTTTGGATTATCCCTGACCCTGCCTTTTAACCTTAGGCTTGGACAGTACACCTCTGCTTGTCACCCCTGACCCTCTGCCTGCCTCACTGCTCTTCTGCTGCATCCCTCCAGTACCTTCTGTCCAAGGTGGTTTCCAGCTTTCCAGAGAATGACACTGGTTGCGCCTGCAGCACAGTCTGACCGCCCTTGCATGGGGGCTCCATCAGGCCTGCCATTAGATTCCGGTCCCTATAGATTGCTTGCTCGGCCTGTGCTAGGCATATCCACACCTGGATCTCCACCTTGCTCTGCTGATGGTCATTACCTTTATAACAAGACAGCCAGTACGAAAGTGCACCACTTGAGTGAGGTTAGTCATCCTATAAGTGAAGCAGTTGTCTCAAGTGTCCAGTACCCCTGGTGTTCTTAACCTACCTAAGGGTGCACAAATGTAGAGCTATGAGTACAAAAGAAAAATATCAAGATATTTATTACTCATCACTAAACCCTCCCTAGATTAATGCTCCTTAAAGTGCTACTGTAGGCAAAGGTAATTGTTACACTGTTGCATAGGGCTACATTTGGCACTGTCCTAAACTGTTTTTCATTTCTAAATTGAAGAAGAAATTACCAAGATATGGAGGTTTACACTTTCACTTCATGATTTCTCTTCTGAAAAAAGTGGATGTGGCCCTTGTAACTGTGATGCTGCATAATTATATATTCTTTATTTAGCATAAATCAATACAAAAGAGAGGTACAAGATATTCAGACAGTACAAATACAATAAGTCTATAAACCTGTACTGGAATAGGCATAATAAAAGGAATTTCTAACAAGTATCTCTGAGTGTTCGTTATTCTTATTGTTGTTATTGATAACAGACGCCGCCAATATATTGTCCCCTCGCCTGGACAAACCAGGGAGGCCCCTCCCATAGTCTCGACAATGTCCGGCGTCCCTAATCTAAAGCAAGTAAACAGGTAGGTAGACCAAAGAGGAAAGCAAAAGAAGAGAGAAGAGATATTAGAAGGTATAGAGAGATTGCGAGGAGGGGACAGTTCCCTCCCTCCAGGTTTACGGGACCCCACCGGCCAGAGCCTTATATTCAGGGGAGTGCACAAATGAGTCCCATCCAGTCCATCTGCGGTTGTGAGCCTCAGTCATCTCGTTGCGCTCAGCAATTATGCCCTCATATCTTTCCATCTCCGAGACCCTGTTGAGCCACATGTCTACACTAGGCGGCTCCACCTCCTTCCATTGCACAGGTATGCACGCCCTCGCCGCATTAACCAACTGACCCAGGATGGATCCCCGGTATCTCTTTGCTGGCACCTCTGAGTGGTAGAGAAGGAAAAAGGCCGGGCCCTCCGGGAGCGCCTCCCCCAGCACGCGCTCTGCGACCGACTTAACTGTTGACCAGTAGCTAGTTATCTTCGGGCAGGACCAGAAGTGATGCTGCATAATAATAGGATAATGAGGAGGGCTCTGTGCTGACACTAATGTGATGAATCTGGAGGAGGAGGCGGAAGGAGGAAAGGACCAACAATCCTGTCCCACTCCCATACCTGACCATAAGAATCATGCAATTTGGACCAAAACTCTAGTTTTGGTCTACTTTGAAGAACACCAAACCTCTTCAAACCTGATCTCAGAGTCTAAACGAATCTAGATTCTTTTGGATGCCCCTGTGTGACCCCCCCCCCCTTTGTTCATTACTTTCCTTGAACTAGTGAATGCACTGTGGGATCGCCAGTTTGAATTAACGGGTGCTGACGCCAGCCCTTCCTTTGCCTGCTGTATCACTTTTAAGTTTTGGCCAGTTTGGTCTTGCAGCTGGCATAATTACATTGGTTTTTGGATGCTTTAGTTTGATTCTGCAAATCACAAACATGCTGCTTATTTATCAGGCTCCTTATATTAGTCCTAAAGTGCGCCTGATTATGTCTGCATTGCTTGAAAAGGTAAAGCAAACCTGGTATTTCAGCTTACATACTATGATTTATGGTGCCTTAAATCCTTCAAGATCTTGCTTGACTGCCCAGCAGTGATTATAATTGCATCCCCTCAAGTCATCACTCCTCACTTACATGATTTGGACCTCTCTAATCAATAGCCATGGCTGTAGGGATGGGCTAGAGTTTTGTGAGGCCTTAAGGCACTTAAATCCTGTAATCATAGCACTATGTAATTGCTCAAGCAGTGTTTAGGCACTACTGCCTCATTAACTTTTTTTTAATACTAAAGCTCATACCAAAGGATGGATTTAGATTACAGGTCATAGACAATGTTAGAATTGTATATTTTGCTGTTGTTGGGTTAGGTAATATTTATTATGGAAAGACACAGAATATGAAACGTATTACAGTTATGATTCTTCAAACCCATGTTCAACTTATACAGTATATATACTGAGCAGAATGTATAAATCAGTTACAGGAGGCATTGTTTTTTCATCTTAACATGTTATATAAGGAAGCTGACCTCTCATTTTTGGGCACATAGCATTGCTGAACCTAGACCTGACTAACTGCAGCAAACCCCAGATCATGGCACTGCCTCCACAGACTTGTACAGTAGGCCTCTCTTCTTACCCTGATGAGCCCATCATTCTGGAACAAGGTAAATCTGGACTTATCAGACCACATGACCTTCTTCCATTGTTCCAGAGTCAAATCTTTATGCTCCCTAGCAAACTGAACCACTACTAAGTGGGTCTTCTTAAAGTGGACCAACACCCAGGATTTTGACTATCCTGGGTTTTGGTCCACTTCGGCGGGGCACCCCGATCGGGGGTGCCCCGCTGTGTGAAACCCCCCAGAAAGCCCCAAAATCTTACCTGTCCCCGCTACCACGTGACTGGACGGTCCAATCCCCGCCAACGTCCAGGCGGGGATCAGGAACGTCCAAGCGGCTGCCGCCGCCTCCCTCGCGTCACTTTCGGGGCGCGCGCGCCCCCGCCGGCCATTCGCAGACGGCCGGCGCGGGCACGTCTACAGGGGCGCGAGGGAAGCGGCGGCGGCCGGCCGCCGCCGAAGATCAGGTAAGCGATTTGGGGTGTCTGGGGGGGTTTCACCCCGCGGGACATCCCGATCTCGGATGTCCCGCGGGGTGGGAGGTGATCGGCCCGGGAATCTTATAGATTTCCGGGCCGATCACCTCTCGGTGTTGGTCCACTTTAAGACTACACAACTATTTAGTCCCAATCCCTATAGTTCCCTTTGCATTGTGTATGTGGAAATGCTCTTATGCAGGGGTTCCCAACAGGTGGTACTAGTACCACTGAAATCCTATGAGGTACTCAACAAGGCTGCAGACTGACCCCAGCCTGCCATCTACACTTCACTCAAGCCTGATTTGCACCATAAATTAAAAAAAGCAATTCTGTGAGTACTCACCTGTAGAATTGTTTTTGTTCTTGCATGGCACGGCCCGCTTCGGTATTCATAACATTTGGGTTATCCTGCCACAAGGCGGTGCAGTGGTACTGCAGAAAGCTGTGGCATCTCCCGGCTCCCTATAAAAACGGGATTAACCATAGAGTTCCCAGCGTAGACAAGCAGTGAGACAAGAAGCCTGGAGAGAATAAAGTAAAAAATTTGAAAAAGGTAAAAAACCCCAATTAACTTGGAGCAATCACCATAAAGAGGCAACCAAGAATAACGATAACAAGGGTGGGGCGAAGCGGGCCGTGCTATGCAAGAACAAAAACAATTCTACAGGTGAGTACTCACAGAATTGTTCTTTTCTTTATTGCATGGCACGGCCCGCTTCGGTATTCATAACAGTTGGGACATCCAAAAGCAGTGTCCAAAGTAGGGTGGGATTCCCAAAGAGTAACGGCCAGTAGTTCAAGTCACTACCGCCTGAAGCACCTTGCGGCCAAAAGCAGAATCCGCTGAGGCCTTAACATCAATCTTGTAAAACTTTGAAAAAGTATGAACAGAAGACCAAGTAGCGGCCTTGCAAACTTGTTCAATAGAAGCTTGGTGCTGAAAAGCCCAAGAGGCACCAATAGCATGAGTGGAATGAGCAGAAATCCTAAATGGAGGTTCCTTTCCCTTAGCAGAATAGGCTTGAACCACCGCCTGACGGATCCACTTGCTGATAGTGGATTTAGATGGAGGCAAACCCTTTCTAGGTCCAGAAGTGAGAACAAAAAGAGCATCAGACTTCCTGAAAGTCTCAGTAGCGACCAAATAAAACTTCAGAGCCCTGACCACATCCAGAGAATGCAGAGTCCGCTCCTTGGAATTAGCAGGATTAGGGCACAATGAAGGCAAGACAATCCCCTCGATTCAAAGAGCAAAAGTTAATTGATTTCGGATCGAGAATCGTAAGTTTGGGTGGGTGTTAGTCATTTTTTCCTGTTTTTTTGGCCATTTCCGACTCGCACGAGCCTACGTACGAATGCGTATATGCTCTTACGATCATCGCAAGTTCGTTCCTAAATTTTAGGATCAAAACGTAAAACTTAGGATCAAATCCTAAAACTTAGGATCAAAACGTAAAACTTAGGATAATCGAATGTGTTTAGGTGTGATTCAGAGAACAGTTTTCAAACCTCTAAATACGTTTTAAAAGAAAGCCACTGCCGACACCTTTTAGCAGTCGGATTGCTGTTCTTGAACAGGTTTTTTGGCTATGTGGAGGAGTCTGCGCGTCTTGAGCTCCAATGAACTGCATGTATCAGCATGGCCGAGGCCATAAATTGTATGGCAATGCATACCTGATTCAATACATTTCATGTATGCCTTATAAAAGCATTTTAATGTGGACCTTAATTAGTCCTTTGCATGTAAACCTTTATTTTGCAATATATTTGCGTTAATTAAAGAAACTTATGTCCTTTGTTATTTATTTTTAAATTGATGTACTAGAATAATATTTTTAGATTGCATTTATTGGTGTAGTTGTTTACCTTTGCTTTGTTTAATTATTTAAGCACATCTTTGGTCAGATGCATCACACTTACTGAGGAGAGGAGAGCGGGATAAAGTGCAGGATGTGGGTTACTGCTGTATTTTGCACAGACACAGCAGAGCTGGGGGCACGGAAAGGTCAGAAATCAAAGAATGCAGAGCAACACAGTCACAAGGCCCTTTCTGTTTGCAGGCTGCCCGAGAATACCTGAGCCGCCATCTTGGCTGTTTCTAGGCTCATAACATGCAGAAGTTGCTGGGTGTTTTTTTATATTTGAGAGCAATCTGTATGTAGAGGGTGTGGGTAACCACACACAAAATTTTAAGTTGTACCATTTGAAGCCAAAATATTAAAATTAAATCCACAAGTAAAAAATGCAAGTTAACTAAAAATTAAACAAAGTAAGATTTACTTATGCAAATGCATTCATTAATGGTTGGTTACTACAAAATGAATGAAATAAAGAAAAATAAGACCAAATATTTAGAATGCACTTTAATGAGGTAAGTTTGTAGTGCGCAGCCGCAAGATCAGGAGGATTTACGTCCAGACAAAAAAGGAAAAAGGGCAAAACCAATGTTGCAACCTGAGAAATGAAACAGAAAATTCAGGATGGAAACTGACATAGGTCTGATTCCCGAACTGCCATACGAACGGACGTAAATTTTAGGATAGAAACGTATTTGCTTATAGAATCACTCGCAAGTTCATACGAACGCACGAGTGTACAGGAAAAATAGGATGATCGGCACCAAAATCAAAGCTGTTACATGTTTCTTTGAATCGACCCTAATGTCCTGATTGAGATGAAAGGCAGACACAACCTTTGGCAAGAAATCCAACTTAAGCCGGAACACCACCTTATCCTGATGCCTCTCAAAATAAGGAGGTTTGATGGAAAGCGCCGCTAGCTCAGAAACTCGCCTTACAGAAGTGATAGCTACCAGAAAGGCTACCTTAAGAGTCAAAATAGACAAGGCAGCCTCACGGATAGGCTCAAAGGGAGGCCCTTGCAGAGCAGACAACACCAGATTCAAATCCCAGACTGGTAGCAAAGGCTTACGGGGTGGAAGCACATGAGAAACACCCTGGAAAAAGGTTTTAACCAACCGGTGATTGGCAAAAGATCTTTGGAAAAAAATTGCCAGAGCCGAAACATGGCCTTTTAGGGTACTAAGTTGAAGGCCCAGATCCAAACCATGTTGTAAGAATTCCAGAATCCTGGGAATAGAAAACACCCGACAGGGAAGAGACTTGGACTCACACCAGGCAATGTAAGCATGCCAGACCCTGTAATAGATAAAGGATGAGGACTTCTTTCTAGCCCGAATCATGGTATCAACAACAGAGGCAGGCAACCCCTTTTCCATCAATATGGAGGTTTCAGCAGCCAAGCTGAGTTTGTAAATTGGGATGGCGTAGCTGCCCCTGAGTGAGAAGATCTGGATCCTTGGGCAAGACGTGCCGGTCTACTGCCAACTGTACAACGTCTGCGAACCAAACACTTCTTGGCCAACAAGGGGCCACCAGGATGGCTGGTACCCGCTCCTGGGCTATCTTGCTCATGACCCTGCCCAGGAGAGGAAACGGAGGGAACACATAGAGAATCTGAAGCTCCGTCCAAGGTATTGCCAGGGCATCCGTGGCGAAGGCCAGAGGATCCTGAGACAGAGAGACAAATCTGGGAAGTTTGTGATTGCGACAGGACGCAAACAGGTCCACATCCGGCTGACCCCAGCGGTGACAGAGGGAGAGAAACACCCGGTTGTTGAGAGACCACTCCCCAAGACGAGACGTCCTCCTGCTCAGGGAGTCTGCCACCTTGTTCTCCACCCCTGGGATGTAGACCGCTGAGATGCAGGGAACATGCTGTTCCACCCAAGACAGAATCAGGGACACTTCCTTGAAGGCTTGCTTGCTCCGAGTCCCCCCTGATGATTGAGGTAGGCCACCGCCGTCTGGTTGTCTGAGCGGATCTGAACAGCCCGACCCCGAAGGTGAGTGGGTAGGTGAGAAAGAACCAACCTGATCGCCCTCAGTTCCAGGACGTTGATGGAAGCATGGGCCTCTTGTGGGCCCCACCGACCCTGGAACCTTAGGGACTTCCAGAAGCCTCCCCAGCCAGTCAGACTGGCATCCGTGGTGACCGTTTCCCAGCATGGGGGCAGGAAGGTCCTGCCCCCCAGAAGGTAACTTGAGTCCAGCCACCACGAGAGAGACTGTCTGGCCAGGGGAGACAGAATAAATTCCTGATCCAGGGACACAGGGTCCCGATCCCAAACCGATAAGAGGTGCAACTGAAGAGGTCTCATGTGAAACTGAGCAAAGGGGACTGCCTCGAAGCAGGACACCATCAGGCCCACCAACTGCATACTCTGACGGATGGAGGGATGAGGACACGACAGCAGAGCCCGAGCCTGCAGCTGAAGACCCTCCACATTCTGCTGAGGAAGGAACACCTTGACCTGAGAGGTATCCAGAGTCATGCCCAGAAAGGAACTCACCAAGGACGGAGACAGAAGATTTGGGATAGTTGATCACCCAGCCGAAAGACTCTAGAGTGGATGTCACCATTTGAGTGTCCCGCTTGGCCTGAGGAAAAGACTCAGGATGTCGTCCAGGTAAAGAATGATGCGGATGCCCTGGTTCCTTAGCAGAGCCATCACTCCCGCCAGCACCTTGGTGAACACCCGAGGTGCCGAGGTGATACCGAAGGGTAGAGCCACAAACTGGTAATGCTGATCCTGCAACTCGAACCTTAGAAATCTCTGATGACCTGGGAAGATAGGCACATGAAGATAAGCATCCCTGATGTCCACAGTGGTCATGAAGTCGCCTGGGCGAAGGGTACTGACAGCAGAGCGCAGTGTCTCCATGCGAAAATGCTTGAATCTGACAAATTTGTTGAGGCCCTTCAGATCCAGAATGGGCCTCAGAGAGCCGTCCTTTTTGGGAACCGTGAAAAAATTGGAATAGTACCCCTGACCCCCTTTTTTGATGGGGCACCAAACAAATGACTCCAGACAAACAAACAGGCAATGAACCGCCAGAAGCAACACTTGAGCAGACAGGGGGTTTAAAGACATCCGGGATCTGATGAATCTTGGGGGGGGCCAGGCTGCAAACTCTATCTTGTAACCGGAGGACACTACCTCCTGAATCCACCGGTGCGAGACATGAAGCCTTCAGACGTGAGCAAAGAGCTTAAGCCGGGACGACCACGGGGTCTGCCACGGCCCCAAGAATCTCTGCGACCACTGGAGAGCCGGGAGCCACGGCCCCCTCTGGGAATGCCGAAGGAAGGGAGGGGGGCAGAGGACCCCCGAAAGGGCCGAGACTGCCTCCTATGCTGAGGCAGCCTTCCATCCTTGCCTAGAACATCAAGATGCTCCCCAAATAGCCGCAGCCCCACGAAGGGGAGGCCAGTGAGAGCTTTCTTAGCCGCAGTGTCAGCTGCCCACTGGCGCAACCAGACAGAGCGGCGCATAGCCACCAAGAGCGCAGAGGCCCTACCACACAGCATCATCCATAGCAGTAAGGATAAAGGCCACAAAATCAGAGCAAAGTAAGAGAGTCCTATATTCCTTCCCCACAATACCAGCTGTTGCGCCATCAATGAGACGCTTGAGCAGCTTCTTAACGGCAATAGCAGTAATGGCGGAAGCACATACCGGGCGCAAGCCAGCCCCCACACAGGTAAAAGCATGGCAGGCCAATTGATCCATGCGCATGTGCAATGTTCCTGCTCAGGGAACTCTAGACGCTGTTTACCAGGGCGAAAAAACTCCCCCTGCTTTCTCTTAGCTACCTCAGGGGCAGCAATGTGCAAAACTTCAAAAATATGTGACAGCAGATTATCAGTGTCCTCAGGGTACCATGATTCCTCTCCGGACGCAGACCCAGGGTCCCTATCGCAACCCTCCTGCTGGTTCCCCGAGGAGTCAGAATCCTGGGAGAGCTCCCCCATCTCAAGGGGGTGACAGCCACCAAGATCATCAATCCCCACATACACCTCAGTAAGGGGAGCAGGCCTGGGATCCAGGTGTCTCTTCTTGCCAGAGTCCTTCCTAGGAACAGTCCTGACAAGCTGCTTTTCAATGTTAGCCACCCGCAGAGCCAAATCAGCATGTGACTCCCTGCCAACATTCCCCTCACTGGGGCCCAATTGCAGGAGCGGGGGAGTAGGTGAAGCTGAGTGAGGCGCAGAGCTGGGAAGCGAAGCAGGCAAACCAGCTTGAAGCGCAAGGACATTTTCAGCGCACGGCACGCACACCGTGACACTGTTACTCACAGGGGATACCCCACACATGCCGGGCTTGCCCCGAAGGGCCCCCAAGCACGATATCCCCAGAAGCCTCCATATGGTGATTAACACAGGCGCAATAGGCCAGCAGTGGGTACAGGCTTAAGACAGAAGCCACCCGGGATGCCCTCCCACGGGATGCCCCCAGAAGTCAATAAAGGGGGAATGAGGGGAAGGAAGTAGTGGAGCCGGGAGAAACCACAACCCAATGGTATCCCGCCTGAAAGACATAAGTAAAAACACACATGAGCATCCCGCAGCAAATACACCCCGATTCAATATAAAAAACCCCAAGGGGAACTCACGGACCAAAGACACCGCGGGGTCACACAGACACAGACCGCTGGATAAGGTGACCCGCCGGAGGAAGCAGCGCTGCAGCCAGGAAGGGAAAAATCCAGACGCGCAGCTTGTCCAAAATGGCGCCGGCAGAGGTACCTCGCTCGGCGGGCCGCGCGGGAAACGACGCAATACACGTCATCACCCGGCCCTGCCCCCCCCCCCCCCCCGAAAAGCGTGAAAAACGGCGCTCACGTGACCCGGCCGGCGCCATGACAAAGCAAAATCACCTTAGGTTATAGCGCCCACAGCCACTGAACGCAGTACAAAGCGCTGCTGCAGCTAAAAACACCACAAAATACACGAAAAACGTCAAAACACCACAGATATCACTACTCGCCGCTACCCCCCCCAACGAAGTCAGAGAGGGGGGGGGGGAAAGCGAGAGAGACGAGAAGGCAGCGGCGAGCAGCCATGGCCAGGGAGGGGGGACCCAAAAGGTAAAATAAGGGGACACAGTCCCCAAACTACTCACCCCCTCAGCCAGGACAGAAACTTCGCATCCCTATTAGGCTCACCATAAAGCCTATGGCCGACTACCCTTTGTGGTACAGGGTCTGCGGCTTGGAGCTGCGAGGCTGGGAGGCAGTGAGGGTCCAGAAACAGATGGAAATAGACATGCAGGGCCGCAGGCTTGGTTGCCCCGTTCACCTGCGCAAGAGAGAGAGCCATCTTCTAACTTTGCAGTATCACTGCAGAGGAAACACTGGGAACTCTATGGTTAATCCCATTTTTATAGGGAGTCGAGAGATGCCACAGCTTTCTGCAGTACCACTGCGCCACCTTGTGGCGGAATAACCCAACTGTTATGAATACCGAAGCGGGCCGTGCCATGCAATAAAGAAAAATGCACATTTTATGTGTGGTTCCTTTACTTTAAATGACTGTTTACCCAGGTGGTACTTGATGAAAAAAGGTTGGGAACCCCTACTCTTATGTTCACTACTAAAGTAATTGTGCAGGCTAAAATAAAACAGGTGTATACTCACCCTTTGTTCCCCACAGATGACTGCTCCTATTCCGATGCTGGCTGCCATACCTGATCCATGTTTCGCACAACAAGGTTGGATCATCTGGCGCTTCCTCCAAATGCCACCACCCCCGCCATCAGGCACAGTAATGCCGGCATTCCCCCTCCATTGAAGTCAGTGGAGAAGGCATGCCTTTATTAATGTGACTGATGGGGGGCAGAGCTGTGTCGAGGAGGAAGTCGATATAGATTGGGGGTAGGGAGTCAAAGGGCCCCCTATACTAGTTCACAGGGTAGGGGATTCCAATGTCATCTACCAACATTGGTGGGTAACATGGCAGTATCCTGCTTGATTACTGGCACCCCTATTTGGGATACCAGGGGCGCAGAAGAGCCTGGGTACCTTATGCCTGGCGTCAGAGCTAACTGGCTGTGTTTACATTAGCAAAGTACACCAATGTATCCAGCAAAGACTTTCTGACTCTGAATCATCTGATTGGCTAAGGCAAAGACAACGCTCCACATTCCTTTACAGGTTTAATCCCTCATACAAATGTTTTTATTCCAGAAGAGGAAAACAATAAGGCAGAACACCATAAACCTGACAGAGTTTTCCTTTAAGCAATGGGGCAGGCTTATCACCCGGCAGCATGTCCACTCCCTCTGGCAGCGCACACATGCTGGCAGCCATTCAAGTTTACCTAGTGTGGTAAGCGTGTAGACCAGGTTGTTGCCCACTTTAGGAAATAGCTCCAAAGAATCTCTGAGGGGACCAGGTTTTAGAAATTGGAATGTTTTAGAGGAAGCAGCTGTGAGGAAGAAAAGAGATTACTTTGTTTGTTTTTGCCCGGACAGGGTCTCAAAAGAGATCTTTAGTCCACTTACCCGTATCCAGCTTTAGAAAGCTTGTACACTGTAAAGCAATAAAAAATGACCAAAATTAGGCATTTCTACTCACCCAGTCTGTGCCCCGTCACCATGCATTACCACCTGTGGCCAAGAAGGTTCTCCTCTATAGCAAAGCACCACAGATGGTGCATTGACACCCACATAGTGAGCGGTACTGGTTGCCACATAGATGACCCAGGAACTCAGAGTGTATTAATGGTGGTTTTCTATGGGGCTTACAGCATCCAAGCCATTTAGGCTTTAAATCAGAACAAAACCCAATAGACTAGGGCCTGGAATCTAAAAGACACCAGAGCCAGCCGCTGGCCTTCCCCCTGGGGCATCCCAAATGGGGATGTGCGTGAACCCCTCCCCCTGGGTGGCCACAAAACTCACCTTCTTCCTGGCTTCCTCGTCGATTCAAATATCGGTAGCAGTATCTCCAACATCTCTGGGTCGTGGCGCGCTCCTGCCTTCAGACATTTAGATAGTCTGGGGATGCGGCCGTTCTTGCTTGCTGTGCACAGAGACAAAAAGAAAAGAACCCACCAGCGGCCGGCTGCTGGATTTTCTCCTGGGCTTCCCGATTAGGGATGCCCCGCTGTGTGAAACCACCCAGGAAGCCTGAAAACCTTCCCACATTACAACATGCACAGGCTCTTGCTGTTTTGTTCCGCTTTAATATGCATGGCAAATGGCTCTGATTGGACGAGAGCCCATGCATGCATTGTAGAACCAGCAAAAGATTAGTTTCTACTAAGCGATTGGGGGCGGTCACACAGTGAGGCATCCCAAATTGGGACGCCCCAGGACAAGGAACAAAACCGGTGATAGTCAAAGTTCCGGGCTTTGTTCCGCTTTAAAGCAGATCATATCAAAGGTGACAGACGGGCCACTGAAACATTCACATTGGACAACAGAACAGCCACTAGCAGCGAGAGCACACAGACATGGAAGTAGTTCTCTCCTGGTCTCGGCTTGCTGTTTTTAAAGTGGACCAAAACCCAGAGAGATTCCTGGGGCGATTGATTACCCCCCTTGGGGCATCCAAAATCGTGATGCCCCGCTGTGTGAAATACCCCAGGTTTTCCATAAACTCACCTTCATTCCTGGTGCAATGGCACATGTGCGAGCAGCGGCGGCATCCCCGCTATCCCTCTAGAAGGGCGCTCCATGTTAGAGGGTAGCACGCTTGGATCCGCTCACGTTGGATTTAGACGAGCAGACGTGAGCAGATCCGAGCGAGCTGATTGGACAAGAAGTTGCACATGCGCCATAGGGCCAAGGAAGGGTGATTTTACACAGTGGGGGTTCCCCAATCAGGGTGCCCCGAGGGCAAGGACCAAAACCCAAGACAGTCAAAATCCTGGGTTTTGGTCCACTTTAATGAACCTCCAGTCATTTTTGTGGGTCACTTTAAATATATAAGTTATCACACACATGTAATGGAAAACGTTCTAGGATTTTCTTTGAAAAGAACGTTTCTTATCCACACACATAACGCAGGTAAGTGGTCCTCAATCGTGCAGAAGCTTACACATCTTTTGTGGCTATCTATCGCGATAGGGAGCAAGGAACACCTGAGGAACCGCCCGCAAAGGCAAACACGCGCATGCGCTGCTGGTCTACTCGCATCCAGCTATGCAACGACCAGGAGGCGGGAAACGGCGCTGCAGCTTCCAGCCATGTAAGGTAACGGGTCGCGTAGCATCTCCTAATATGGGCATACAGTTTTGGCGGCGCCGGATTGGATAATTCGGCGGTGACATCACTAGGCTCAAGGTGTGTGTGTGTGCAGTGGCGCTGACAGATTAGATGCTGCACAACGCAGCGTGAGGTACCGTTACCAGGCAACCGGCGCCTGCATGCAAAGGAGAGCGAATCCGCGGGCTGGGAATGTGCGGCTCGCTGGACTACATTTCCCATCATCCTTAGAGCGCCGTGAAAACGTGTGGTCACCTGTTTAAGTGCCACTATTCTCCAAACGCTGCCTGGGTGGTTCTGTTAGAATGTGTGAAATTGTTTATGTTTGGGCTTTGCAATGAGGTTACAAATGTGACAGTGGTACAGTAGGTGGGTTTCTATAGCAACACAGTCACATATCTGTACCCACTCTCCTCTCCTACTCCTTCCACTTTTCTCTGTTTTACCATGTTGGGGAATGTTTAAATCTGTTTCCCACCCCTGGGTCATCCCCATCTGATCACTTACTATACGCACCTTGCCAACTATTCCATGGCACATGTGCAGGCTGGCGGCTGATGTACGTACCCACGCTAGACATTTCCAAATTGAAGTTTTGGGTAGTGGTCCACCATGTCATCTACTGACACAATTACCTGCATTTGGGACACCAGGAGTGTGGAAGAGCCCATTGGGGTTCTTCCAGGACACCAAACCTATATTGAAAGGACATATAGGCTAGTATACCGGGCAGGGGCTGGCCTGCCTCTGAGTTACCAGCCCTTATGCCTGGTGGCCAGGCTAGTTTGGCAGGAGGAAAATGCTGACAAAATCCGATCGCGCACAAAAGTCCCCATTCAAAACACTTCCTAAATCACAAGAAAATTTACACTATCTCACACCAAGCAAAAAAGTTTTGCACCAAAACAAACGTCTACTAAATTGGATGAGATGGGAAAATAGGGTATATTCAGAGCCAATGTCTAGAAACCTACCCACATTCTCAGTACAGCTTGCCAGTGTGATTTCTCATCAACTTGCCTGATGCAAAGCCCCTTGAGTGATTTCATTTGTGCGGATTGAAGTGAGAATTCATAGTCTTCTTGGGGAGATTCCATTGAGGCTTAGTATAAAAGGTGGATCCCCACCCGTGATCAGTCCCTTGGTCAGTAGCAAGAAAAGCTCCAGGAACCTCCGACACAAGACCTGGTGGTGGTCCAGGAGGATGGTGCCCAGCGCTGGAAAGAAGGTGGGGACCAGTGAGTATAAATTAAAGTTAAATTTGAGTTAAATTTAGAACATTAAAGTGGACCAACACCCAGGATTTTCACTATCCTGGGTTTTGGTCCACTTCCGCGGGGCACCCCGATCGGGCCCTGCTGTGTGAAACCCCCCAGAAAGCCCCAAAAACTCACCTGACCCAGCTCCCACATGACTCGCTCCACCAATCACCGCCGACGGACAAGCGAGGTCCATCGACGGACAAGGTGAGAGCGCCTGCCGCCGCCTCTCGCGTGTTCCTCATTCCTCATTCACAAACGGCTGGTGCGGGTGCGCGCCCTGCTAGAGGGATGCGCGAGAGGCGGCGGCCCGCGCATGCGCCATTGGAACGAGGAACGTTGTGGGACCCCACGCAATCTTTTTGTATAAAAAAAAAAAAATCCATAAACAAAAAAGTCATCATTTTCATTCAAAAAAAAAAAAATGCTGGCTATAGCGGCATTACTTTTATTAATCAAAACTTTTAATTGAAAAAAAAGTATGCAAGTGCATCAAGCTTTTTGCTGGAAAGAGCTGCCGGCAAAAAAAAGGTTGCACCCAATTTTTCACATAAAACACTTCCTGATTCAAATAAGTTTTGTCTTAAAAAGTAGAATTTTCACAAAAAATAAAAATATAAATGAATATTCTCACTAGGGCGCACGCCCTGTAAGAGTGACGCGCGGGAGGCGGCTGCGGGCGCGCTCTCTTGTCCTGCCTCCTGCTTGTCCGTCGGTGGGGATTGGCAGCGGCGGTCACGTGGGAGTGAGGAGAGGTGAGTTTTTCGGGGTTTCTGGGGGGTTTCACACAGCGGGGCTCCCCCGAAGTGGACCAAAACCGAGGATAGTCAAAATCCTGGGTGTTGGTCCACTTTAAGGTGTTGTGAGTGCAAGGCTGCAGAGTCTGTCAGTGAATGAGGAGAGAGTGTGCAGAGGTTTCAAACAGTCAGTGAGGGAATAAAGGTTTAGTGAGCGTATGTTTCGGTGCAAGGTTGCCTGTGTGGGTAGAGGGAGTAAAAGAAAAAGTCAGAGTTAGTAGGTTGTGGTCAGAGAGTGGTAGAGGGGATTAAAGGAATTGATACTGAGCAGAGATTGGTAAAAAGGAGGTGTAAGGTATGGCCGTCTTTGTGGGTGGGAAAGGAGGACCACAGTGTGAGGCCAAAGGTGGAAGTTAGTGTGAGTAGTCTGGTAGCGGCAGGACTGCCAGTGTCAATAGGTATGTTGAAATCTCCCATGATTATTGCAGGGATGTCAGTGGAGGGAAAGTAAAGGAGCCAGGTACAGAAGTTGTCAAGAAAAAGTTCATTTACACCATTTTTGGGTAATTGAATAGTATTTGCACAGTCGTTATTGAGATTTGCATTGTTGTGGTGGTCATTCACATGTGATTATTAATAGGTGGACCAGATATTGCTAGGGTCCATGGATATATTTATATTCATGGGGGTGTGCTTAAGGGTTTGGGATGTTTTTTTTTGGGGGGGGGTTGTTTGCACTTTGTGCATTTATGTAATTGTTGCACAGGTTCACATATTGGTGCACCTTTTTTATATATATACATTTTGTTTAAACACTACTATATCTTCCCTAGAGGGGAACCCCCCATATATGCCGCGGGATGAGTGAACATCTGAAGATCTCCCATCCAAGCTCTAGAACAGGGGTACTCAACCACTTCTTGTAAAGGTCAATTTAAAGGCATCCAGTTAGAGGTGAAGGTCCAGGCGGAGGGCTTTTGTTGAGGGGGGTGGATAGTTAGAAATCAACACACTGGGGAGGGCCTATAGATTCCCCAGGAAAAACTAAAAAAGGCCGTTTGCCCCCAACCGAAACATCCTACAGGGCACTGGGAAAAAATGGAAGCTACATATTGAGTGCGGGCGGTCAGGGCAGGGGTCCGGAAATCTGGTGCCGAGGTCCGCATTCGGACCCCGGTCCGCCAGTTGAGTATCACTGCTCTAGAACAAATCTGCGGATGCATAAAATGCCCGGCGGAGATGAAGCTATAACAGTGGACCGTAGGTTGGATGTCAAGGAAATATATGAACCGTCCCAAGACACATATGAAAGAGATAAATTTGCTGTTTTTAATGGCATAGGCCCTTTGTGGGTTATTTGTAATTGGGTTTGTACATGTGTGTGTGTGTGGGGGGGTTTCCAGCCCACGGGAGTGAATTGGGAGAAATTTGATTAGCGCTGTCCAAGTTCAGGCTTGGCCGGGGCATATTGGGCTCACTGGGACCCCATTTGTTGGGGTTGGCCGCAGTGGGACACATGCCCCCGGTTTAGGACCTCCCGGTATCCGGCAGTGGATGACCGTGTATCAGTAGATAGGAGTGCATGTGTCATATATAAGGTAGTTGCCCCGGAGAGGCTATTTCTATCTAGTCACCCCACGTTTCATTATTATGGCCAGCATTTATAGGCGTGTAAGAGGGTTCATTTATGAGAGAATTGCCATATATAGGCTGGCTTAATTGGACTTTTTCCATGCTTGATCATTGGGGCCAGCTTTTATAGGCATTCCTTATATATATTTTATATCTTGTAGTGAACCTGTAGGGGGTGCTTAGCCCCACGTTTAGTTCCACTCTAGATGGAGAGGTATATAATGTAAGGACATGTACCTCTTGCCTTGGTAAATATAGAAGGTATTGTTGTGGCATATTGTGGCTGAATAATAGCTGGATAAGTGTAAATAATGATCTTTGTAATATAAGATGCTATATATTAGTAGGTATATCTTAGTATTAGGTTTAATAGGTTTGTAACTTAGATCTAAGTATACTCACCTGCCTGCGCTCCTGTCTCCGTCTACTTATACTAGCTACCCCCTTACTGGACCGGCGGATTTGTTGCAGATGCGCGCGCAGCCTCCTTTGGCATCTCACGCTGCGCATGCGCATTGTTGCGGGCAGCGGGAGGTGCGCGCGCATCACCGACTTCGACGGCACCCGGCGCGCACTGTTATGCGGTGCGCGCTCTCTTATCACCTGCTGTGCGCCGCGGCTCCGGCGCGTGTCCGCCCGGGGCGCGCCGGAGTTTTCTGTCTGGCGTGCTTCCGGCCGGGGCACGCCGGATTGGCGGAAAATGGCAGGATGGGGTTGGAAGTGACGGGCTACTGTTTATGAGCGCAGCTGGCTAGTATATAAGGAGGTAGGTGTTTGAGTGTGTGTATGTCCTGAGGAAGTGACGCTTGTGACGCCACGCAACGCGTAGACGCTGGGTCAGTGGGCTGGCGGTCGTTTCTGTATGTAAGTTATTTTCTCACATGTGGGTTGTTATTTCTTTGTCCTCTCCGGCTTGTTCTCACTGTTGCATTAGCATATTTATGGTTAGGTATAGGTTAGTGGGATGTTTAGGTCAGAATCAGCACTTAGTGGTGCTTAATATATTGTTACACTGTCTCCTTATTTAAATATTTCATTGAGTTGCACTATAGCACTTTATTTTGTATGAGCCGGGCAGTTCAAATTTTCATAGAATCAATTTAATTAATGTCACTAGCCACCAGCCCCTTGCCCCTCTGTAAAGTTTCTGCCCTTCCTTTATGTACAATGTCTGTGTTAGTGTTTTTAATGAGTCCTTAGTGTATTGTCATACTGCGATTAATAAATACTTATATTTTGTGATACTATCGGTAGTGGTGCCATATTTTGTAGGGGGGTTTTGGAAGGTGTGGGACCTTCGGTTTTCTGTGTGTAGAAAAAGTTCAGGGAGGCGATGGATGACTGCAATTTGGAGCTGGGGGGGGGGGGGGGAAGTATAGGCGGACAGAGTGAACTTCAAAGGTAGGAAAAGAGAATGATGTCAAGGCAGGGACTGAAATGAAGGAGCTTTGCTCAGAGAGTAGAACCCCAACACCCCCACCTAGTTTGTTGGTGGGCCAGGGGGTGTGGCTGAATTGTAGACCCCCATATGAAAGGGCAGCTGGGGAGACTGTGTCTAAGGTGGTAAGCCATGTCTCGGATAGGCCCAGGACTTGGTGAGGAACAATTCATGGATAGATGTAAGTTTGTTACGTACTGATCTAGCGTTTCATAGAGCACAGGTAGACTCGGAATTGTTTTGCCCAGGACACATGCAGACACAGAGCTGTTTTGCCCAGGAAAGATACAGGTGCAGAATTCTTCCCCCAGGACAACCACTGATTTTATTTCTCCCAGGGAAGATATAAAGTTTGCCCAGGGCAGGCCTACAATCGTTTTTTCCCACCTCAGAACATTTGCAGACTCTACTCTCTTCTCCCCCAAAATGTTGAAAAGGCACTGCACCTGGGAACAGGATTAGAAGTGGTGCTGTGCTCCACAGTGGAGGGCATCACCACACACATTAGAGGAACATTTCAGTTAAAGTGGACCAACACCCAGGATTTTGACTATCCTGAGTTTTGGTCCACTTCGGCGGGGCACCCCGATCGGGGGTGTCCCGCTCTCTGAAACCCCCCAGAAACCCCAAAAAACTCACCTCTCCCCGCTCCCACGTGACCGCGCCGTCCAATCCCCGCCGACATCCAAGCGGGTGACAGCGGCGTCCAAGACAGCGTGTCCGCCGCCGCCTCCCGCGCGTCACTCTCGGCGTGCCCGCGCCGGCCATTCACAGACGGCCGGCGCGGGCGCGCGCACGTCTAGAGGCCGATCACCCCTGGGTGTTGGTCCACTTTAATAAAAACTCCCCGAACCTGGCTTGCTCGACCCCCCCCCCCCCCCCGCCCCTCAGGTTTCACAATTTACAACTTTAAAAACTCACCTGTCCGGTCGCATCGTACTCCGGCATCCCTCGGTCCAGCGCCACCTCTGTTGAGCAGCACCATCTTGCCGTCCCATCATGTGCTGTGCCACCCCTCAGATCTCTGCGCAAGTCCCTCAAGATTTGAATAGTGGAATGGGACATTTGAAGAGGGACAGTGAATGGTAAGTACGGCTAAGGCTTTGCAGCCTTCATTCTGGGATGGCTAAGGGGGGCGCAAAGGTGCCAGGAATGCAGCGTTTTAGATAACACTGACATCCAAAAGCCATTAAGGGAGGGGGGAGGGATGTTTAGAGAGGAACATCATAAAAGGTCTGATGTTCCTGTTTAAGAAGCTTTTGAGTAAGGGGCCAGCTAGAAGGGGTGCACCCAGCCCCTGCCACCTGTCAGAGGGCACATAAAAAAGTTTGGAGGGCCGCATCTGGCCCAAGGGCCTTGAGTTTGACACATGTGATTTAAAAGCTCAAGTTCAGGTTGTATTAACAGGCGTGTGACCATTATATCAGTCTGCTCCTGAAGGACAGGCCTGGGGAGAACAGGAGAAAAGGAACATGACATTCTCTGAGCTCAACACCTTGAGGCTGGTGAAAACATCTGATGAGCAAATGTGAGTGATAAGTAAATCCTGTTGCTGTGCATACCAAGCCACATCTGGGAGGAGGAAACGTAAAAGATTTCAAAACCTTTACCTAAAAGTATTTGTAAATTGTTTCTTTGTAGGGAAGGTGATAAAAGACCAGTATGCTGCTAGTCCAGTTCTGCTTCTTCCCACTGTGAGCTTTGCTGTCACTGGTGAAGAAGCTCTCTAGCACACTGCTAAAGGCCACTGGGATTTGTGTTCTTTAATAAGAGACTGTAAAGGCAAAACATACAAAAATGTGAATTTTCTTTCCTCCAACTCCCAGTAAGAATTGTAAAAAAGTAAAAAAATCCATCACAGAACTTCTAAGCACAATGGACATTGAACGTTCAAATCTACCAAAGGAGAAACACAGGGCTGGTACTACTGATCTTGGTTTGGTAGCAGTCTTCAAATCTTGCCCCATGGTCCTTATTCCTTTGTTAGCCCCAATCTACGACCAAGACCTTCAAGCTGCAGTTTTGAGCAAGATTACCATAAAAAAACTCCATTAGACTTACCGGTTATGGATTTTTCAGGAAGACTTCAGCTTGACCACGTTGAGAGAGATGTTCCACCCCCTATGAGAAAACACAAAACAGGAACAGAGGTTAAAAGCCTCACCCCCCTTCCTCAGTTATAGAAAAGTAATTATATACCAACACTTAGAATAAGTAATAAGAGGTCAAGCTGAAGTCTTCCTGAAAAATCCATTACCGGTAAGTCTAATGGCAGTCTTTCCAAGTCATACTTCAGCTTGACCACATTGAGAGGATTAGGCAAGTAATTATACCTTAGGGGTGAGATGCTGCAAAAAGGAAAGCGACTTCCTGAGCAGACAAAACATTTCTCAGGTGAATGTGCTCAGGCATCAGCGCTGTTCTCTAAGATGTGCTGCAGGTGGAGAATCCCAGAAGTAGACATGTTAAAGTGGACCAACACCCAGGATTTTGACTATCCTGGGTTTTGGTCCACTTCGGTGGGGCACCCCGATCGGGGGTGCCCCGCTGTCTGAAACCCCCCAGAAAGCCCCAAAAAACTCACCTCTCCCCGCTCCCACGTGACCGCGCCAGCCAATCACAGAGCTCAGAGCCGCTGTGGTATGCGCGTCCAAGGCCGCCTGGACGCACATACCAGCTCAGCTGGCTCTGAGCGCTGGAGGCCGCGTCTCGCGCTTCCCTCTAACAGGGAGCGCGCCTGCACCGGCCATTCACATGCGCCGATGGAACGGGGCTGAGGTAAGGTTTGTGGGCCTCCTGGGGGGTTCCTCCCCGCGGGACATCCCGATTTCGGATGCCCCGCGGGGAGGGATCTGATCGGTCCGGGAATCTTATAGTTTTCCCCCCTGGGTGTTGGTCCACTTTAAGAATTCTCTAGTATTTGGGGTGAATGCTCCTATGTTGCTGTGGATAGGGGTTTATGTTGAAGTTGCTTTATCTCCTCTGCAATTAAAGCGGGAAATACCTGGGAATTTGACTTTCCTGGGTTTTGTTCCATTCCCTAGGGGTATCCCAATTTAGGATGCCCTGCTGTGTGAAACCTCCCAGTTCACCCAGTAAAACTCACCTCTTCTTGGTCCAATGGCGAATGTGCACAACCAATGAGAGCTGTTTCTGTGTTTACCACTTTTGGCGTCTCTCATTGACTTGAATGGGGAGTGTGCAGTGCTGCATCTCTATCTGAATGGCAGGGATCGGAGCGTGTGCTCCCCATTCAAAACAATGAAAGCCACTTGCCGAACTACATAGGCATGGCGGAGAGCTCTCATTGGACTAGCGCCCGTGCATGTGCTGTTGGATAGGGGAAACGATATGAACGATATGAATGCCCTGGGGGGGTTCACACAGTGAAAGGGCAAGGGCAGTGGCTGGCCCTGGAGTCTTTTAGATTCCAGACTGGCCAATGGTGGGTTTTGTTCCACTTTAACACAATTGGTTCCTACAAAGATCAATGGTGAGGGTATCAGGACCATTTGGGAATAGCAGCAGAAATCATTTCCATGCCAGTTTTTTATTCTTAGTATACAGTACGTCCTGCTCCAGATAAGAATCATTACACTTGGGTATTACTCCGCCAGATGGCGCTGGACTGCAGAGACTGCGAAATTGGGACCTCCCACAAATTCCCAGAATTTCTCTGCAGTCTGGACTGCGAAGGACAAGAAGATGGCTCTCTCTTCTCGCAGGTGAGCGGGGCTATTAGCCTGCGGCCCTGTAGGACTATTCCCACCCGTTCCATTATTAATGTGCCTCCCTGCCTTGGCTGCGCTGGTCCGGGTGATGGTAGGCAGCACCGCTGTCAGGTGCTTAGGAGCGCTGCTCCACCGCAATCCCCCACCAAAGGGTAGGCGGTATAGGCATATGGTGAGCCTCTATGGGATGCCCCTCCCGCACTATTGCCCCTTGCCCCTGTCTATCGGTGGGCCCTGTTAAGTGGCCGCTGTCCTCCCCCGCTCTCCCTTGTAGCTCTCGGGGGGTTGGGGGTGTGTGTGTGTTTTGCGTTGGTGCTTCACTTGGTTATGTGCCTTTTGTTTTTGTCAGTCTCCGCGCTGACTTGGTTGAACGGGTTGTGATTTAAAAATGCAGCAGCGCGCGCTTCCACTGCGTTCCGTGGTTGGCGGCGGCATTACCTCAGACGCTGATGCGCTTTTATTGGCCGCTAGTCATGTGTGCTGCTTCGCGCTCTTCGGGGGGGGGCGGGGTTGGCGCGTTTCGCGTCAACGGTCTCCGCCCCTTTGAGATATACTCGGCGCCGTTTTTCTCTGATTACGTCTGCTGCGTGGCTGGCATCTACCTTCCACGGTCCGTGAGTGCCCTCGCAGGTGGTTTTATTTACCCTATGTCATTATGCATGTCGCTTATGGGGTCCTCTTCGCTTATGTCTTTCAGGCGGGTCGAACTCTATTGGTTTCTCCCAGCCCTACTCCCTTGTGAGGCCTAGTGTATTATTACTCCCACTTCCCTAGCGGGCTATTGGGGCATCCCGGGTTGCTTTTATAGCATGAGTCCCTATCGGCCTATTGTGCCGCTATAATCACCATATGGAGGCGTCTCAGGATAATGTGCTTGGGGTTCCTTCGGGACAAGCCCGGCTGTGTGTAGCTTGTGGGGTGTCCCCTACTAGTGCTGACAATGTGCGGGTCTGTATAACTTGTGCCCAGCAGGTGCTTGCGCTGCAGCCTGGTTTACCAGCGGCTGGGCCTGCGCCACGTATGGCCTCACCTACTCCCCCAAGCTTGAATTCGACTCCCATTGAGTTGCATACAAGTGGGAATTCTCAGCCTGATGTGTCTGCTAGACTGGCTAGTGTTGAGAAGTTGCTTGCTAATGCCATGGCGCGTAAGGCCTCTGCTAAGAAGCGGCACTTGACGCCTGATGTCACTCTTTTCCCTATGGAGGCGGAGGAGTTTTTGGAACTGTCTGGTTATACCCCCTTGGAAGAAGGGGAGTTGTTCTCTGACTCGGAGTCATCTGATGAGAGGCCCATGTGTCATGATGATTCTGGCTCTGACCCCTGGGCCCCAGATGATACTGATAGGCTGTTGGCTCAGATTTTTGAGGTACTGTCTATCTCTCCCCGGTTGCGGCCCCTAGGCAGCAGGGGGAATTGTTTCATACTGCTAAGCCTCGTTTAGAGTTTCCTGAGCAAGCCCATTTTAATAATCTCATGCTCAAGGAATGGGAGCGTCCCAGCAGGCTCCCCGGAGTCCCTAAGAGTTGGGATAAGAGGTATCCCTTTCCTGCTGAGGTGGTGAGGCGTTGGTCATCCCCTCCTGAGGTGGATGCCCCGGGCCTAGGGTTATCTAACACCTCTGTCATGCATTCCCGACTCTACTACGCTGCAGGATAGTGAGGACCGGCGTATTGATCAGCTGGCGTCCCATGCCTTTGCATGTGTGGGGACGGCGCTGTGCCCGGTCTGTGCCTCTGCCATTACAGCGGTGGCCATTAGGACTCTGCTTAGAAGTGTCCTGGATGGTGCTCCTGATGATGTGTCTAATGAGGAGTTTAATGCTCTCTCTCGTTGTGAGGTTTTTGTGACTTATGGCCTCTCTGCCCTGGATGATACCATTAGGATGTGTGGCAGAGCCTCTGCCCTAGTGGTGGCTATACGCAGCTCGGTTTGGCTGCGCCAGTGGGCAACTGACTCCGCTGCCAAGAAGGCTCTCACTGGTTTTCCCTTCAAAGGACTACGCCTGTTTGGGGACCGCCTGGACCTGTTTGCTAAGGGAGGCAGGTTACCCCAGGAGGCAGTCTCGGCCCTTTCGGGGCCAAGGCTCCTTTTCTTCCCCCTACCGTGGATCCAGACGGGAGGGGGGTCTCCTTCACTGGGGCCCGAGGAGATTTCTGGGGTAGGGGCAGAGGACGTGGACACCCTGGCTCATTCTGGGCCTCCAAGTCTTCTCCCAAGCCCCCTCAGGCATGAAGGGGCGCCCTCACCCATCCGGGTGGGGGGACGGCTTCAGCATTTTGCTCACGTCTGGAGGCTTCATGTCTCAGACCAGTGGATTCAGGAGGTAGTGTCCTCCGGTTACAAGATAGAGTTTGCTGCCTGGCTGCCCCCAAGATTCATCAGATCCCGGATGTCTCAGGACCCTATGTCAGCTCGGGCTCTAATTCTGGCGGTGCAAAGCCTTCTGGAGCTGGGGGTCATCTGTCAGGTCCCCTTATGAGAAAGGGGCAAGGGTTTCTATTCCAACCTTTTCACCGTGCCCAAAAGGGATGGGTCAGTCAGGCCCATCCTGGACTTGAAGATCCTCAACAAATTTGTCAGGTGCAGGCGCTTTTGCATGGAAACTTTGCGCTCTGCCATCAGTTCCCTGCGTCCAGGGGACTTCATGTCCTCTGTGGACATCAAGGATGCTTACCTTCATATTCCTGTTTTTCCAGGTCATCAAAGGTTCCTCAGGTTCGCTCTGGAGGATCAGCGCTACCAATCTGTGGCCTTCCCCTCCGGTCTCACTTCAGCCCCCAGAGTGTTCACCAAGGTGCTGGCAGGATTGATGTCTCTGCTCAGGTCTCAGGGCATTCGCATGCTGCCCTATTTGGACGACATTCTCATCACTTCTCAGTCCTTCCAACAGGCAGAGCTGGATACTCAGATAGTAGTGTCCACTCTGGAGTCATTTGGCTGGGTGATCAACCATCCCAAGTCTTCCCTGTCTCCCTCCTTGGTGACACCCTTTCTGGAAATGAATCTGGATACAGTTCAGGCAAGGATTTTTCTTCCTCAACAGAAGGTGGACAGTCTGCTAGCGCAGGTTCAGTTCCTGCTATCTTGCCCTCATCCCTCCATCAGGCAGGGAATGCAGCTGGTGGGCCTGATGGTGTCGTGCTTCGAGGCGGTCCCTTATGCCCAGTTTCACATAAGGCCTCTGCAACTCCACCTCTTGTCAGTTTGGGACAAGGATCCTGCATCCCTGGACCAGGTCCTTGTTCTGTCCCCTCTAGTCAGGCGGTCCCTCTCGTGGTGGCTGGACTCCAGGAACCTGTTCGTGGGCAGATCCTTTTTGGCCCCCTGCTGGGAGACGGTCACCACGGATGCCAGTCTGACAGGTTGGGGGGGTTTCTGGAAGTCCCTGCAGTTCCAAGGGCGGTGGGGCCCTCAGGAGGCCCACACACCTATCAACATTCTGGAACTGAGGGCGATCAGGTTGGTTCTGGCTCACTTGACCCTACACCTGCTCGGACAACCAGACGGCAGTTGCCTACCTCAATCATCAGGGAGGGACCCGGAGCAAGGGGGCCCTCAAGGAAGTGTCTCTGATCCTGTCCGGGGCGGAGGACAATGTTCCCTGCATATCAGCTGTGTACATTCCGGGGGTGGAGAATCTGCAGGCAGACTCTCTGAGCAGGGGGACCTCTCGCCTGGGAGAATGGTCCCTCTGCAACAGGGTGTTTTAATCTCTGTGTCACCGTTGGGGCCAACCAGATGTGGATCTGTTTGCGTCCCGTCACAATCACAAGCTCCCGGCCTTTGTCTCCCTGTCCCAGGATCCTCTGGCCTTGGCCACGGATGCCCTAGCAATGTCTTTCCCCCATTCCCTCTGTTGGGCAGGGTTCTGCGCAAGATAGCTCAGGAGGGGGTGCCAGCAATCCTGGTGGCCCCCAGGTGGCCAAGAAGAGTGTGGTTCGCAGACATGGTGCAGCTGGCAGTAGATCAGTACACTCTGCTCAGGGTTCCAGACCTGCTCACTCAGGGTCATTTACGCCATCCCAATTTACAAACTCTGGGTTTGACGGCCTGGCTGCTGAAACCTCCATCTTGATGGAAAAGGGGCTGTCTGCCTCGGTGGTTGATACCATGATAAAGGCTAGGAAGAAGTCTTCTTCTTCCATTTACTATAGCGTTTGGCGTACCTACATTGACTGGTGTGAGTCTAGGTCTCTCCCCTGTCACGTGTTCTCTATTCCCAGGATCCTGGAGTTCCTACAGCATGGGTTGGAGCTGGGACTTCAACTCAGTACTCTGAAGGGCCATGTCTCTGCCCTGGCTGTTTTCTTCCAGAGGTCCTTTGCCCAGCATTCTCTGATCAGGACTTTTTTCCAGGGGGTTTCTCATGTGCATCCCCCACGTAAGCCTATGTTGCCTGTTTGGGATTTGAACTTGGTCTTGTCAGCCTTGCAGGGTGCTCCTTTTGAACCTGTGCAGGATGTTGCCCTGGCCATTCTTACTCTCAAGGTTGTCTTTTTGGTGGCTATCACTTCTGTTAGGCGTGTTTCTGAGTTGGCGGCGCTTTCCATCCAGCCCCCCTACTTTGAGAGACACCAGGACAAGGTGGTGTTTCGCTTCAAGCCAGATTTTCTGCCTAAGGTTGTGTCTGCCTTTCATCTGAATCAGGACATTGTTCTTCCTTCCTTGTGCCCTAATCCTAGTAACGCTAAGGAGAGGGTTTTGCATTCCTTGGATGTGGTTAGGTGTCTGAAATACTATCTGGTGGCTACTCCACCTTTCAGAAAAACTAATGCTCTTTTTGCGGTCCCTTCTGGTCCTAGGAAGGGTTTGGCTCCTGCTAAATCTACTATCAGCAAATGGATCCGTCAGGCTGTGATTCAGGCCTACTCTGCTAAGGGGAAGAATCCTCCCTTCCGCCTTACTGCTCATTCCACTCGTGCTATTGGGGCGTCTTGGGCTTTTCAGCACATGGCTTCTGTTGAACAAGTTTGCAAGGCCGCTACTTGGTCTTCTGTTCATACCTTTTCAAAGTTTTACAAGGTTGATGTTAGGGCCTCAGCTGATGCTGCTTTTGGCCGCAAGGTTCTGCAGGCGGCAGTGGTCTGACCTGTCTGTTACCTTTGGGGATCCCACCCTACTTTATGGACACTGCTATTGGATGTCCCAAGTGTAATGATTCTTATCCGGAGCAGGATATACTGTATATTAAGAATAATACAATTCTGTGATTACTCACCTATAGAATTGTTATTATGAGTATACAGTACGTCCTGCTCCACCCCACCCTTGGTTTTGCATTATCCTAGGATCCCCTGTATAGTGATAGTTATCATTGTTATAGTTACTAGTTCGTTCTGTTTTCATTCTCCCGGCTTCTCGTCAACTGCTTTTCCATGCTGGGGATTTCACGGTCTCTGCAGTCCAGCGCCATCTGGCGGAGTAATACCCAAGTGTAATGATTCTTATCTGGAGCAGGACGTACTGTATACTCATAATAACAATTCTACAGGTGAGTAATCACAGAATTGTATTTTAGGTAACCCCAGTTTACAATCGTTGGCTTTGACAACTAAGGCCTTATTGGGAGACTAGTAACAGAGATGGGTATTTCTTTTAAACCCAGTATTCAAAGCGATGAAAAGTGAAGCTAGGGCATAGGTGCCACATGTTCTCTCTTTGTGGTGGTGATTCAGACAACACTTGAAGCCCACAAGCCATTTTGGTGAAGGTAAACCCAGGACATTGAAGTCCTACTTTCATTTGTGCAAGCATTCAGGTCTGCTTATATATTAGTTGGCAAGGAGGCTCCCCACACTGGGCTGGATGGGACAGTCACCCTCTTGGTCAGCTTAGCTGGACCTTTGAGAAGCTTGTTGTTGGTTTCCTCCACCCCGTACATAACCACCGCCCATAATCCTCACCTTCATTGCGAGCCAGTGCCAGGAAAGGAGTCATCAATGATGTCAGGCGGGCTTTTGTGCTGCTTTTAAGGTATTTAACCCTTGCTCTTGTGCAGATCCTCTGTTTGTTCAACCCTGATGAAGGGGCGCATACCTCCACAAAATGTTGGAGTGTATGGACTGTATTACTTGCTAGATAAAGATTGTATGAACTTGATTCAATATACTTTGATGATTAAGGACTGAAGATAGGAGACTTTCCAGGACTTTAATTACTACTGATTTTATTGGCTTTTGACACACTATGGAGATGATTTTAAACGTATAATTAAAAGTGAAGTTTTATGAGAAGAGGAGTGCGGACCATTCACTTTGCTTTTCAATATACTTTATTTCCAAATGGAGTGCTGGCTTTCCATTTGACTTCAGTGCATGTGGCACCACCGTTGGCCAAGCACTCAACACGATTGCTCGGATAAGAGTGCTTCCGTGATATTAACTTTTCTTGGGAAAGGAGTCCCGTGATTGGCCGCCGGGTGGTCATGTCCTCAGCACCGGCCACTGGAGCGAGATGCCCCTGTGACCGCTCACCGGCCAATTGCGGGACTCCATTCCTGGCACTGGCTCATAGTGAAGGTGAAGATTACAGGTGTTCTGGGGGGTTATGTGTGTGGGGGGGGGGGGGAGAATCCAGCATTCTGGATGCCCCCTAATCTTGTTTTGATTAGCTGTCTACGGGACCAACACCGTTAACAGGTGTTGCTCAGGTTTAAGCACGAAGCAGTACAAAAACACAAAATAATAATAAAAAGCAATTAAATGCTCAGAGCATACATTTTAAACCATTTCAGTCCCTTAAAAGTATTTTCATTGCTGGAAAAGCGATATCCTGTGAAGAATCTTGCGAGCACACCTCCCACCTCAAGTGCAGTCAAACTCTCACCAGACAAGGATGTTTCAATCAGCATATAGTGTCTGTATTTCCCATTCACTGAAATGTATCTGTAATACATTTTTGAAGATGATTATTTTCATACTTTAAGTAAGGTGGAAAACCTTTTTCTAAGATGGTTCTTTCAACAGCCACACCGTTAAATCTAGATCTTGTCAACTGTGATGAAGAATTGGGCCTCTGGGATGAAAGACTACATGCATCAGGCAAAAAATGCCTACCGCCATGTTTTGCTATGGCTGCATTCAGTGCCTGTCTTAACCAGTCCGGAACTATCACAATCATGTACGTTGATCATGAACAAGTTCTCCACAGGAGTTGATGCAGTAACAGAATCATCGACATCATCACTTCCCTGACCCATGCATCTGATATGTGATCTAACCATAGTTCTGAAAACCCTCACAGTCGCACCCTCCCCAAGAGTTCATGAGGGCATCCGTTAATGCAGATGAAGGTTTAGTGGCATTCTTAGGTTTCTTCCCTTTCTGCTCTCCAGACCAGCAGCCTGGTACAGTTGGAAAAGAAAGGTAGCAGCTATATTCCAAGTATGTCACACACCCTGCTTCGGAATGATTAATAATATTCGGGTTATGTCCAGTAGAGGGCGAACTTCTGCAGAGATGACTAGAAAAAAAGAAGCCCCTCCCGGTCCATAAATACCTGGGACCTCCCACACATCCCCCAGTAATCGTCTCTGCAGACGGCGAAGCAAGTCAAGAAGATGGCTGTATCTTTCCTTTGCAGGTAAGCCGGGTGCACAACCGGCCAAATTTTTTCCCTATTTCTGCCCGGACCTTGTTGTTTAAGTCCCTATGCCTCCCAGCCTTGGCTGTGGGTCCGGGTGAGGGTAGGGTACACCTTAGAGGTGTACTGTACAGGAGCCATGCTCCTCCGTGAGACCCCCTCCAAGGGGTAGGCGGCTACCAGGTTTTGGTGATCCTGGTGTGGGATGCCCTGTCCGTTTTTGATACCATCGCTACAAAACTTGGGTAGCTTTGGGTCACCCTCCATTCATTCCCATTCCAGGATAGTAGGGGGGGGCTGGCCTTCCATTTTTTGACCTTATATGATTGTGCTTCACTTGCTGGCTCTGCCAGCGTGGGTGTGTTGTGTGAGTGTAGTGTGGGCGCACAGGTGCTTCCTTATGCTGGCCCGCACGCCTGCTGTTTACAGCGGCGGCGGGTCGGTCTCCTTTGCCGGCTCCGCAGCATGGCTGGGAGCGCGGCCTTCTCTTCCTTCCAGTCAGGGGAGGGGGCGGGGCCGGACGCTCGGCGCGCTGGTTGCTGCCCGCCCCCCTCCTCTGGCGCTCTTTTGGGGCCACGCGCGGCGCGCGATCCGCGCTGACCCGCCCTTCCTCCTGAGGCTTTGTCTGGTGCAGACGCCTTTTCTCCTCCGGATACTGTGAGTGCCCTGCGGGGCCTGGTTTTTATGTATTCTTTCCAATGCCTCCTTTGCTCGGTCATCTCAAGCGCTGTGGGATGCTATATTAACCCTGTAGGGGTCTTAGCTCATGGAGGTATATTGTATTATATGTAATATATATGTTATGAATGAATGCCTTACTGTATTCTGAGTTAGGCAGTTGTGGCCTAGAGGCAAGGAAGCAGTCTTGCAACCAGAGGGTTGCAGGTTCAAATACCGGCCATGGGACATGACTGAAGTGCAAGCACACAATAGGCAAATAATCGCTATTTAATGCGCTTGGTGTTTTTTTCTGTGATTCTTAAGGGTCTCTTGCTCAAATAAATTGGACTCAGTGGCGAAAAGAGGTAGGTTGCCTCAGCCCAAAAAGCAGCGCCGGCCCTTTCGGGGTTCGGGCTCTTTCAATCCCTCCTTTCGTGGCTCTCGAGCGAGCAGGGGAATCTTTTACCCCGCGTTCAGAGGAGATTCCTGGGGTAGGGGCAGAGGACGCGCCCGACCCGGGACCGCCTGGGGTTCCAAACCCAAGACTGCTGCCAAGCCCACTCAGCGATGAGGGGGTGCCCTCACCCTCACGGGTGGGGGGATGGCTGCCGCTCTTCGCCCAGGTCTGGACCCGGGAGGTCCAGACAACTGCATCCTGGAGGTGGTCTCTTCTGGGTACAAGCTGGAGTTTGCATACCGGCTTCCTCTCAGTTTCCTCAGGTCTCGGGTTCCCGCGGACCCCCGAGCCACGCAGGGACTTTTCTTTTGTCCCTATTACTGCCAGGACCCTTTCTAAATTGCCCCTATATTGAGCCTCCTAGCTTAGGCTGCGGGTCCTGGTGAAGGTAGGAGCACCCTATGGGTGCAGAAGGAGCACTGCTCCACCGTGAGACCTCAATATGGGGTAGGCGGTTATCCAGGTTTCTTGGTGATCCTGGTGTGGGATGCCCCGCCCCTCTATGGCTGGATTCTGGCTGGGTTCCCCCCCTTCCGGGTCCCTTATTCCCCTCCGGGGGGGGGGGAGTTGCCTGGCCTGGCCGTTATTTCGTTTTTCCCACTTATGCCCCTGTGTGTGTTGGTGTGTTATTCACTGTGTGTGTGTGTGCGTGTGGCAGGGAGTGTTTTTACTTGGGCATGTCAGGGCTGTGGCAGCCTGGGGGAGCTTCTCCCCCTCAGGCTGTGTTCGGGAAGGGGGCCCCTTCTTTGGCGCGATTTCTGTGCTCGTTTCTAGGGATACGCGTTGCTGGGAGGGGGGCGTGGCCTCGGCGAGCGTGCGTTCTGCGCTGGCCCGCCCTCCCCCTGCTCTCCCTCTTCATGCATGAGGCTTCATGGGGGCCATCTTCTATCAGGATCTGAGCTGTGTTCCGTGTGTTAAGGGCCGGATGGCCACTTCCTTAGCTTGTATGGGGGCTCCTCTCTAGCGGGGGCCCCCACTGGTCGCGGGCATGTGTGTGTGTGTGGTTTTTCGCATGTCTGGCTGGGATACTGTTATATAACCTTTTTTTATAGGCATATACTGTAAGGTTATTGCCATATTTATCTAGCATTGCACTTATGTTGCCTTTTTTGTGTGTTACAGATTGCCCTGTATATGTGCATATTAAGGGTTCCCTCCTGGTCCTGGGGTCCCTAGTGTAAAATTGTTCACCTTAAATCCTCCCACCGGGACTTTTAAGGGGCATCCCGGGTTGCTTAAGCGTAAATTCCTTGCCAACATGGGCTCGGCCCTGCGGCCTGTTAGTGCATCTGCCCTGGTGTCGCTTGCTACCAGGTCTCTTATCAGGGACTGGCTGAATAACGCTCAGTTTGATCCAGCTGGCGCTGAGTTCGCTATCCTTAAGAAATGCGAATTGTTCATGGATTTTGTCATGGCTGCGATGGAAGATTCTATTGTCGTGTGTAGTAGGACTTCAGCCTTACTGGTGGCTATGCGCAGATTGGTCTGGCTCCGCCAGTGGACAGCGGACGTTGGGGCCAAGAAGTCGCACAGCTCACAGCTCTTCCCTTCCTGGGATCGCGGCTGTTTGGAGATAAATTGGATGCTGTTGCTAAAGGAGGTAAGTTACCTCAGCGGAGGAAACAGCGCCGCCCCTTTCGGGGGGCTGGCTTGTTCACTCCTTCCTTTCGAGGGGCCAGAACGGTTATGGGTTTGGCCTTCTCGGGTGTCTGCCTGGGGTTCCAAGCCCAAGCCTGCCGTTAAACCGGCTCAGCAATGAAGGGGCGCCCTCACCCGCAAGGGCGGCGGGACGGCTGCGGCTCTTCTTCCAGGTCTGGGCCCGGGAGGTCAGACAATTTGATCTTGGAAGTGGTCTCCTCCGGGTACAAACTGGAGTTCAAGTACTGGCCGCCCCCAAGATTCTTAAGGTCTCGGGTGCCCTCGGACCCTCAGGCTGCACAGGGGCTCCTGTTAGCAGTAAAAAACCTTCTGGACATGGGGGTTATATGCCCGGTGCCTCGGTCGGAGAGAGGCAGGGGTTACTACTCCAACCTTTTCACGGTTCCCAAAAAGGAGGGTTCAGTGAGACCCATTCTAGATCTCAAGGTTCTCAACAGGTTTATCAGAGCCAAAAAGTTCCGCATGGAGACTCTGCGCTCGGCTATCAATTCCCTTCACCAAGGGGATTTTATGACATCCATAGACATCAAGGATGCGTATCTGCATGTTCCGATTTTTCTGGTACATCAGAGATTCTTCCGGTTTGCGGTGGAGGATCAACATTATCAGTTTGTAGCTCTTCCCTTCGGTCTGACCTCAGCGCCGAGGGTCTTCACCAAGGTCTTGGTGGGCATAATGGCTCTGCTCAGAGCTCAGGGCATTCGCATTGTCGATCTGTTGATCTGAGCTTCTTCCCTCCGTCAGGCGGAGCTGGACACCCACCAGGTGGTGTCGACCCTGGAGAGGTTCGGGTGGGTGATCAACCGCACCAAGTCTTCTCTCTCCCCGTCTCGTGTGATTTCATTTCTGGGCATGAATCTGGACACCATTCGGGCCAGAGTGTTTCTGCCCCAGACCAAGGTGCAGGGGATTCAGGGCCTGATCCGCCTTCTTCTGGCCAGTCCTTGTCCCTCTATCCGACAGGGGATGAAACTGGTGGGTTTGATGGTATCCTCCTTCGAGGCGTTACCGTTTGCACAGTTTCACATGAGATCTCTTCAACTTCACCTATTGACGCATTGGGACAGGTGCCCGCAGTCATTGGATCAACCTTTCAGGATGTCTCCCAGGGTTCGGCAGGTGGTGTGGGGTCCCCAGGAGTCTCACACCCCCATCAATGTCTTGGAGCTCAGAGCCATCCGACTGGTTTTGGCTCGGCTGACCTCACATCTACGGGGTCTACCGGTTCAGGTTTGTTCGGACAACCGAACGGCGGTAGCTTACATAAATCAACAAGGAGGGACTCGCAGCAGGAGTGCCCTCAGGGAAGTCTCTCTGATGCTGCACTGGGTGGAGAGCAATGTTCCTTGCCTTTCGGCAGTCTACATTCCGGGAGTGGAGAACACGGAGGCGGATTCCCTGAGCAGGGGATCCTCTCGCCACGGAGAGTGGTCTCTCAACCCCGAGGTGTTTCTGGATCTTTGCCGCAAGTTGGGGGACTCCGGAGGTGGATCTCTTTGCCTCGAGGCACAATCACAAACTTCCGGCCTTTGTGTCTCTTTCTCAGGATCCTCTGTCTCTGGCAGTGGATGCCTTGTCACTGGCTTGGAAGGAGTTTGGTTTCCACCTGTCTCCATGCTGGGCAAGGTAATTCGCAAACTGGTTCTAAAAGGGGCACCAGCGATTCTGGCGGCTCCAGGGTGGCCAAGAAGGGTTTGGTACGCAGATGTCGTAAGGATGGCCGTAGACCAGTACCGGCTTCCCTTGTTGCCGGACCTGCTATCTCAGGGTCATCTACTTTACCCCAATTTACAAACGCTGGCTTTGACGGCTTGGCTGCTGAAACCTTCATCTTGAAAGAGGAAGGTTTGTCTGAGGCTGTTGTTCAGACCCTGATTAGGGCTAGGAAGCGGTCCTCTTCCGGCATTTACTATAGGACTTGGAGGTCCTATATTGATTGGTGTGAGGCTAGGGCCTTGCCTTGTAGGGTTTTTTCGATACCCAGGATTTTGTAGTTTCTTTAGCATAATCTGGATCTTGGGTTCCAGCTTAGTACTTTGAAAGGACAGGTTTCTGCTCTGTCGGTTTTCTTCCAGAGGTCTTTTGCTGTACACCCGCTGGTTAAGACTTTTTTCCAAGGGGTCGTGCATGTACGGCCCCCTCGGAAGGCTGTAGTTCCTGTTTGGGATTTGAATTTAGTTCTTTCGGCTCTGCAGGGTCCTCCTTTTGAGCCGTTACAGGATATTGCTCTTTTGGTTCTCACTCAGAAGTTTACTTTCTTGGTGGCTATTACCTCGGTTCGGCGGGTCTCTGAGTTGGCGGCCTTGTCGATTCAGGCCCCTTACTTTGAGAGACACCAGGATAAGGTGGTTTTTCGTTTTAAGCCGGATTTCCTTCCTAAGGTGGTGTCTGCTTTCCACCTCAATCAGGATATTGTTCTCTCTTCCTTGTGTCCTAAGCCTAACAATGACAAGGAGAGGGTTCTGCACAATTTGGATATTGTTCGCTGTGTGAAGTATTATTTGGTGACTACTTCTTCCTTCCGCAAGACGGACACTTTTTTCGTGGTGCCCTGTGGGCCCAGGAAAGGGTTGGCGCCTGCTAAGTCTACGATTAGCAAATGGATTCGTCAGGCCATTGTTGGGGCCTATTCTGCTAAGGGGAGGACTCCCCCTTTTAGGGTCACTGCGCACTCTACTCGTGCTGTTGGTGCATCCTGGGCTTTTCAGCACCAGGCTTCTGTTGAACAAGTTTGTAAGGCTGCTACTTGGTCTTCTGTTCAAGTTTTACAAGGTTGATGTGCGGGCTTCAGCGGATGCTGTTTTTGTCCGCAAGGTTCTGCAAGCTGCAGTGGTTTGAGTTGGTACATTCTTTACTGTTTCTGGTTCCCACCGATGACGGACACTACTGATGTCCCATATGTCATGAAGATCGAAGTGGAGTGTATGGCACACTTAGAATAATACCGTTTTGTGAGTACTCACCTTTAAAACGGGTATTATGAGTGTGCCATACACTCCACTTCCCCCCACCCCTTTTTTTCAGGTATTCTGGGGCTTTTATATGGTGAACCATTGGTTTTGATTGTTAAGGTTATAATTGGTTCTTCCTGGTCCCTTTACTGCTTTTATACACTGGGGAATAGGTGGGAGGTCCCAGGTATATATGGACCGGGAGGGGCTTTTTTTTTTTTTTTGCATATTCATCTCTGCAGAAGTTCGCCCTCTACTGGAGATTACCCATATGTCATGAAGATCGAAGTGGAGTGTATGGCACACTCATAATACCCATTTTAAAGGTGAGTACTCACAAAACGGTATTTTTTTTGGAGCTTACTCTCCCAGCATCTCAGCGGTGCTGCTACTTGGGTTCAACTGACATAAATGACAGTGCACAGTAATAGGAAGCCCAGCAGCACTTCCTGCCAATGCATGAGCCGCCATTTTTTAAAAAAATTATTAAATTATGAGCACTGTTGCGTTGGTCTGGTTTAAGTCATTTTTGGTCTGCTTTAAGTTAGATTTTTTTTATTGTAGTTGGTGGATCCAACTTGAAATACTGAAAGTAGTGCCCCCCCATTGGGTCTTGGGAAGTGCTCTTTCCAACTTTAAGCTCTTTAATTAAAGATTTGAAATCAACAACAATGTGTTACCCTTATAAAGGAGATAAATCATAGTTTGCTACAGGAGCTTTACTTGAACACATTTTATAAAATATTTCTGCTCTGATTTAATAGCCAAAGCCTTTAAAGGACATTTATCATTTGAAATCTCTGAAATGTCATGGTCTTATATTACAGGCCTTGCAAAAAGAAACATTTCACCAATATTCTTTAAAAAAAAAAAAATCTTTCCTTCTGTACTTCTTTCCCCCTCTTGAAAGTCAGGAAAATTGCTGATTCAGCAGAAATCACTATAAATTGTATGGAGAGAACTGGCACGGGTGAATGATTGTGAGGCAAGAATACAGCACGATGCTTAAACTGGACCTTAACCATAAATAAGAGTCTATCTTGTAGGTTTCCCCCACCCTATACATACAGATTGCCCACATTAAAAATCATCCTACCTGCATCTATTACATTTTTTGAGCTTTTAAACATCCAGGATGGCGGACCATGGAGTCTCAGGCTACCTGTAGACAGGAAGTGTCTTCTGACAATGCTGCTCTGCATTCTGGGATTGTTGTCCTTTTCCTGACCCCAGCTCTGCTCTGTCTGTGCAAAGCACAGCTGTAACCCGCCCCTCCTCCTCTCCTGGCGCCCGTATACCTGGTCCTAAACACAGTTGCAGCCCAGTGGGGGAAAGAATAATAAGTAAAAATATATACATTTTCTTTATTGCATGGCATGGCCCGCTTCGGTTTTCATTACAGTTGGGTTATTCCGCCACTAAGTGGCGCAGTGGTGCTGCAGAAAGCTGTGGCATATCCCGGCTCCCTATAAAAACTGGATTAACTATAGATTTCCCAGTGTTTCCTCTGCAGTGATACTGCGAAGTTAGAAGATGGTTCTCTCTCTTGCGCAGGTGAGCGGGGCAACCAAGCCTGCGGCCCTGCATGTCTATTTCCATCCGTTTCTGGACCCTCACTGCCTCCCAGCCTCGGCTGACAGGTCGGGTGAAGGTAGAAGAGCACTAGGGTCAAGTGCTCCTGGAGCGCAGCTCCAAGCCGCAGACCCTGTTCCACAAAGGGTAGCCGTCCATAGGCTTTATGGTGAGCCTAATAGGGATGCGGAGTTTCTGTCCTGGCTTCTGAGGGGGCGAGTAGTTTGGAGACTGCGTCCCCTTATTTTCCTTTTGGGGTCCCCCCCCACCATTTTGGACAAGCTGCGCGTCTGGATTTTTCCCTTCCTGGCTGCAGCGCTGCTTCCTCCGGTGGGTCGCCTTATCCAGCGGTCTGTGCCTGTGTGACCCCGCGGTGTCTTTGGTCCGTGATTCCCCCCTTTGGGTTTTTTTTATTGAATTGGGGTGTATTTGCTGCGGGATCCTCATGTGTGTTTTTACTTATGTCTTTCAGGCGGGATACCATTGGGTTGTGGTTTCTCCCGGCTCCACTCCTTCCTTCCCCTCATTCCCCCTTCATTGACTTCTGGGGGCATCCCGTGGGAGGGCATCCCGGGTGGCTTCTGTCTTAAGCCTGTACCCACTGTTGGCCTATTGCGCCTGTGGTAATCACCATATGGAGGCTTCTGGGGATGGCGTGCTTGGGGGCCCTTCGGGGCAAGCCCGGCTGTGTTCCATGTGTGGGGTATCCCCTGTGAGTAACAGTGTCACCGCGTGCGTGCCGTGCACTGAAAGTGTCCTTGCGCTTCAAGCTGTTTGCCTGCTTCGCCTCCCAGCTCTGCGTCTCACTCGGCTTCACCTACTCCCCCGCTCCTGCAATTGGGTCCCAGTGAGGGGAATGTTGGCAGGGAGTCACATGCTGATTTGGCTCTGCAGGTGGCTAACATTGAAAAGCAGTTTGCCAGAACTGTTCCTAGGAAGGCCTCTGGCAAGAAGCGACACCTGGATCCCAGGCCTGCTCCCCTTACTGAGGTGTATGTGGGGATTGATGATCTTGTTGGCTGTCACCCCCTTGAGATGGGGAGCTCTCCCAGGATTCTGACTCCTCTGAGAACCAGCAGGAGGGTTGCGATAGTGACCCTGGGTCTGCGTCCAGAGAGGACTCATGGTACCCTGAGGACACTGTTAATCCGTTGTCACATATTTTTTAAATTTTACACATGGCTGCCCCTGAGGTAGCTAAGAGAAAGCAGGGGGAGCTTTTTCTCCCTGGTAAACGGCGTCTAGAGTTCCCTGAGCAGGAACATTTTACCACCTTGGTGCTTAAAGAATGGGAACGTCCTAACAAGCTGCCTGCTGTGCCCAAGGGTTTGGATAAAAGGTATCCCTTTCCTGCTGATCTTGTTAAGAGGTGGTCTTTTCTCCCTGAAGTTGACGCTCCCGTGCTAGGCTTGTCCAATACTTCGGTCATGCCTTCCCCTGACGCTACCACTCTTGGGGACAGTGAGGACCAGCGCATGAATCAATTGGCCTGCCATGCTTTTACGTGTGGGGGCTGGCTTGCGCCGGTATGTGCTGCTGCCATTACTGCTATTGCCCTTAAGAACCTGCTCAAGCGTCTCATTGATGGCGCAACAGCTGGTAGTGTGGGGGAGGAATATAGGACTCTCTTACTTTGCTCTGATTTTGTGGCCTTTATCCTCACTGCTATGGATGATGCTGTGCGGCTGTGTGGAAGGACCTCTGCGCTCTTGGTGCCTATGCACCGCTCTGTCTGGTTGCGACAGTGGGCAGCTGACGCTGCAGCTAAGAAAGCTCTCACTGGCCTCCCCTTCGTGGGGCTGCGGCTATTTGGGGAGCGTCTTGATGTTCTAGCCAAGGATGGAAGGCTGCCTCAGCGTAGGAGGCAGTCTCGGCCCTTTCGAGGGTCCTCTGCCCCCCTCCATTCCTTCCGTATTCCCAGAGGGGGCCGTAGCTCCCTCCTCTTCAGTGGTCACAGAGATTCTTGGGGCCGTGGCAGACCCCGTGGTCGTCCCGGTCTCTCCTGGAATCCTAAGCCCAAACCCTTTCCCAAGCCACCTCAGGCAGGAAGGGGCGCCCTCACCCATTCGGGTGGGGGGACGGCTTCAGCTCTTTGCTCATGTCTGGAGGCTTCATGTCTCAGACCGGTGGATTCAGGAGGTAGTGTCCTCCGGTTACAAGATAGATAGTTTGCAGCCTGGCCGTCCCCAAGATTCATCAGCTCCCAGATGTCTTTAAACCCCCTGTCTGCTCAAGGGTTGCTTCTGGTGGTTCATTGCCTATTAGAGTTCCGGAGTCATTTGTTTGGTGCCCCATCTTATCTTCCCAGGTCATCAGTGTTTTCTAAGGTTCGAGCTGCAGGATCAGCATTACCAGTTTGTGGCTCTACCCTTCGGTATCACCTCGGCACCTCGGGTGTTCAAGGTGCTGGCGGGAGTGATGGCTCTGCTAAGGAACCAGGGCATCCGCATCATTCCTTACCTGGACGACATCCTGATTGTGGCCGAGTCTTTTCCTCAGGCCGAGCGGGACACTCAAATGGTGACATCCACTCTAGAGTCTTTCGGCTGGGTGATCAACTATCCCAAGTCTTCGCTGTCTCCGTCCTTGGTGAGTTCCTTTCTGGGCATGACTCTGGATACCTCTCAGGTCAAGGTGTTCCTTCCTCAGCAGAAGGTGGAGGGTCTTCAGCTGCAGGCTCGGGCTCTGCTGTCGTGTCCTCATCCCTCCATCCGTCAGGGGATGCAGTTGGTGGGGCTGATGGTGTCCTGCTTCGAGGCAGTCCCCTTTGCTCATTTTCACATGAGACCTCTTCAGTTGCGCCTCTTGTCAGTTTGGGATCGGGACCCTGTCTCCCCTGGCCCGACTGTCTCTCTCGTGGTGGCTGGACTCAAGGAACCTTCTGGGGGGCAGTACCTTCCTGCCCCGTGCTGGGAAACGGTCCCCACGGATGCCAGTCTGACCGGCTGGGGAGGCTTCTAGAAGTCCCTGAGGTTCCAGGGTCGATGCGGCCCACGAGATGCCCATGCTTCCATCAACGTCCTGGAACTGAGGGCGATCAGGTTGGTTCTTTCTCGCCTATCCACTCACCTTCGGGGTCGGGCTGTTCAGATCCGCTCAGATACCAAACGGCGGTGGCCTACCACAATCATCAGGAAGGGACTCGGAGCAAACGAACCTTCAAGGAAGTGTCCCTGATTCTGTCTTGGGCAGAACAGCATGTTCCCTGCATCTCAACGGTCTACATCCCAGGGGTAGAGAACCAGGTGGCGGACTCCCTGAGCAGGGGGACGTCTCGTCTGGGGGAGTGGTTTCCAAACAACCGGGTGTTTCTCTCCCTCTGTCACCGCTGGGGTCAGCCGGATGTGGACCTGTTTGCGTCCCGTCACAATCACAAACCTCCCAAGATTTGTCTCTCTGTCTCAGGATCCTTGGCCTTTGCCACAGATGCCCTGGCAATACCTTGTGTTCCCTCCGTTTCCTCTCCTGGGCAGGGTCATGCGCAAGATGGCCCAGGAGCGGGTACCAGCCATCCTGGTGGCCCCTTGTTGGCCAAGAAGGGTGTGGTTCGCAGACGTCGTGCAGTTGGCAGTAGACCGGCAGGTCTTGCCCAAGGATCCAGATCTTCTCACTCAGGAGCAGCTACGCCATCCCAATTTACAAACTCTGGCTTTAACGGCTTGGCTGCTGAAACCTCCATCTTGATAGAAAAGGGCCAATGCCAATCACCCGTTGGTTAAAACCATTTTCCAGGGTGTTTCTCATGTGCGTCCACCCCATAAGCCTTTGCTACCAGTCTGGGATTTTAATCTGGTGTTGTCTGCTCTGCAAGGGCCTCCCTTTGAGCCTATCCATGAGGCTGCCTTGCCTATTTTGACTCTTAAGGTAGCCTTTCTGGTGCCTTCTGTAAAGTGAGTTTCTGAACTAGTGGCGCTTTCCATCAAACCTACTTATTTTGAGTGGCATCAGGATAAGGTGGTGTTTCGGCTTAAACCGGACCTTCAGCGTGATTTAATGAAAAGCCCAAACTCTTAAAAAACGGTTCCCCGGCATCTAAAATTAATATATTTTACGTTTTTGGTCACTAACTTATTATTCTTTCCCCCACTGGGCTGCAACTCTGTTCAGGAATTTAGGATACGGGCGCCGCCATCTTGACTGGGAGGGGGGACCCTATGTCATTTTTTTTTGATTAACCCTTTGTGTTCTGTCATCCAGCAGCTATAAAAGGCTTCTAGCAAGTGAGCAGAAGCCAGTGATCGCCGAGGGACAGAGTGGGGGTCCATGACCCCTATACCAGTTCACAAGGCTGGGGGGATGGCAAGCCACCTGCGCTGCAGGGTGGGGGGGGCCACAAAAGCTGCCCCCCCCCACTCTGTGCCTACAAGCCCCCATAGCTGGTCCCGGGCTGGTTACTTTGGGTAAGGGGGACCCCACGTCAATTTTTTTTTTGATTTTTAAGGGTTTTTAACCCTTAAAAAAAAAAAAAAAATGGGGTCTCCCTCCCCTGGGAGGGGGGACCCTATGTCATTTTTTTTCTCGATTTAACCCTTTGTAGTGTGGATGGTATTTGTATTTTTTTTGTGAATGTTATAAAATACTTGTTTCAGTTAGAGGGGTCTCCTGGGCAGGAACAGCGGGCTACCGATAAATATGTGGTACCGTTCTAATCGGTAGAAATGGGGCTTTCACATGCAATATGATTTTCCTTAATAAAATACATTTTTTATTTAAAATAAAGGAGTCAATTTTCTACAAAAAAATTTTATTTATTTATTTTTTTTTTTACTTAATAATATTGTAAAAAAAAAAAAATTGACAAACAAGACATTTCATGTTAAAGCCTAAACTCTGCTGCAAAAAAATATATATATAATTTTCCTGAAAGTTCCAGCAAAAATGGCGCAAAACATGACGCAAAATGGGGAAAAATGGCCTGTCAACAGAGGGTGACAAAATCTCAAGTAGGCTGGCAATTAAAAGGGTTAATAGTACCTCTGCATGTTGGGTATTGTTCTGTTCGGGGGACTTTGCGCTTTCAGACTTAGCTTGTTTTTTCTGGTTTGCATATTTATATTTTAGGAAAAGGTGTTTTTTATTCAGCTTTTTTATAAATTTTTTAGGGAAACCCTGCGCAACCAAAGAATTCTTTGAGGTAATAATTCCAGAAAGATGAGCCCACTAGAACAAGCTGGGTACCCTTAGAAAGCTTAACGTGTGTACTTTCAGGGAATATATGGTTTATGGGGGATATTCCAAATGTAAAGGGTTGTTTTGGTTGAAAAATCGCAAGGTGCGCACTTTGTCTGCAGAGCTGAAATTTTCAAGTAAAATTACCGTTACGCACATGCTTTACTTTGGGGTGTTTGGCAACTCTTCCCTTGACAGTAGCTATGCATGTTGGGTATTGTTCTGTTCGGGGGATGTTGCGTTTTCAGATTAAACTTGTTTTTTCTTGTTTGTATATAGTTTTTTTAGGAAAATGTGGCTTTGATTCTGCTTTTTTATCCTTTTTTTAGGGAAACTCTTTGCAACCAAAGAATCCATTGAGGGATTACTTCCAGAAAACTATGGCCACATCAACAAGCCTGGTACGCCTAGAAAGCCTGAGGTGTATGCTTCCAGAGAATATATAGTTTGTGGGGGGTATTTCAAATGTAAAGGGTTGTTTTTCTGGAAAAACTGCAAGGTGCGCATATTGCGTAGCACAGTTGTATTTTATCTGAAAATCCCCTAAAGCGCTGTTTCAGTTTGGGGGAGTCTCCTGGGCAGGAAAGGGTGTCTACCTATACATATGTGGTACCGCTGTAACCGGGAGAAATTGGGATTTCACACGCAATAAGATTTCATTGACAAACTTACATTTTTTATTACAAAAAAAACTTCAATATGTAAAAAATTTATTTTTTTTTTTTTGCACATATTTCACCCAAAAATATTGAGAATACACCTAAAAAATGACAAACAAGACATTTCATGTTAAAGCCCAGACTCTGCTGAAAAAAATAATATATCATTTTCCTGGGAAATCCCTTCAAAAATCACATTTGAACATGGGGAGCGCAAAATAGTGCAAAATGGTCTGGCAACAGAGTGTGACAAAAACTCCAGGTAGGCTGGCACTTAAAGGGTTAAACTGCCTGCTGCTGATTTTTCTTGGGGATCCCACCCTACTTTATGGACACTGCTATTGGATGTCCCAGCTGTAAGTATTAGATTTGGAGCAGGACGTACTGTATACTAAGAATAATACAATTCTGTGATTACTCACCTGTAGAATTGGTATTATGAGTTTACAGTACGTCCTGCTCCAACCCACCCTTGGTTTGCATTTTCTTGGATCCCCTGTATGGTGATTGTTATCATTGTTATAGTTGATAGTTTGGATTGTTAATTCTCCGGGCTTCTCCTTAACTGCTTTTCAATACTGGGGATTTGTGAGAGGTCCCTGGGTATTTGAGGGGCTGGGAGGAGCCTATTTTCGATGTTTCTGCAGTCCAGCGCCATCTGGCGGAATATATCCCAGGTGTAAGTATTAGATTTGGACGTACTGTATACTCATAATACCAATTCTACAGGTGAGTAATCACAGAATTGTATTTTTAGATGCTGGGGAATATTTTTTTTTTTTTATGGCTTTGGGCTTTTCATTAAATGATGCTGAAAACCGGTTTAAGCAAACACTTACTGGCCAATATGCTTCTGTCAGACATGACTGGCCAAACACTTTTTTTAATTTAGAAAAATTCATCTTTGACAGAGGCAACGTGGGCAGTAAGTAGCAGTGTGGGCAATAAGTAAAATAAGAAAAACCCTACTTGTGCTACCACTTGCGCATATTGAGCTCCACTATACCCTCATACACGTCTTTTCCTCCAGCAGCGCTTGTGCCTACTTTTTAAAGCCACACGGATCAGATTTCTTCACAAATGTATTTACTTTCGTGCAGTCTTCTCTTTATGATAGATATGGATATTGATATGTCTACATCCTGGAGAGCTTTGTTCATTTGGTTGGATATTGTGAAGGGGTTTCTCTTCACCATGGACATTATTCTGTGATCATCCACCTCTGGATGGAGGAGTTCACCGATTATTTCTCTTTCTTTCTCAGGATCTACCAAACTGTAGATTTTGCCACTCGTAATATTGTAGCAATTTCTCGGATTGGGTTTCTTCTGTTTTTGCAGCTTAAAGATGGCTTGTTTTACCTGCATGGAGAGCTGCTTTGACCACATTTTCTTCACAACAAAATCTACCAAACACAAACACCACACCTCAAATAATCTCCAGGCCTTTTATCTGCTTAATTGAGAATGACATAATGGAGGAATAGCCCACAGCTACCAATGAAACAGCCTTTGATTCAGTTGTCCAATTACTTTTGGTCACTTTTAAAACAGGCTGCAACATGTCGAGGAGGTGAAATGCCTAAACCAATGTTAATGTGAATTCCCTCAAATGAAAGCCTAGACTTATCCATGTCCATTAGCTTGAATATGTTTCAGTAACCAGTTAACAAATGTGTCCAAATATTTACAGACCTAACTGTATGTATTGTATGAAACCACTAATACAGTCTACTTAAGTTGAAAGAAGAAAACTAGTAAAATTGTAATTATACACAAACTACCAATACTGACCACTCAGCTCCAACCCCTTGCTTTTATAATAGTCATATGTTCTTTTTGGTGGGAGCTAAATTGCTACGCTACATACAGTTTAATCCTTTCTTTGAGAAAGATAGAAAAAGCGACATTCTTTCATAGCATTCAATAGCCAATATTTTATTCCAATCAGCAATGGACTGGATGTCTGCTAGATCTATAGCCACTACTGTTGCTGCTAAATGGACGTTATGGTTAAAAATATATTGAGGTGATCTGAATAAAATTTCAGCTACTGAAGTCTGATCAGCAATATTTAAAGAAAACGTGTTCTATTGGAGCGCTTGTAGTAATATCCTTTTGTAACTTCTGTAGCTTGAGGCCGTCACGGTTACTGTCATGAATGACTTGCCTTCAGCCCGTGCCCGTGGTGTCCCTAGGCAACTGGCCGGGGTTTCTCCTGCCCAGCAGCCGCTTCTGCCTCAGATGCCAGCTCCAGCGGCGCGTGTGTCGCCGAGCGCGCCCTCCTCCCTCGTCCACTGTCATTCTACTTGTGCTTGCGCGCGTTTACAATCAGCTTATATCCTCCGGTGGTGCTATACACAGAGTGGCCACTGGAGGCTGTTTAAAAGAGCTAAACCTAGGAGGTGCAGCTCTGGGCAGTATGCCTTTGGAGTTCAGCTGGGGCAATCAGCCCAGAGCTCTCTAAGTGCACCAATCAAACCACAGATCCGAAGTGCACCAATCACAGTGACTGCCTCCCTGTCCAATCCAGCCGGGTTCAGTCCTATAAAGGGATTACCACTTCAGTGTGTCAGTGCCAGTGATAGCGTTTAGCTGGCTTTGTGATTGTTCCTGTGATTTCCTGTATATATCGTTAATGACCATCTGCTTGAATCTCGACTACGTCTCCGTCTCATCCCTTTGTACTGCGCAGCTCTCTGACCTTCCGGTGTAACCCCCTGGCTTGACGTCTGACTTCGCTTGAATTCTCCTGAGCACCCGAATTGCTTCCAGTATCACCTGTTTCCGAAGCACCCAAACTGTTTCCAGTACTTACCCGACATTGCCCAGTCTGGCCTCTGGTTCATCCGCCTTCAGCCCCTGTAGGCTCACATCCTTTGTGGTATTAAGTCCTGGGGCAACCCTGTCCGTCGAGGCGTATAAAGCGTCCCGGCAAACCGGGGCTTGACTAAAGGTGAAGCTAGCAGTGGAGATTGGGGGTTGTGGGCTTACTCTAAAGGCAGGTGTCCCAAAGGGCCTGACAGTATCACTGGCCTAAAAAATTAATATTGAAGAACTTGTACAACAAGTGCAGGCCATGGCTTCCGCCATTAACCAGCTGGCCCAATGTGTGGCTGATCAAGAGAATTGCCAGCTGCCTGCACCACCTGTATCCTCACCTCCTGTTGAGCCGAAGGTTCCCCTTCCTGAGAAATTTGATGGGGATCGTACAAGATTCTCCAACTTCAAGAACTCCTGTGAACTTTATTTCAGACTACGGCCCTACTCTTCCGGCACAGAAATGCAGAGGGTGGGCCTGGTTATCTCTCTGCTCCAGGGTGATCCACAGTCCTGGGCTTTTGGCTTAGCGCCCACAGATGAGGCCTTGCAATCTGTCTCAGCCTTTTTCTCCGCTATGGAGATCCTATATTCGGACCCTGACAGGACTTCGACCGCTGATGCCAGGCTTCAAAGCCTGAAACAGGGGAAACGCTCAGCAGAGGAATATAGTGCCAAATTCCACCGCTGGGCGATTGAATCCCGTTGGAATGATCCTGCCCCCTGTAGTCAGTACAGAATTGGTCTTTCAGAGGGTGTTAAGGATGTTCTAACAAATTTTCCTTACCCTAGAAGCCTGGATGAACTTATGCTTATGGCCATTAAAATTGACAGACGGCTACAGGAGCAACCTATAGAGAAGAATCACTCTCACTTCTGGGAATCTTCCCACCAGGAGTCATCCCCTATGGGTGTTGTCTCATCTTCGCCCCCAGAAGAGCCTATGCAACTCGGTGCTGCTCACCTTTCCCCGGCTGAAAAGTGTAGACGTCGCACCTTAGGCCTATGCATGTACTGTGGGGTTTCAGGTCACCTGGTTAGGACCTGCCTCTGGCGGGATTGCAACGTCCTGACAAGATGGAGAAAGTTTGTCAGGACGGTCAGGTAACTTCCCTTCATAGAAGTAAAATGTTGTTACTTGCTACTGTGGGTTGGGAGTTGTCCAGGAAATCCGTCTCTGGTTTTGTCGATAGCAGAGCAGTTGGCATTTTCTTGGATAAATCCATAGTAGCCGCCTTAGACATTCCCTTAATTCCCCTTGGGAAGCCCCTTCAGATTTTGGCAGTAAATAATACTCCTGTTCGTGGAAGAACTGTCACCTCCAAAACCCCTCTAATTAACCTAGTTGTGGGACCTTCCCATTCTGAGACCCTTGAGTTTTTTGTCTTAGACTGCCCTGAAGCCCCGGTTGTCTTAGGGTTCCCCTGGTTAAAGGTGCACAACCCTACCTTTAATTTGGAAACTGGGGAATTGACAGGATGGAGCCCACACTGTGCAGAACATTGCTCTAGTATCATTGTTGGAGCAACCCAAGTCTCAGAGATAATTTGTCCGTCTGCCTTTCCATCCAGGAGGGTACCTCATGTATCTTTATTGAAGTCTGCCGGAACTAATCAGGGTGATAATCCTGTTAAGTCTGGTGAGGGTCCTGAGGCCCTTGTGAAGGGGGGGTAGTGTCACGGTTACTGTCATGAATTATTTGCCTTCAGCCCATGCCTGTGGTGTCCCTAGGCAACTGGCTGGGGTTTCTCCTGCCTAGCAGCCGCTTTTGCCTCAGATGCCAGCTCCAGCGGTGCGTGTGTCGCCGAGCGCGCCCTCCTTCCTCGTCCACTGTCATTCTACTCGTGCTTGCGCGCATGTACAATCAGCTTATGTCCCCCGGTGGTGCTATACACAGAGTGGCCACTGGAGGCTGTTTAAAAGAGCTAAACCTAGGAGGTGCAGCTCTGGGCAGTATGCCTTTGGAGTTCAGCTGGGACAATCAGCCCAGAGCTCTCTAAGTGCACCAATCAAACCACAGATCCGAAGTGCACCAATCACAGTGACTGCCTCCCTGTCCAATCCAGCCGGGTTCAGTCCTATAAAGGGATTACCACTTCAGTGTGTCAGTGATAGCGTTTAGCTGGCTTTGTGATTGTTCATGTGATTTCCTGTATATATCTTTATTGACCATCTGCTTGAATCTCGACCACGTCTCCATCTCATCCCTTTGTACTGCGCAGCTCTCTGACCTTCCGCTGTGACCCCTGGCTTGATGTCTGACTTTGCTTGAATTCTCCTGAGCACCCGAAATGCTTCCAGTATCACCTGTTTCTGAAGCACCCGAACTGTTTCCAGTACTTACCCGACATTGCCCAGTCTGGCCTCTGGTCCATCCACCTTCAACCCCTGTAATCTCACATCCTTTGTGCTATTAAGTCCTGGGGGCAACCGTGTCCGGCGAGGGGTATAAAGCGTCCCGGCAAACTGGGGCTTGACTAAAGGTGAAGCTAGCAGCGGAGATTGTGGGGTTATGGGCTTACTCTGAAGGCGGGTGTCCCACTGGGCCGGATAGAGGCTTTACTGCTGCTCCTGCCACTGCCTGTTGGTGTTTTAGTGGATATTCTAGTCTATCAGTGGGATCTAGTACCTGGTTTTCCAGTAGGTAATGAGAATTTATTTTCAAGTATTGGAATAGAATGATAAACCTTTGCCACATTAGACCATCTTAAAAAAAACTCATGTGAAAAAGGTTATCAGGAATCCCAGTTTCTGGAAACCTTGCATATTTGTAAAAATTAGAGAGATTAGGAAAACAACCTTAGGTTGAATTTTCAGTAATAATTCCAGTTCCTCTAGAGAAGTATTAGAAGATTCTTTATCCTCAGGGAATTTCATGAACTCTAACCAATTTAAGTGATTGGCAAATCAAAAGTTAAAAAATAAAATAAATTACTAGCTTTCCCTCCAGCACTCTCCTTCATGCTATGTTGGTCTACCTAGTAAGGAGATCACTTTTTCATTCAGCTTTCAGTCTCCACCGTGCTGACCTGGTCCTTCAATCAACCTTAAGTGGACAGAGAGCTGAAACACCACTCCCTCCCCAGACGTCCCGATTAGCCATCTCTTTCTGCAGCTCTGAAACCCTGTTCACCTCCCTGATCACACTATGTGCTGGCAGACTGGAGACACTCTTAGCCTGCAGCATCTTCCCCCCTTTTCTGGTCACACTATGTGCTGGCAGTAATAACTAGAGGCACAACAATGTACTTATTTATTCTAAGTATGCAGCACGTCCTGCTCCAGATAATGATTCATAACAGATGGGATTACCTCCGCTAGAGGGCGCTTGACTGCAGAGATGGCAAAAAGAGGCCCCTCCCGGTCCCATATATACCCGGGACCTCCCACAAATTCTGCAGTCGGCTGCGAAGGACAAGATGATGGCTTCTCTTCTCGCAGGTGAGCGGGGCTTAACAGCCCGCGGGCCTGTAGGACTATTCCCACCCGTTCCACTTTTTATTTATGCCAGCCTTTATTTGCCAGCCTTGGCTGCGCTGGTCGGGTGATGGTAGGCAGCACCTCTTACAGGTGCTTTGTCTGGAGCCCTTGCTCCAACCTCAATCCCCCACCAAAGGGTAGGCGGTACAGGTTATGGTGAACCTGGTTTGGGATACCCCGTCCGCTCCTTGCCCTCACCCGCATTTGTCATTTTGGTTCTCCTTAGCTGATACCCGCTCTTTCCCCTTCCTTCCGCTATCTCGTTCGTTTGGGGGGGTGTATATATCCACATGCTTGTGTATGTGCGTGTGTGTGTTACTGCGTTTTTGTCTTGGGGCTCCGCGCCCTGAGTGTTTCTACTTGCCACTTTTAAAATTGCCGCTGCTGACACGCGCGCCCTGCGGCGTCCACTGTCAGCGGCGACGTCACTCCTGTCCCTTCCGTGCGCCTATTGGCTGCTAGGAGGCAGGGGGTGTGGCCTGTTGGTTGGCGCGCTCCGCGTCGTCTCCTCCTGCGGCCCGCCCCTTGAGGTTCCTCCAGCGCCATTTTGGTCCTCTCCTGGTGTGCTTGCTGGCTTACCACCACGGTCCGTGAGTGCCCCTGCCGGCTTGGGTTTTTTTATTTAGATGTCATTTCTGTGTACTTATTGGTGTCCTTATTGTGTCTTGCAGGCGGGAAAACTATATTAAGAGGTTTCTCCTGGTCCTGTCCCCTCTATTAATTCTCAGTAACTTTATTAGAGGTCTAAACTGTTAAATCCTCCCACTTCCCTGAGGACATTTGGGGCATCCCGGGTTGCTGTACAGCATAATTCCTATTGGCCAATTGGCCCACTGTAATCACCATATGGAGGCTTCACGGGATAATGTGCTCGGGGTCCCCTCGGGACAAGCCCGGCTGTGTGTGGTGTGTGTGGGGCATCCCCTGTGAGCGATGATGTGCGGGTCTGTGTACCCTGCGCCCAGCAGGCGCTTGCGCTGCATTCTGGGCTATCTGTGACTGGCCCTGCACCCACTATGTCTTCAACCACTCCCCCTCACTTGAATTTGACTCCCAGTGAGCTGAATACTAGTGGGGAATCTCAGCCTGACGTGTCTTCTAGGTTGGCTTACAATGAAAGGTTGATTGCTAGCTCTGCGGCCCGTAAGGCCCCAGCTAAGAGACGGCATGTGGCGCCTGGTGCGTCTGTCCTTCCTATGGAGACTGAGGATTTCCTTGACTTGTCTGACTATACCCCACTTGAGGAAGGGGAATTCTTCTCGGATTCAGAGCTTTCTGATGATCAGCATTTCAGTGGCGCCGATGCTGGCTCTGATCATTGGGATGCAGATGACACCAATAGACTGTTGACTCAGTTATTTGAAGTGCTTTCCATATTCTTAGTATACAGTACGTCCTGCTCCAGATAGATTACTTACACTTTGGTATTACTCTGCCAGATGGCGCTGGACTGCAGAGACATTGAAAATAGGCTCCTCCCAGCCCCTCAAATACCCAGGGACCTCCCACAAATCCCCAGATCTTCTCTGCAGTCTGGACTGCGAAGGACAAGAAGATGTCTCTCTCTTCTCGCAGGTGAGTGGGGCTATTAGCCTGCGGCCCTGTAGGACTATTCCCACCCATTCCATTAGTAATTTGCCTCCCAGCCTTGGCTGCGCTGGTCGGGTGATGGTAGGCAGCACCGCTGTCAGGTGCTTAGGAGCGCTGCTGCACCGCAATCCCCCACCAAAGGGTAGGCGGTATAGGCATATGGTGAGCTACTATGGGATGCCCCTCCCGCACTTTTGCCCCTTGCCCCTGTCTATCGGTGGGCCCTGTTAAGTGGCTGCTGTCCTCCCTCGCTCTCCCTTGTAGCCCTCGGGGGAGGGGGGTGTGTGTGTATGTGTATTGGCCTTTGTGCTTCACTGTATTATTTTATTATGCTTGGTGTCAGTCGCGGCGCTGACTTGGTTGCACTGATTGTCTGTCTTAAAATTGCCGCCGCGCCGTCACTGTCCCTGCGGCCCGCCCCTCGAGGTATACCCGGCGCCATTTTTTTCTTGGTTCCGGCTGCTACGTGACTGGCTTCTACCTACTGCGTTCGGCTTTATTTACCGTTGTTATTTACTTGTCACTTACGGCTCCCCTTTGCTTATGTCTTTCAGACGGGCCGAACCCTCTTGGCTTCTCCCGGCCCTACTCCCTCTATTTAGTTAACTTGTGAGGCCTAGTGTTAATTACTCCCACTTCCCTAGCGGGTTATTGGGGCATCCCGGGTTGCTTTTATAGCGTCAATCCCTATCGGCCTATTGTGCCGCTTTAATCACCATATGGAGGCGTCTCAGGATAATGTGCTTGGGGTTCCTTCTGGACAAGCCCGACTGTGTGTAGCTTGTGGGGTGTCCTCTATTAGCGCTGACAATGTGCGGGTCTGTGTACCTTGTGCCCAGCAGGTGCTTGTACTGTAGCCTGGTTTTCCAGTGGCTGGGCCTGCGGCTCGTATCACTTCGTCTACTCCCCCAAGCTTAAATCTCACTCCCACTGAGTTGCATACAAGTGGGGATTCTCAGCCTGATGTGTCTTCCAGACTGGCTAGTGTTGAGAAGTTGATTGCTAATACCTTGGCGCATAAGGCCTCTGCAAAAAAGCGGCACTTAACGCCTGATGTCACTCTTTTCCCTATGGAAGCTGAGTTTTTGGAACTGTCTGGCTATACTCCTCTGGAGGAAGGGAAGCTATTCTCTGACTCAGGGTCATCTGATGAGAGGCCCAGGGGTCATGACGATTCTGGCTCTGATCCCTGGGCCCCAGATGATACGGATAGGCTGTTGGCTCAGATTTTTGAGGTTCTGTCTATTTCTCCCCCGGTTGCGGCCCCCAGGCAACAGGGGGAATTGTTTCATACTGCTAAGCCACATTTGGAATTTCCTGAGCAAGCCCATTTTAATAACCTTGTGCTCAAGGAATGGGAGCGCCCCAGCAGGCTTCCCGGTGTACCTAAGAGTTGGGATAGGAAGTATCCCTTTCCTGCTGATGTGGTGAAGTGTTGGTCATCCCCTCCTGAAGTGGATGCCCCGGTCCTAGGGTTATCTAACACCTCTGTCATGCACTCCCCTGACTCTACTTCCCTGCGGGATGCTGAGGACCGGCGCATTGATCAGCTAGCGTACCATGCCTTTGCATGTGTGGGGACAGCGTTGCGCCCGGTCTGTGCCTCTGCCATTACGGCTGTGGCTATCAGGACCCTGCTCAGAAGTATCCTTGATGGTGCCCCTGATGATGTGTCTAGGGAGGAGTTTAATGCACTCTCTAGTTGTGATGTTTTTGTGACCTATGCCCTCTCTGCCTTGGATGACACCATTAGAATGTGTGGCAGAACCTCTGCCCTTGTGGTGGCTATACGCCGCTCGGTTTGGCTGCGCCAGTGGGCTGCTGACAACGCTGCCAAGAAAGCCCTCACTGGTTTTTCCTTCAAAGGACTACGCCTGTTTGGGGACTGCCTGGACCTGTTTGCTAAGGCAGGCAGGTTACCCCAGTGCAGGCGGCAGTCTCAGACCTTTTGGGGTTCAGGGCTCCTTTTCCTCCCCCTACCGTGGTGCTAGACAAGGGAGGGGCGTTTCCTTTACTGGGGCCCGAGGAGACTTCTGGGGTAGGGGCAGAGGACGTGGATGCCCTGGCTCCTCCTGGGGCTCCAAGCTTAAGTCCTCTCCCAAGCCCCCTCAGGCATGAAGGGGCGCCCTCACCCATCCGGGTGGGGGGACGGCTTCAGCACTTTGCTCACGTCTGGAGGCTTCATGTCTCAGACCGGTGGATTCAGGAGGTAGTGTCCTCCTGTTACAAGATAGAGTTTGCTGTCTGCCCCCCCCAAGGTTCATCAGATCCCGGATTCCTCAGGACCCTGTGTCAGCTCAGGATCTAGTGCAGGCGGTGCAAAGCCTTCTGAAGCTGGGGGTCATCTGCAAGGTCCCTTTAAGAGAAAGGGGCAAGGGCTTCTATTCCAACCTCTTCACAGTGCCCAAAAAAGATGGGTCAGTCAGGCCAATCCTGGAAACTCTGCACTCTGCCATCAGTTCCCTGCGCCCAGGGGATTTCATGAAGTCTGGACATCAAAAATGCTTACCTTCATATTCCTGTGTTTCCAGGTCATCAAAGGTTCCTCAGGTTCGCTCTGGAGGATCAACACTACCAATTTGTGGCATTGCCTTCAGCTCCCAGGGTGTTCACCAAGGTGCTGGCAGGAGTGATGTCTCTGCTCAGGTTTCAGGGCATCCGCGTGCTGCCCTACCTGGACGACATTCTCATCACTTCCCAGTCTCTACATCAGGCAGAGTTGGATACTCAGCTGGTAGTGTCCACCCTGGAGTCATTTGGCTGGGTGATCAACCACCCCAAGTCTTCCTGGGAATGAATCTGGATACAGTTCAGGCAAGGATTTTTCTTCCTCAGCAGAAGGTGGACAATCTGATTGTGCAGGTCAGATGCTTGTCATCATCCCTCCATCAGGCAGGGAATGCAGTTGGTGGGCCTGATGGTGGCGTGCTTCGAGGCGGTCCCTTATGCTCAGTTCCACTTGAGGCCTCTGCAATTCCACCTATTGTCAGTATGGGACAATGACCCTGCGTCCCTGGCCCGGGTCTTTGTGCTTTCCCCCCTGGTCAGGCGGTCCCTCTCGTGGTGGCTGGACTCCAGGAACCTGTTGGGGGGGCAGATCTTTTCTGACCCCCTCCTGGGAGACAGTCACCACGGATGCCAGTCTGTTAGGTTGGGGGGGGGGGGTTCTGGAAGTCCCTGCAGTTCCAGGAGCGGTGGGGCCCTCAGGAGGCCCACACACCTATCAACGTCTTGGAGCTTCGGGCGATCAGGTTGCTTCTGGCTCAGTTGACTCATCACCTTCGGGGCAGTTGCCTACATCAATCATCAGGGAGGGACTCGGAGCAGGAGGGCCCTCCAGGAGGTGTCTCTGATCCTGACCTGGGCGGAGGCCAATGTTCCCTGCATATCAGCGGTGTACATCCCGGGGGTGGAAAACCTCCTGGCAGACTCTCTGAGCAGGGGGACCTATCGCCAGGGAGAATGGTCCCTCTGCAACAGGGTGTTTCAATCTCTGTGTCACCGTTGGGGCCAACCAGATGTGGATCTGTTTGCGTCCCGTCACAATCACAAGCTCTCGGCCTTTGTCTCCCTGTCCCAGGATCCTCTGGCCTTGGCCACGGATGCTCTAGCAATGTCATGGCAGGACTTTCAGCTCCTGTATGTCTATCCTCCATTCCCCCTGTTGGGCAGGGTTCTGCGCAAGATTGCTCTGGAGGGGGTGCCAACAATTCTGGTGGCCCCCAGGTGGTGCAGCTGGCAGTAGATCAGTACGTTCTGTCCAGGGTGGCAGACCTGCTCACTCAGGGCTCTCTAAGTCATCCCAATTTACAAACTCTGGCTTTGACGGCCTGGCTGCTGAAACCTCCATCTTGATGGAGAAGTGCCTCGGTTGTTGATACCATGATAAAGGCTAGGAAGAAGTCTTCTTCTTCCATTTATTACAGGGTTTGGCGTGCCTACATTGACTGGTGTGAGTCTAAGTCTCTTCCCTGTCGTGTGTTCTCTATTCCCAGGATCCTTGAGTTCTTGCAGCATGGGTTGGAGATGGGGCTCCAACTCAGTACTCTGAAGGGTCAGGTTTCTGCCCTGGCTGTTTTCTTCCAGAAGTCCTTTGCTCAGCATTCTCTGATCAGGACTTTTTTCCAGGGGGTTACTCATGTGCGTCCCCCACGTAAGCCTATGTTGCCTGTTTGGGATTTGAACTTGGTTTTGTCAGTCTTGCAGGGTGCTCCCTTTGAACCTTTGCAGGATGCTGCCCTGGCTATTCTTACTCTCAAGGTTGTCTTTTTGGTGGCTATCACCTCTGTTAGGCATGTGTCTGAGTTGGCGGCGCTCTCCATCCAGCCCCCCTACTATGAGAGACACCAGGACAAGGTGGTGTTCCGCTTCAAGCCAGACTTTCTGCCTAAGGTTGTGTCTGCCTTTCATTTGAATCAGGACATTGTTCTTCCGTCATTGTGCCCTAATCCTAGCAATGCTAAGGAGAGGGTCTTGCATTCTTTGGATGTGGTTAGGTGTCTGAAGTACTATCTGGTGGCTACTACACCTTTCAGAAAAACTGATGCTCTTTTTGTGATCCCTTCTGGTCCTAGGAAGGGTTTGGCTCCTGTCAAGTCTACTATCAGCAAATGGATCCGTCAGGCTGTGATTCAGGCCTATTCTACTAAGGGGAAGAATCCTCCCTTCCGCCTTACTGCTTATTCTACTCGTGCTATTGGTGCCTCTTGGGCTTTTCAGCACCAGGCTTCTGTTGAACAAGTTTGCAAGGCCGCTACTTTGTCTTCTGCTCATACCTTTTCAAAGTTTTACAAGGTTGATGTTAGGGCCTCAGCTGACGCTGCTTTTGGCCGCAATATTCTGCAGGCGGCAGTGGTCTGACCTGTCTGTTACCTTTGGGGATCCCACCCTACTTTATGGACACTGCTATTGGATGTCCAAAGTGTAAGTAATCTAATCTGGAGCAGGACATACTGTATACTAAGAATAATACAATTCTGTGATTACTCACCTGTAGAATTGGTATTATGAGTATACAGTATGTCCTGCTCCACCCCACCCTTTGTTTTGCATTATCTTGGATCCCCTGTATGGTGATTGTTATAGTTACCAGTTTGGGTTTGTTTAATTCTCCCGGCTTCTCGTTAACTGCTTTTCAATGTTGGGGATTGTGGGAGGTCCTTGGGTATTTGAGGGGCTGGGAGGAGCCTATTTTCGATGTCTCTGCAGTCCAGTGCCATCTGGCGGAGTAAAACCCAAGTGTAAGTAATCTATCTGGAGCAGGACGTACTGTATACTCATAATACCAATTCTACAGGTGAGTAATCACAGAATTGTATTTTCCCTTCCTGCTGCTGCTCCCAAGCAAGAGGGGGAGTTGTTCAGTACTGCTAAGCCACGTTTGGAATTTCCAGAACAGGCCCATTTCAATAATCTTGTTCTCAAGGAATGGGAACGGCCCAGCCGGCTTCCTGGAATCCCTAGGGGCTGGGATAAAAGGTATCCTTTTCCCTCTGCTGTGGTTAACTGTTGGTCAACCCCCCCAGAAGTGGGTGCTCCAGTTTTGGGGTTGTCCAACACTTCTGTGGTGCATTCTCCTGATTCCACTACCTTGAAGGATAGTGAAGACCAGTTGGCTTCCCATGCTTTTGCCTGTGTGGGGTCTGCCTTGCGTCCTGTTTGTGCTTCTGCTATTACTGCTGTGGCTATTAGGACTCTCATCAAGGGTCTACTGGAAGGCTCCCCTGATGATACGTCTAGTGCCGAGTTCAGGGCCCTGTCATAATGTGAGATGTTCACTGCTTATATCCTTTCTGCCTTGGATGACACCATTAGGATGTGTAGTAGGACCTCTGCCTTGGTGGTTGCTATACACCGTTCGGTTTGGCTGCGTCAGTGGGCAGCTGATAACGCTGCTAAGAAGGCCCTTACGGTGCTCCCCTTTAAGGGGCTGCGCCTTTTTGGTGATCGCTTGGACCTGTTTGCAAAGGGGGGTAAGTTGCCCCAACGCAAGAAACAGCCGCGGCCCTTTCGGGGGTCGGGTGCTTTTACCCCCTCGTCTCGTGGATCCAGGTCTGGGAGGGGGGTATCCTTTGCGGGGCACAGGGGAGACTTCTGGGGCAGAAGCAGGGGACGTGCCTGCCCCGGATCCTCCTGGGGTTCCAAGCCCAAATCTGTCACCAAGCCCACTCAGCCATGAAGGGGTGCCCTCACCCATCTGGGTGGGGGGACGGCTGCGGCTCTTCGCTCATGTCTGGGGGCAGCAGGTCTCAGAGAGGTGGATTCTGGAGGTTGTGTCCTCCGGCTACAAGCTAGAGTTCGCTGCCTGGCCGCCTCCAAGATTCCTCAGGTCTCGGATTCCTCTAGAACCTCTGGCAGCTCAGGGTCTGTTTCTGGCTGTGCAAAACCTATTGGACATGGGGGTCATCTGTCAGGTCCCTCCTGGGGAGAGAGGTCTGGGTTTTTATTCCAATCTCTTCACAGTACCCAAAAGGGATGGTTCCATCAGACCCATCCTGGACTTAACGCTTCTCAACAAGTTCATCAGGACCAGACACTTTCGCATGGAGACCCTGCGCTCCGCGATCAGCTCTTTGCGCCCGGGGGACTTCATGACCTCCATAGACATCAAGGATGCTTACCTTCATGTACCAGTCTTCCCAGGGCATCGGAGATTCCTCAGGTTCGCACTGGAGGACGGGCACTACCAATTTGTAGCACTGCCCTTCGGTCTCACCTCGGCCCCCAGAGTCTGCACCAAGGTGCTGGCAGGCGTTATGGCTCTCCTCAGAGCTCGGGGCATTTGCATTCTTCCTTATCTGGACGACCTCCTCATCACTTCTCATTCTTTCCAGCAGGCAGGATTGGATACCCAGCAGGTGGTGACTGCTCTGGAAATATTCGGATGGGTGATCAATCACCCCAAATCCTCCCTGTCTCCGTCTCTGGTGACCTCCTTCCTGGGCATGAATCTGGATACTGTTCAAGCCAGGATTTTTCTTCATCAGCAGAAGGTGGATTCTCTTCAAGCTCTGGTTCATTTCCTTCTGTCCTGCCCAGCGCGCCGGTCTCCTTTCTATTTGGTGGCTACTTCTCCCTTTCGTAGGATGGATACCGGCTCTTGCTTTTTGCTCACGACCGCGTCCGCCGCCGCCTCCCACGCGTCCCTCTTACAGGGAGCGCACCCGCGCCGGCCATTCACAAACGGCCGGCGCGGGAACGCGCCCTGCTAGGATGCGCGGGAGGCGGTGGCGGACAGACATGCGCCGCTGGAACGTGGAAAAGGTAGGATTGTGGGCTTCCTGGGGGGTTTCACCCCGCGGGACATCCCTATTTCGGATGCCCCGCGGGGAGGGATCTGATCGGCCCGGGAATCTTATAGATTCCCGGGCCGATCCCCCCTGGGTGTTGGTCCACTTTAAGGGATGAGGGGCTTTCTGATTCTGTGGTTAATACTCTAATCAGGGCTAGAAAGAAATCCTCTTCTACCATCTACTATAGGATCTGGCGGGCCTACATTGACTGGTGTGAGTCTAGGGTCCTTCCCTGTCGGGTGTTCTCCATTCCTACGATCTTGGAGTTCCTTCAGCATGGCTTGGATCTGGGACTTCAGCTCAGCACGCTCAATGGTCACGTTTCTGCTTTGGCTGTTTTCTTCCAGAGATCTTTCGCTCAACATCCTCTGGTCAAGACTTTCTTCCAGGGAGTTGCTCATGTGCGTCCCCCCCCCCCCCCCCTGCAAACCTCTGTTGCCAGATTGGGACTTGAATTTGGTTTAGTCTGCCCTTCAGGGCCCTCCATTTGAGCCTGTGCATGAGGCTGCTCTGTGTCTTAAGGTTTCCTTTTTGGTGGCTATCACCTCGGTCAGGCGTGTTTCGGAGTTGGCGGCCCTTTCTATTCAGGCCCCCTACTTTGAGAGACACCAGGACAAGGTGGTTATTCTTAGTATACAGTACGTCCTGCTCCAGATAGATTACTTACACTTGGGTTTATCCTCCGCCAGATGGCGCTGCACTGCAGAGACATGCAAAACAGGCTCCTCCCGGCCCCTCAAATACCTGGGGACCTCCCACAAATCCCCAGATTTCTCTGCAGTGCTGACTGCGAAGACATGAAATTATCACTCTGTCGCAGGTGAGCGGGGCTATTAAAGCCTGCGGCCCTGTTGGACTATTCCCACCCGTCCTTGATGTGATGTGCCTCCCAGCCTGGGCTGCGCTGGTCGGGTGAAGGTAGGCAGCACCATGTGTGCTTAAGGAGCGCTGCTCCACCGCAGTCCCCCAACAAAGGGTAGGCGGTATAGGCTGATGGTGAGCCTTATGGGATGCCCCTCCCGCATTATTGTCCCATGCCCCGGTAGCGGTGGGCCCTGTGCAAAGGGCTGCCATCCTCCCTCATTCTCCCAGTAGCCTTCAGGAGGAAGAGAAGGGGGGGTGTGTGTTTGCGTGTGGATGTCCGTGTACTGTGATTACACGCTTATGGTCCTCTTTGTAATGTCTGCTTGGACTGGTGTATGTGGTGTCAACCGCCGTGCTGACTTGTCTTTTTACACTGTCACCTCAGACGCTTCTGCGTCCTCATTGGCTGCTTGTCTGTGGACTTCGCGCTCTTCGGGGAGGCGGGGCCTGGTATGGCGCGCCTCGTGTCACGGCTCGCGCTGGCCCGCCCTTCGAGGTTCTCGGTGCCATATTGTCTGGTCGCGCGTGTGTGTGTCTGTGACGTTCTACTTACCGTGGTCCGTAAGTGCCCTCGCGGGTGGCTTTATAATTCACTGTAGTGTGTTTCGGTGCCGACACCCTTCTTCTCATTGTGTCTTTCAGAGGGTGAATCCATTGGCTTCTCCCGGCCCCGTTTAATTGATAGCGGACCTTGTAAATTTACTCCCACTCCCTAGCGGGTCATTGGGGCATCCAGGGTTGCTTTATAGCGTCAATCCCTACTGGCACATTGTGCCTAATAATCACCATATGGAGGCATCTAAGGATAATGTGACCAGGGTCCTTCTGGGCCATGACCGGCGGTGTATAGCGTGTGGACAACCCCATGCTGATGCTGACAAGGCGCGGGTCTGCGCACCTTGTGCTGAGCAAGCGCTGGCTTTGCAATCAGGCCTGCCAGTGGCTGTACCTCGCCTCGCTTCACCTAATCCCCTTGGCTTAAATATCACTCCTGCTGAGTCGCACACAAGTGGGGATTCTCAGCCTGAATTGGCGTCTAGACTGCCTACGGCAGATTTTTTGCGAGGTCCTTAGCGCGTAAGGGCCCTGGTAAGAAGTGGCTCTTGACTCCTAATGTTACTGTTTTCCCTATGGGAACTGAGGAGTTTATGACTCTGTGTGGCTATACCCCTTCTGATGAAGGAGAGCTCTTTTCTTACTCAGGCTCATCTGATGAGAGACCTGAGGCTCATGAAGACTCTGACCCTGACCCTGAGTTCAGGATGACACTGACAGTTTATTGATCAAGATCTTTGAGGTTCTGTCTATCTCTCCCCCTGGTGAGGCTCCTAGACAAAGAGGGGAGCGTTTCCATACAGCATCACCACACTTGGAATTTCTAGAGCAGGCACATTTCCATACCCTTGTGCTCAAGGAATGGGAGTGCCCCGGTAAACTTCCAGGGGTTCCAGGAGATTGGGATAGTAAGTACCCTTTTCCCCCTGACGTGGTTAAATGTTGGTCGTTCCCCCCTGAGGTGGTTAAATGTTGGTCGTTCCCCCCCCTGAGGTGGATGTCCCGATCATAGGGCCTTCTAACACCCCTTTCTTGCATCCCCCCGACTATACTACCCTTCGGGATGCTGAGGACCGGCGCATTGACCTGCTGGCCTCCCACGCCTTTACATGTGCGGGAACGGCGCCACGCCCAGTCTGTGCCTCTGCCATTACTGCTGTGGCCACTAGAACACTCATCAGGAAAATGCTCGATCGTGCCCCTGATGATCTCCCTTGGGATGTGTTTAATGCACTGTCCAATTGTGATGTATTTGTAAAATTGATCCTATTAGCATTGGATGACACCATTAGGATGTGTGCAAAAACTTCTGCCCTTGTGGTGGCTATACGTCGCTTTCTATGGCTGCGACAGTGGGGTGCTGACAATGCTGCGAAGAAGACCCTTACCAGGCTCCCCTTTAAAGGGCTGCGTCTGTTTGGGACCCGCCTAGACCTGTTTGGTAGGAGAGGTAAGTTACCCCAGCGTAGACGGCTGTCTCGGGCCCTTCGGGGCCAGGGCCCCCCTCCCACCCCCCACCATGGTGTTAAACAGGAACTAGTGGCGTCCTTCGTGGGGGTTCCTGCAACTCCGTGTCCCAGGAGCAGAAGACAACACCCCTGCTCCTCTGGGGGGGCTATGCTCAAATCCTCTCCCAAGTCCCCTCAAGCGTGATGGGGCGCCCTCACCCGCCTGGGTGAGGGGACGACTGCGGCACCTTGCTTAAGCCTGGAGGCACCAAGCCTCAGACTGGTGGTTTTAGGAGGTAGTGGCCTCCGGCTGCAAGATGGTGTTTGCTGTGCGCCCTCCCCCTATGATTACCGGGTCCTGAGTACTCCTGGTCCCTGCTTCTGCTCAGATGCTGGCGCAGGCCGTGCAAGATCTGCTGCATATGGGGGTCATTTGCAGTTTTCCCTTAACGGACAGAGGCAAGGGACCCTACTCCAACCTTATCACTGTTCCCAACAAAGATGGGTCAGTCTGGCCCATTCTGGTTGCACAGATCTTCAGCAATTTGTCACGTACAGGCGCCTTCCTCTTGGAAACTCTGCGCTCGGCCATTTGCTCCTTGCGAACCGTGGGCTTCATGCCGCTTGGGGATATTAAAGATGCTTACTTTCACATCCTTGTGTTTTCAGGACACCAAGATTCCTTAGATCCACGTTGGAGGATCAACACTGCCAATTTGTGGCCTTGACATCTGGCCTCTCTTCAGCTCCCAGAGTGCTCACCAAGGTGCTGGCGGGGGTGATGTCTCCGATGAGGCCAAGGGGCGTACGCGGGCTGGACGTCCTCATCACTTCCCAGCCTCTACATTGGGCATAGTTGGATACTCAGCTGGTGGTGTCCACCCTGGAGTCATCTGGATGGGTGATCAGCCACCACCAGGTTCTCGCTGTCCCCTTCTTTGGTAATTTCATTCCTAGGAATGAATCTGGACGTTGTTCAGGCAAGGATATTCCTTAAATTGGAAAACACACAACACATACAGTTACATGTAGGACTGGCACAAATGCTAAGGCTGAATTAGCTGAAAAATCGTCATTTTATTATTGCGCCAATCTCAGCACACACATAGGACAAATTACACCAATATAAAAATGACAAACAGTGCTATATAAAATCACGGGGGCCCACCGTGCACACACACACAGACCACGCACATACAACGTACACCACACGCAGCGCTGCTCACTACTGCCTCATATAAGTAAGACACACCGCCCTGTATAATGAATTATGTAACTGGGTCAGTGGCCTGCATCCTCACAACAGGTATCGTAACCATAGCCATGCGTGGCTGGATTCTGGGCTGATTTGATGACCTCACCACAAGCTGGTCCGTATTGCATGTATCTAGTGGAGAAAGAGCCCAATAGCAGCAAGCCCAGTGGCTAGCGGTATATAGTACCATACGTCTGCGCTGTATTCACAACAATAATGCGCTGCTTGTATCCACCATGGCTCTGATATAAATTGCAGTCACTGAAAATCAGTATCACACGCTAGCGGGTACTTAGCTGCGGTGAAAAGATAACATCTCTCAGTCATGCCGTCATCAATATCCGTGTTGCGCAACACTTTACAAGCGGAGGAGCTGTCGGCTGGAGCAGGGCTAGGAGCGTGGTGACATGTGCGTGGATGGGCTGGCCGTCCGCCGACGCGCGTTTCGCTCCGCCCACCTACTCACAGCCCGCAGAGCGACAAATATGAGGGATAGACTAGTTCATAGTGAGCTGGTCAGACCCATGAACACAGGACGGACGGACAGGTTGGAGGGCTCCTTCAAATGCGGACATTGTAGAATATGCCCATTCATGGAAAAGACTAGTACGTTTGTAGGCATAAGAGGAGGTCCAAATAGGAGGATAAAGGGATTTATCAATTGTGGGACAACATATGTCGTGTACATGCTCACCTGCCCGTGTAATAAGAAATACATCGGTAAAACCAAGCGCGAGCTGCGCACACGGGTAGGTGAGCATGTGCGGGACATCAGAAAGGGGAATGAAAAAAGCCCTGTGTCCGAGCACTTTAGAGTATATCATCAGGGGAACCCAAGGGGCCTAAAAGTATGTGGAATCTTCGTGTTGCAGAGAAATGGCAGACGGGGATTTTGGGATAAACGTCTGATGCAACAGGAGGCAAGACTAATTTTCGAGTTGAGTACCATGTCTCCGGGTGGGTTAAACCGGACCTTCAGCGTGATTTAATGAAAAGCCCAAATTCTTAAAAAATGGTTCCCCAGCATCTAAAATTAATATATCTTACGTTTTTAGTCACTAACTTATTATTCTTTCCCCCACTGGGCTGCAACTCTGTTCAGGAATTTTGGATACGGGCGCCGCCATCTTGACTCAGAAGCATCACACTTACTGAGGAGAGGAGAGTGGGATAAGGTACAGGGGGGCGGGTTATAGCTGTGCTTTGCTCAGACAGAGCAGAGCTGGGGTCAGGTAATGGTCAGCAGTCCCAGAATGCAGAGCAGCACAGTCAGGAGGCACTTCCTGTTTGCAGGCTGCCTGATAAGATGGCGGCTTCCATAAGCCGCCATCTTGGATGTTTAAAGGCTCATAACATGCAGTAGATGCAGGTAGGATGATTTTTAATGTGGCCAATCTGTATGTACAGGGTGTGGGAAACATATAAGTTAGACTCTTATTCAGAGTGAAGGTCCGCTTTAAATACTGATCCCGGTTTAGGGGCGTTTCTGTAACTTGTAAGAATGTGGTTGTTGCGTGGTTGTTTTAGGGTATCTTGGTGTGTTGGTGAAGTATGTAGTCAGTTCTGCATGATGCAGGCAGATGTGTGCAATATGTAAATATGCAATTAGGCGACCCTAAAATGGCCATAAAACATACTTCCCTGTGGGGATAAGGGTATATGATTATAAAATACCTGTGAATCATCTAAGGTCCTTGGATAACATCTGAAGACTACTCCTATCCAATGTCTGTGACTGCCTGATGCTGAGTATCAGTGATATTGATATTGACCCAGATGGAACACTGGACTTGGACACCGATTAAGATGAAATACTGGACTTGGACTTTAGCATGAAAATACTTTGCGTGCTGGATTGAGGTGCAGTGGTGTAATGTGGTAGCTGGTGATTTGACAGTAATCTGCAGGAGGCCTACCTAATACATGCACACCCACACTCCCATGTGATAATCGCAGTGTATACTGCGGGATAATGGATAAGAAGTCCTGGTGTCTGGCCCCTCTGTGAATTAAACTAATGAGCGTATGTGACAGCGGCTATTGAGTATAGCCCGAGCCGTAATGATATGCTGGAGACTTGGGCGATGGCCTGTATCTATGGGCAGAAGCCGGTGAGGAACGCTAGCGTTGCTATGCTATGTGAGGTGATTGGTGGTTGGCCGCTGACACCATGAAACCACGCCCCTGGTGGGCTGAACATTGCATTGACGCCAAAGACGTTGTTGTGGAAAGCTTACAGATGATTGGCCGCTCTCAAACTGAGGGAGGGACCTCGCACTTATAATGGGAATGTGGAGGGCCGCCCACCACCCTGACGAAGCTCTGGTGGGCGGAGCGAAACGCGCGTCGGCGGACGGCCGGCCCATCCACGCACATGTCACCACGCTCCTAGCCCTGCTCCAGCCGACAGCTCCTCCGCTTGTAAAGTGTTGCGCAACACGGATATTGATGACGGCATGACTGAGAGATGTTATCTTTTCACCGCAGCTAAGTACCCGCTAGCGTGTGATACTGATTTTCAGTGACTGCAATTTATATCAGAGCCATGGTGGATACAAGCAGCGCATTATTGTTGTGAATACAGCGCAGACGTATGGTACTATATACCGCTAGCCACTGGGCTTGCTGCTATTGGGCTCTTTCTCCACTAGATACATGCAATACGGACCAGCTTGTGGTGAGGTCATCAAATCAGCCCAGAATCCAGCCACGCATGGCTATGGTTACGATACCTGTTGTGAGGATGCAGGCCACTGACCCAGTTACATAATTCATTATACAGGGCGGTGTGTCTTACTTATATGAGGCAGTAGTGAGCAGCGCTGCGCGTGGTGTACGCTGAATGTGCGTGGTCTGTGTGTGTGTGCACGGTGGGCCCCCGTGATTTTATATAGCACTGTTTGTCATTTTTATATTGGTGTGATTTGTCCTATGTGTGTGCTGAGATTGGCGCAATAATAAAATGACGATTTTTCAGCTAATTCAGCCTTAGCATTTGTGCCAGTCCTACATGTAACCGTATGTGTTGTGTGTTTTCCAATTTGAGCTTCTGAGTTGGTTAGTAGGACGCCGCAGATATGAAGTGGCAGTGCACATGTATTTGATATTAGAACTCTCTCCAGCCTTTTAAACAGTGTGTTGAAGGATATTCCTTCCTTAGCAGAAGGTGGACATCTGCTTGCACAAGTTCAGTTTCTCCTAGCTGTCCCCGTTCCTTCACCAAGGCAGGGGATGCAGCTGATGGGCCTGATGGTGACGTGCTTTGCGGCGGCCCTTTGTGCTCAGTCCCCCTTGGGGCTTCTGCAACTTCTCCTATTGTCTGTATGGGACAAGGACCCAGCATCCCTGGACAGGGTCTGGGTGCCTTCCCTCCTGGTGAGGAGGTCCCTCTTGTAGTGGATGGACTCAAGGAACCTATTAGGGGCGGAACCTTCTTGCTCCTTCCTGGGAGACGGGCACCATGGATGCCAGTCTATCAAGTTGGGGGGGGTTCTTCTAGGTCCCTGCGGTTCTAGGGGAGGTGGGGCCCTTAGGAGGCCCATTCACCTATCATTGTCTTGAAGCTGTGAGCGATCAGGTTAGTTCTGATTCGTTTGACTACTTATTTCAGGGCCTGCCTGATTAGGGGCGCATGGTCACTCTGATGGCGGTTGCCTACATCAATCATCAGGGAGGGACCCGGAGCAAGAGGGTCCTCCAGGAAGTGTCTCTGATTCTGATCTGGGTGAAGGCCAATGTTCCTTGCATTTCAGCGGTATACATTCCGGGGGGTCCCTCTGCAACAGGGTGTTCCAATCCCCGTATCACCATTGAGGCCAACCTGATGTGGATCTGTTTGCGTTCCGTCACAATCACAAGCTCCCAGGCTTTGTCTCCCTGTCCCAGGATCCTCTGGCTGTGCCCATGGAGGCCTTGGTAATGTCATGGCAGGCAGGGTTCTGCGCAAGATTGCTGGAAGGGGTGCCAGTGGTTCTGGTGGCCTCAGGTGGCCAAGAAGAGTGTGGTTCGCTGACGTGGTGCAGATGGCAGTAGATCGGTGCCTTCTGCCTGGAGTGCCAGTTCTGCTCACTTAGGACCACTTACGCCATCCCAATTACATACTCGGGCCTTGACGGCCTGATTGCTGAAACCTCCATCTTGATGGAGAAAGGTTTGTCTACCTCGTTGGCTGAGTCCATGGTGAAAGCTAGGAAGATTACTTCTTCTTCCATCTGTTATATGGTATGGCGTACCTACATTGACTGGTTGAGTCTTGGTCTCTTCCCTGTTGGGTGTTCTCAGTTCCCAGGAATCTGGAGTTTTACTGCATGGGTTGGAGTCGGTCTCTAACTCAGTACTTTGAAGGGTCAGGTTTTTACCCTGTCTGTCTTCTTTCAGAAGTTTTTTTTTTTTTTTCTTTCAGCATTCCTTAATTAAGACTGCTTTTAGGGGGTTGCTCATGTGCGTTCCCCACGACAACCTATGGTCCCTGTTTTTGGGATTTGGAATTGGTCTTGCCTGCCTTGCAGGGTGCTCCCTTTGAACCTGTGCAGGTTGCTGCCTTGGCTATTCTTAAACTCCAGGTCGTGTTTCTGGTAGCTTTCACTTCTGTCAGGCGTGTGTCTGAGTTGGCGGTGCTGTCATTCAGCCCCCCTACTGTGAGAGGCATCAGGACAAGGTGTTATTTCGTTCAATCCAGAATTTCTGCCTAAGGGTAGTGTCTGCCTTTCATTTGAATCAGGATATTGTTCTTCCTTGTTTGTGCCCTAACCCTAGCAATGTTAAGGAGAGAGTTTTGCACACTTTGGATGTGGTTAGGTGTCTGAAGTACTATCTGGTGGCTACTACACCTTTCAAGAACACTGATGCTCTGCTTGTGGTCCCTTCTGGTCCTAGGAAGGGTTTTTGGCTTCTGCCAAGTCTACTATCAGCATGCGGATTCGTCAGGCTGTGATTCAGGACTGCGCTACTAAGGGGAGGAATCCTCCTTTCGCTTTATTGCTCTTGCTTCTCGTGCTATTGGTGCCCCCTTGGGCCTTGCAGCACCAGGCTTTTATTGCACCAGTGTGCAAGACCGCTACTTGGTCTTTTGTCCATACCTTTTCAAGGTTGATGTTAAGGCCTCAGCTGTTGCTGTTTTTTGGCCACAAGGTTTTGCAGGCGGCAGTGGTTTAAACTGTCTGCTGCTACCTTTTTATTGGGGGATCCCACCCTACCTTACAGACACTGCTATTGGATGTCCCAAGTGTAAGTAATCTATCTGGAGGAGGACGTACTGTATACTAAGAATAATACAATTCTGTGAAATACAGTACGTCCTGCTCCACCCCACCCTGGTTGTTGCATTATTCTGGATCCCCTGTATGGTGATTGTTATCATTGTTATAGTTACCAGTTTTTGGCTGTTAAATTCTCCCGGCTTCTTTTTCACTGCTTTTCAATGCTGGGGATTTGTGGGAGGTCCCCGGGTATTTGAGGGGCTGGGAGGGGCCTGTTTTGCATATCTCTGCAGTGCAGCGCCATCTGGCGGAGGATAACCCCAAGTGTAAGTAATCTATCTGGAGCAGGATGTACTGTATACTTATAATACCAATTCTACAGGTGAGTATTTCACAGAATTGTATTTTCTGCTTTAAACCCGACTTCTTGCCTAAGGTTGCCTCTGCTTTCCATCTCAATCAGGACATTGTACTTCCTTCCTTGTGCCCTAATCCTGGTAATTCCAAGGAGAGGGCCTTACATTCCCTGGATGTGGTCAGGACCTTGAAGTTCTACTTGGTGGCTACTGCACCTTTCAGAAAGACTGATGCCTTGTTTGTGGTTCCTTTGGGTCCCAAGAAGGGTCTGGCTCCTGCTAAGTCTATTATTAGCAAATGGATTCGTCAGGCTATTGTTAGGGCCTATTCTGCTAGGGGAAAGGATCCTCCTTTCTGTGTTACTGCTCATTCTACTCGTGCTGTTGGGGCCTCCTGGGCCTTCCAGCACCAGTCTTCTGTTGAACAAGTTTGTAAGGCTGCTACTTGGTCTTCTGTTCATACCTTTTTAGGTTTGCAAGTTTTACAAGGTTGATGTTCGGGCCTCAGCGGATGCTGTTTTTGGCTGCAAAGTTCTGCAGGCAGCAGTGGTTTGAACTGCGCGTTGTTGCATTTTGGGATCCCACCCTGTTTACGGACACTGCTATTGGATGTCCCATCTGTTATGAATCATTATCTGGAGCAGGACGTGCTGCATACTTAGAATAATACAATTCTGTGATTACTCACCTTGTAGAATTGGTATTATAAGTATGCAGCACGTCCTGCTCCACCCCACCGTTAGCATTATATCGGAACCTCTGTATGGTGATTGTTATCCTTGTTAACGTTGTTGATTATCATTGGCTTCTCCTGGTTATCCTTACTGCTTTTCTATACTGGGGAATTTGTAGGAGGTCCCGGGTATATATGGGACCAGGAGGGGCCTCTTTTTGCCATCTCTGCAGTCACGACCTCTAGCGGTAATCCCATGTGTTATGAATAATTTTCTGCAGGACGTGCTGCATACTTATAATACCAATTCTACAAGGTGAGTAATCACAGAATTGTATGTTTTACTATGTTATATGTAAAGCACACAGTGTGCGTATATCACATTGCTGTTGCCACACCCATTGTTTCTCCTCATTCTTTTCTCTGCATCTCCAATACTCTAATACTTTTACAAATAACTTAGAAACTACGGGGTCTTTTTGAAAACGGATCGAAGTTTAGGACAGTGCAACATGTAGCCTGAGACAAAGGGACAACAATTGGGCTTGCCTTTAGTATAACTTTAATAATCATATTTATAATCTCTATCTATCAGATCAGACATAGCAGTAGTGTCGGTAATGTCATCAAGTAATAGGGACAAATATGTATTACATTTAGATGATGGACCTGTATCACTCTCAAACAAAGCTGAGAATCCAGTTTTTTCATATTAAAGTCTTCTTAGGAACTGGTAAATAATTTTGACCAGATTCTTGTGATACAGAAGACACTAGATTAGTATTTGTTAGAATTATTTGGTAAAATGAGGCCAGAACAGACTGAGCTATAAAAGTTCTGAAGTTAATGGTCAGTTGCCACCAAGTAGTCTTCCAAATTTGGAATAGGCAAATTAGCCACTGTGCTTGTAGACTGTGGATACAAATTTCCATGGCTACAGCAAGTCGGGCATGAGAGGAATCTTTCATGGAAAAAAATTGCAGCTGCAAAAAGTTTTGAAATTCTCTGAGTAAGTAAAGACTCCTATTATGCCATGGCACCAAAAGCTTATTGGTTAAAAGTAATAAAATAATTACTTTCCCAATATGAAACACAGCCGCAGCCTAGACTCCAGCTGATTTTAGAGTGGTGAGCCTCATCACTAGGTTTACCTTCCTCGATGGGGCCACAGTGGAAGAATATTCCAAGAAAAAAAGATTACATAAATAAAAATAGGACATAGGACACTCCGCCATGTTCGCTCTTCTCAAGGACTCTTCTTAGAACTGGCTAATGACTCTAGGCAAGGGGCTGTTATACCCAGCAGTGCAAAGAACTTTATTGAAAAGGGTCAGCAATCCTGGAGACTCTGTACAACTCACTGTTAGAATACTAAAGATTTTGCGTCCTCCACGTGAGGCAGAGAAAAAACATACTGCAATCTAGAAAAAGTCACACACACTATACAGTTGGTCCGAGAGAAGAGCTGCTTGCACAACACCACAAAGTGCAGAAGATCGGAAATACTAGACAGGAAAGTCCAGCAGAATCCATAGAGCGGTTTTCTTCGGCAGCATCAGGTATTGCATGCCCTGGGGGCAGGCTAGCGACCAGTTCTGGAATCTTTTAGATTCTAGGCCAGCCGCAGGGGGTGATTGGCCCACTTTAAGGCAATACCTGCACCGCCTTGTATATATGGTCACGATAGGTCTTTTTGAAGGTGTATACTACCTGGTTAAAGCTGTCCAAAGACTGAATAGTACTGAATCTTCAGTACACCGGAGTGCCCTGCTCCTCCCCAGGGTGATAAGGCAATAAGATTTGTTTTACTATATTCATTTTTCTAGACCTATAAAATAGCAATCAACACCAAAACATACAAGAGGAAAAATATAAATGGTGAAAACAAATTCTTTAATGTGAGGGACATTTTCTAAAATTAACTTACAAATACTAAGATCCAATTTTTCATTTGTTTGCTTTGGCAATATAAAGAAAAAAAACAGGTTTTAGCGTACTCACTGTAAAATCACTTTCTTGTTATATTCTGGGACACAGATCTCGCTTTTAAAGTTAAGACACTCTTCAATATATTTAAGACTGAGAAGTCTAAACTCCTCCCACTGGGCTATATAACCTCCTCGTCACAGTTAGGACCAGGCGTCAAAAGCAGCATAAAGAGGGGTAATCCAGATGAAAATCAACTACAATGAAATGCTGTCAAAACAAAGTGGGAACAGCGTTCAAGGTAACCTTTTAGGGTGAGTACACTAAAATCTTTTCTCTCTCATTTACTTGAGGACACAAGCTCTTAGGGCTGTCCCAACACATTCAACAACAACAAATTCAACACAATAAAGTCATGCCCAATCACAGCTGAAGCTGGCATCCATGTAATTTGTTAATCGCGAAGGTAGGCACAGAATACCAGATGATTGACCTGAAATGTGAAAAGTGGAGACCAACTAGGAAGAAAGATGGTGAGGCCTGGCCTCCAAGCACACACAGGAAACTATCCAGGTTTGCCCTTCCATTCTGTCAACACTATGAAGGCCACTGCCAGGACAGAGACAGCAGCAATGCCAGTTTAATAGAGTAGCCCAGACCCTAAATCCTTTTGGACAGTGGCCTTCCTAATGCGTGGAATAGTTTCCCATGGGGGCACCTTGATTTCAGATGCCCAAAAAAGCAATCCCAAAAACAGGCTAGAAAAAAAACTTTTTGTGTTCGGCTGAGTTATGGCAAGAGCAACGTCAGTCTGCAGTGAAAGCACACCCTGTGCTCTCCCCTCTCTCAATGCAACTCTACGAGCACAGGGCAAACACAGCTTGTGCTAGTGCGGGTAGTAGGTATTTTAGCTCTTCTTCATCTTGCTTTTTACTTTCACACTTCAGGGCATCATAAATCAAGATGCTGCCGAGGGAGATCATTCAGTGGTCTTAGTCCTAGTTATAATTTAGGACTTCTTTAGGAAAAGGGGAGTGGGCTTGCAGTACTATTATAAATTAAGGTAAAGGTAAAATAAACTAAATAAAATAATGGGTACCTTTAATATTCTAAGTATGTCACACACCCCACTTCAGATACTTATTATTATTACACTTGGGTAACTCACCGCTAGGTGGCGCACTTGCAGAGATCTCCAAAAGCTTCAGCAAGCCCCTCCCGGTCTATATATACCTGGTACCTCTCATCAATTCCCCAGTGTTGGTCTCTGCAAGATGGCGACAAGACAGAAGAGAGAAGTCTCCTGCTTGCAGGTAGCCGGGGTATCACCCCGGCCCCCCCTCTATGGTCTATTTCTGCCCGGCTCCTTTTGTTTTTTATCCCCTGGTTAATGGTAGCCTCCCAGCTTAGGCTGTAGGCCGGGCGAGGTGTAGATGGCACTTAGAGTGCCTAGGAGATTAGCTCCTCCGCTCGACCCCATATTATGGGGCATAGCGGTGATCCGGTTGTGGTGATCCGGATGTGGGATGCCCCAGCCCTTAGGCCACCTCAGGTTTCCCCCCGTTTGGCCTCCTCCCTGAGTTTTGCTTTATTTTTGATGCGTGTGTGTGAGTGTGTTTTGATGTGTGGCAGGGGCGGGTGGCCTGAGGCCGGCCCGTCCGTTTGCCTGGTCACTTGTGGTTGTTGGGGGGGCTTCATGAGCCCCCAGGGCTACCTTTCCTGGTGCTTGGGGGGCGGGTCGGGCGGCGCGTGTTCCGCCGGCCCGCCGCTTGTTTTCTTTCTGAGGGCAGGCGCCATGTTCTGGCGCCCGCCTCTCGGTCGGGGGGCGAGGCCGGGCGGCGCGCTGCGACGCCGGCCCGCCTGGATATGGGGGCGCCGAGTACGCTTCTCGGCGCCCGCTGGCCGTCATACTGGAAGCGGGCGGGACCGGGCGGCATGCGAGCCGCCGACCCGCCTGGCGGCATATGCGGGCGCCATTCCTGTGGCGCCCGCTGGTTGGCTCTGACTCGGAGGGGTGGGCGGGGCCGCGTCCTGCGCGGCCCGCGCCGTGCATTGCTGTTTGGGGAGGGGCGGGGCCACAGCGTCTCCCGCGTTTTGCTGGGCCCGCCTCTCTTCTCTCTTCCTCCGTTGCGCTGGCCACCATCTTGTCCCTCCCGGGACTGACAAGCTGCAAGGGTCAGGTAGGCGCTTGGGCGTTGAACAGTTCTGGGCCTCCTTCCTCGCCGAAGGGGGGGGCGGCAGGTTCCCTTAGCCTGGCTTTAGGCCAGCTGGCAGGGAGTCTGCCGGCTTCCCTGCTCACACCTTCATGGCTATATTTATATCTACGTATATATATATATATAATGTCCCTATATGCATATGTATGTCAGCTTTGCTATGTTGTTCCCTTGGGGTTCCTTGCATGACCTGCTAGTGTCTCTTCACTGGTTGTATGTGTGTTATTCAGGTGTTTATGGTTGCGCTTGGCTGGCTGTGTCTCTTGTTTTTCAGATCCCGGGTTCCCACGCTACGGGGCTCTCCCGGTCCTTGCTACCTGGCTTGTTGGGGTTGGCCGTTACTTTCCTTATTGGGTTTTTTGCTAAATTCCCCTAGTCAGGGCTATATAAATATATATATATTGAATTACAAGAGGGGCATCCCGGGTCGCTTACTGCGTAAATCCCTGGGTTCTGCGAATACCATGAATTCACCATTTGGAGGCTACCAAAAGATACCGGAATTGGTCCTTCGGGGCAGTCCAGGTTGTGCGGGGGGTATGGGACTCCGCTCCCAGGGGATGATGTCATTATTTGTATTCCATGTGCGCAGAGGAACATTGAGCGCCAGTCCGGCACCCCGGTGCCCGGTCTTTCCTCGCCCGCGCCATCTCCCTTCCCTCCTCGCCTGTTCCGGACCCCGTGTGACGTTGTCATTAGGGGTGATTCGCAATCCGAGGTTTGCGCCCGATTGGCCAGCCTCGAGAAGATGTTTTCCGCTGTGGTCGCTCAGAGGGCTCAGGCTAAGCGGAAACACTTGTCCCCGCCTCCGTCGGACTCAGATGATGAGGTTGTTGAGGCTTTGGTTTGGTCAGATCGTCCCCTTGAAGAGGGTGAGCTTATTGAGGATTTAGATGATTCTAAGGTTCAGCAGCTGCTGGGTGCTAAGGATGACCAGGCCACCCAGGCCACGGGGTTGGTCCCCGACACATCTTCCATTCTGGCCCAAATGTTTGAGGTTCTGGATTTGGACCTTCCCGAGGCGGCTCCTCGGCCTAGGGGCCAGCTCTTTGGGGGGGTCAAGCAGCGCTTGGAGTTTCCCAGTCGACAGCATTTTGGGGATGTTGTCCTTAAGCAATGGGAGTAACCTACACGGCTTGTTGGAGTTCCGCCCAGCTGGGATACGAAATCTCCTTTTCAGGCGGACTTGCTGAAACGGTGGTCGGTCCCTTCCGAGGTGGATGCTCTGGTTGTGGGACTGTCTAAAACGGCGGCTGTTCATCTTCCTGATACTACTTGTCTCAAGGACGGCGAAGATCGCCGGATTGATCAGTTGGCCCGCCATGGTTTTATCTGTGCGGGTTCGGTTTTGAGGCCTGTTTGTGCTTCGGCTCTTTTGACATTGGCGGTTAGGTCTATGGTCAGGGATTATGTGTGGATCTTGATCCCTCTGGTGATGAGTTTCTTGCGCTTTTGCGTTGTGACCCTTTTTTGTCATTTGTTCTGGCCGCCCAGGATGATGCCATGTTGATGTGTGGCAGAGCTTTTGCTCTGTTGGTGGCTATTCGTCGCTCTGTGTGATTGCGACAGTGGACAGCTGACCTTAATTCTTAAAGATCTCTCACGGCCCTTCCTTTCTTGGGGTCGAGGCTTTTTGGTGAAAAGCTGGATTCTGTTGCCAAGGGAGGCAGGTTGCCTCAGCGCAAGAGGTTTCGCCGTTCCTTTCGGGGGGCGGTCTCCTTCAATCCGTCCTTTAGGGGAGCCAAAGCCGGCAGAGGTGCGGGCGTCTCGGTTTCCAGGGGCACGGGTTGGAACAGGGGTAGAGGCCGTGGCCGCCCCGTTCACGCTTGGGGAGCCAAGCCCAAGTTAGTTGCCAAGCCCGCTCAGCAATGAGGGGGCGCCCTCACCCGTACGGGTGGGGGGACGGTTACGATGCTTCTCCCGGGTGTGGGACCTGGAGGTATCGGACAGGTGGATCCTGGAGGTAGTGTCGACCGGTTACAAGCTGGAGTTCGAGTCCCGCCCTCCTCCAAGGTTTTTCAGGTCTCGGGTGCCTCTCGATCCTGTGGCCGCGCAGGGGCTCCTGGCGGCAGTAAGGAATCTTCTGATGTTGGCAGTCATCTGCCCGGTTCCTCCTTCGGAGGTGGGAAGAGGTTATTACTCCAATCTCTTCACTGTCCCCAAGAAGGACGGGTCCTTCCGTCCGATCTTGGATTTGAAGTGTCTCAACAGGTTTATTCGTCCCCGGAAGTTTCGCATGGAGACCTTGCGGTCGGCGATCGGCTCGCTTCGGCAGGGGGACTTCATGACGTCCATAGACATCAAGGACGCGTATCTTCACATTCCTATCTTTCCGCCACATCAGCGGTTTCTTCGCTTTGTGGTGGAGGATCGTCATTTTCAGTTTGTGGCTCTCCCATTCGGCCTCACCTCGGCCCCGAGAGTGTTCACGAAGGTGTTGGCAGGGGTGATGGCCCTGCTCAGAGCTCAGGGGATTCGTATTGTTCCTTACCTGGACGACCTTCTCATCATGGCTCCTTCCTTCAGCCAAGCAGAAGGGGATACCAGCACGGTGGTGTCCATGCTGGAGAGGTTCGGCTGGGTGATCAATTACCCCAAGTCCTCTCTGGTTCCGGCCAGGGTGGTGACTTTTCTGGGGATGTCCTTGGACTCTTGTCAGCACAAAGTGTTTCTTCCTCAGGACAAGGTTCTTTTGATTCAGGAATTGGCTCAGCGTCTTCTTTCCATTCCTCGCCCGTCCATTCGGCTAGGGATGAGACTGGTGGGGTTGATGGTGGCCTCGTTCGAGGCGGTTCCATTCGCACAGTTTCACACGAGGACGCTGCAGCTTCATCTTTTGGCGTCTTGGGACAGGCGCCCGCGGTCGTTGGATCGGTCCTTCCAGATTTCCCCTCGGGTTCGGCGGTCTCTTCGGTGGTGGTTGTTTCCGGACAATCTTCTGAAGGGCAGGTCGTTTCTGACTCCGCGGTGGGAGACTGTCACCACGGATGCCAGCTTGTCAGGATGGGGAGGTTTCTGGAAGGATCTTCAGTTTCAGGGGCTGTGGGACCCTCAGGAGGCTCACTTGCCCATCAATGTTCTGGAATTGCGAGCCATCAGGTTGGTTCTGTCTCGCTTGACGCATCGGTTACAGGGCCTGCCTGTTCAGGTTCGATCGGACAATCAGACGGCTGTTGCTTACATCAATCACCAAGGAGGGACTCGCAGTCTGGGTGCCCTCAGGGAAGTGTCTCTGATTCTGGTCTGGGCAGAGACGTATGTTCCTTGCATTTCGGCGGTGTACATTCCAGGAGTGGAGAACACGGAGGCGGACTTCTTGAGCCGGTGCTCGTCCCGCCGGGGGGAATGGTCTCTCCATCCCCATGTGTTTCGGTCCTTGTGTCTTCGGTGGGGAACGCCGGAGGTGGATCTGTTTGCCTCTCGTCACAATCACAAGCTTCCGACATTCGTGTCACTGTCTCGGGACCCTCTGGCACTGGCGACGGATGCCATGTCATTGAGCTGGAAGGATCTGGGGTTCCTGTATCTGTTCCCTCCGATTCCCATGCTAGGCAGGGTGCTGCGAAAGCTAGTTCAGGAAGGAGTTCCCGCCATTCTCGTGGCTCCAAGGTGGCCAAGGCGGGTGTGGTTCGCAGACATCGTTCGTCTGGCAGTGGATCAGTTCGATCTGCCTCTTCGGCCAGATCTGCTCCCTCAGGGACAACTGTGTTACCCCAGTTTACCAACGCTGGCTTTAACGGCTTGGCTGCTGAAACCTCCATCTTGAAGGAGGAGGGTCTTTCCGACTCGGTCATTCGGACTCTTGTTAGTGCTAGGAAGAGGTCTTCCTCTTCCATCTATTACAGGGTCTGGAGATCCTATATTGATTGGTGTGAGACTAGATCTTTGCCATGCCGGGTTTTTTTCTATTTCTCGGATTCTGGATTTTCTTCAATCTGGGTTGGATTCTGGTCTTCAGCTGAGTACCTTGAAGGGGCAGGTGTCTGCCTTGTCAATTTTTTTCCAGAAGTCTTTTGCTAGCCATTCCTTGGTCAAGACTTTTTTCCAGGGGGTTTCGCATCTGAGGCCTCCTAGGAAGCCATTGCTCCCAGTGTGGGATTTGAATTTGGTGCTTTCTGCGTTACAGGCTCCTCCTTTTGAGCCTTTGCAGGGTATTGCTTTATCCACTCTGACTCAGAAAGTTGTCTTTTTGGTGGCCATCACTTCGGTTCGGCGTGTTTCGGAGTTGGCAGCCTTGTCGATTCAGGCTCCTTATTTTGAGAAACATCAGGACAAAGTGGTCTTTCGTTTCAAGTCAGATTTTCTTCCTAAGGTGGTGTCTGCTTTTCATCTTAATCAGGACATTGTTCTTCCTTCCTTGTGCCCTTGGCCTAGGAATGATAAGGAGAGTGCGTTGCACTGCTTGGATGTGGTGCGATGTGTTAGGTACTATTTGCGTGTCACGTCTTCTTTTCGTAGGACTGATGCTTTGTTTGTAGTGCCTTGTGGTCCTAGGAAGGGTTTGGCTCCGGCCAAGTCTTCCATTAGTAGTGGATTCGTCAGGCGATTATTGCTGCCTATTTTGCCAAGGGGAAGGACCCCCCTTTTCGTGTTACTGCACATTCTACTCGTGCGATCGGTGCGTCCTGGGCTTTTCAGCACCAGGCTTCAGTTGAGCAAGTTTGTAAGGCTGCTACCTGGTCTTCAGTTCACACCTTTTCCAAGTTTTACAAGGTTGATGTTCGGGCCTCGGCGGATGCTGTTTTTGGCCGTAAGGTTCTGCAGGCTGCAGTGGTTTGAGTTTTATCTGCGTTATTGCCTGGTTTGGATACCCACCCTCTTTTGGACACTGCTGTTGGATGTCCCAAGTGTAATAATAATAAGTATCTGAAGTGGGGTGTGTGACATACTTAGAATAATACCATTTTGTGATTACTCACCTGTAAAATGGGTATTATAAGTATGTCACACACCCCACTTCACCCGCCCTTTTTTTGGTATCCTGGTTCTTTATATGGTGAAGTTTTGTTATTTACGGTTGAGGGTTAAATTTGTTTAGTTCTGGTACCTTGTCTTACTGCTTTTTGAACACTGGGGAATTGATGAGAGGTACCAGGTATATATAGACCGGGAGGGGCTTGCTGAAGCTTTTGGAGATCTCTGCAAGTGCGCCACCTAGCGGTGAGTTACCCAAGTGTAATAATAATAAGTATCTGAAGTGGGGTGTGTGACATACTTATAATACCCATTTTACAGGTGAGTAATCACAAAATGGTATTTTTGCAGAGGAAGCTTGTGAGCCCCCCTCCATTAATACAAAGTATCTCTAGCTAGCTGCAAGGGAGGGTTTATAGTCGTCTACTGTTCTACCTTAATGGGTGGGCCTAACCCCATTAGAATAGTGTCCCCAAGAGAATGCTGCATTTCAGAATTTTTGCTGCCGACATCCTAATAGAAGGTATTATACGGTACAAACCAAACTTTTTTTTTAATCATTTATAGCATCACAGTTGCGCCATGTTGGCAGAAGCCATCTCTCTCCAATCGTAAATGTAGCGGGAAAGAAAACACTGCTTTCTTTAGTGCAAACTAAATTTTGGCTATGCCTCAAAGCCAAACACAAAGTGGCTTACGCAATCCAATACACATAGCCCAGGATTGTACACACATTTTTAATGTCTCTTCAATTACATGAAAAGAAGAAAACTAAGTTTTCATTTTCTTTTCAGAAGAATTCTCAGATTCTTCTTTCCAGTGTCTCTTCAGTCCACTAGGAGGCTGCAAACCCCCAGAGTCTGTGTGACATGTGAGGTTATCTTTGGTACCCCTACTAGAGCCCACTTCTGTTATACACATGTCCTTGTGAACTGGTGACACTACCTGAGCGGAGTTGGTAGTCTCTACGCTGGAGTGCGTATGACAGCATCTTGCTGCCTGCTCCCCGTAACTCTGCCCAGTGTCGTTAGAGTCTGTGGAATGAGGGTGTAAGTGACCATTGCTTTGATGATGAGTGCAAGAAATATCCACCCCCTCATCTTTTGTTTCATCCTCAAGGCTATTTACGCTACAGTCTGTGCTTTTTATCTCAGAACAAGGAGATTGCTGGTGTATGGTGGCTCGAAAGGATTCAGTGCCGTTTTGTGCTAGGCTAGTCTCATGTTGATCACATGAGTCTTCAGAGCAAGACGTGTGAACAGCAGTTCCATTGACTTTTTTGCTTTCCGACAAGCACTCTATAGACCCTGTGTCTTGAGAACAGTTTTCCAGTTCCTTCAACCAGGACCGAGATTCAGTTTGGGGTTTCTTACGAAGGTTAAGGCTTTCTAACAAAGAGTCTTTGTGCGCAAACTGCTCACTATCAGCTGGAAGGTTTTTGTGTTCAAGCAGGTCTGCTTCATTTATGGGAGGCAAAGTACTGCTCCTACCGCTGGTGCCTGGTCTTACATCTTCACCGTCAGCATCACCAGTGGTAGTATCTCCATCCTTATCTTTAGAATAAGATATGTAGGAATATTGAAGCCACTTGTAAGCTTTGTAAATTTTTCTCTCCACAGAGTCGATGCTGGAGGAAAGTGAAGATTTTCGGTCCCCTTCTACAGGACTTCTGTCAGGTGAGGATTCAGCAGAAGTTGAAACATCATCCACTGTGATTTGAGGATACTCATACACATCCTCGCCAATTAAAGCAACTGCATTTTCAGTGTTCAGTTTAGTATTTTCTCCCTTCTGCATCTTCTTTTTCTGCCTTAATGCATTGCGCTGTCTCATTGAGACCCTGCGCTCATTAAGATTGTCTTCTTCATCGCTGCTACTGCTACTGCTGCTGCTGCTGGTTGATGGTTGTTCCTCAGGACTCGGAGAACGGGGACGAGGAAAAGGATCACTCTCTGCTTCAGTCTCATATGCATTATCATCAGAGTCTGAGTTGTTAGACATGGCTGACAATCGCTTATCTTGGTATTTTCTAAGAGCTAGTAGTCTTAGCTTTTGGGCTGTAGCCCCAGATCTTGCTGAAGGAGAGTCAGATGATCGCTGCGATTCCCCAGTGTGAACAACCTCATCAGACCCTCCTGGAATTTGTGCAGGGGAGGAAGGTAATGATGTCGAAGACTCGGAATCGCTGTAAGCGGAACGCTCACTGACTCCAGGATGAAGCTGTAGAATTGTGCTGTCGCTGTCAGAGTCAGAGCTCCATCCCTCTATCTCCCTCCTCACCAGGGAGTCAAAAAAAGCCATCATTCTGGGGTCTTCCTGGACTGACTGGTTGGCATAGTCATGTGACAGACCACTTCCACTGTTGAGAACAAGCCCAATGTATTCCTCATGTGTGTATAAACTCCGAGAGTCATCCTCTTTTTCTCCATCAAGGTCTCCAGTGCAGTTAGGCTGCCTGTAAGGACTCCAAACCTGCAAGGGGGAAAAAAAACAATGTGAAATCTGTAAAAAACAAAGATAGGAACTTTATAGCGTAATACCAAAATTCATTAAGGTGATATAACACCCACTTTATAAAAAAAGAAAAAAAAAAATCACACCTGATTGATAGTTTAAAGGCCATCTATTGGCAGACTTGCCTTAACTAAAATGAGCAATCCCCCCCCCCCCCTCGTTCAAAAAACAAAAGCCCCAGGGGTAGGCTAGCAAATAGATTTTTTCCTGCTCAGACTGCTGTCAGCTAAAACCAGAGCTGTGGACTGAATCTTACCCTTTTCCTGCATCACACTGTAGGAGAAGCTCTATTCACGGTATCACAGTGAAGGGGTTCATGACACCCCTATACCATTTCACAGGGCAGGAGCGGCTGGCAAGTCACCTGTGACAAGGGGTAACTTGCCATAACACCCAGCCCTATTACCTGCATCCACAAAGCCCGGGGGATGCAGCCATATAGGCTATGAGGGCTGGTAGCCTTTCAGGGCCGGGAGCATCCAGCACTACCAGCCCCCATAGCTGGTGCCTAGGCTGGTTAAGCTTGGATAGGAGGGGATATTTGTTAACCAAAAATATTAGGAAAACACTAAAAAATATTGCAAACCAGACATTTTTCCCCCCTGTAAGAAAAAAGTAAGAGGGGGATCTTATCGGGCAAATGTAAAAAAAAAGAAAAAAAAGACCCTTACATTCCACAACATGTCCTGCTGACACACACAAACTCATACATTACCTTTGCCTGCTGCCGTCCCCTCCACTGTCCCCTTCCCGCCACTGCCGTTCCTTCCACTGCTCCACACAGGGGTGCCGATTCTGGCACCTGGGTGGGCGTGGCCTGCGACTCGTGCCGGTGTTTGTGTGGCACACTGCCTGTATTTGGGATGCCACTCCCACGCTGCCTGTAATTTGGGGACTGTCATTTGGGGGGGATTTTGCACATTGTCTGTAAAGACCCCACCCACCAGTTCTACATTGTGCGCACTCCCATCCGCGTGCAGAGCTACGGCACAGCCAATTTCAGGAGTCTGGATTTAGGATGAAGTGTTTTTTTTTTCTTTTTTTTGTTACATGAGCAGGATCGCCATTTGGAGGGGGCAGGGCGGGGGGAATGTTTATTTTTTAGGAAGGGGCTGGAGTGGCCCTTTAACAAGATTCATCCATTTTTATCCATCTCAATCACTTAACAGAAAGTCATTTGATTAAATAATCGCACCTTTATAATTTTTTCGACGCCTGAGGAACAGATCATGTAGGTATCGGGGTTGAATCGAACTTGATTCACAATTGATCGATGACCTTTCAGGATCATGAATGCACCATTTACAACTCTACTTGCTCCACCTAGAAGAAATAAACATTTAGTTATCTGTAAAATACACAAGCATCCATCGTCTGATCCAACAGACATTGACAAAAACATTAAAATGCATTTTCATTGTAATTTGTTGTTATCTAAAAAACATGACTAGTACATACATCAGCCAAGTATTATATGGTGATCAAAACGTTCTGGCCTTGTTTCAAGTCACGTAAATGCAACAGTTGAGAAAGAAAAAAGGGAAGTCAGTGCTTGCAGACATGCTAGAGAAGATAGGTGATCTGCACTCCATAAACGATAAAATCATTCCTTTTATTTCAATCAATTTAAAACCATCTACACGCGTTTCGGACCTTGTCTTCTATGACTAAGGACTGGACAAGGTCCGAAACGCGTTAGCGGCTTTATTACTGCCCCAACTGTACCAGGACTATTGTCACTATGAATTTTAAAGGTTTGCCTTATTTCTATGGAGATGGTTTTGAATGGATTTAAGTAAAAGGAATGATTTTATCGTTTATGGAGTGCGGATCACCCATCTTTTCTAGATTTGCGTGGGATTGAGACTGCCCAGGATCATGCACCCATCTAATTACGCAGTAGAGCTTTTACACTTTGTTCTTTCCGCTTGCAGACATGCTACATATGTGTTCCCTATGTGGATATAATGTAGAAACTTGTCTCAGAAGCACATACCAGAGAACAACTGCAAGGCTAAAGCCCATATACTCGTGTAAGGTGGTCACCAAGCCCTGGCCTTTGAGTGAAATCATTTTGACTACGTCATTCAGAAGGCAGTTCTTACATTACAATGGGGAGCACACTCTGCCTCATCCCCGGTGTAAACAATGAGAGCCACCTGCCGAACGCCGAAGGAAAGGAGCTCTTACACACAAAACAGGGAGCGCCCCAATATAAGGAATAACTGTGGACATAAAGAGTACAGCTTATTCTTCACATCATCTTGGAGTCCTTCTCATCTGCCAGCATCTTGTGGAAATCTCTCTCCGGTATGGACTACCCTGGCTGGCCCCAGCTACAATCCATGCACAATCCTTCCCTTACTCCTGCTGAATTGACTCTTGGTGATTCCAAGCCATGATGACACTGCATTCCAGCTATGTCAACTCATCCAGTCTACAGACTCATTTACATTTACATACCTGCTTCTGAGCTGGATGGGATCTTCCACATGTAGAGGTTAAAGTCATCAGAGCCAGACAGAATATACTGAAATAAGATTTCACATGCGTGAGTTATTTCCAAACTGAATAAAAAGATATCAAATATTTCTGTACACACCAACCCAAAACAATATCTAAGGCAGGGCCGTCATCAGGGCAACACAGGCTGAAGAATCTGCTGCATTGGGGCTCAGTCATGCTTTGCCCTACACTTATAGCATATCATATGGGACGCAAAAACCCTGATGGAGGCCCTGCTTATAGTTTATACTGACCACTTTTAATCCATTAACACCCAACCACTTTACACAGATAAAAAGGCAATACGGTCCTGTACATTTTTTTTTGTAATATGCTTTTAGTCATAAAATGTCGATGTATGTAGGTATAAAAAAAAAAACCCTTTTCCTAAGAGATTTCTCAGGCGGCAGCGATATATATATTTGCTGATTTGAGGTTACGTGTCTGTTTAACGTAACACAGACAAGCTACATTTCACTTTCTATTCACAATGGCTTTTTCGGCTGCAGAACTAGCGATGCATAAATCCAATGACATCATCCGGACAAAGAGCCAAACTCTCCAGCCCAAAGGTTGCTTCTTCATCCAAATGGCGAATAGATGGAGAAACTCCAGAACGTGAAAACCTCTAACCTTCGCACAAATAATATTCTGGAAGTGGAATATTCTGTGTTCCTAAAGTAGAGCAAAATCTGTAAGTGTCAGTATACCGGGTTTTGGTTCTTGCTCCGGGCATCCCAATTTCACTGTGTGAGACCTCCCAGTTCACCCCAAAAACTCACCTTTCCCAGATCCCATGCCGCATGTGCGGGCTCATCCAATCAGTGCTTTATGATGTACATAAGGTTCACCAATAATACCCCCTCCTATATCAGTCACCTATCTCACATCTGAACTGAGCCTCTTAACTCCCTTTATGCCCCAGTTAATGTACCCCTGCCACTATTCCATATAGCAGGTCAGGAGCCACATCAGAAGACTCTGAGGGCCACATGTGCCCCCTGGGTGACAAGTTGAGCATATGTGAGCTAAATAAACTATGGGGGTTATTTAAGAATGGATAGCGCCAGGTAATGCTACCTAGCGGCAGATAGAGTCTGTGAACGCTGGGCGCTGTATGTGAAACCACATTTAAGAAAGCGAATCTGGTGAGCGCCTCTATCAGCACCATGTAGCGTCACATGTATTACCAGAGGCGGCTCAGTGTATAGCACCGGCGTTCTAGGTTTAGCAACGCCACGTATTCCCTTTCGCTCAGTGTTGCTCTCCTATACATTTCAATGGGGTTTCATTTGGTTGTGTTTAAATAGCGTGTTGGGCAATTCAAATTATTTTGTTTTGCTCAAATCATTGCGTGACCTCTCCTGCAAACAAACACTTTTATATTTTTTTTATTTTTATGCAGAATTCTCATTACAGGTCTGGCACTAAAGTGTTATTGTCACAGTGTTAAAACAATGTCATTCCATGTGTTTTCGCTTTGTTACTGGTGGATATGTCTTCAAAAACAGACTTCGATCACACAGCGTCTGGCACTCTATGCTACAGCGCCCAGCTTTAGAGCGCCGACCCTGTGTGTGTAGTGATTTGTTAAATATGGTGAGGAGCGCCGAGTGCAGGACGCACTGAGCTAGCGCTACCTATCGCTCGCTGCAGCGTTGCCCTCGATGTAGCGTAGTCTTGGGCGCTTTGACCTTAGAACACCACCTAGCGTTCTCCATTGGCTCTAAGCGCTGCTATACAGATGCTCACATGGCAATACATGGCGCTAGTAATGAATCGGCCTCCACAGCTCGATCCTGCAGAGCCCCATAAAAAAAAAAAACTTTTAAGGGAGCAGATACCATGGCCAATGAGAAACTATTATCTAGTAAGACTGCTATGATAGATTCAAACACATTTGGTCTCCATGGTAACAACTTGATTATCTCAGCTAGATACTTGCGTGTAGAAGGTGCAGCCACTAAATAATGCCCATCGCACCCTTCCTCCACCCTCCTTACCCTCTAACCTTCTCTATTTTACCATTAAAGTGGTCCCAAAACCCTTGACACCTGGCCCTAAGATCTAAAAGTCACCAGGGCAGTGATAAAAGTCCCTCTGGGTCACAGTTCAAGCATTAATATGCAGGCAAATCTATTCTTATTGGACAAGAGTGTGTGCATGTGCTGTGGCAGTTCTAGTTTTATACATGGGGCATTCCAAAGCGAGGTGCACTTGTTAGGTGGACCAAAGCCTGGGGAGTAGGGACTGGATTTTGGTCAGCTTTAACCTTTGTATGAACATCACCTTTGTGTATGGTAAGGTTGACCTAAGTCCCATACAATAGCTGAAATTTCACAGACAACAGACGTTTTCCCAAGGATATATTTATTTATAGTTTAATTAAGCACTCAACTTAAACTGGAACAAAAGTTATAATTACAGAGGCAACAGAAAGCTGTATACTGGGATGGGAGGTAAGACCTTGGGATGGGCTATCACTCCCACCTGCTGTGACTATAATACTGAGTCATTTCGAAAAGCTCGTCAGCTCCCTGCTGTGAGGTCCATTGCTGTGGGGGGCATTTTAAGGGTTAAAAACCCTTAAAAATCCCCCCAAAAAATGGCGTGGGGCCCCCCTTACCCAGCATAACCAGCCCGGGCACCAGCTATGGGGGCTTATAGAACAGGGGCCACAAAGCTGGCCCAGCAGGTTACAAGCCAGCATAGCCTAATGGCCACAGGCTCTTCTGCCCCCCCCCAGGCAGGTAATGGGGGGGCTCAAGGGTAATGGCAAGTTACACACTAGCCGCAGGTGACTTGCCAGACCCAGAGCCTTGTGAACTGGTATAGGGGTCTCATAGATCCTTTACCAGTTCACAAAAGGTTAACAGTAAATAAGAACACCACAAATATAAAAAATCTTTATTAAAAAATGTTTTCTTTACTCACCTCCAATTGTCAGCTCCTGTGTCCCTCGCCGATTCGATGACAGATGCCGTGATCGCTGGAGAGAGGAGGGGGGAGTATCGCAGAATTGATTTCTTCTGACACCCCTATTCATAATGCTCACCTGATTTTGGCTGGGCAGAGCATAAAATGACCAACGCAAAGAGGACATGATGCATATTTCTGGATTCCAGTTATTGATGGCACATTCTTTTCTCTATTAGCCAAGCACATGCCTCCAGCATTCCTTTACAGGGTTCAGTGACTTCTGACGTGCAGATATTTTTGCTTCTTTCAAAAAGGGGGAAACTGCGACACTCTGAAAATGAATGCCATTGTGCACGTGTCCCATTGTAGTACCTGTGTAGTCCATTAAAGTACTATTTTCAGTGTAACATGACAGTTTTAACCATCCCTGCAATTGTCTGAAGAAACCCCTGAGGCTGTGCATTCCACAGTTTGAGACATCACGCTACGCTCTATGAGGAGGTGCCAAACCTAAACCAAGATCACATTACACATTCCTGCTATCAGATCCCCGCTTGCAAAACTGATTGTTTGGTTTTCGGGTAGGTGCCAGTATATCAGGTACAACACTCGCCTAATAAATCTGTTGGAAAGCAAAATGTTTACCGCTCTAAATGTATTACAAACAGAAGCAGCTGTATCAATAGCTTAAAGAGGAACAAAACCCAGCAGTGGCCTGGAATAAAAGATTCCAGGGCTGGCTGCTGGCTTATCCCCGGGGCACCCCATTTGGGATGCCAACTGTGTGAAACATATAGAAAAAATGGAGGATGGATCCGCACTTCCTTAAAAGATAACTTCTTTATTGAATCCAGGTTAAAATCATCATCAGCATCTCCCACGCATAATATAAACAGCCAAAGCAGGATGAGGGGTCCTGACGCGTTTCGGGTCCTTCACTGACCCTTAAGCATGATTAAGGGTCAGTGAAGGACCCGAAACACGTCAGGACCCCTCATCCTTTTGACCCATGTCATCTATTAGTTTTATTGCTTTGGCTGTTTATATTATGCGTGGGAGACGCTGATGATGATTTTAACCTGGATTCAATAAAGAAGTTATCTTTTAAAGAAGTGCGGATCCATCCTCCATTTTTTCTATATGCTATTGTGGGGCTTGGGATAGCCCAGGATCGTGCACCCTTTCCTCACCGGAGTGCGGAAACCCTCCAAATTGTCTGTAACTGTGTGAAACACCCAAATTTGCAGATAAAAACTCACATTTTCCATGTTTCAATGGTGCATGCACGGACTCTTGTCCAATGAGAGACGCCTGCTGTGACTAAGTCATTTGGCAGATGGCTACCGCATAGAGAACAAAGTGTTAACCAGCTCACCCACAGTCACTGAAGCACGGAACAGGACACCCCCGGACAGTTTCTACTTAAGAGACAGGAAAACCGTGGGTTGTCCAGCTTCTTCTTCTTGTTTTGAAATCTAACTTTTTTTTATCTTAGTTAAAGTCAAGCCATCCAAACAATAGAAATACATTCCCAAAAGTGTGGTGTTAGACAGAATCCAGATTGAGGTGTATCCCACTGATGGGACCATGTGATGCGTTTGGGGCTAACCGCCATTAATCAGATTGCTACTGCATCCCTGGCGATGTGTGCGTACTTCCGCCCCAGCCATTTGGATAGACTGGGACAGGAAAGCGTGCGCGTCTGGGGATGCAGCAGTGCGTGCTCCTCAAGTCAATGAGAGTCGAATGGTGTAGTCACAGCAGGCAGCTCTCGATTGACAAGAGCCATGGGTCATTGGAGCCTAGAAAGTTACATTTGTTTGGGCAAACGGGGGTTTCACACAGCAGGGCACCCCAATTCGGGGTACCACGGGGGCATGGAAAAATACCCGGGAAAGTTAAATTCTAGGGTTTTGTTCCACTTTACCAAGCCGTGCCCAAACTCCCTATCTGCACTAATGATACTGAACCATTGTCCGTTACATTTCCTCTTCATCCACTCAAAGCTGAAATGCTGCCTCACCAATTTTCTCCTGGTCATGGCCGTCTTGTAGGATCTGGGAGCTTTCCTGTGCCAGTACTCCAGCTGCACTGCTACCACGATTAAACTGATATAACCCACAATGCGCAGTGGCAGGAAACCCAGCAGCTCTTTCTCTTTGTAGGCGGCCTACAGCTCCATAGGACTCCATTAAAGCAAAATTATAGTCACCCACTCCCTCATTCATGGTGTATGGCACAAAATGGCAGCTAATCACATAACTGCTAGTGACTCATCAGAGTTTCCCAGTGGGCTTGCAGTTTCCGTTGGTCACGTGATTAATCGCCATTTTGTGCCATACAGCATGAATGAGGAAGTGGTGACTTGCCTTTTGTTCCTCTTTAAGAAGGCAAAAGTAGACCACACCAGGAGTTACAAAAAGGTGAATTAAGTTTAGGTGCAGCAATCTGAATTGCACTATGGGCCCCATTTCTTGTAAAGGCGTTGGTTTGTGTTAATTAGTTGGGATGCCGATTCAGTTACCTAGAGTAATATTTAAAACCCCTCCAATCCTTTAAGTACTTTTAGTAAAATGTGGGATCTTTGTGCATATATGGCTATTATATACTTGCACACGCCTAGGAATTGTTGGACATTATTTGTGCAATTTACCTACTGACCGACACAGGAGAAATGAAATGAATAAAGCACATTCTATAATTTGAAGGCCTAGCTTTCCATTGCTGGTTTTATGACATCATGCTGCTAGAATAGATATTGTACAGTAACCTAGGAATCACCCATAATATGACTGCTTTTTTTATTTTGAAAGAAAAAAAAAAGTGTGAGAGATTTGCACACAATCAAGGCAGGAAGGGGTTAAAGAGGATCAAAACCCACATGCTGGAGTCCAAACCCACGTGTGCTTCGGTTTAAATGACTATTACAGCAGAAACACTGCTTCTGTTGTGTCCTGAAGTAACTTTGTAACCATCAGAGACCTTTTCTCACAAAGAGATGAAGGATCTGTGCAGAGAAAGAGGCTTTGTAGCCACTTGCTATGTGCATAGTGTAAGCAATAAGTCCTTGTACAGGTTTTGCACTTAGCACAAAAGCTATTCAGAAAAAAACGTAAAAATAAAGCAGCATAATTATTGTAAATGTTTGTAGACATATGCCACACTCACAAATTTAGAGGGGTGCTCAAACCATACCTTCCAACTTTACGGAGTGGGAATGAGGGACAATTGTTAAATTAAACCACACCCCCTCATTGAGGGATAGATGGATATGAAATGTGGCTGTAACAGTTACAACAATATAAATAATACTTTTAATATTGATGCAGATCTGAATCTTAAATTTCAAAGAGGGACAAATGAGAACGGGGGACATGGACTCAAAAGAGGGAAAGTCCCTTCAAATAAGGGATAGTTGGGGAGGTATGCCAAAATCCTTATGGCAATATAAATAGCGTGGCTAGTTTGGTACGCAATAATCAAAAGAGGTGTCTACATACTCATCAACTAATCCACACACAAGTCCTGCACATTCCAGGGGCAGAACAGATGATCCAGAAATGATGATCTTTGGAGCCCTTCAGGGTATGACGTTTCAGACAGACTGCTAGAAGCTGTGAGCATGTGCTGCTGTGAGAGATGTCTAGGAGGAATGTTAACAGGAGCCATGAGAACCTGAGTCCTGCTTGCTTTTCATCAGGGCCGCATTTCTTTACTGGAAGCAATTAGAGGGCGGAGGAGCCAACAGGCATCAGTAGTCAGAAAGCTGCCTTACATGGAAGCAAATCTAAGAGGATATCACCAAGAAGGTGAACACTTGAATCTAAATCACAGAGAGGCCAGCTAGAAAAATGCAGGCTTGCTCCATAAGCTGTGACACGGGAGACCACATGATTGTGCACGCAGGTCTTTATAACTCGGTGTTATTATCCAGGCTGACAGATAATACATATACATGATATCTAGGCCAGATTTCTCATGAAGTATTCCATAAACATTATACCATTTGGATTTTACTGCCGAGATAATTTTAGTAGACGTTTGCGTCTACTTTTAGACAGGTGACGTGTGTATCTGACCCCATTGCACCCCTTAAAAGGCCACCACTATCACCTGTATCTATCTGCTATACCATGAGAGGCTGATGATGTCATTGAGCAGGCACCATCCATAGGGTATTTCTATCCGGATACCACTAGTAACATGGGAAAAGCTATACCTGGAGCACATGATATAGGTGGCCAAAATGATTCATATTTTTCAGAGCCAAAGGAGTAGGAAGCGATATTAAGACCAGATGGGCTAAAGACATCAGTTTACAGAAAATGGCTATAATATAAGACCACAGATGACATCCCTATGATATTACTGTATAATCTAGTTCACCTTCTAAGCTCCTCACCTGATCTCTGTCTCCAGCAAAGCAGCAGCTCTTCATTGTACAGGAGTTGAAGTAGCCCTGGTTGTCAAACTGGAATACGGGCAGTCGGGAGTGAATGTCATACAAGACGGGCGGCAGGCGACGGCGCAGGGCCAGAAGCTGCGTGCCGCTGCTGTTGAACCTCACGCTCATCGCACTCTGGAGGGAGAGATTTCCACCATAGCGAAGCAACGAGCTGAAAGGGAGAACAAATAGTAACCAATTAGCTCCATAAATACAGGTTCAGAACTACCTCTGCAATTCAAGGTAAAGTCGTGAGGTATTAGCAACATATGTCAGAACCCAGCACAATGGCGATCAAAGTGATAGAATCAAGCAAAGATCCTGTGGGGCACCGCCATTGGTCACGGTATTCTAGTGATGAGCAGCCATACAGTAAGTTGTAAGCAATAGCTGATTTAGTTAAAGCAAAGTTATAGAGCTGTAACCGCTATCCCCCTCTTACAAACACCGCTCTGGCTGTGGCAGCTGCAATTAAAAGCAACTGTAAACCCAAAAAACAGGCACTTACCATTTTCTCCCCCGCAGCAGCTCCCCAGAAATCTTTGGCACATAACCAACGGTTCGCTGTAGGACATGGCCCCAACGCTCCCGCCAGTCGCTGTGTCTGCATGCAGCTCCCTCCATTCATTGCAATGGAGGGGACATGCCAGGCATTGTCTTGGCACTCCCTCTCCATTGCAATGAATGGACGGCACTGTTCACAGGCACAGTAATGGGCATGTGGGGCAGGACAGGGGGCAAAGATACCAGAACGTTCTGTTCCGGCGGGCCCTGCTGTGTGGGAGAGAAGGGGGAGTGTTTAATTTTCCTGGACTTTCCTGGACTGGAAGCGGGGTTAGCATGGGGGAATTAAGGGTTTACCAATTATTAAAAATACAATTCTGTGAGTACTCACCTGTAGAATTGATTTTGGTGGTGTCCTGCTCTGGTCGCTACATTCTTGACAATTGGGTTATCCGCCACAAGGTGGCACAGCTGACTGCAAGACGAAACTTGTGGCTCCTCCTGGCTCATATAAAGGCATCTGTTTCCCTAATAATCCCCAGTGTTTGAAAAGCAGTAAATACAGAAACAAGCCAGGAGGCCAGAGACCATGTTAATTCACACAGCCCCAAAATGAAACTCTCTAAAAAATAATCACCATAACAGGCAAAAAAGGGTATAACAGAACAAAGGTGGGATGGAGCGACCCGAGCAGGACACCACCAAAATCAATTCTACAGGTGAGCACTCACAGAATTGTATTTTTCCTGGTGTCCTGCTCGGGTCGCTCCATTCTTGACAATTGGGAAATCCAAAAGCAGTGTCCAAAAAAGGGTGGGATCCCCAGTGAGCAACAGCATGTAGTTCATGACACTACCGCTTGAAGCACCTCACGGCCAAAAACAGCATCAGCTGAGGCCCTAACATCAACCTTGTAAAACTTAAAGTATGAACAGAAGACCAAGTAGCGGCCTTACAAACCTGTTCAACAGAAGCTCTAGTAGAATGAGCTGTAACACGAAAAGGGGGTTCCTTCCCCTTGGCAGAGTACGCTTGCACCACCGCCTGTCTGATCCACTTGCTGATAGTGAATTTGGCTGGAGGCAAACCCTTCCTAGGCCCGTCAGGAAGGACAAAAAGAGAATCCGACTTCCTAAAAGATTCTGTGGCAACCAGATAGTACTTAAGGGCTCTGACCACATCCAGGGAATGGAGGGTCCGCTCCTTAGAATTAGAAGGCGGGGGACACAAGGAAGGCAAAACAATGTCCTCATTGAGATGAAAAGCAGAAACAACCTTGGCTAAGAAGTTCGGTTTAAGACAAAAAACCACCTCATCCTGATGCCGCTCAAAGTAAGGAGGCTTCAGACAAAGCGCCGCCAGCTCCGAAACGCGACGCACCGAAGTGATAGCTACCAAAAAGACCACCTTCAGAGTCAAAATGGATAAAGCAGCATCGCACAAGGGCTCAAAGGGAGGACCCTAGAGAGCAGAAAGCACAAATTCAAATCCCACACCGGTAGCATAGGCTTAGGCGGTGGACGTACATGAGTAACTCCTTAGCAAAAGGTCTTGATAGATTGGCGAAGGATCTTTGAAAGAAAATGGCCAAGGTCGAAACCTGTCCCTTGAGGGTACTCAGCTGGAGGCCCGAATCCAAACCATGGTGTAGGAACTCCAAATCCTAGCAAAAGAAAAAACGTGCGACAGGGAGACCCCTAGACTCACACCAGGCAATGAAAGCATGCCAGACTCTGTAGTAAATCATGGAAGAAGATTTCTTCCGAGCCTGAATCATGGTACGCACGACCAGGGCAGACAGTCCTTTCTCCGTCAAGATGGAGGTTTCAGCAGCCAAGCCGTCAAAGCCAGCGTTTGTAAATTGGGGTGACGTAACAGACCCCGAGTGAGAATCCCTGGATCGCCGGGCAAGACGTAGCGATCCACTGACATCTGGACTATGTCCGCGAACCAACACCGCCGCGGCCAGCGAGGGGCCACCAGAATGGTTGGCACCTCCTCCTGGGCTATCTTGCGCAGCACACGACCCAGGAGAGGAAATGGAGGAAAGGCGTAAAGGAGTCGGAACTCCGTCCAAGGAATTGCCAGCGCGTCCGTGGATCTCTTGACAGGGAGACAAACCTTGGAAGCTTGTGATTGTGTCGAGACGCAAACAGATCCACGTCCAGCTGACCCCAGCGGTGACACAGAGCGTGAAAGATCTTGTTGCTGAGAGACCATTCCCCCAGACGAGAAGTCCCCCTGCTCAGGGAGTCTGCCTCCTGGTTCTCCACCCCGGGGATGTAAACTGCCAAGATGCAGGGAACATTCTCCTCCGCCCAAGACAGGATCTGGGTCACCTCCTTGAGGGCTCGCTTGCTCCGAGTTCCGCCCTGATGATTGATGTAGGCGACCGCTGTCTGATTGGACCTGGACTGCACAACCCCGAAGATGCGGGGTCAAATGAAACAGGACCAACCGAATCGCTCTCAGCTCCAGGAGATTGATAGGTACATGAGCCTCCTGCAGGCCCCACTGGCCCTGGAACTTCAGCGACTGCCAAAAGCCTCCCCAGCTGGTCAGACTGGCGTCCGTGGTGACAATCTCCCAACGAGGGGTCAGGAAGGACTTGCCCACAAGAAGATTCCTGGAGTCCAGCCACCACGAGAGAGATGCCTGGACAGAGGAGACAGAGAGAAATCCTGCTCCAGGGACTCCTGTGACTTGTCCCAAACGGTCAGAAGATTCAACTGAAGAGGTCTCGTGTAAAACTGGGCGAAGGGCACCGCCTTGAAATAAGACACCATGAGACCCACCAACTTCATCCCCAGGTGGATGGATGGACGTTGACAGAACAGTAAGGTCCGTGCCTGTGTCTGAAGGCCCTCCACCTTCAGCTGGGGGAGGAACACCTTGACCTGAGAGGTGTCCAGCGTCATGCCCAGGAAAGACCTCACCAAGGAAGGAGTGATCGAGGACTTGGGGTAATTGATCACCCAGCCGAAGTCCTTGAGAGTGGACAACACCGTCTGAGTGTCGCTCTCCGCCTGCTGAAGAGATTGAGCAGCAATCAGCAAGTCGTCCAGGTAAGGAAGAATACGAATGCCCTGGCTCCTCAGTAGGGCCATGACACCCGCCAGCACCTTGGTGAACACCCGGGGGGCAGAAGAAATTCCAAACGGAAGTGCCACAAATTGGTAGTGCTGATCCTCCAGCGCGAACCTCAGAAACTTCTGATGTCCCTGCAATATAGGGATGTGCAGGTAAGCATCCCTGATGTCCACCGTGGTCATGAAGTCGCTCGGCCAAAGTGAGCTCACCGCTGACCGTAAGGTCTCCATGCGGAAGTGTTTGAATCTGACAAATCTGTTGAGACCCTTCAGGTCCAGAATAGGCCTCAGAGTGCCGTCCTTCTTGGGCATTGTGAAAAGATTGGAATAGAACCCTCAACCCCGTTCCTGGTGAGGCACATGACAAATCACTCCGGACAACAGAAGTCTATGGACAGCCAATCTTAGGCCCTGCACCGTCAAAGGGTTCTGGGAAATCCGTGACCAAAGAAATCTTGGGGGCGGCCAAGCTGCCAGCTCTATTTTGTACCCGGAGGACACCACCTCCTGAATCCACCGATCCGAGACATGCTGTCTCCAGGCGTGAGCAAATAGCAGAAGCCGTCCCCCCACCCGGATGGGTGAGGGCGCCCCCTCATGCCTGAGGGGCCTTGGCAGTGGACTTGGACCCCCAGGAGGGACTGGGACGACCGCGGGATCTACCTCGCCTTCAGGAGTCTCTGCCGCCACCTGAGAAGGAAGAACATCATCCCCCTCGAAAGGGACGAAAGGAATAAGAGCCCCCAAAAGGGCCGCACAGGCTTCCGACGCTATGGGAGCCTACCATCCTTCGGCAGGAGATCCAAATGCTCCCCGAACAGTCGAAGTCCCAGGAAGGGAATACTAGTGAGGGCTTTCTTGGCGGCGGAGTCCGCTGCCCACTGTTGCAGCCAGATAGAGCGACGGAGGGTGACCAGCAGAGCCGAAGCCCTACCGCCAAGCGGGACGGTATCATTCATGGCCGAAACACAAAGGCAATGAAGTCTGCGCAAGCTAAAAGATCCTTATACTCTTCTGCTCGCTTGTGAGCTCTGGCGATATCCACAAGGCGTCTCACCTTTTTGATGGCTATGGAGACAATGGCCACGGCACAGGCAGGACGAAGACCAGCGCCCACAAAAGTGAAAGCTTGACAAGCCAGCTGATCCATGCGCCTGTCAGCAAGATCGCGTAAGGAAGAAGTATCAGGAGACGGCATAACCGTGGTATTGGAGAGCCCCAAAACAGGAGCATCCACCTCAGGGGGAGAAGTGGCCTTGTTCAGGAAAAACAAGATGCTGTCTCTCAGGCCGAAACAGTTCCCCCTGCTTCTTTTTGGCCGCCTTTGGGGGTACAATGTGCAAGGTTTCAAATACCACAGACAACAGCTTTTCCGTGTCATCTGGAATCCAACCGTCCTCATCTGAGGAGGACCCGGGTCTCGGCCACCAAAGCCCTCAATCATCATCAGCAAATAGTGAATAATCCGGCTCCAAATGCCGCTTCTTACGGCAGCAGAGCGTGACAATTGTCGCTCAATACTGGCCACTCTGAGTGCCAAGTCCGTTTGCGACCCCCTGTTGGCTTCCCCCTCACTGGGAGCTAAATGCATGCGCGGGGGTGTCGGCGAGGCCGTAGGTAAAATGGGGCTGGGGCCGGCAGCGCTCACCCCAACCTGTTTTCCGAAATGACGCTTTGAGCGCAGGGTACACAAACGGCGCTGCGACCGCTCAGAGTGCATGTACCACACAAGAGAAAGAGCTTAACTAGTCCCGAGGGGGCCCCAAGCTCGCTATCCCCAGAAGCCTCCATTATGGTGATTATAGGGGAAAAAAAACTCGGGTCACAAGACACTAACGGCCCAGACCCGGACAATCCCCAATTTGGACCCTCTGAACCCCTTAAACCACGGGGCAGGAAGGGAGGAGGGGGGAGAAGAGAGCGGGAGGAACCACACTATGGATAAACTGGGACTCGTCTGGAAAACATAAATGAAGCAAAAGATAAGCATCCCACAGCACATGCACACGGCAAAACTGCAAACAGGTGCGTCACAGACCGCAGCCAAGGAGGAAGGGGCCAGGAGCAGCACCGATCCGTGAGGGAAGGAGCCCGCAGCACAAGAAAGTCTGAGAATTCGGATGAGAAGGGACCGCAGCAGCCGGCCACCATGCGGGCCGGAAAATGGCGCCAGTCAGCAAGCTCCTCGAGGGGCGGGCCGCGCGACAATGACGTGGAACGCGTCACCGACCGGCTCCGCCCCCCACCCGCAGCAGACAGGGGTGACAAGGAGCGTGCTCCGGGTGCCGAGACCAAAATGGTGCCCGGGCCGCAATGAGGAACAGGCAGGGGAGAAAAGACGCACCGGAGCGCGCGGCCGGTGCCCGGCTCCGCTAGCCCCCAGAGCCTGATCGACGACCCTGGCCCCCCCCCCCCCCCCCCCCCCGCAACCTAGACCGGGAGGAGAGGAGAAGAGGAGGAGGAAGGTGAGTAAGTAAAAGACAGTAAAAGTCAAGTAAAGACAAGTGCGCACACACACATATATAAAAATAAAGCTTGTGGGAGAAAAAGACAAGGGGTCCCAAGGTGGTTCCCCCCCCCCCATATAGGCTCACCATAGCCTAAGGCCGGCTACCCTTTGGGACAGGGTCTGCGGCCCAGAGCATAGCTCTGCCGAACGCCTGACCCTCGGCGTTTCACTACCGTCACCCGATCCGTAGCCGAAGGCTGGGAGGCAGAAGGGTCCACGGAAAAAGGTGGGAATAGGGCTGCAGCGGCCGACAGGCTTGGGATGCCCCTTTTGTCTGCGATATCCATGGAGAGAGAGATTGCATCCATCTTCGCAGTCAGACTGCAAGAGAACTCTGGGGATTATTAGGGAAAAAGATGCCTTTATATGAGCCGGGAGGAGCCACAAGTTTCGTCTTGCAGTCAACTGTGGCGGATAACCCAATTGTCAAGAATGGAGCGACCTGAGCAGGACACCAGGAAAATGTCCCTTTAAATTGACTATGACTAAGGGACATTCTGGGCAGTGGTGATAAATTAGCCTGCTTTCATTTTCCAGCACTTTGCATTCTCTGATAAACCCTTTAGAAATTCCTTCCTTCTGCCTTTTCAAGGTCCCCAAAAGGAATGGACTTCTGAAGGGACCTACATGAAACATGCACAGATGAGTCCTACAGATCACTATGGGTCACTACTGAGAGGTCCTACAGAAAGAAGAAGGTTTACTGGGAGTTATGGAGAAATCTAAAGCAGCCTGAATGAAAAGATGCAGCTTGTGACTGCCAAGATAGGGAAAGCAGAATGCTAAAATAATTTAACCCTTTGTCTGGAATATCCCTTTAAGAGCATGTGTGAAATTCACTGTGACCGAAGTACATTACAGGAACCCAGGCCAAGCAATACAGCTGCTAGTGTAAAAATTGGAATGAGCAAATTGGGTTCAGGATTCATACACGTCAGTAGTTCAAATGTCATTTCTTGTATTAAAGTGGAAGTCCGGGTATTTTAAAATGTCCCATTCAGCTCTCCTTCATGCTAAGCCAGATTCAGAAATTAAAATGTAAAAAAATCATCCGATGTGGTGGAGGCTCTGCACAGCAAACATGACTTGATTGACAGCTGGACTTAAGAGATAGCCTGAACTGCTCCTGGGGTTGGGTGACTGGCCTGTCAATCAAGTCCCCATCACACAGAGTCCCTGCAGAGCGCCATAAAAACACATCGGCTAATGAGAGGAGGGGGGGGGGGGTCACCCATACACCTGAACTGAATAAAACTCCCACCAAGTTTGTAATTTCTTCTCCTGGTAAGAATAAAATCCGGGGGTGACAGGTTTGAGAGTATCAGGGGGACAGAACCTGTCCCTGCTGGGTATATAAGTGATCTTTATCATTGGGCTCTTTTTTCGCGATAGTTCTCCTTTAAAGTGGACCAACACCCAGGATTTTGACTATCCTGGGTTTTGGTCCACTTCGGTGGGGGACCCCGATCGGGGGTGCCCCGCTGTGTGAAACTCTCCAGAAAGCCCCGAAAACTCACCTGACCCCGCTCCCATGTGACCGCTCCAGCGAATCACCGCCGACGGACAAGCGAGGTCCGTCGACGGACAAGCGAGCCCGCCGCCGCCGCCTCCCGCGCGTCACTCTTACAGGGATTCACAAACGGCCGGCGCCCTGCTAGAGGGACGCGCGGGAGGCGGCGGCAGCCCGCGCTGGAATGGGGAGAAGGTAAGGCTTGTGGGCATCCCGATTTCGGAAGCCCCGCGGGGAGGGATCTGATCGGCCCGGGAATCTTATAAATTCCCGTGCCGATCCCCCCTGGGTGTTGGTCCACTTTAAGTGTTTTATTCAGCCAAACATGGCTCTGTAGGACTGACCGCAATGCTGTTTTGTACCTTTTCTCTGCACAGATTGAAAAAAAAAAAAAAAACACTTCAGCAATGCAAAAGTAAAAATATACACTTATACTTTGCAAATGTATACAAAAGACTTACGCCTTGTATAGTATATGCTTATTCTTTGGAAAGAAATGTATATATATGCTTATGCAATTTGGCCTGGAGTGATCTCGCATTGTTTCTATATAGCCTAGGGATGGGCCCCAAGAACAATATCCCCTTAGTGGGCCCCAAAAATGATTTCCTCTGGTGGCCCTAGTTATTCCAGTCCAACTTCTCCTACCCTAGTTACCAGTTACAATATACAATAATTGGGAGAGGTGCATTAAGCTGCCAAATGTGAAAAAACTTCTGCGCAATCCCTCTCGGCTATGGAATATACTGTATATGACTCCTCTTCCTGGTGCATCATTGCCGTCTCTTTCCTATTCTACTCCTGAGTGCCTCAACTTGCACTTCAAGCCTCCACCTCCGCCTAAAGGATATAAAACTTACATAGGAAACTAGATGTCATAGACCCTGACTAAAGGCTATTTTACCAGCGGTTTCAAACAAGCTGTGACGTGTATTTGAACTATTTCATAGTCTTTGCTGTAACTTATTTTGATCTAACCAGCTACAGACTCTGCGGAATAAAGAACCAAAATACCTCCTAATGCCTCTAAAAAATCTTGAAAAACCCCAGTTTGACATAACTCTTATAGTAAAAGAAAAGTAAAAAAAAACAAACACTCTCCCCCTGCCTTTCCAACGGGTGCAGCCATCTTCACGAGTAGCCCCACCCCGTTGGGGGAGGTGCGGATGACGTCACTCCCGCGGGTGTTATTCTGGGTCGCTGCAGCTCAGCTGTTAGATGTCTGCGATCGCTGGGCAGAGGAGGAGGGGGCAGACTATCCTCTGATCGCCTGCCTCCCCTCTCCTCTGGCCGGCGATCACCGCATCGGTGAGGGACACAGGAGCTGACAATCGGAGGTGAGTAAAGAAAACATTTTTTTTAACAAAGACATTTTCTCTATGTGCGGTGTTTTTTATTTTTTACTGTTAGCCCTCTGTGAACTGGTAAGGGATCTATGTGACCCCTATACCAGTTCACAAGGCTCTCGGTCTGGCAAGTCACCTGCGGCTAGCGGGTGACTTGCCATTAACCCCGAGCCCACCTAGCTCCCCAAAGCCCGGGGGGGGGGGGGGCAGAAGAGCCCGCGGCCATAGGCTATGCCGGCTTGTAGCCTGCAGGGCCAGGGGTCACTAAAGCTGGCCTTTGCGTCCTGTTCTACAAGCCCCCATAGCTGGTATGAATTGGTTATGCTGGGTAAGGGGGACCTCACGTCATTATATTTTTTAAAATGGGATCCCACCCCACGGGAAGGGGGTCCCTATCTCATGCTTTTTTTAATTTAAATTAAATAAAAAAATAAAAATAAATTTAAAAAAATCGCAGTATATTGTCTTTGAGACAGAATCGGGATATAGCATATCGTCATACGTGTATCGCGATACGTATCGCCAGATTCTTGCTAATTCACAGCCCTATTAGTAGTTGAGCCGGAGCTTTCTACTGAGACATTCATTTAAAGTGGACCAACACCCAGGATTTTGACTATCCTGGGTATTGGTCCACTTCCCCGGGGCACCCCGATCGGGGGTGCCCCGCTGTGTGAAACCCCCAGAAAGCCCCCAAAACTCACCTCTCCCCGCTCCCACGTGGCCGCACCGTCCAATCGCCGCCGACGTACAAGCAGCTTGCCCGTCGGCGCCTCCCGCGCGTCACTCCTGACGTGTGCGCGCCCGCGCCGGCCATTCAGAGACGGCAGGCGCGGGCACGTCTAGAGGAGCGCGAGTGAGGCGGCGGCGGCGGAAGCAGCGGCTGGAGAGGTAAGGCTTTTCGGGGGTTTTGGGGGGTTTACACCCCTCGGGACATCCCGATCTCGGATGTCCCGCGGTGTGTGAGGTGATTGGCCCGGGAATCTTATAGATTCCCGGGCCGATCACCTCAGGGTGTTGGTCCACTTTAAGTGAGAATCTCTATAAAAGGGCTGGGAGAGGTCACCCAACTCGCACACTTATTTGGCACCTCTGACAGACAGATCCCTACTGTAAGTTAAACTGTGCTTTTGGATTACTGTTTACTAAGCGGAACAAGCAATAGTGTTCAAAAACAGCCAAGTTGGAACCCCACATAAAAACATTACGAGCTGTAAATAAAAGACAGTGAACAGTAAGGCCATCACCGAGAGACATGCAAGCACAGGTTCCCGCTTACACCATAATCCTGTAGTCAGCGAAACAATTAGGTAGTGGTTTCCTTTATAGTGCATGATGAAAGGAATGTGATCATTACGGATCACCGCGTAAGCTACACGTGTCAGCATGGCGTAATTACTACTTTATTCCAGAACAATTAGTTATTCCCTATTTTTTTTTTTTATTTTGCAGCACTGTCATCAAGTTATGATTTGTCAAGTTTCTGTAGAGGGACGGGGTAAAGGAGCATGAACAAATGATGGCAGCTTGCTCCTTAACATTTATTAGTGACACAGATTTGCCATGTTCATGTGAGCATTGAGCTCTGTGTCACTGTATTTTAGTACTTCTGGGCATTTTTATAGTGCTGCTGTTATCTATTAATTCATTCTGTGTAATTATTTTTCATGAGACTTATTTATTTAGTTACACATCCATCGTGCATTATGTATTTGGTCACATAGTTATTACTAAATAATAATCAGTGGTCACAATGCTGTATTTGTTATGATCACAGGATTGGTGTATTTTTGGACTCGTACATCTCTTTGCATTTACATTGACATGTTTTCTTGTAATTTATTCATGGCGTCACTCTTTTGGAATACTGTGGTTATTTGATTGGTTACAGCCAGTTATGGAGCATTGATTAGTATTTATTGGCATGGCAGTGTTTTGAGGGGGAATGGGTAGAGCCATTGCCTTCTGTTTATTTGAATTGTCTTTTTCATTGTGTCTTGATGTGTTTTTTGAGTCATTTGTTCTTATACTCTGCCTTGACAATCCCTTTAAATGTGCTAGTGCAGAGGTTGCAAAAGGGAAGAAGGCAGAAGAAGAGGCATGTGATTTTCCCCTTAAATTGTGACAGGATCCAGGGAGGGGGGTGTCACCTGGATTGCTGGAGCAATCATCTCGGATGAAATGTGGCGCCGTTGTCAGTCACGTGGGTCGGTGACCGATTGCCCGCCAATTGGCTGCTGTCAGTCATGTGGGTTGATGACCAATTGTGGAGCTGCATTTCAACCGAGGATTGTGGTTAAAGTGGACCAAAACCCAGGATTTTGACTATCATGGGTTCTGGTACTTTCCCCGGGGGCACCCCGCTGTGTGAAACCCCCCAGATCGCCCAAACTTACTCACCTCTTCCCAGTCCTACGGCTCATGTGCGGTCGATTGTCCAATCAGCGCACTCGGAGCAGCCAACGTCACACCATCTAAGACAGTGTCTAAGGCCTGCTGCTCCGAGCGCGCTGGCTGCCGCATCCCCCGCTTCCCTCTAACGGAGTGTTCACAAATGTCCGGTGCAGGCACGTGCCCTGCTAGAGGAATAGCGGGATGCGGCCATGGCTCACGCATGCACCGTTGGACCGGGAACTAAGGTAAGTGAACGGGGCAACCTGGGGGGTTTCACACAGCGGGGCATTTTGGATGCCCGGGGGGGGGGGGGCTATCGGTTTTGGTCCACTTTAAGGTAAGGATTTGCTCCAGCAATCCTGGTCACAACCCTTTGGTAGGCAGAGGGTGTGGGTCCACTATAATACCTCTAGTAAAGCAAAAGGTAACCTGTGAGTACTCAAAGAGCTGCCCCATGGATCCTGGCCACCACTGATAACAGCACAACTACCTGCTTCAATCAGCTCATAGGCCACATTGCAGGAAGAGCAGTCAACATGCCATCGGCTTTTGTGGCACGGTCAGCAGAAAGCATGCCAGGGGCTGTAGGCTTGATCGTTTAACAAACAATCAGATCCTATATGGTATGGTATGAACATATATAGAGTTAATATTTTATTATTTTAATGGAAAGGGTCTTTTAAGAAAATAAGAGCTATAAGACCAGTGTTGCAACTGCAATTCCAGCAACATTCCAGCTTCCTGTACACTAAAGTTCTGCCAACAGCGTAAAAAGATTCACTGACTCAGAGGCACAGTTCACACATTGCACTTTCTTATAAAGATCATAGATTTTGATTAGGCCAATGCCTTTCCTCCCTGCACAGCTACAGCTGCATCCCCAGCCTACAGCCTGGTGTAAATAACATGTCATGTTAGAGAATCCCTGCTTCCCAATCAAGGCCAGAAATCTGAAGAATGTGACTCCCTGTTAAGTCTGGAAAAGTTCTTGTTGGAACCTGCTGGTGACTTGCTTTGAGCTCGAAGAGGATTGTTGATTCAGGACAGACAAGCCCAGTTACAGAATGGCCAACCCATGCCATCTACTGGCCAAAATGTGGAATTACATCCATGGCTATTTGGCTATACAATGTAGTAATTACACGATGATGAGACAAGGTACATAGTAGTGGCAGAACTGAAACAAATACACACCGATACACAGGGATACGGGAGCACGTTAGAGTAGAGAGCCTTGCTCTTGTTACAATCTACAGCAGGGATCACCAACCTGTAGCTTGTGGACCCCCCAGAAGCATGGCTCGTCTGCTATCTGATCTGATAGAACACTTTTGGAGGTCTTGCACACTGTGGGGTATGTGGGAGGTACATGGCACCCACTAGACGATATCAGAACCATGCAAGTGTGCTGGCTCACCTGTTATGGCAGCTTCCATCATCGTACGCTATTTCACAACGCAATGTCATGTGAGGCAGGGCAGTTAAAGTGAACCAAAACATGTGATTTTCACAATCTCTGGCTCTTGTCCCTGGGGCATGCCACACAGTGTGAACCCCCCCTGGATTTGCCCTAAAAACTTACCTTTCCTCCGGTCCCACTGTGGAAAGTGCTGGTTCTAGCCCAATCATCGCTGTATGCCATGCATATAAATGCATGCAGCTCTGTTTAGAACAGAAAGCAGGCATAGAGAAATGGAAGTAGCTGCATCTGGGCTCCCTGCGACACACTCCTGTCCTCAGAATATCTAAATGGTTGGGCACGGGAGCGCACATTGGCCCCTAATTTGTTGCATCTTTTACATTTTTTTTTACAAAGAAAACCATATTGCATGTAAAAGTCCTGTTCTTTCCAATTACAATAATACTTCATATGTATTGCTAGCCCCCCATTCCTGCCCAGGAGACACCCTAAAATGAAAAGGGCGTTCTGACCGTATTATTCTCTTTATAAGACACACTTATTTTTCCCCCAAAAGTAGGGGGAGAATGTCAGCGCGTCTTTTTAAGGGGGCGAATACAAAAAAAAACAAAATAAAAAAAAACTTACATTCCCAGCTTTCATGGCTCAGCAGCCGTATTCCACTGACATAAAACCACACACATACATAACCGGCTTCCGCTGCACCCAGCCGATTCAGGCAAAGGGGTGGGGCATGGCCTGTGACGCCTGTCGGCGTTCAATGGTGCTGGTTGGAGTCACAGGCCACGCCCACCCAGAAGCCAGAACCAGCATGAGTGTGAGGTGGCAGGTAGCGGGGACTAAGAAATGATGGTGAGGATTGCGGAGGCAGCGGACGCGTCAAGTAGAGTGTGTGAGAAAGAGAGACAGCTGCTGGGGAATGTGTTTTCTTTGGGGGAGGGGCATGATGCACCCTGCCTGCAAAGAGGGACACCGCTCGCTGCCTGCAAAGAGGGACACCGCTCGCTGCCTGCAAAGAGGGACACCGCTCGCTGCCTGCAAAGAGGGACACCGCTCGCTGCCTGCAAAGAGGGACACCGCTCGCTGCCTGCAAAGAGGGACACCGCTCGCTGCCTGCAAAGAGGGACACCGCTCGCTGCCTGCAAAGAGGGACACCGCTCGCTGCCTGCAAAGAGGGACACCGCTCGCTGCCTGCAATGAGGGACACCGCTCGCTGCCTGCAATGAGGGACACCGCTCGCTGCCTGCAATGAGGGACACCGCTCGCTGCCTGCAATGAGGGACACCGCTCGCTGCCTGCAATGAGGGACACCGCTCGCTGCCTGCAATGAGGGACACCGCTCGCTGCCTGCAATGAGGGACACCGCTCGCTGCCTGCAATGAGGGACACCGCTCGCTGCCTGCAATGAGGGACACCGCTCGCTGCCTGCAATGAGGGACACCGCTCGCTGCCTGCAATGAGGGACACCGCTCGCTGCCTGCAATGAGGGACACCGCTCGCTGCCTGCAATGAGGGACACCGCTCGCTGCCTGCAAAGAGGGACACCGCTCGCTGCCTGCAAAGAGGGACACCGCTCGCTGCCTGCAAAGAGGGACACCGCTCGCTGCCTGCAAAGAGGGACAGCGCTCGCTGCCTGCAAAGAGGGACACCGCTCGCTGCCTGCAAAGAGGGACACCGCTCGCTGCCTGCAAAGAGGGACACCGCTCGCTGCCTGCAAAGAGGGACACCGCTCGCTGCCTGCAAAGAGGGACACCGCTCGCTGCCTGCAATGAGGGACACCGCTCGCTGCCTGCAATGAGGGACACCGCTCGCTGCCTGCAATGAGGGACACCGCTCGCTGCCTGCAATGAGGGACACCGCTCGCTGCCTGCAATGAGGGACACCGCTCGCTGCCTGCAATGAGGGACACCGCTCGCTGCCTGCAATGAGGGACACCGCTCGCTGCCTGCAATGAGGGACACCGCTCGCTGCCTGCAATGAGGGACACCGCTCGCTGCCTGCAATGAGGGACACCGCTCGCTGCCTGCAATGAGGGACACCGCTCGCTGCCTGCAATGAGGGACACCGCTCGCTGCCTGCAATGAGGGACACCGCTCGCTGCCTGCAATGAGGGACACCGCTCGCTGCCTGCAATGAGGGACACCGCTCGCTGCCTGCAATGAGGGACACCGCTCGCTTAATTAGAAAGAAGAAAAGGGGGCCCGCACTCCTAAAACGTAGCTTTTATTGCCATCCAGTAAAGAGGGACACCGCTCGCTGCCTGCAATGAGGGACACCGCTCGCTGCCTGCAATGAGGGACACCGCTCGCTGCCTGCAATGAGGGACACCGCTCGCTGCCTGCAATGAGGGACACCGCTCGCTGCCTGCAATGAGGGACACCGCTCGCTGCCTGCAATGAGGGACACCGCTCGCTGCCTGCAATGAGGGACACCGCTCGCTGCCTGCAATGAGGGACACCGCTCGCTGCCTGCAATGAGGGACGCCCCATTACTGCCTTTAATGTGGGATACTGCTCACTGCCTGTAATGTGAGGTCTATAATAGGGTGATTGGGAGGGGGGTATTTTAGAACACCATTTGGTTCAGAATATTTTTATTCTAATTTTTCTCCTCCAAATCCTGGGCGTGTGTTGTAGGGGGCGAAAAAAATATGGTAAATTTTTTCCGCACTATCAAGGGTTAAATAATTTTTTTTTTTTTTTACTTTTAAGGGGTAAAAACCCTCACAATATAAAATCCCCAATCGATGCCCCTGGGGAAGATCCAGGACAGTGAAAATCACAGTTTTTGAAATGACCCAATGATGAAAAAAGGATCCCCAATGAAATATACTGTATACAAGATAAAGTGATCCCCACACGTGTTAAATAACGATGTAGCAGCCAGCTAAACAGGTACACGGAAGCTGCCCAGCCAGAAAGATGTTGTGAGTCCCTGGTGAGCCCCGAGCACGGAACCACAGCAGGGCCCCTATGCACCGATCCTACAGGCTATAGACAAAGGATTACTCACAATTTCTGTCTATGCAGATCAGGCTGCCATTACTCCCGGCGCATATTGCAGCCGAAACCCGCTTCAGATGGGAGTCCTCTAATCAAAACATGGTGTCATTTGGTTGCGTTAAGTCTTGAGCCAACTTCGATCCCAAGAGGTGCATCAATGACTCTACTTATCGAGTGGCTATGTAACCTCCCCTTCACTCGCCCCAGCACCTCACGACTGCTTCAGATTAAAAACTAAAGCTACAGGGGATCTGGTGGTGAACTGGATGAGTGCCATCTACAAGCAGAACTAAAGACTGGTTGCAGCTATGGGTTCGCAGAGTGCAGAAACTGAACAAAGGCCTAACAAGACTTTTGGTCCCGCGTGCAGGTCTTCCTGACTTGTAATTATTCTGGCTCCAGCATCATTTTGACACATTTTCACACAGAGCAGATTCTCTTTAGACGAAGATTGTGAGGATTGGCTTGCCTGCAATTTTAAAGAGATAGAGCAATGCTTTGATTTCTCTGCCTTGTCTATTTCAGTACAATCTCACCCAATCACAGAGCAGGTCTAACGAAACATGCAGAAACGTGTCAGGAAATGGGGTAAGATATAGAACTTTCTCTTTACTCAATGACAATGAGGAAGCCTCTAGGGACCCCGCATGCTGGAATTTTGGTCCGGATTAATACAGAGGCTCTCTAGGAAGTGACTTGTACTTGTAGTATTTAACTTCAAATCAGTCAGTGACAAATTAATTCTAAATAAGGATTTGCGGTTTGTGCAATTAATACATAAAACAATCAATCCAGCACAATCTGCTGACAAAATGCCAGAATGAGGTGGCAAATGCACAGCAAACTGCCACTAGTCAACATTTCTGGGCCCCCACTGGATATTCTAGGCAAAGGCAAATCAAACTCCTCAGTTTATATTTAAAGGGATTGACCAGTCAAACGTTTAAATCAATTGTCTGGCAGCTTACCAGATGTAGTGTCAGTCTTAAGCTGTCTCTTCCCTCTGATTACACATAGAGTAATTTCTTTCAGCAGCATGCTTATGCGGACCACAAATCAAAGCTTGAGGCTTGTGTCAGGTTGACCCTTCCACTGTTAGTGGTAGGCTAGAATCAATAGAATTAAGCCCTCCATGTTGTCAATCTGCCCTACCACTGCTATCAAAGGATAGCATAACATAATGGTAAAACTGTATTTTATGTTGGGATGTGCCTTCCCCCTCCTAATCTGCCACTCCCCAACCCTCAAGGCTTTCAAAGGTGCCCTTAAAACTCACCTATTCAGACAAGCATACAATCTGGCTTGAGCAACTCTCTAAAGGGCACATGCCATAAAGCTCAATACTGACTGTTTGTGATCCTTCCCCCCTAGTCTCCACCCCTCATCCTTTATACTGTAAGCTCGCAAGGGCAGGGCTCTCTCTCCTATTATATCTTGTACTTAGAATATTCATTGTAATTAGGGTTTTGATCTGAACATGTGTAAATGGCGCCACCTGCTGGACAGTCACTGTATAGACTGCCATTAACAGTAGAAACAAGAGAGACAATGAGGCAAAGGCACACCTAAGCTGACCACTGACCAGATATTTTGTGAAGCTATCTTTCTCCCATCAATGTGCCCTTGGAATGTTAATTTTCTCCTGGATGGCCAGGTTTTTGATACAGTCAAACCAGCACATTATGTGACCCATCATGCAATCAGGCTAAATTTTACAATGTATCTGTTCTCCATATATAGAGCCTATTATTTCCATTCTACCTGCTGTTATACCTTTAGGCTACTAATTTGTATGTTAATTGCCCTCTTGTTACAGAGCATTGCCTGTACCCAACAGTTATATCAATAGCCCACTGAATTGTACACGTTCTAGTATCCGTCCCATGGATAGGCCTGAAACCAGGTCAGACACATAACCCACTGAATCACGTTAGCAGCAACACACGCGACCTTGTTGTGAAGTGCCTAGTATCGGATTTTTCAGCCTGCTGAACAGTACAGGTTATTAGCCAGTTAATACTAATGCAGAGCATTTTATTTAAAGTGGAAGTCCAGGCTTCAAGTCACCCTTACCTGTCCCCAATCCAGAACTGTCATTGTCACCTAATGCGTCGCCCACACAGGGACTACACAGAGCGGCAATTCCCGCTGCGCCCAGGGTCAGAGATGCTGAGGGTACATTAAATCCCACTCGTCCTAAGTGCTGGGGGAGGGGGCCGGAGCAGGGGGTTACTAGAAGACTGGACCTCTGCTTTACACACGGTCCATAAATATAGAGCTTGGATGATTTATTCCCCGCTCAATGGCACCATTTCCTTTCCTTTTGCCAGCATCAATGATACTCCAATAAGATGTTTCAGAGTAGTCTTAGATGCTCCAACTTCCAGCTCCCCCACCCGGTAAAATTAAGTGTTGGTAGAGCAGGCCGGTCAATGGAGAGATTCAAAAATGCCTGCAAAAGGGCCAGGCTTTAATATCTTTCCAATCTGACATTGGGAATTAAATCAGCCATTTGTTTAAAGTGGAAGTCCCATTCACATCTGACTACAAGTTCTCCCAATAACTGTGAGAGTCCAGCGCACTCCCACATCCAGCCTATCTCAATGGCTGGGCGCGAGAGCCCTCCTCCACGATAGGGATGGCAGACATGTGGCAGCAGATCTCAATGGCTGGGTGCGAGAGCCCTCCTCCATGATAGGGGTGGCAGACATGTGGCAGCAGATCTCAATGGCTGGGTGCGAGAGCCCTCCTCCACGATAGAGGTGGCGGACATGTGGCAGCAGATCTCAATGGCTGGGTGCGAGAGCCCTCCTCCATGATAGGGGTGGCGGACATGTGGCAGCAGATCTCGATGGCTGGGCGCGAGAGCCCTCCTCCACGATAGGGGTGGCGGACATGCGGCAGCAGATCTCAATGGCTGGGTGCGAGAGCCCTCCTCCATGATAGGGGTGGCGGACATGCGGCAGCAGATCTCAATGGCTGGGTGCGAGAGCCCTCCTCCATGATAGGGGTGGCGGACATGTGGCAGCAGATCTCAATGGCTGGGTGTGAGAGCCCTCCTCCATGATAGGGGTGGCGGACATGTGGCAGCAGATCTCAATGGCTGGGTGCGTGAGCCCTCCTCCATGATAGGGGTGGTGGACATGTGGCAGCAGATCTCAATGGCTGGGTGCGAGAGCCCTCCTCCATGATAGGGGTGGCGGACATGTGGCAGCAGATCTCAATGGCTGGGTGCGTGAGCCCTCCTCCATGATAGGGGTGGGGAACATGTGGCAGCAGATCTCAATGGCTGGGTGCGTGAGCCCTCCTCCACGATAGGGGTGGCGGACATGTGGCAGCAGCCAGCCACGGAAAAGGTGAGTGAATGTGGGGCCATACTTGTAGAGGCTGCACAGAGCACCATACCCCGCCACCCATTCACTTGAATAGTTATACCAATAGCCCACTGAATTGTACATGTCATAGTATCCACCCTCCGGTTATAGACCATTGCCTGAGATTAGCGCATACCTATGCCCCACTAAATCATATAGGTTAGCATCTCATGTGTTATGGAGTACCTAGTGTCTGACTTATGGTCATAACCTGTTATTATTTCTCCAGTCATATACTATTGCAGATCATTTTACTTAAAGTGGACCAACACCCAGGATTTTGACTATCCTGGGTCTTGGTCCACTTCGGTGGGGCACCCCCGATCGGGGTGCCCCGCTGTGTGAAACCCCCCCGAACCCCAAGAAAAACTCACCTCTCCCCACGCCGACGGACAAGCCGCGGACAAGCAGCTCCTCCGCCGCCGCCTCCCACGCGTCACTCTTGACGCGCGCGTGCCCGCGAAGATAAGGTAAGGAGTTTGGGGGGGTTTCACCCCGCGGGACATCCCGATCTCGGATGTCCCGTGGGGAGGGAGGTGATCGGCCCGGGAATCTTATAGATTCCCGGGCCGATCACCTGTGGGTGTTGGTCCACTTTAAACCGGACCTTCAGCATCATTTAATGAAAACTATTCCCCAGCATCTAAAATTAATGGGTGCCGCCGTCTTGGCTCAGTGGCATCACCTACTGTGGAGAGGAGAGGGGTAAAAACTGCAGGGGTGGGATTATAGCTGTGCTTTGCACGGACAGAGCAGAGCTGGGGTCAGGAAACGATCAGCAATCCCAGAATGCAGAACTACACAGTCAGAAGACACTTCCTGACTGCAGGCAGCCTGAGGCTCCATGTGCCGCCATCTTGGATGTTTAAAGGCTCAGAAAATACAGTAGATGCAGGTAGGATGATTTTTAATGTGGGCAATCTGTATGGACGGTGGGGGCATATAAGAAAGGCTCTTATTCAGGGTGAAGGTCTGGATTAATGTGGGCAATCTGTATGTACAGGGTGGGGGAAACATATGAGATATGATCTTATTCAGGGTGAAGGTCCGGTTTAAAGTGGAAGAACAGTCTCCTAGCAGTCCCCATACCCCAGGCCAAGTAAGGGAGGGGGGATTTATAGGAGACAGTCAATCTATGATAAGCCAATTTCAGACTGGACTTCCGCTTTAACACCCCGTCCACAGCACTTTATAAGGCTACTTAAACCGGACCTTCATCATGATTTATTAAAAAGCCAAAAACCTTAAACAGCATCTAAAATTAATATATTTTTACGTTTTTAATCAATTACTTATTATTCTTTCCCCCACTGGGCTGCAACTCTGTTCAGGACTTTAGGATACGTGCGCCGCCATCTTGACTCAGAAGCATCACACTTACTGAGGAGAGTGGGATAAAGTACAGGGGGGCGGGTTATAGCTGTGCTTTGCTCAGACAGAGCAGAGCTGGAGTCAGGAAAAGGTCAGCAATCCCAGAATGCAGAGCTGCACAGTCAGAAGGCACTTCCTGTTTGCAGGCTGCCTGATGGCCCATGAGCCGCCATCTTGGATGTTTAAAGGCTCATAACATGCAGTAGATGCAGGTAGGATGATTTTTAATGTGAGCAATCTGTATGTACAGGGTGTGGGAAACATATAAAATATGCTCTTATTCAGAGTGAAGGACTGCTTTAACCTCCCCCCAATTTTGTTGTGTAATCCAGTCACAAGGCTTGCCAGCACAAACAGTAATGGAGAGCTGTGCCACATGATTGTGATGTAACTTGGCCGGGTAGTAAACAATGTCTGATACCAAAGTACTTACAAAAAGAACAATAACCTACCCTGGCTGCTCACTTGGCCCGGGAGGCATGACCATAAAGAATAAGAAATAGGGGGTGAAAAACCTACACTAGATTGGGGGCACCATTAAAAATGATTTCTTTAGAACTGCCCTTTGCAATCCGTAACACTACTTTAATGAATGATAATACATATATTGTTTAAACCGGACCAACAGCCTGGCACAGTTGGAAAGGAAGGGTAGCGGCCATTTTGGATCTTCCCTTTCCAGTATCTCAGCCATGCAGTTGCCTGGATTCAACTGACAAAGCACAGTAACAGGAAACCCAGCAGCACTTCCTGTTGGCAGGTGGCCTGCAAATGCATGAGCCGCCATTTTGTTGGAGTTAGAAAAAGGTAAATCTAAATTGCCCTGGGGAAGGATGCATACGAGCAAGGTTTAAGTCATTTTTGACTGTTGGTCCGCTTTATCAACATTTAAATGAAAACGGCGTCTTACCTGTTAGGCTTTCTGATATCCCATAGTCCTACTCCCTCTTTAGAATTGGCCGTGGCCAGCAGCCTTGGTTCTACAGGGTTGAACATAACACTGTGGAAAGCGGATGGGTAGTGAGCCAGGCAGAAAGGATCTGAAGATAGAAGGGTGACATTTATAAAAGTGTTTATACGTTACTCTCCCATTTATGACAAATTCTAAAAGCAGAATGGTTTGTGGTCAGGTATTACGCATTGGTCTTCCAACAATGAACAATGTCGGTTAGAGAAAACATGTTGAAAATTCACTAAAAAACACCAAGAATCACACAAGGTAGGTTTAGAGGAACAGCCGCCCCCTTTGAGTCTAGAAGGTGAATTTAAGGGGCATCCTGATTTGGGATGCCCTGCTGTGTGAAACCCCGGTGATCTACAAGAAGAGAGAAGTGAGCCTATACACACATAAATCTGCTTTTATGGCTGCTGCTGAGGTGAGGGAGCTGCCTCAACCATACACATGCCCAGAAGCAGTGTTCTGTGTGTACAGGCCTCATTTCTCTCTTGCTGTACAGACATGGTATATAGTTGCCGATAGCAACAGAAATGAGGTAGTAAGAACTGCTTCCATAAAACTCACATTTGCTAGTGTGTAGATGATTTCACCCATCATGCAATGCTTTGGCCAGATAAGCGTGGAAATGCTGCGGTTTCCTACATTCAGACTCAGGAAAACAGAAAACCAGAAACCTGTCACCCTGGATCTTATTGCTACCACTAGAAAAAAAATGAGCTTGGTGTGATTGTTTTTAGTTGGGATGTGTGAGCCACAACAGGGTGAGGGTGTGGACTATAGACAGATTTACATATTGGAAAGGAGTTTCCAAGTTGAAAATCTCTCTAATGCAGGTCTAACAGATAGAACAGTGGGGTAGGTTAAACGGGTGTTGCTACGGCTCAGGGCCCTCCATAGCACAGAACGGCAAGAAAGGGTTTAGGTCCACTTTAACTGGACATCTGGGGGGGTATAGCTTCAATCAAGTATTTTACTATAGACCCTCCAACTGCATCGACCAAAAAAAAAAATAAATAAATAAAAAGCTCTACATAAGCAAGGCCTCCTTACCAATTTGTAAAAGAGAGACCTGGTCCAAACACAGGTAGGAGGGTTTACTCCAGGAGCAATGGGGGAGGCAATTCCTGGACCACAGGGCCCATAACTATGAAGTTAACTGGGCAAATGGCACCACCTCTATCAGTCGCAAGACCTTCATGTCATGGTAAGAGACGCAAGAGTGAACAGTCCTGACCCAGTCCTGAAGCACTGTGCGATTCCCCAGCCAAGAAGATAATCACTGATGATGGGTTCTGCCTGGCACAGGCCTTCATCAGAAGGTCATCAAGGTGCGGTATTCCACAGAGTCTTAGAACCACCCTGATGCTAGCCAAAATTCTTACCCTTAAAGGAATCCATTCTGAATTGTCCACAGAAATGGAACAGAAGGTCCCAGACCCAAAATATACTGGAGACATTTTATTTATGCATCAAATGCACAATGAAAAAACATCAAATAGATCCATATACAGCCATGGCCGTAAATGTTGGCACTCCCGATACCTTTCAAGAAAATGAAGTATTTCTCACAGAAAAGAATTGCAGTAACACATGTTTTGCTATACATGTTTATTCCCTTTGTGTGTATTGGAACTAAACCAAAAAAGGGAGGAAAAAAAGCTAAACAGACATAATGTCACCAAACTCCAAAAATAGGCTGGACAAAAATATTGGTACCCTTAACTTAAACCGGACCTTCAGCATGATTTAATGAAAAGCCCAAACTCTTAAAAAAACGTTTCCCCAGCATCTAAAATTAATATATTTTAAGTTTTTAGTCACTAACTTATTATTCTATCCCCCACAGGGCTGCAACTCTGTTCAGGAATTTAGGATACGGGCGCCGCCATCTTGACTCAGAAGCATTACGCTTACTGAGGAGAGGGGAGTGGGATAAAGTACAGGGGGGTGGGTTATAGCTGTGCTTTGCTCAGACAGAGCAGAGCTGGGGTCAGGTAAAGGTCAGCAGTCCAGAATGCAGAGCAGCACAGTCAGGAGGCACTTCCTGTTTGCAGGCTGCCTGATAAGATGGCGGCTTCAGTAAGCCGCCATATTGGATGTTTTAAAGGCTCAAAACATGCAGTAGATGCAGGTAGGATGATTTTTAATGTGGACAATCTGTATGTACAGGGTGTGGGAAACATATAAGATAGACTCTTATTCAGAGTGAAGGGCCGCTTTAATATTTGGTTGCACACATTTTGGAAAAAAGTTAATGAAATCAGTCTCTTCCTATAATCAATTAGCTTCTTACACCTCTCAGCCGGAATGTTGGACCACTCTTCCTTTGCAAACTGCTCCAGGTCTCTCTTATTGGAAGGGCGCCTTTTCCCAACAGCAATTATTCCAAGTATGCATCACACCCTGCTCCAGTAATGAGTCATTACGTCTGAGTTATAGTCCACAAGAGGGCGCTTTACTGCAGAGATGGCAAAAAAGAGGCCCCTCCCGGGCCACATGTACTCGGGACCTCCCACCCATTCCCCAGTTTAGTCTCTGCAGTCGGCGTCGACAGTCAAGATGATGGCTCTCTCTCTCTCCTTGCAGGTAAGCCGGGCTGCACAGCCCCTGGCACTTTTGTCGTATTTCCACCCGGACCATTTTAAGTGCCTCCCAGCTACGGCTGCATGGTCCGGGTGATGGTAGGCAGCACCTATTAGAGGTGCTTTTTAATGGAGCATGGCTCCACCGCAAATCCCCCACCAAAGGGTAGGCGGCACAGGTCGGTGAGCCTGACATGGGATGCCCCGTCCGCTCAGCCCCACAGTACATGGCCAAATGTAAATATGGGCTTATCCCACTTCTCCCTTGTCCGGTTAGTCGGGGGGGGGGAGGCGTCTGTCTGTTTTATTGACTGGTGGCTGATTGTCTTGTGCTGGTTTACATGGTGTGTGTGTGTGTGTACGGTATGATTCCTTCACACTTGCGGGCATGGTGCCCTGCTGCCTTCTCCCCTCACTATCTGTTCAGACGGCCCATCTGTGAATGGCGCGTCTGTCGGTTTTTCCCAGCATCTGGGAGGGGGCGGGGCCTAGCGTTCGGCGCACTCCGCGGCGGCTGCCCCCTCCTCTTTCCCTTCTCCCAGCGCCATCTTGCATTGCTGGCTACCCCCTACGAAGTGTGTGAGTGCCCCTTGCGGGCTGTTAAGTTATTAATTCTCATTTATATATCGTGGGCATCACCACTGGGGATTGTGTGTTATCAGAGCCCTCCATTTTATGGGGTGCCATTACGGATGAGATATATATATATATATATATATATATATATATATACACACTTGTGGTTTTATATTGATGTGTTTGCTGTGCTGGGTGTGCTTGTATTCTGATTGGGTCTCCCTGTCTCCCGGTCCTGTGGCCCTATCTCTCAAAATTAAGGGGACATAAATTACCTTATATTAAATCCTCCCACTAACAGACATTTAAGGGGCATCCCGGGTAGCTGAACAGCGTAATTCCCATTGGTCATGGCGACTACCAAATCACCATATGGAGGCTTCCCAGGATACTGTGCTCGGGGTCCCCCTCGGGGCAAGCCCGGCTGTGTGTGGTATGTGGGGCATCCCTTGTGGGCGATAATGTGCAGATTTGTGTACCATGTGCGCAGCAGGCGCTTGCGCGGCAATCTGGGCCCCGTGCGGCTGGATCAGCTCCGCTGGTCTCATCCCCCACGCCCCGCTCCTGGTTATGACCCCTAGTGACATTAACACTAGCGGGGAGTCGCAATCCGATGTTTGCGCCAGACTGGCCAACTTTGAGAGAATGATTGCTAGCTCTGCGGCCAGGAAGGCTCCAGCTAAAAGACGGCACATGGCGTATGAGGATTTTCTTGATTTGTCTGACTATACCCCGCTTGAGGAAGGGGAATTATTCTCAGACTCCGATGTCTCTGACGATCAGCAGTACCTTGGTGCTGATGCCGGAGCAGAGCATGGGGATGCTGACGACACCCATAGGCTCCTTACTCGAATATTTGAAGTACTTGCCATTTCCCCTCCTGCGGCGACGCCTGAACAGCAGGGGGAATTGTTTGGTACCGTTAAGCCACGGTTGGTATTCCCAGATCAGACGCATTTTAACAATCTGATTCTTAAGGAATGGGAACGGCCTAGCAGGCTTCCCGGTATCCCTAAGGGGTGGGATAGGAGGTATCCCTTTCCTGCGGACGTGGTCCAACGTTGGTCAACTCCCCCCAAGGTGGATGCCCCCGTCCTGGGGTTGTCCAATACATCTGTCGTGCTTTCTCCCGATTCCACTACCTTGAAGGATAGAGAGGACCGACGTATTGACCAACTGGCCTCCCATGCTTTTGCTTGTACGGGTTCGGCCCTGCGCCCGGTTTGGGCTTTAGCTATTATGGCCGTGGCTATTAGGACCTTAATCAGGGGCCTTTTGGACGGCTCCCATGAGGATCCTTCTAGTGTGGAATTTAGAGCCTTGTCACAATGTTAGTTGTTCATCACTTATGTCTTATCTGCCTTAGATGACACCATTCGGATGTGTAGCAGGACCTCGGCATTGGTAGTCTCTATCCGCCGCTCAGTCTGGTTGCTCCAGTGGGCAGCTGACAATGCTGCTAAGAAGGTGCTCACGGGGCTTCCCTTTAAGGGGTTGCGCCTGTTTGGTGATCGTTTGGACCTTTTTGCTAAGGGAGGTAAGTTACCCCAACACAAAAAGCAGCCGCGACCCTTTCGGGGTTCAGGCTCTTTCACTCACTCCTTTTGTGGGCCTAGGAAAGGCAGGGGGGTATCCTTTGCTGGACAAAGGGGAGATGTCTGGGGCAAGGGCGGAGTCCGTGCCCGACCCGGATCCTTCTGGGGTGCCAAGCCCAAATCCACTGCCAAGCCCGCTCAGCTATGAGGGGGCGCCCTCACCCTTGCGGGTGGGGGGACGGCTGCGGCTCTTCGCTCGGGTCTGGGCCAAGCAGGTTTCAGACAAATAGATTCTGGAGGTTGTCTCCTCCGGGTACAAGCTGGAGTTCACGGACCGGCCTCCTCCCAGATTCCTCAGATCTCTGGTTCCTACGGATCCTCAGGCAGCGCAGGGCCTGTTGTTGGCGGTCCAGAACCTTCGGGCAATGGGGGTCGTTCGTCAGGTTCCCCCCAGAGAGAGAGAGGTCAGTGTTACTATTCCATTCTCTTTACAGTGCCCAAAAAGGATGGTTCCATTAGACCCATTCTGGACCTAAAGCTTCTCAACAGGTTCATCAGAACCAAACGGTTTCGCATGGAGACACTGCGCTCCGCTATCAGCTCCCTGCGCCCGGAGGTCTTTATAGACATCAAAGACGCTTACCTTCATTTGCCGGTCTTTCCAGGGCACCAGCGGTTCCTCAGGTTTGCGGTAGGGGAACAACTCTTCCAATTTGTGGCTCTCCCCTTCGGGCCCACCTCTGCCCCCAGGGTGTTCACCAGGGTGCTGGCAGGCGTGATGGCTCTTCTCAGAGCCCGGGGCATTCGCATTCTTCCTTATCTGGACGACCTTCTCATTACGTCTCCTTCACTCCACCAAGCGGAGCTGGACACCCGGACGGTGGTGGCAACACTGGAGAAGTTCGGGTGGGTGATCAATTACCCAAAGTCCTCACTCTCTCCATCACGGGTGACCTCCTTCCTGGGCATGACTCTGGATACCATTCAGGCCAGGATTTTTCTACCTCAGCAGAAGGTGGACGCTCTTCAAGCGCTGATTCATTACTGTCCAGCCCTCATCCATCCATCCGGCAAGGGATGAGACTGGTGGGACAGATGGTGGCCTGCTTCGAGGCAGTTCCCTTTGTTCAATTTCACATGAGGCCTCTTCAGCTCCATCTCCTAATAGCCTGGGACAAGTGTCCCCTGTCTCTGGATCAGGTGTTTGTTCTGTCCCCTATGGTCTGGCGGTCCCTTCTGTGGTGGCTGGACCCGAAGAATCTTCTGGGGGGCAGATCATTCCTGACGCCCCAATGGGAGCCTCTCGTCACAATCACAAGCTTCCAGCATTTGTCTCACTGTCCCAGGATCCTCGGGCTCTGGCAGTGGATGCTATGTCTCTGTCCTGGCAGGGGATCGGTCTCCTGTACCGCTTCCCTCCGCTTCCCCTTCTGGGCAAGGTCTTACGCAAGCTGGTTCACTAAGGAGTGCCAGCTGTTCTGGTGGCCCCCAGGGGGCCAAGACAGGTGTAGTTCGCAGACGTCGTGCAGTTGGCGGTCGAGCAGTACCCTCTGCCCCTGGTTACGGATCTTCTCACTCAAGGACGGCTCTGTTACCCCAATGTCCAAACGCTGGCTTTGACGGCATGGCTGCTGAAACCTCCATCCTAAAACAAAAGGGTCTGTCTGATGCGGTTGTTCAGATTCTGGTCAAGGCTAGAAAGGAGTCTTCCTCTAATTTCTACTACAGGACCTGGCGGACCTACATTGACTGGTGTGAGGCTAGGGCCTTCCCTTGTCGGGTGTTCTCCATCCCTCGGATACTGGAGTTCCTTCAACATGGTCTGGATATGGGTTTTCAGCTCAGCACTCGGGGCATGTTTCCGCCCTGGTGGTTTTCTTCCAGAGGTCCTTCGCTCTTCATCCTTTGGTCAAAACTTTTTTTCCAGGGGGTCACTCATGTGCGCCCTCCCCACAAACCCATGTTACCGGTTTGGGATTTGCATTTGGTATTGTCTGCCCTTCAGGACCCTCCATTTGAGCCTGTGCATGAGGTTGCACTGTCTATTCTCACCTTCAAAGTTGCCTTCTTGGTAGCTATCACTTATGTCAGGCGTGTTTCTGAGTTGGCGGCTTTGTCCATTCTGGCCCCCTACTTTGAGAGACACCAGGACAAGGTGGTTTTTAGCTTTAAAAATGACTTCTTGCCTAAGGTTGTCTCTGCCTTTCTCCTCAATCAGGACATTGTGCTTCCTTCCTTATGCCCTAATCCTGGTAATGACAAGGAGAGGAGATGCCCCGGTCCTGGGGTTATCTAACACCCCGCTTCTGCCATTACCGCTGTGGCCACTAGAACCCTTATCAGAAATATACTTGATGGTGCCCGTGATGATTTGCCTTGTGAGGTGTTTAATGCACTCTCCAGTTGTGATGTTTTTGTAAATTTTGTCCTCTCTGCCTTGGATGACACCATTAGAATGTGTGGCAGGACATCTGCCCTTGTGGTGGCTATACGCCGCTCAGTTTGGCTACGCCAGTGGGCTGCTGACAATGCTGCCAAGAAGGCCCTCACTGGGTTTCCCTTCAAAGGACTACGCCTGTTTGGGGACCGCCTGGATATTTTTGCTAAGGGAGGCAGGTTACCCCAGCGCAGGCGGCAATCTCGGCCCTTTCGGGGTCAGGGCTCCTTCTCCTCCCCCTACCGTGGTGCTAGACAAGGGAGGGGGGTTCTTTCACTGGGGCCCGGGGAGATTTCTGGGGTAGGGGAAAAGGACGTGGATGTCCTGGCTCCTCCTGGGGCCCCAAGGCAAAATCTTCTCCCAAGCCCCCTCAGGCATGATGGGTGGGGGGACGGCTCCATGTCTCAGACCAGTGGATTCAGGAGGTAGTGTCCTCCGGTTACAAGATAGAGTTTGCTGCCTGGCCGCCCCCAAGATTCCTCAGATCCCAGATTTCCCAGGAGCCTGTGTCAGCTCAGGAGCTATTGCAGGCAGTGCAAGGCCTCCTGGAGCTGGGGGTCATCTGCAAGGTCCCTTTAAGAGAAAAGGGCAAGGGCTTCTATTCCAATCTATTCACAGTTCCCAAAAAAGATGGTTCAGTCAGGCCCATCCTGGCCTTAAAGATCCTCAACAAATTTGTCAGGAGCAGGTGCTTTCGCATGGAAACTCTGCCATCAGTTCCCTGCGCCCAGGGGATTTCATGAAGTCTGTGGACATCAAGGATGCTTACCTTCATATTCCTGTATTTCTAGGTCATCAAAGGTTCCTCAGGTTCGCTCTGGAGGATCTACGCTACCAAATTGTGGCATTGCCATTCGGTCTCACCTCAGCTCCCAGGGTGTTCACCAAGGTGCTGGCTGGCGTGATGTCTCTGCTCAGGTATCAGGGTGTCCGCGTGCTGCCTTATCTGGACAACATTCTCATCACCTCCCAATCTCTACATCAAGCAGAGTTGGATACTCGGCTGGTGGTGTCCACCCTGGAGTCATTTGGATGGGTGATCAACCACCCCAAGTCTTCACTGTCCCCCTCCTTGGTGACTCCATTCCTAGGAATGAATCTGGATACAGTTCAGGCAAGGATTTTCCTTCCTCAACAGAAGGTGGGTGGTCTGATTACACAGGTCCAGTTCCTGCTATCTTGTCATCATCCCTCCATCAGGCAGGGAATGCAGCTGGTGGGCCTGATGGTGGCATGCTTCGAGGCGGTCCCTTTTGCTCAGTTCCACATGAGACCTCTGCAACTCCACCTCTTGTCAGTATGGGACAAGGACCCCGCGTCCCTGGACCAGGTCCTTGTGCTTTCCCCCCTAGTCAGGCGGTCCCTCTCGTGGTGGCTGGACTCCAGGAACTGTTGGGGGGCAGATCCTTTCTGGCAGGTTAGGGGGGGGGGGGTTTCTGGAAGTCACTGCGGTTCCAAGGGAGGTGGGGCCCTCAACATTCTGGAACTGCGGGCGATCAGGTTAGTTCTGGCCCAGTTGACTACTCACCTTCGGGGCCTGCCTGTTCAGGTGCGCTCCGACAACCAGACGGCGGTTGCCTACATCAATCATCAAGGAGGGACCCAGAGCAAGGGGGCCCTCCAGGAAGTGTCTCTGATCCTGACCTGGGCAGAGACCAATGTTCCCTGCATATCAGCTGTGTACATCCCAGGGGTGGAAAACCTCCTGGCAGACTCTCTGAGCAGGGGGGAACTCTCGCCAGGGAGAATGGTCCCTATGCAGCAGGGTGTTCCAATCTCTGTGTAACCGTTGGGGCCAACCAGATGTGGATCTGTTTGCGTCCCGTCACAATCACAAGCTACCGGCCTTTGTCTCCCTGTCCCAGGATCCCCTGGCCTTGACCACGGATGCTCTAGCAATGTCATGGCAGGACTTTCAGTTTCTGTATGTCTCCCCTCCATTCCCCCTGCTGGGCAGGGTGCTACGCAAGATTGCTCTGGAAGGGGTGCCAGCAATTCTGGTGGCCCCCAGGTGGCCAAGAAGAGTGTGGTTCGCAGACGTGGTGCAGCTGGCAGTAGATCAGTACGCTCTGCCTCTGGTGCCATATCTGCTCACCCAGGGCTCTCTACGCCATCCCAATTTACAAACTCTGGCTTTGACGGCCTGGCTGCTGAAACTTCCATCTTGATGGAGAAAGGGCTGTCTACTTCTGTTGTTGATATCATGATTAAGGCTAGGAAGAAGTCTTCTTCCATTTATTACAGGGTTTGGCGTGCCTACATTGACTGGTGTGATTCTAAGTCTCTTCCCTGTCGTGTCTTCTCTATCCCCAGAATTCTGGAGTTCCTACAGCATGGGTTGGAGATGGGGCTCCAACTTAGTACTCTAAAAGGTCAGGTTTCTGCCCTGGCTGTTTCTTCCAGGAGTCCTTTGCTCAGCACTCTGTGATTAGGACTTTTTTCCAGGGGGTGACTCATGTGCGTCCCCCACGAAAGCCTATGGTGCCTGTTTGGGATTTGAACTTGGTTTTGTCAGCCTTGCAGGGTGCTCCCTTTGAACCTGTGCAGGATGCTGCCTTGGCCATTCTTACTCTCAAAGTTGTCTTTCTGGTGGCTATCACCTCTGTTAGGCGTGTGTCTGAGTTGGCGGTGCTTTCCATTCAGCCCCCCTACTATGAGAGACACCAGGACAAGGTGGTGTTTCGCTTCAAGCCAGATTTTCTGCCTAAGGTAGTGTCTGCCTTTCATTTGAATCAGGACATTGTTCTCCCTTCATTGTGCCCTAATCCTAGTAATGCTAAGGAGAGGGTCTTGCATTCTTTGGATGTGGTTAGGTGTCTTAAGTACTATCTGGTGGCTACTGCACCTTTCAGAAAAACTGATGCTCTTTTTGTGGTCCCTTCTGGTCCTAGGAAGGGTTTGGCTCCAGCCAAGTCTACTATCCGCAAATGGATCCGTCAGGCTGTGATTCAGGCCTATTCTGCTAAGGGGAAGAATCCTCCCTTCCGCCTTACTGCTCATTCTACTCGTGCTATTGGTGCCTCTTGGGCTTTTCAGCACCAGGCTTCAGTTGAACAAGTTTGCAAGGCCGCTACTTGGTCTTCTGTTCATACCTTTTCAAAGTTTTACAAGGTTGACGTTAGGGCCTCAGCTGACGATGCTTTTGGCCGAAAGGTTCTGCAGGCTGCAGTGGTTTAAACTGTCTGCTGTTAATTTGGGAATCCCACCCTACTTTATGGACACTGCTATTGGATGTCCCACGTGTAAGTAATCTATCTGGAGCACGACGTACTGTATACTAAGAATAATACAATTCTGTGATTACTCACCTGTAGAATTGGTATTATGAGTATACAGTACATCCTGCTCCACCCCACCCTTGGTTTTGCATTATCTTGGATCCCCTGTATGGTGATTGTTATCATTGTAATAGTTACCAGTTGGGTTGTTTTAATTCTCCTGGCTTCTCATTAACTGCTTTTCAATGCTGGGAGGTCCCTGGGTACTTGAGGGGTCGGGAGGAGCCTATTTTCGATGTCTCTGCAGTCCAGCGCCATCTGGCGGAGTAATACCCACGTGTAAGTATTCTTTCTGGAGCAGGACGTACTGTATACTCATACCAATTCTACAGGTGAGTAATCACAGAATTGTATTTTTTCCTGGTGTTCTGCTCGGTTCGCTCCATTCTTGACAATTGGGGCATCCAAAAGCAGTGTCCAAAAAGGGTGGGATCCCCAGTGAGCAACAGCATGTAGTTCATGACACTACTGCCTGAAGCACCTTACGGCCAAAAACAGCAAAAGCTGAGGCCCTAAAATGAACCTTGTAAAACTTAGAAAAAAGTAAGCTGAAGACCAGGTAACGGTCTTACAATCTGTTTGACCGAAGCCTGGCGCTGAAAAGCCCATGAGGCACCAATAGCTCTAGTAGAATGAGCTATAACACGAAAAGGGGGTTCCTTCCCATTGGCAGAGTAGCTTGCACCACCGCCTGTGATCCACTTGCTGATAGTGGATTTGGCCGGAGGCAAACCCTTCCTAGACCCGTCAGGAAGGACAAAAAGAGAATCCGACTTCCTAAAAGATTCCATGGCAACCAGAAGTACTTAAGGGCTCTGACCACATCTCAATGGAGGGTCTGCTCCTTAAACTTAGAAGGCGCGGGACTAAAGAAGGCAAAACAATGTCCTCATTGAGATGAAAAACAGAAACAACATTGGGTAAGAAGTCCGATTGAAGACGAAAAACCACCTTATCCTGATGCCGTTCAAAGTAAGGAGACCTCATACAAAGCGACACACCGAAGTGATAGCTACCAAAAAGACCACCTTCAGAGTCAAAATGAATAAAGCAGCATCGCAAAAGGACTCAAAGGGAGAACCCTGGAGAGCAGAAAGCACCAAATTCAAATCCCACACCGGTAGCATAGGCCATACATGGACATACATGAGTAACTCCTTGAAAAAAGGAATTGATAAGTCTATGATTGGCGAAGGATCTTTGAAAGAAAATAGCCAAGGCCGAAACCTGTCCCTGGAGGGTACTCAGCTGGAGGCCCGAATCCAAACCATGTTTTAGGAACTCCAAAATCCTAGAAAAAAAGAAAATGCGACAGGGAGACCCCTAGACTCACACCAGACAATGTAAGCATGCCAGACTCTGTAGTAAATCATGGAAGAGGATTTATTCCGAGCCTGAATCATGGCACGCACGACCGAAACAGACAGCCCTTTCTCCGTCAGGCTGGAGGTTTCAGCAGCCAAGCCGTAAAGCCAGCGTTAGTAAATTGGAGTGGCGTAATAGCCCCTGAGTGAGAAGCCCTGGATCGTCGGGCATGACGTAATGATCCACTGACGTCTAAACAATGTCCGCGAACCAACACCGCCTCGACCAACAAGGGGCCACCAGAATGGTTGGCACCCCTTCCTGGGCTATCTTGCGCAGCACACGACCCAGGAAATGCAAAAAGGAGCCTGAACTCCGTCCAAGGAATTGCCAGAGCATCTTTGGCGAAGGCCAGAGGATCTCTTGACAGGGAGGCGAACCTTGGAAGCTTGTGATTGTATCGGGATGCAAATAGGTCCACGTCCGGCTGACCTGCTCAGGGAGTCTGCCTCCTGGTTCTCCCCCCTGGGGATGTAAACCACCGAGATGCAGGAAACGTTCTCCTCTGCCCAAGCCAGCCGCCCGACACCGCAGATGAGGGGTCAAGTGAAAAAGAACCAACCGGATCGCCCTCAGCTCCAGGAGATTGAGAGGAGCGCGAGCCTCCTGAGGGCCCCACTGGCCCTGGAACTTCAGCGATTGCCAAAAACCTCCCTAGCCGGTAAGACTGGCGTCCATGGTGGCAACCTCCCAACGAGGGGTTAGGAAGGACCTGCCCACTAGAAGATTCCTGGAGTCTCACCACCACGAGAGAGACTGCCTGGCCAGATAAGACAGGGAGAATTCCTGCTCCAGGGACTGCTGTGACCGGTCCCAAACGGTCAAGAGATTCAACTGAAGAGGTCTCATGCGGAACTGAGTGAAAGGCACAGCCTTGAAACAAGACCCATGAGACCCACCAACTTCATCCCCAGACGGAAGGATGGACGTTGACACAACAGAAAAGTCAGCGCCTGCGCCCGAAGGCCCTCCACCTTCAGCTGGGGGAGGAAACACCAAGGAAACACCTTGATCTGAGAAGTGTCCAGCGTCATTCCCAGGAAGGACATCACCAGAGAAGGAGTGATCGAAGACTTGGGGTAATTGATCACCCAGCCGAAGTCCTCGAGAGTGGACAAAACCATCTGGGTGTCGCTCTCGGCCTGCTGAAAAGACTGAGCAGCAATCAGCAAGTCGTCCAGATAGGGAAGAACACGGATGCCCTGGTTCCTCAGCAGGGCCATAACCCCCACCAGCACCTTGGTGAACACCCGGGGGGCTGAAGAAATCCCAAACGGCAGAGCCACAAACTGGAAGTACTTATCCTCCAGTGCGAACCTCAGGAACTTGAGATGTCCCTTGAATATAGGGATGTGCAGATAAGCATCCTTGATGTCCACCGTGGTCATGAAGTCACCTGGCCGAAGCAAGCTCACCGCAGACACTTTAAACTGACCCCAAACTCAGGCCATCACTGAAGTTCCAAGTTATTATTCTGTGGCAAGAGAGAACAGTTGCTGCCTCTTTTTCAGGGAAAGCAAATATTCTTGACTCTTAAAGTGGACCAAAACCCTTTTAATTCCTGTAAATGTTGAAGGCTAATACTCTTGGCTTGGCCAATACTCACCTTGATCTGCCAATCCAGTGCTCACCTACTGGGCATGTCCATTCCATGAAGCAGCACTCTCTGGGGGCCTGCATATGCAATGTTGGGCCCTCAAATCAAGTATCGGGCAATTCAGTACATTGCAAATCAGGATGTCTCTGTGAAGCGGACCAAAACCCAGGTTTTTGGTGCACTTTGAAGTGATGTATGTAACAATTAGATTTTTCAAAGCTCCAGCCCACTCCATTTCGGCATCAGATACCAGCACTGAGGGAGAAAGATGTGACCACATAAGGGTAAGCAGGGGAGACTCATTTCCTTCTGGCTGCCTGGATCTGAGGTCTGTAGGGAAAAATCCAAGGGCTAACATGTGGCTAAACCTTTACCATTCCATAAAGACCCAAATGCTGAAAAGTCATGTCTTCCTATGAAATATTATGGTGGGCTTATGGTTCTGCTGGTCTTCTCCAGCCAGCTCAGGCAGTGACATAACATACTAACGTGACCTGACCTGCCACCACAGGGAGAATTGGCCAGAGAATGCTATTTCTCTAGCACCAATGTATAATAAGACAGGTAGCCAGGTGAAGATGACCAGCATAACCTGATAAATATTTTATGCAAGGGAGCTTGCCTTTGCAGCATGTGGGGATGGGGGAGAGATGGACAAGTTTATATTGTTGTAAAGATCTTTGGAATAAATAAACCCACACCTGAGATTGCATTGAACTGATTGGTGAGGAACTACAGCATACTCATTTCAGATTCTAAGATCAATTCTATACTTTGCTACTGGACACAAGTGACGTCTTGATGCATGTTGGCATAAAGCTGAAACTAGTGGCGGTACATGAATATTACTCCGGCCATGAAAAACTATTTACTGTGTAGGTGTGAGCTGGATAAGGTGCCCTTGTGTGCTTAACCCCCAACAGATTCCAGGATGTTAAGTGGAATCTTATTTTAGCCAAAACATTAAGGTGATTTGTCTTACCTGCTTGCGGAGACTCTCTAATGTCCCATATCAAAACTCTCCCATCGTCAGACGAGCTAGCAAAGACATTGTCGTTCACAGGACTAACAGAGAGACCATACACTGCTTCCTCGTGGGCAAAAACATCCAACGTCTCCCCGCTGCAAGGACACAGAGAAATAGAATAACTCAACGGTAATGCTAAATATACATTCCAGGGGGCAGACACTGACCATAACACTACCTACGTTTCAACATCATGTAGGATCACTTGTTCATCATTCCCTGCAAGGCAAAAAAAAAAAAAAGGTTATAAAATCTGCAAATAAATCATTGGTTTTGGTGTTTCAAAGAAAACACAATATTACACCAGAGGGAGTCTAGATTTCCTAAATGGTCATAAATAGTTTTGCACGTTCAAGCTGGGAGGGACAGGGGGGCTGTGTGACCACAATTGTGTGTGGTCATGGCAAACATTGGAGACCTGCTTAAAGTGGACCAACACCCGATGCTGATCGACCGGGGAATCTACAAGATTCCTGGGCCGATCAGCATCGGGCTTGTGGGGCACCCTGATCGGGGGTGCCCCGCTGTGTGAAACCCCCCAGAAAGCCCCGAAATCCCTACCTGCTCCTCGATCCAGCAGCGCATGCGCGAGCCGCTGCTCGCGCATCCCTCTAGCAGGGTGCGCTCCCTGTAAGAGTGACGCGCGGGAGGCGGCGGCGGCGGGCGCGCTCGATTGTCCGGCGACGGACCTCGCTTGTCCGTCGGCGGGGATTGGCTGCAGCAGTCACGTGGGAGCGGGGACTAGTGAGTTTTTCGGGCTTTCTGGGGGGTTTCACACAGCGGGGCACTATCAGTGCTGCAACCTTAAAACAATTTACCAGTAAAGATTCAAGTCCCTGCTGAAATCCATTCCCTTAAATTGAGCCAATAACCAGGATTTCCGTCATCCTGGTGATTGGTCCTTGTCCCTAGTGCATTCCCGAGTTGGGATGCCCCACTGTGTGGTGCTCGGCCAATCAATGCTTTATGCTGTGCATACTAATGAATACTAAAACTTACTAAAAGCCGTTGTTTCCTGCATATGGGACACATTGGGCTGCCGATTGGTCCATTTTAAAGTGGACCAATCACCAGGATTTTGATCATCCTGGTGATTGATCCCAATGTAGGATGCCCCTACTGGTGTGAAACCCCCCAGATCACCCACCTTTCCGCTGTTCCAATGGCACATGCACTCACCCAATCAGCATTTTATGCCAGGCATACTAATGCACGGGATAAAGCCACTGATTTGAACTTTCCACCGGCGGTTGCATCCCCAGCTCCCCTATGGAGGTTGTGCTTCCATGCACCTGGCCACAGCTACAGGGAAGCCAGGGGTGCGGCTGCCAGCGATGACCATGTTACAGGACCCGCCGGGATCAGGTAAGATTACCGGGGGCCCACACGGCAGGGCAGGCTAGCGGCCAACCCTGGAATATTTATATTATAGTATTATAGTCTGTTAGGTCATTGCAATGTATTGCACAAGTTTTACATTAGATGGCCCTAATAGTGGGGAAATATGGGTACTAGCATCATTAACATTGTCATTGGGTATTTGATATGATAATGTATATACACTGTAGCAGCCCAATGTTCATCATGTTTTGAACCATTTTAAATTTGTCATTATAAATCAGCATAATTTCTTGATAAAGATTTTCAGCGTATCCAAGTGTGGTGGATCGAGCACCTAGTGTGTTTATTTATTGGTGTATTTTTAAAGTGGACCAAAACTCAGGATTTTGACTGCTGACGTCACAACATCTAAGCCTTTGTCTAAGGCGAGTGGCCCCGAGCTCGCTGAGGGCCGCATACCCCGCTACCCTCTAACAGGGAGTGTCATTCACAAATGCCTGGCATGGGCATGCGCCCTTCTAGAGGAATAGCGGAGATGCGGAAGCGGCTTGCGCCGACGTGGGAAAGTAGGTAAGTGTATGGGCGACCTGGGGGGTTTCACACAGCGAGGCGTCCCGATTTTGGATGCCCCAGGGGGGAGGGAACCTGTCGGCCCGGGATTCTTATAGATTACCGGACGGATCGCTGTGGGTTTTGGTCCACTTTAAGGGGAAATGAGATGTGGTTGAGGCCTCTTTCACACTGTCTATTTCCACCGCATCATGGAGTGCTGTGGTAGTGGCCCCATGGTTCGGCCATAGGCTGTGGAGAATGAATGACCCTGTGGCATCATCAAAACAATGCAGTGGACTTCGCAGCAGCAGGACCCAGTGGCAAAAGGACTTGCCACTGGAAGGACCCAACATCAGGACCCAGCAACCGGACCGATGCCAGAGGTGACAAGCAATGACCCAGGAGGTGGTGGAAAATGTCTCCCTACCCAGCAATGCAGGTAATGGCCTACCTAAAGCTGCATTGTGGCCATGTTTCCAAAGACGAGCCACAACACATTGCATAGATTGATTTCAATGGCCACTAGATGTGAATGAGCCCCTGGGGATCATCAATCACACTATACAATAAAGCCGTTGCTGCTGCAGTGATCGGGTAACAAAACTGTCACATATTATCCCCAGCCAGAAAAGACCCGGAGAAACACATAACTTTGCTTTCACTGAGGGAGCAGACCAAAGTCCGGAACCAAGTGAGATTTTTTGTCTGTTTTAATGTGAATGTGCGGCGGACATAGGTTCAAGGGACAACTATGTGTATTACAAATCGGTTTACCTGAAACTGAACTACACAAAGAGACCTGAAGTACTTACCCCCAGAAAACACCCTGGTGTTGCCACTGTTGAAGGCAAGGCAGAAGATATTGGAATGATGCTCGCCCTTAAGCTGAATGGGCTCTGCTTTAGCATGAATAGCTTGTTCCATATGCCACAGCAGCACACGACGGTCATCTCCTCCTGTAACAAGGTGATAGGATATGTCAGTCACTCATTGTGTCATCAGACCGAAATCGAAAAACTGCAGCAAAGGAAAAAAATAAGTATTTTGTGAAACATGCAGCTGCTGCCTACTCTCAGGTGGGTGCTAGTACTACAGTGGTAAGGATGGTTTAACCCAGCAGATAAGAAAATGCTCAACCAATGAGATGCATTATCACACTTGCCAGCTTCGCACAGATCAATTACATTATAGTGGAAAAAAAACACAACCAGTCCACAGGCCTTCCCCTGGGGCACCCCAAATTGGGATTTCCTGCTATGTGAAGAGGACGCATCCCTAGCATATCTGGACTGCGGCGCGCTCCTGCATCCAACCATTCAGATAGGCTGGGGGCAGGAGCGGCCCACCACTGGGGATGCACCCTCTCTTGCTCCTGATTGCCAAGCATTAATATGCATGATTGATCGAGAGCCTGCACATGTATCATAGAACCCTGGAAAGATGATGAAAGTTTACTGGACGATCAGGGAGGGTTCCACACTGCGGGACATCCCAAATCAGGATGCCTCAGGGGCAAAGAACAAAACCCAGGAATAGTCGAAATCCTGGGTTTTGTTCCCCTTTAAGCAGGCTGTGGAGCAGTGCTCAGTAGGCCAGTAAGTAGAATGCAGCATTACTGAATCTCCAACGGGGAGGTTTTTATCTACAAGGCAGCATCTCTTCCTTTTGCTGTGCAATAAGGAGTCATGCTTTTACACTGTAAAAGCCGGCCCCGGGTCCCTGATGTGTAACACATTGTAACAGCCCTAAGCCTGCTTTTAAAATGTAAATGGCTCACAGCGGACTCCCAGCTTTCCTGTCATCTAGGCATGTGTGTGCAGTGCAGAAGGGGATCAAGCAAATCTGAAAGGAGGAGGGGGGAATTATTATTATTTTGTTTAACTGGAGTTGGGCTTTAAAACAGATAAACATTTTGCCTCATTTCCTGTCAGAGACCATGGGTGTCTCTGAAGCCAAAAGCTTGTCACTGACAAATATGTTGTGTCAACAGCTTTGAGTCACAATGACTCTCACTCATGTTAAATAAACCTCCTGTATCGGGTGAACAAATAGAACACAAGACTAGATTTCCCTAATGCAGTAAAAAAAAAAGGTTCCCAAGTGTGAGACAGTGTAGTGAAAAGTTAAAACTGGTTATTTTGCTTCCTCCTGAACACGCCTAGCCCTCCTTTAGGGGCTGAAAAGGCAAAACATTTACACAAAATAAAAATACTCACCTTTTCTCCACTGCAGTAGCCTCCTCCTGTTCCAATACTCGTTCCAGCGCAGATGCCCCAGGGTCCCTTGGGTACCCGACTAACAGACATAGGACATAGGGAGACCAAGAAGAATTCCTGGTGGGCCGCACCCCTTTGAGGCCAGTGCCACTAGCACATTACCCTTTAAAATTTCTGTTTAAAGCGGACCTACACTCTGCCTTGCCACTACGTGCCAGGGTGGGTCCAGGTTCACATGGACTCCAAGAGAGAGTGTTAAAAGGGACATTAAAGTGAACCAAAACCCAGGATCTTCACTATCCCAGCTTCTGGTCCTTTTCCCTTGGGAACTCCGGTTGGGGGTGTCCCGCTGTGTGAAACCCCCCCAGACTTCTCCTCGAGCCCACAGCGCAGTGCTCCTCCAATCAGCTTCTCCCACTGCATATTCCAGCGCATGAACAGGGAAAGGAATGCCAGCGGTGCCGGGCGAACAAGTGTTGTGGGCTCGGGGGAAAGGTAAGAGTTTTGGGCGCCTTGGAGGGCGTCACACAGTGGGGGCATCCCAGTTCAGGACTCCCGGGGGGGGGGGTGAGTATGCCATCTCAAAGACTCCCGGGTGGGTTTTGGTCCACTTCATGCCATATTTCAGTGAGGGACAGCAATCGTTTCAAATCGTTCGAGGACGATTCGAAAAGCGAAAATATCTATTTCTACACCCAAAGAAGGGAATATCGGCAGAGGCTTTGCCAAATGTATTTCACAAGTTCAGTGGGTTTTGGTCCGCTTTCCGCTTAGAGCTCCCCAACCAGGAAACCTATCACGTTAAGAAATATTTTGGTTTGAGCGCTCGCGCTTTCTGGCAAGTGCTCTGCAGCCACCTGTGAATAGCTGCCATAGTAATCTCTGACTGCTTCCACCTGTCAGCCCTGCCTGCAACGTCACGAGGGGGCATCGCTAGCGACTCACTTCCATGTGAGTGGAGAGCACTAGCGCTGAACGCCCTCCACACACTGACACCAGCGATTGCAGGGCACTCAGCTAAAAGCGCACCACAATCCTAAAGTAGACCAAAATCCATCACAGGTGGCCCTGGACTCTATATGACTCCACGGCCATCTGATTCTTTCTCCCCAGGGCATCCCAATTCGGAATGTCCTACTATGTGCCCCCCCACCACGAGTCCCCTGTGAAACCTACCTGCTCCCCACCCAATCCAACGGAGCATGTCCAAAACCCAGGATAGTCAAAATCTCAGATTCTGGTCCACCTTAAAATGGATTATAAGACTCCAGAGCCACCTAATTCCCTACCCCCAGTCTGGATGCCCCGCTGTGTGAAGCCCCCAGATCTGCAGTAAACTTATGGCACGAGCAGCAGCCACCACCTGCTATACCTTTAGCAGGGCATGCGCCCGTGCCAGACTGTGAATGGCCGACGCAGGCACACTGACCGTTAGAGGGTAGCGGGGATGCAGCTGCTGGCTACACTCGGTTGGAGCCAAATCTTAGGCGAGTGTGCTCGAACAGATTCAAGCACACTGATTGGATGAGAGGGCGCTCATGTGCCGCAGAACTGGGAAAAGGTGAGGAAAGGTGAGCTAGACTAGGTATCACACAATGGGGCATGCCAGATTAGGGTGCCCCAGGGGCAAGGACTAAAATCCGAAATAGTTTTGGTCCACTTTAAGTGGATGAGGTGCCAGCCCAGTTGGCCCTATAGCTTTGTGGCCTCCTGGGAATTCTCCCTGTGCTCCCTATGGCCAGTCTCCCCCTGTCCATGGCTTTCCTGTAAGCCCAACTTCCTGTTTCTGCCACAGGTGTCATCAGGAACAGGAAGTGAGGGCAAGAAGACAACACTACAAACGTAAACAATGGAGCTGGAGTTTTTAAGGGCAAGTAGCAATCAGTGGCCTTTATTAAACACCTCCCACTTTTCTAGGTGAAACAACCCAGAGTTCCCCTTTAAGCCTGTCAGCACATCCATGGGACAGAAGTACACTGGTAGAGGAGGGGGCTGCCATTGTTTAGAGATGGGGTGCGCCGCCATGTTCCGGGGTCACTCGCCTGACACCAGCATACGTCCCCCGCTGTTGGAGAACTCGATGGCGTTGACGCAGCCGAAGTGGCCGAGCAGGTCCTTCTTGTAGAGGTTCCGGCAGGCCTGCAGCCTCCTCCGCTGGAAGTCCTCCTTCAGCAGCGGCTCCCCGCTCAGGCCCCTCCGGGACAGGAAGCCCAGCAACGACCTCATGCCGCATCCCTCGTCTCTCCTCATGGCGGCGGGACCGTCACACGGACATGGCAGAGCAGTAGGACGGAGGGGTGCGGAGTCAAGTTGCGGGGCCGCCGCGAGCTCCTCCTCCTTCAGCTGATCCTCCGCTTCCTCCCCCTCCTCCCTCCGCTTCCTGCCCGCTGTCACCTCACCCGCCCCAACAGTAACAACGTCCACCTCATGAAATGCCACCCTGGCTGGCTGTCATGTGGCCAGTCCGGCTTCTCAGGCCCTCACGCGCATGCGCGCCGGTTACACGCTGGGCTGTCATGTCATCCTGAAGAAGACAGGGCCTAGACTAGAGCAAGCGCTGAGGTCCCAGCACGTGATGCAGTTATCATCACGTGACCGGTTGTCTACGCGTCCCCAGGTTATCAGCCAGCAAAAAGCGTCCCCATAGCACAAGCTAGCAGTCAATTACCCATCTCCCTATGCAGATAACCTTATCAACTAACATTTCCCCATCAGCATCATATTGTCAACTGACATACCCCCAATGTCTCCATCAGCATCATATTGTCAACTGACATACCCTCATTGTCTCCATCAGCATCATATTGTCAACTGACATACCCTCAATGTCTCCATCAGCATCATATTGTCAACTGACATACCCCCAATGTCTCCATCAGCATCCATCAGTGGTGCCCTCCCAGTCTGTCGCCGGTCAAGCACCGTTGTACACCCCAAAGGCCGATCCTGTCAGTGGGCCCCCCAGAGGGTGGGGGCCCCCGGCAGCTGCCCCGCCTTGCCTGGTGCTGACGTCGATCCTGTCCATCAGCATCATGTTGTCAACTGGCATACCCCAAGGGCTCCCCAGAGATTTTCTGGGTGCCAGATGGGTCTAGTATATTATTTTAATAGCAAAACATTATTTCTTCTTCCTTCGAAAGTGCTGTAATGCCTGTGGTCTACTTATTTTGGGAATATCTATAATTGATCCCCTTCCCTTGGGGGTATTTCATTGTAACTACCAGTTGCTAGGGGGTACTTCACGTTCAAAGGTTGAGAACCACCGATCTACCAGTTCCCAAGCTATCAACCAGCAAGAGGCTCTTATCAACCATCCCCTTATCAATCAATCTTATCAATTAGCCATATCCCCATACTGATAATCTTATCAACTAGCAATGTCCCCATAAGCATCATATTATCAACTGTGTATCAGTGTCCCCACACCATCAACCAGCAGAAGCATCATCTTATGACTTCAACCAGCACTATCTCCACACTAAGAGCTAGCAATGTCCTCATCAGCATCACATCAACTGTAAGTTTCCCCAAACCATCAGCCAGCTGAGCCTGATATTGATCATCAGTATCCCCATCACATCAACCAGCCCCATCTCCATCCTATGAGCTAGCAGTGCCCTATCAATTAGTCATACCCCTGTACTAATAATAATCGGCGGAATATTAACTGTAACTATCAGTGTCCCCATACCCAAACTCACGGCCAGTGCCAGCACTGGACTTACACAGGCAGGTGCCAGGGCCCCTGCACCTTAAGAGGGCCCACCTTACATGCTGGTTATGTGGTACACCTCTTCCCCTCTAATAGCCATCGGGAGATTCTGTCATTCCTTCTTTTTATTTGTGCCTTCTATTCATTATTTCTGACTTTCTGTCATTCCTTCTATTCTTTCTTTCTGTTCTGTCATTCCTTTGAATTATTTTTTTCTTGTTTTCTATTCTTTCTGTCTTTCTTTTTATTTTTCATACCTTCATTCTGACTTAGAGATTACTTCTGTTCTTTCTTTTTATGTCATTCCTTCTGTCCTTTCTTTCCTACCTCCTTTCTGACATTTATTCTTTTCTATATCTCTTTCTTGCCTTTTATTTTGATTTCATTGCTTCTATACTCGCACAGCTTCTTTATTTCTGATTTACTTTCTGTCATTCTTTCTGACTGACTTTCTATTATTTCTTTCATTCTTTCTATTCTCTCTTTATTGTCTCATTCATTACATTAATTCCTTGCATCCCTTTTGCCACGGGCCCAGTAGCAGTTGCCCTCCCTGCCTCTATGGTATGTACGCCCATGTCCCCATACTATCAAACAGCATCATTATCTTATCACCTAGCAGTATTCCAATAATATCAACCAGCGGCACCCCTATAAGCCAGCACCATCATCTAGTATACTAACACCATTCATTTACTACAAGCTAGCAGTGCATCTTAGTTAGCATCGCTTATGCGATTAGCCAGCACCACCATCTTATTTTCAGTCTCCTGATACTGTAAACCAGCAGCAGTATCTTACTGCATTCATCCTTTCCATACTATAAGCCAGTCACATCCTATTAAAGGGACAATGCCCTGGATTCAGTGAGAGTTTAAAAAAAATCACTTTATGAGAAAAAAGCATGAGTATTTCACTGTTGCTGTATCGCCAGCTAGGGAGACAATGAATCAGCATCCTATTTGTAATTTGTGCTACAGTGTAAAAAGGAGTAGAAGTTCACCATCAACTTTGAATTCCTAGCTGGTGATTCAGCAACAGTCACATTATCAGGCTTTTTTTTTCAAAAAAGTACATTTTTTTACTACCATGAAAATTTTTTGCAACTCTTACGGAACTGAGGCCACTGTGTATATTGTTTAGCTAAAAAAACTGCCCCCCCCTGTTCTCTGGCTGAAGGGGTGATTCAGATACAAGGCCACAGCTGAGGCACAAGGAACTGGATTCTCATAATGGAGCTTCAGATGAGAGGTGCAGGAGCCAGTAAGTGGGGTGTCGCGGGCCAAGGGTACCCCGGATTTGTGGGCTGTGGGGTAAGTTACTGCTGCATATGGGGGATGTAGAAGCACATGCTCCCCATTGAATTCAATCAGAGCCCTTTGCCGAAAGGAAGTAAACATGGCAAAGGGCTCTGATTGGATGAGAGCCCACACATTCCGAGCTGGGAACGTTCCACACAGCAGAGCATTGCAATCCGGGATGCATCAGGGGGCACAGAACAAAACCTGGGAAAGTCAAATTGCCGGGGTTTGTTCTGCTTAAAGTGGACCAAAACCCACGCCGATCTATAAGATTCCCGGGCCGATCACCTCCCTCACCGCAGGACATCCGAGATCGGGATGTCCCGCGGTGAGGGACCCCCCCCCCAAAACCCCCCAAAAACTTACCTCATCGCCGGCAGCCGCCGCCTCCCGCTCGCCCCTCTAGACGTGCGCGCGCCTGCGCTGGCTGTTTGTGAATGGCCGGCGCGCGCACTGTCAGAGGGGCGCACGGGAGGCGGCGGCGGACGCGCTGTGTTGTCCGCCGCTGTCACCCGCTTGTCCGTCGGCGGTGATTGGTCAGCGCGGCCACGTGGGAGTGTGGTGAGGTGAATTTTGGGGGCTTTCTGGGGGGTTTCAAACAGCGGGGCACCCTTAATCGGGGTGCCCCCCTGAAGTGGACCAAAACCCAGGATAGTCGAAATCCTGGGTGTTGGTCCACTTTAAAAGTGGACCAAAACCCACGCCGATCTATAAGATTCCTGGGCCAGGTCGATTCCCTCCCCCCGGGGCATCCAAAATTGGGATGTACCGCTGTGTGATACCCCCAGATCGCCCCATACACTTACCCTGTTTCCTGGTCCAACGCCGCGAGCCGCGGCTGCATCCCCGCTATCCCTCTAGCAGGGAGCGTGCCGATTTGTGAATGGCTGGCGCAGGCACTCCCCGTTAGAGGTAAGCGAGGGATGCGGCTGTCAGCACGCTCGAAGCTCCGAGCATGCTAATAGGACGAGCGGCCGTGCATGCGCCGTAGGACCAGTAAGAGCGCAACAAACTATTGATGGATAAGCACAGCCTGGTAAACAATGAATGAGACACATAAGGGGGTGCCAGAAAATCTGGTGCTTGTAAAGCTTAATCAATTAAAGAACATAGAAGGGACACTCTGGTATGTCCCATACATGCACCCAAAATAATCTGCACTCACCCTAAAAAATTAGTGCAAACCAGTATATAGAAAATATATTATGCTATTTTATTAGAATCAACCCAAATGGGCATACACAATTAAAAAACATATACAAGACAATATAAAAAAGAAGGGTGGTGGGGGCATGGGCAAGGCAATGCTGAATGATCAATTTATCACAATCAATATATATTTATAGTTGCATGCCAAATAATAAAAGGGCATGGCATTATATACTGTAATCACCAAGCCAGTCGTAGGACCAGTAAGAGTTGAGTTGGCATCGGCTGGGGGTTTCACGCAGCGGGGCACCCCAATCAAGGTGCCCCGAGGGAATGGACCAAAACCCGGGTTTTTTTCTCCCTTCGATTGGACATCCTGATTCGAAACACATATAGAGCCTTATAGACACAATGGAGGGAGGTTAGCCGTACACCTGACAAGCTTTATCAGCAGTGGAACACCCAGTGGGCATATGTAAAAATAATTTCTTCGAGGCTATAAGATTTTTGTGGGTGCCCGGTTGCCCAACCCACTCACCTTCTCCATGAGCCTGCACAGCATGTTAACGCCGCATCCCTGGCTTACTGCTCACTATGGGCATGGCCAGATGTGGGATTCAAATTTTTAACCACCTATTCCCTATACATAAAGTTGGCAAGTAACTGCACTCATTTATATTTGTATAATAAATGTTTGCATACAATCTAGTAAACAGCATATCGCGTAATACTATTAAATTGTGTCTAAGCAATATTAAGTGGACCAACACCCAGGCAGATCGGCCTGGGAATCTATAAGATTCCCGGCATGATCCGATCCCTCCCTGCAGGGCATCCAAAATCGGGATGCCCCACTGTGTGAAACCCCCCAGGACGCCCAGAAACCTTACCTGGATCCCGATCCAACGCCACATGCGTGGGCCGCATCTCGCGCTTCTCTATAGCAGGGTGCGTGCCCACGTCGGCCATTTGTGAATGGCCAGTGCGGGCGAGCTCCCTGTTTGAGGGAAGCGCGAGATGCGGCCGCCAGCATGCTCGGAGCCGCTGTAGTAAGACGTCTCATTGACCCGCATACCACAGCGGCTCTGAGCGCACTGATTGGACGAGCGGCCGCGCATGCGCCATAGGAGTGAGGTGAGTTTTTACTCGCGATCCGGGGGTTTCACATATCCGATCGGGGTGCCCCGGGGAAGTGGACCAAGACCCAGGATAGTCAAAATCCTGGGTGTTGGTCCACTTTAAGGGATTGTAAAACTTATTTCCTCGGTTCTGAGAACAGCTACAATTTTATCAACTGGTTCTGCAGAACCAGGGAGAACCTGCTGAATCCCAGCCCTGGGTGCGCCCACGCTATGCCTTTCTGACTGGGCAGCTAGACACATAGGAATGGCGATACACACAGCAGGGCATCCCAGATCAGGAAGAACTCAAGAAAAACAAAAAGCACCAGTCACACCACCGTATACATCCATAAAACTACAACTCCCAGCATGCCCTGCAGACTGCTTGCCTCTATATAGGAGCTGTGGGCGGTCATGCTGGGAGTTATAGTTCCACAGTGTTTCATGTATCTAAGCACATACTCCACGTTCAGAAGAACTCGGGAACTTTCCCGCATGGGGGGGAGGCTTTCTCCTAGTTACCCCACATAGTTACCCCACAAAGGGCATTAATACGTTTCTCTACTACACAACATACAGCAGGTCAGTAACCCCGCCGCCAATTCATGGACACGCCCCCTAACCCCTCACGTGCTGGCAGAGAGTACCCTCTACTTTTGCTGTGACCGCGCAAGCCTAACTGACCAATCGCAGGCCGGCACTAGCGCGGTGACGTAATTGTACGAAAAGCGGAAGCGTGGCGCAGAGCGGCGCTGGCGGAGTGTAGTCGCCGGCAATCAGCAGGTGAGGTACGTGGGGCTCAGGATGGAGGCAGCGGGCTGCACGGGTTGGGTCTCGGGCGGCGGAGGCGGCTACGTTAATGATGGTCGTATTGGTATTAGCAGCTGTTTTATGGGGCTAGAGCTAGGGAGCAGCGAGCCAATGAGAGCTTGCCACATCCCTGTTACAGTGGTGAGAACTACACCGCAATATCACCAGGTGAAGTGCACAGTATTGTTAAAGTAGAACTAAACCCTTAAAGCAAACCTCCCACCACGTGGCCACTCTTTGCATGGGCGGGCTATTGGTATATATGATTGATGTATGGAATGCTATTTACACTAAGGGCTGGCATCACTTTGACTGCTCCCCTCTAGCTGTGTGTTTGCCCTCATCATTCAGCTGGAGGGATGCCACTGTGACCCTGCATTCACTGTGAGTTTGCCTGATTGCTAATTATACTGGGTGAACCGGGGATTCCACACAGTGGTGCATGCTAAATTTGGATGCCTCAGAGAATTGCCTGGCTGCTGATTGTTTTAGATTCCAAGGCTGGGCATTATGGATTTTGTTCTGCTTTAAAGTAGACCACATTAAGCTGTTTCCTGCCTGGGAATCTAAAAGCCTCCAGGGCTGGCTGATTAGGTGCCCCTGGAGCATCACGATTTGGGATGCCACAATGTGTGACCCCCCCCTCCTCGCAGTGGCCTGCAAACCCCTTACCTTACTGCTAGTCCCACCAACAGAAAGAGACTGGTTGCGAGAGCGCGTACACTACACAGGGAAACCGGTGATGTGACTGCCCCCAATCCCTACTCAATTTAAAAACAATGGCTTTATTCCATGCATTACTATGCATTGCATGAAAAGCTGATTTGATGAGAGCCCATGCATGTGCTGTGGAATAGTTAGTTGAGTTGGCAATCTGTGGTGGCTTTCACATAGTGTGGCATCCCAAATCTGGATGCCCCAGGGCCAAATTGGTACACTTTAAAGAAACACAAACCCCTCTTAGGCCGGCTCTGGAATCTAAAAGTAAAACTGATTCCATATCCCTGTTTTAGGATGCTGTGTGAAATCCTTTTGATTGCCCCTTGATTTGAAATTGTGCACATCTGGCACAGCAAATAAAGCCTGTGCTTAGCAGAATGGAAGCACCACAGATAGGAGGGAATATATCCATATCCCTGAGCCCAAGTCCAACTCAGTTGCTCCTTGTGCAGTAACTTTATTGGGTTACAGATTACAGGTTAGCGAATTACAAGCAGAGATACAAAGCAGTACCTTAGAATGCAGAGTAATGATGATGAGCTCCCACAGGGAAATGCATGGACAGCTTATGGAAATTCCAGGTTCATCCCTTTTTTATGCGTGTGTTTTATGAGATGGAGCTCTTTCCAGGAGTCGCCTCTGTCTCGGACTCTGTGGTTCCTTCCTGTGGGTGTGAGAAAATCAGCAGGGAGTCTGTGATCTGAGCTAGGGCTTGGCTCAAACCACAAATATGCTTTCCTAGAGAGATTAGGTCCGGTGTGTGTATGGCTGCAAAGCCAAATGCGTGGACCTATCCCTAGGATTTTCTCTATGCTGATCCATTTTCCTGGGGCACTACAATTTGGCGTGCCCCAATGTCTGATCCCCCAATAGCCCTCAAAATGACTCTTTCCACCTTTCCTATGGTGCATGTGCGGTCTCTCGTCAAATCGGTGCTGTATTCTGTGCATATTAATGAATGACATGCAGCTCTGTTTGGAACAAAGCGCCAAGTCACCAGCCAGATTTGAGATCCCCATTTGGCTGATCTCAAACTTGCCGGCTACCATGACAAGCCTGCTGGTCGCATCGCTTTTCTCTAGTCTGAGGCATGTCGCATGACATTTTTCAAATGGCCAATTGGCTGATCTCAAGAATGCTGGCTGACATGACCCGGCCGCATCCACAGTTTCCCTGTAGACTAGGAAGCAAGGAAGTAAGCTGCAGGTAAGCCATGGATGCGACAGCTACAGCACCGTGGGAGCTGCCGGGAAATGTAAGATTACCGATGACCCCGGGGGGGGGGGGGGGGTTCACATAGGGGTAGGCTAGGAACGGCTTTTGTGCTGTGGCTCAGCCCTTAGGGGCATTACAATTTGTGGATGGAGGTGCCTAGGGGGGCCAAATAAGGGGTAGGTTTACTCACCTTGTCAATGCTCCTTTGTCCCATAAGAGCATTGGCAGCAATGTAGGTCCAATGGTGCATGCGTTCCTACCCTTAGGTCACCGGTAGAGAGGGGAGCACACGGATTGGAAAGTATTAGACAAGAATAGGTCACTTTTAGGCACAGTGAAGCAGTCCTAAAGCCTTTAACAGACTACTTCCACATTTCCTCTGGCAACTGGGGCCCGCACTTCAGAAAGGAGAGCACGTTCCTGTTACACTAGCTCCCATATGTGGCTGTCGGTGACTTACCAGGTGTGCCAGTTTGCTGGAAGCTGAAGGCCAGCCGACGTATGCAGCAGGGGAGATATTTTACAAGAGATGCATTACTGTTCTTTTTTTCTTCCTTAAAAAGAAGCCTATACAACAATGTTGCAAGGCATCATGCAGTAATTTCAGGTCTAATGCCACCACACACTGTTGTAAATCTTCTTCATCTTGAGTTACACTTTCATTTACAGTGAGCTTGTACATGTCAGACATCTCATTGCAGCTACTTTGTGTTGCTTGTTCAGCAGGTGCTTCATCAGAATGCCCAGACACGCAGGTTTAACTCTTGGCGTGGCCTCCTTGGTGGGTACTACAGTAGGATGTCTTGTTCTGTGGAAGCTTGTCAATCACCGGAAACGCCAGTTGTGTGTGAACAGAGATGCCAGGGACTCCTGTCCTGCTCTGGGCACTGAGAGTCCAAACTTAAAAAAGACCCCTGAAAATTCCTCGGATGTGGAAGGGTCTAGCTGCTCCACAGTAGAGAAGATCCTGCAGGCAGAGGTCAAGATCGTGTCTAAGGCTGAAGAATGGGATGCAGTCTGGCCATTGCTTAAGAAAGATCTGGATGTGTTCCCGGTGCTTGGCATGGATTGTGAGTGGGTATGTGCTTTACCAATCTGGGGTAGCTCACAAGCTATGGTTGTAGCTTATTGTGGTGTTTTTTTTTCTGGGCTATTGAGGAGTGAGTAAGTGCTGCAGTCTAAAATGGGGCCATTATGGAATGAGGGGGCTCAAGTTATTGCTTAACATCCCATCTTATTTAGGGGAGGAGGGGGTGAGTGGGCCCATTGCTGGAATTCAGTGGTGGACATCCTAAGAAAAACAATTTCAGTGTTGCATCACCTTTTGACCTAGTGCAGAAATTGGCAAGAGGCCTTCGGCTCCCTATTCTTGCCCCATATTTGAGGACACACCCCTCCAACCAAGACCATCCCCTGCCTCCAGACACCCTGTATTCTCCCTGGCATTGCCCTGTATTTGGTTGGAGGGAGGAGTGGCCTAGGTTAAGCCAATTGTTGAACAATTTGCAATTGGTAATGGTTGGTGGATTCCTACTATAGGGCCCGCCAATGAAGCCTTCAATAATGCTGCACATGTCTATTTTGTACTAGAAGTTCCTAAAGTATGAGGTCAAAACTGTAATTGTGACAAACCTGCCAGTTATAGCCCGTTTCCCACAAACTGGCTAACTGTTAACGGTACCAATTCTTTGACAGTATAGAAAACCTACCTGTTAATAATTTTATTTATAGCATTGTGATTAGTTTTATTTATCTTTTTCTTTTGTCTTTGTCTAGGTGTCTGTAGAAGGGAGAGCAAATCCCATCTCCCTTCTGCAGATGGCTTCCCACACTGGCTTGTGTGCCTTGGTTCGCTTGCCTAAATTAGTTGGTGCCGGCTGCTCCATCCCAAACACTCTCCTCAACCTCCTGGCGGATGGCAATGTGCTGAAGGTTGGAGTAGGCTGTTGGGAAGATTCTTCTAAACTGATGAATGATTATGGCCTGACGGTGAAAGGAATTGTGGATATTCGTTACCTGGCAATGAGACAGAGGTAAAGCTTTTGCACAGTCCTGTGGGCTGATCTGATAGTTGCATAGTTCATACATAGTTCTCTGGGCTAATCTGATACTAATGGCACCCCCTAAGCAGTAATCTGCACATCCTCTGCTGCTGGTCATGAGGGAGCAGGCTCCCTCGTTTGGACCAGAGACTAAGCCAAGGTCCACATGGAGAACAATGGACCTTGCCTCGTAGCACAACGCACATGCCTTTGATAGTGCAGGACCTTGTTTTAGGAATGCTATACCTGGAGCACCCAGGAGGTGTTTTGCAGGTGGCCAAAACACACTCAGATACCAGATATTTTACTAATTAATGCCCAGGGCAGGGCTACTAATATAAATGCAGGTTCTTTATATTGTTTTAAAGAGATCAGAACATAAATAATAAAGAATATTCTTTTATTTTAAATAAGATATAAAAAGAATATATAATATACTTATGTACAGAAAAGAAAGCTTAACAAAGGTAAAAATACATATAAATACAAGAAAACTTCACTACACAGTAATAGCTTAAAATTTAGTGGGATACATATGACATCACCACAGAAACAACCATTGTCTGAGATTCATCAGCTAGGAGAAGGGGAGGCGACAGACAAGGCGTTTGTGGGAAAAAACTATGTCCCTGACACAGCTCCTTCATTCACACACTAATATAGCATCACCACTTAGTTAACATCACCTTTCCAATGGGAACTTGAATGGGAAATCGGCACCACTTCACCACGAAAAAGAGCGGGCTTCTATCGTCATCTGCCTAAGCATCAGCCAGAGGAATCTTCCAGGTACAGCGAAAGACAGAGAGACCACACTGTGTTAAGACGTCTCAAAACACAGGTTAAAAATCCTTTTTTTTTTTTTATTTTTTTTACGGCATTCTGCATCCCTTTTTAAGGAGGTAAGCCAGCAATTATTTGCTGACTAGACTTTTGACGATAAAATACCCTCTCAGTTTCGTATTTAGACAGCTGAGTTAAATAGTAGTAAACATTTAACAAACATTCTCAGGGATAGAAAATGGCAGCTTTTATGACAAGGACAGAGCTGTATCTCTCAATGTTTGATTCAACACAATAAAAACCAAGTCAGCAACTTAAAAGCTTATACCATGTCATGTTTTCAATAAAATATATACTATTCCAAGTATGTCTCACACCCTGCTTCGGAAATATTAATTACACATGGGTTATGTCCAGTAGAGGGCGAACTTCTGCAGAGATGACTAGAAAAAAGAAGCCCCTCCCGGTCCATAAATACCTGGGACCTCCCACACATTCCCTAGTTTTCGTCTCTGCAGACGGCGAGCAAGTCAGAAGATGGCTGTGTTTTTAGGGAGCCATGCTCCCCCGTGAGACCCCATTTTAAGGGGTAGGCGGTATCCCCCTCTGTGTGTGGTGTGTGCTTGTGCTTCACTGTCTGTTACTACTGGGCCTTATGGCAGCATTGGTGGCTGCGTTTTTTTTGGGGAAGCTTCTTCCCCTCAGGTGCGCTTGGACTGGGGGCGGGGCCAGGCGTTCGGCACGATCGCAGCGGCCCGCCCCCCTCTTTTTCTGGCGCCATTGCGGAGCCCAGCTATTCGCTGTGATCCGCGTCCCTCTAGTGCTGAGGGAAGGGGGCGGGGCCAGGCGCGGCACACGATCCGCGCTGGCCTGCCCTTCCCTTCTCTCTCTTTCACTGGATCTCTGGTGGATGGATGCCATTTCCCTGCTGTGAGTGCCCTGCGGGGCCCATAAACTTGTTTTCATACTATTATTGTGCCCCGTTCTAGCGTTTTGGGGCAGCGCTCCATATATGTTTAGACATTTCTATATATTTATATTGTTGCTGTATGATTATGTGCATTGATTGTGTGCCTTTCTCATGGGCCCTCCCCATTGTGTCTTTCAGGAGGACTCCCTACCTATTACAAAAGGGGGTTCTGCTGGTCCTAGGGTCCCTTAGAGCATAATTGGGGTCCTACAAATCCTCCCACTAGGGACTTAAAGGGGCATCCGGGTAGCTCTGGCAGTGTAATTCCCTCTGGTCATTGCGACTACCTTAAAATCACCATATGGAGGCTTCCAAGGATACCGGGCTCGGACTCCCTTCGGGGCAATCCCGGCAGTGTGTGGGTTGTGGGGTATCCCTTACGGGGGATAATGTACTTATTTGCATACCATGTGCTCAGCAGGCCATAACGCGGTAGTCGGGGTCCCAGGCGTCTGGGTCCGTGCCTCCGCTCTCATCACCTACCCCACCCCGCCTTATCCATACCCCAAGGGACACTGTCATCGGCGGGGAGTCGCAATCTGATGTATGCGCTTGATTGGCCAACATCGAGAAATTGATTTCTAGCTCTGCGGCCAGAAAGGCCCCAGCTAAGAGGAGGCATCTGTCTACGACTGGTCTGATTATTCCCCACTTGAGGAGGGGGAATTGTTTGAGGAATCTGATGCTGAGGATCAGCAGTTTTTTTTTATACTGATGCTGAGCAGGCGCTGGGGATGCCGTGGATACTCCCAAAGTCCTGGCCCATCTATTTGAGGTACTGGCTATTTCTCCGCCAGCAGAGTCTCCTCTGCAGAAGGGGGAATTCTTTGGGACTTCTAAGCCTCGCTTGGAGTTCCCAAATCAGAATCCTTTTGAAAGCAGGATTCTTAGGGAATAGGAGAGGCCTAGCCAGCTCCCCGGTGTTCCTCAAGGATGGGATAGGAGGTATCCCTTCCCGGTGGACGCGGTGAAGCGCTGGTCGTCCCCTCCCGAGTCGATGCGCCCGTTCTGGGATTGTCCAACACCTCCGTTGTACATTCTCCAGACGCCACCTCTCTTAGAGATGGTGAGGACAAACGCATTGATCAGATGGCATGCCATGCCTTTGCCAGCGTGGGTTCAGCCTTGCGGCCTGGTTGTGCCTCGGCGCTCGCGGCTGTGGCTACCAGGTCTGTGGTTAGGGACCTGATGAGTGGTTCCCAGCCCTTAATGAAAGTAATGAATTCACAGCCCTTAAGCGGTGTGAATTATTTATGAGCTTTGTTTTATCTGCTATGGATGACACAGTTATGTGTAGTAGAACTTCGGCGTTGCTGGTGGCTATTCGCCGATCGGTCTGGTTACGCCAGTGGGCGGCTGACATTGCGTCTAAGAAATCACTCACAGTGCTACCTTTTCCTGGGTACGCGGCTGTTCGGGGATAAATTGGATTCAGTGGCGAAGGGTGGAAGGTTACCTCAGCGTAAGAAGCAGCGTCGCCCCTTTCGGGGGGCAGGCTCCTTCAATCCTTCCTTTTGCGGTGCCAGAGCAGGCAGAGGTTTTGCCTACTCTAATTTCGGAGGTGATTCCTGGAACAGAGGCAGAGGACGCGCACGTCCAGGCCCTAACCGGGGTTCCAAGCCCGCTGCCAAGCCAGCTCTCAGCTATGAGGGGACGCCCTCACCCTTGCGGGTGGGGGGGGGGCGGCTGCGGCGCTTCTTCCAGGTCTGGGCCTGGGAGATCAGACAAATGGATCTTGGAAGTGGGTTTCTTCCGGGTACAAACTGGAGTTCGAGTACCGGCCTCCTCCCAGATTCCTAAGGTCTCGGGTGCCCTCGGATCCCCGGGCTGCACAGGGGCTCCTGTTGGCTGTAAAGAATCTCCTGGAGGCTTCCAAGGATACCGGGCTCGGACTCCCTTCGGGGCAATCCCGGCAGTGTGTGGGTTGTGGGGTATCCCTTACGGGGGATAATGTACTTATTTGCATACCATGTGCTCAGCAGGCCATAACGCGGTAGTCGGGGTCCCAGGCGTCTGGGTCCGTGCCTCCGCTCTCATCACCTACCCCACCCCGCCTTATCCATACCCCAAGGGACACTGTCATCGGCGGGGAGTCGCAATCTGATGTATGCGCTTGATTGGCCAACATCGAGAAATTGATTTCTAGCTCTGCGGCCAGAAAGGCCCCAGCTAAGAGGAGGCATCTGTCTACGACTGGTCTGATTATTCCCCACTTGAGGAGGGGGAATTGTTTGAGGAATCTGATGCTGAGGATCAGCAGTTTTTTTTTATACTGATGCTGAGCAGGCGCTGGGGGATGCCGTGGATACTCCCAAAGTCCTGGCCCATCTATTTGAGGTACTGGCTATTTCTCCGCCAGCAGAGTCTCCTCTGCAGAAGGGGGAATTCTTTGGGACTTCTAAGCCTCGCTTGGAGTTCCCAAATCAGAATCCTTTTGAAAGCAGGATTCTTAGGGAATAGGAGAGGCCTATCCAGCTCCCCGGTGTTCCTCAAGGATGGGATAGGAGGTATCCCTTCCCGGTGGACGCGGTGAAGCGCTGGTCGTCCCCTCCCGAGTCGATGCGCCCGTTCTGGGATTGTCCAACACCTCCGTTGTACATTCTCCAGACGCCACCTCTCTTAGAGATGGTGAGGACAAACGCATTGATCAGATGGCATGCCATGCCTTTGCCAGCGTGGGTTCAGCCTTGCGGCCTGGTTGTGCCTCGGCGCTCGCGGCTGTGGCTACCAGGTCTGTGGTTAGGGACCTGATGAGTGGTTCCCAGCCCTTAATGAAAGTAATGAATTCACAGCCCTTAAGCGGTGTGAATTATTTATGAGCTTTGTTTTATCTGCTATGGATGACACAGTTATGTGTAGTAGAACTTCGGCGTTGCTGGTGGCTATTCGCCGATCGGTCTGGTTACGCCAGTGGGCGGCTGACATTGCGTCTAAGAAATCACTCACAGTGCTACCTTTTCCTGGGTACGCGGCTGTTCGGGGATAAATTGGATTCAGTGGCGAAGGGTGGAAGGTTACCTCAGCGTAAGAAGCAGCGTCGCCCCTTTCGGGGGGCAGGCTCCTTCAATCCTTCCTTTTGCGGTGCCAGAGCAGGCAGAGGTTTTGCCTACTCTAATTTCGGAGGTGATTCCTGGAACAGAGGCAGAGGACGCGCACGTCCAGGCCCTAACCGGGGTTCCAAGCCCGCTGCCAAGCCAGCTCTCAGCTATGAGGGGACGCCCTCACCCTTGCGGGTGGGGGGGGGGGCGGCTGCGGCGCTTCTTCCAGGTCTGGGCCTGGGAGATCAGACAAATGGATCTTGGAAGTGGGTTTCTTCCGGGTACAAACTGGAGTTCGAGTACCGGCCTCCTCCCAGATTCCTAAGGTCTCGGGTGCCCTCGGATCCCCGGGCTGCACAGGGGCTCCTGTTGGCTGTAAAGAATCTCCTGGACATGGAAGTCATATGCCCGGTGCCTTTCTCAAAGAGAGGCCGGGGCTATTATTCCAACCTCTTCACGGTTCCCAAAAAGGATGGATCCATAAGACCCATTCTGGATTTGAAGCTTCTCAACAGGTTCATCGGAACCAAAAAGTTCTGCATGGAGACTCTGCACTCAGCCATCAATTCCCTTCGTCAGGGGGATTTCATGACGTACATCGATATCAAGGATGCTTACCTTCGTGTACCATCTTCCCAGCACACCAGAGATTTCTCAGGTTTGTGGTGGGAGATCAGCACTTTGAGTTTGTGGCCCTCCCGTTCGGGTTGACTTCGGCACCAAGGGTGTTCACCAAGGTGCTGGTGGTCATAATGGCCCTTCTCAGAGGCCAGGGCATTCACATTGTGCCGTATCTGAACGACCTCCTCATTACGGCATCCTCTCTGTCAGGCGGAGCTGGACACCAGGTCGGTGGTGGCGACGCTGGAGAGGTTCGGCTGGGTGATCAACCATCCCAAGTCTTCTCTCTCCCCCTCAAGGGAGATCTCATTTCTGGGCATGAATCTGGATACCATTCAGACCAGGGTGTTCCTACCTCGGTCCAAGGTGCAGATGGTTCAGGATCTGATACGTCTTCTCCTGTCCAAACCTCGTCCTTCTATCCGGCTAGGGATGAGACTGGTGGGATTGATGGTGGCTTCCTTCGAGGCAGTTCCCTTTGCTCAGTTCCACATGAGGTTGCTCCAGCTCCATCTATTGTTGGCCTGGGACAGATGTCCGCAGTCATTGGATCAGGCTTTCCTGATGTCTCCCCGGGTTCGGCAGTCCCTTCAGTGGTGGCTGGAACCAAGCAATCTGTCGAGGGGCAGGTCTTTTCTGACCCCTTGTTGGGAGACGGTTACCACGGACGCCAGCCTGTCTGGCTGGGGAGGTTTTTGGAAGAAACATCAGTTCAGGGTGCTGTGGGGTCCTCAGGAGGCACACACCCCCATCAATATCTTGGAGCTGAGAGCTATTTGGTTCTGTCATGCTTGACGCATCGCCTGCGGGGCTTACCAGTTCAGGTTCGATCAGACAATCGAACTGCGGTCGCTTACATCGATCACCAAGGAGGGACTCGCAGCAGGAGTGCCCTCAGGGAAGTTTCTGATTCTTGCATGGGCGGAGAGCAAAGTTCCATGCATCTCGGCAGTGTACATTCCGGGAGTGGAAAACACGGAGGCGGACTCCCTGAGCAGGGGATTCTCTCGCCGAGGGGAATGGTCTCTCAACCACAAGGTATTCTGGTCCCTCTGTCACAAGTGGGGGATTCCGGAGGTGGATCTCTGCCTCACGTCACAAGCTCCCAACGTTTGTCTGTCTCAGGATCCTCTGGCCCTGGCAGTGACGCCATGTCTCTTGCCTGGAGGGATCTGGGGTTCCTGTACCTGTTTCCCCCCTTCTCCATGGTAGGCAAGGTGGTGTGCAAGCTGGCTCTAGAGGGTGCGCCAGCAATTCTGGTGGCCCCAAAATGGCCAAGACAGGTTTGGTTCGCAGACGTCGTAAGGCTGGCGGTAGATCGGTACAGGCTGCCCCTGTTTCCGGGGCACTCGGGGTCGACTACATTACCCCAATTTACAAACTATGGCTTTGACGGCGTGGCTGCTGAAACCTCCATCTTAAGGGAGGAAGGTTTGTCTGAGGCTGTGATTCAGACTCTTGTTAGAGCTAGGAAGAAATCTTCCTCTATCATACTACAGGACTTGGAGGTCTTATATTGACTGGTGTGAGGCTAGGGCCTTGCCTTGCAGGGTGTTTTCGATTTCTAGGATTTTGGAGTTTCTTCAACACAGTCTGGACCTGGGGTTCCAGCTTAGTACCTTGAAGGGGCAGGTCTCTGCTCTGTATCCTCTGGTTAAGACTTTTTTTCCAGGGGGTCACTCATGTGCGGCATCCTAGAAAGCCTTTGTTGCCCGTTTGGATTTTGAATTTGGTTCTGTCGGCCCTCCAGGGGCCTCCTTTTGAGCCGGTGCAGGATGTTGCACTTTCTGTGCTCACTCAAAAGGTTGCCTTTTTGGTGGCTATTACCTCTGTTCGGCGTGTCTCTGAGTTGGCGGCTCTGTTCATTCAGGCCCCTTACTTTGAGAGACACCAGGACAAGGTGGTCTTTCGCTTTAAGCCAGATTTCCTTCCTAAGGTGGTTTCTGCCTTCCACCTCAGTCAGGGTGTAGTTCTCCCTCCCTTGTGTCCTAAGCCTAGCAATGACAAGGAGAGGGTTTTGCACTCTTTGGATGTGGTTTGTTGTGTGAAGTACTATTTGGTGGCTACTTCTCCCTTTCGTAAGACGGACGCCTTGTTCGTGGTGCCCTCCGGGCCCAGGAAAGGTTTGGCGCCCGCAAAGTCTACCGTTAGTAAATGGATTTGCCAGGCCATTGTTGGGGCCTATATTGCCAAGGGGAAGGTTCCCCCTTTTCAGATCACTGCTCATTCTACTCGTGCTGTTGGGGCTTCTTGGACCTTTCAGCACCAGGCTTCTGTTGAACGCATTTGTAAGGCTGCTACTTGGTCTTCCGTTTATACTTTTTCAAGTTTTATAAGGTTGATGTGCGGGCCTCAGCGGATGCTGTTTTTGACCGCAAGGTTTTGCAAGCTGCAGTGGTTTAAACTTTGTGCATTTTTTGCTGTATTTGGATCCCCCCCCACACTGCTATTGGATGTCCCACGTATAATTAATATTTCTGAAGCAGGGTGTGAGACATACTTGGAATAATACCATTTTGTGATTACTCACCTGTAAAATGGTTATTATGTATGTCTCACACCCTGCTTCGTCCCACCCTGAGTTGTATCTTGGATTCTCTATATGGTGAAACTTTTTTCTTAGATTTTATTGGCTCTTCCTGGTCCCCTTACTGCTTTCTTATACTGGGGAATGTGTGGGAGGTCCCAGGTATTTATGGACCAAGAGGGGCTTCTTTTTTTCTGGTCATCTCTGCAGAAGTTCGCACTCTACTGGACATAACACACGTGTAATTAATATTTCCGAAGCAGGGTGTGAGACATACTTATAATACCCATTTTACATGCTGTTGCATAACAGGAGGACCATGGCCTACTGAGCAACAGGACCTCTGCTTTCGTCTGGGGTGGGATTTTCCCTTTTAATACAGATTAGGTGTGAAGCCTCAGGATGTAGTATTAGTGCAGTAAAAATAGACTTGTATTGGTAACTTGTTTCTTTACTCACTTTGCAGAAGGGACATATACCAGAACAGCCTAAGTCTCAAATCTCTTTCCGAGACTATTTTATGCTACCCACTGGATAAGTCTTTTCAGCTACGATGCAGTAACTGGGATGCTGAAGAATTCACCCAAGATCAGGTTTGTTCACTTAATTCATATGCTCGTGCATTTAGGTAAGCAGCCACACGATGGCAGGTATTATAACTGATAAGGCTACCCCCCCCCCCCCCCCCCCATGTGGAGCTGTTACTGAAGTTCTGGTTGCTGGAAAGAACCAGGGAGCAATATGGCTGACCATTCAAACAGCAGCCTACATCTAGTTCATGTTTTTATAAATATCGGCAAAAAGTTTAGTTAAAAAAAGAAAAAACACAGGCTGTTTTGGGACACTGGCTGGGGATAGAAGGTGACAACTTAAACTTTCTTATTAGGTATAGGATCACTTTAAACCAGACCTTCAGCCTCATTTAATAAAAATCCCAAACCCCTAAACTGTTCTCTAGTATCGAAAATTGATATTTTATGTTTTTAGTCACTTAATATTTTTTCCCCCTCTGGGCTGCAGCTCTGTTCAGGACGTTAGTACACAGGCGCTGCCAAAAGCATCACAAACTGGAGAGGAGGGAAGTGCAGGGGGGCGGGTTATAGCTGTTCTTTTCACAGACAGAGCTGGCGTTAGGAAGTGTCTTCTGACTACGCTCTGCATTGTCGGATTTTCCTGTCTGCAGGCAGCCTCAGACCGTGTGCCGCCATCTTGGATGTATAAAGGCTCAGAAAATGTAGTTGATGCTGGTAGAATGACTTTTAATGTGGGCAATCTATATGTACAGGTTGGGGGAAATTCCTGCCACCTCCCCGCACTGTATACCACTCTGGCAGCCAGTGCAACATTCTTTATGCCTGGTTCCCCATTTGAAGTGGGTGAGTGTTAAAGGACAAGACCAAGGAGCAGGTTCCTCACTATGGTTGTCCCTTCCTAAAAAGGTGGCCCCTGAGAGGTTAAGAGCAGCAGCAGGTGAGCTTTGGGAGCCATGGCCAGCTACAACAACAATTACATTTGTGGACTTTACCATCTATGTGCTAAAAGTGACATGTATTTAAGACTTTATTAGGGATTTTCCTTGCAATTAACTATAGCATGTTCATTTATGGTGCTACATATCCAATTATGTCATCTATGCGACAGTTCTTGAACGTTCTTTGCCTTTTTTCCCCAGGTGTTCTATGCTGCCAGGGATGCCCAAGTTTCTGTTGCCCTGTTCCTGCAACTGCTTGGATTTTTTTCTATAGATTCGCCCCCTGCCTGGGTGTCTTTCCTGGGCAAATGCCAGGGCCTCATTGATGTTCCATTCAAAGGAAAAGGCATTGCAAATGGAGGGATAAACGGGGTACCTAAGCAGAAGAAAGAAGGTTCTTCTGAACAGTCCAATCAGAGCAATCAATGCAAAGACCCTCGCAGAAATAAGCAAAAACCGTTGGGAGTTGGATACTCTGTGAGGTATTACGTGCTTATGATCTATAGGGAATATACCCTGGAAAATACTTGAGCACAGACTGCAGCCTACCTTATGAGGGCTCAGGTGCTGCCATCCATATTGAACCCTAGTCATCCTTCAGCGTGACCACATGGAGAGATTAGGCTCCATCCCCTGGGAGGAAGCACAAACTTGAACAGAGGTTAAAAGCCCCACCCCTTTCTCCCCACCTCATTTCCTCCCTGGCAAACCGTTGGACAGAGTGTGCCTGGATGTGTTACACTTCGGCCAATTTGTTATTTTAGTTTTTTTTTATTTTGTGGACTCGAGTCATCTGCTGGCCTGAACATTTTCCAGATGGAGTTCATCTGAGGTCTGGGCACAGCCAGGGCTAGATTGCCACATAGTTTTTTACATTTGCACTAGTTGTGCAATGGCCCTTTAAATCCCAAATGGAGTTAGTATGCTGGTCCTTTAAATCCTGCTGACATGTGCTGGATCCACTAAAACAAAATGATTAGTTATTATTCATTATTGTTAAAAAAAAATCTTTGAACTTTTTTCCCTCCTAAATTTGGGGGGTGTGGTTCACTCAGTGACCCGTCACCTGATGTAATTTCCGTTTTTGGCAGTGAGACCGGAAACGGAAAAGCAGCATTTCCCCCCAGGCCAGTGTACAGGGCGGAGGGACACAGGTGTAGCCAAGAGCTTTGGGGCATTAAAACAACGGCGCCCCGAGATATAGAAGCTTTGCTTGGTACATCCGCGAGGGGAGCATTTTCAGAGCGGCGACGAGTCGCATGGACGGAGGGCATGGGCCGCGTTCGGCGGCCCTGCAGGTAAAGAGGACATGCAGCGATGTCAACCACTCCAGCAGATACGGAAGCGGCCCTCAAAGAAGCCCAAGCTATGGTAGGATCTTTTAAAGTGGACCAAAACCCAAGCCGATCGGCCCAGGAATCTATCAAATTCCCAGACTGATTCCCTACCCCCCCCCCCCCCCCCAGGGCATCCAAAGTCGGCATGCCTCGCTGTGTGAAACCCCTCGGGTCACCCCATACCTTTTTCCCGGTCCAACGCCACATGCGCGAGCCATGGCCACATCCCCACTATCCCTCTAGCAGGGCATGTGCCTGCACCAGGCACCTGTTAGAGGGACGCGGGGGATGTGGCCGCTTGTCCAATCAGTGAGCTTGGAGCCGCTGACGTCGCGTCTAAGCCTTCGTCTAAGGTCAGTGGCTCCAAGCTCACTGATTGGACGAGCAGCCCGCATGCTCCGTAGGACCAGGGAGAGCTTAGTTGAGTTAGTATCAGCGATCTGGGTGGGGGCTTCTCACAGCAGGGTGGCCCGGGGAAAGGACCAAAATGCAGGATAGTCAAAATGGCATATAGCGGAAAAACTCTTAGTAAATTTTAGCGGAAATATAGAAAGGCTTAGCAGTCTCTAAGTCCACTAAAGTACTGCTTGCAGCATCCCACCTCTAAGGTATAATTACTTGCCTAATCCTTTCCAGGTGGTCACACAGAAGGACTAGGAAAAACCACTGTTGGACTTACCGGTAACTGATTTTTTTTTTTTTTTTAGGAATCATTGAGCGTGAGCGCTTAGTACCCACCCGTAATCCAAGGGTTATGTTACTTTACGACTGGGGTGGGGCTTTTAACCTCTGTTACCGTTAAGTCTCAAGGTTTTTTTTCCACCATTGGCCTAAGGAAACGGCTACGTTTTTGTCTTTTATCCTGTCTTTTATCCTGGAAACCTACAATAAGGACTAGTAGTGCCTAGTCGGCACTGATCAGCAAAGTGATTCGGGATCTTAAAGCGGACCAACACCCGTCTTCACTCTAACGGGTGCAGGTGTTGGTTCGCTGGCATAAGAACAGTCTGGAGGGTAACCAGATTGCTGGCGCCCCCTGCTCACAGCACCACCTAGAACGCTCGCAATACTTACATTCAAAGGGCCACTTCAGCCCCACCCATTTTGACAGTTTTAAAAATTCCCCCTGCCCCCTTCTATTAGCACTGAAGCAGCGCTAGTAAGTAAAATAAGAAAAGACACCTGCAGGCGGAATCCAGTGGCGGTAGCCGGCTTGGTCTTCAAGATGGCGGAGAAAGATCGGACGGAATCTCCGGCACTGCCTGATTTCGCCACTGGAGGTAAGTGTCTTTTATTTTACTTATTAGCGCTGCTTCAAGACTAAGAGGGTGGCGGGGGGGGGCTGGAGTGGCCCTTTAACCACGAGCCTCGCCAGGAAAAACAGCTGCGCAGTCCCGGGCTGCTGGAAAGCCCTGCCCACTTGAAAGCTCCAGTTGGCAATCGCACTGTTGTCCGACAAGGCTCCCAATTAAGTGTAAGTATTGCGGCTGTCCTAGGGGATGCCTGCCCCTAGACTTTCCTTATGCCAGCATTGAAACAGGTGTTGGTCTGCTGGCCCCCTCTAAAGGGCATCACTATGTGGGTATTCCTGCAATGTGAAACCCTCTTGCATCACCATAAACTTGCCTCGGTTCTTGACCTTTCCCAGGCGAGTTCTTGGGTAGCCCAGCTTTGTGTTCCCTGTACCCAGGAGCATGACCTGCCAAAACGCACTCAATCCAGGATCCTATGTCGCCCCTCACAACATCTGAGAATGATGGGTGCACATATCCATGGGGTTGTGGAATCTCGAGTGGGGTTAACATGCCAGTAATTGGGGATGCTCCTAGGGTAGGGAAATGCCTGACTCTAGGCCTGGGCCTACAGGGTTTTGACTTGTCTAAGGCTTAAAGCAAAATAGATAGAATTGGCCATAGCCAAAGAACAATCTGGAATATTACTGCAGCTAGTGTGCTGTCTCCACTACAAGAATCTATTAAAACAAAGTGTATGCAGTGTGACTTCCGCTTAGTAGTCGAGGTGGGCTGAGATTTAAAAACTAGCTTAATCTTGGTTTGAAATGTGTTGTATTTAGTAACGTTTGAGACATTCATGTATACATCACTTACAGGAAATCCCCATTGTACGACAACTGTTTTCTTCATGCTCCAGATGGGCAGCCCCTTTGCACTTGTGATCGGAAAAAAGCCCAGTGGTACCTGGATAAAGGCATTGGTGGTAAGTTCTGCTGCTGGTCAGGGGTGTGATAAAGGTTGATGTGTATATGGTTAATAACCAATGTGTTTGTCTTCTCCAGATTTAATGAGCAGTGAGCCATTTATTGTGAGGTTGCGATTTGAGCCCTCAGGTCGGCCAGAATCCAATGTGGACTATTACCTGACGGTCAAGGAAAATGTTTGTGTGGTGTGTGGCAAGAAAGATTCCTATATCAGGTGAGTGGAAATAATATATCTTTCTCAATGACCTGCTGGCCTTGTATAACCTAACTAGGTGGGGACCAGTAGGAAAGTATTAAACAGTTCTTACCCAGCCTGCATGGGACTTTTCTAATGAAGTAGTCAAAGCTATGATCTTTGTCACCCAAGAGCTCCTCTCGTGAGTAAGATGCCGGTGTGCTCCTGGGAAAGCAGCTTCCAAAGCCCGTACTAGTACCTGCATTTGAATCCAAGGAAAGGCGGGCTGCGGAGGCAGCTAGTACTGGTGGGCCAGCCGCATCTGAAAGCAGGAGGCCGAAGCCGATGATCCTGGTAACTGGTTGGGCAACCGCCGGGGAAGGGTAGGCTGAGGGAGTTGACATCTAAGTCAACAGTGAAAGAGGACCTGAGGTTCTCTGGACTCCTGTCAAGGGGTTCGTCCCCCGGGGAAAAGGATGGAGTTCCTTTCCTATGGAAAGGAACCAGGCTGGGCGCCTAGTGTTTTTTTGTGCACCCGCACTTTTTTCAATTTAGGTTCCATGTGTTCACGGTGCTTTGCACTCAACGGCTTTGATAAAAAAAAAAATAAAGTGCATTTCGTAATTTACGGGGATCATTCGATTGAGGGATGTCCTGCTTCATATTCCTGCAACCTGGTTGCCTGATACTGGCCTACTTCTGGTACGTGTCCGACGTGACCATTACCAGAGACTCACAGGACGGTCGATGCACAATGCTATGTAAACCCACCCCACAAACATCAATGCCCATGGGCAGTCGCATAATGCAGTGTTCGGCAGGCTGATATAAATTCAGCAAGTACTGGTTGTAGGCTCCCAGTGCCAATATGGCGAGCAGGACATGACTTGAACATCTGCCCTGTAAATTGACCCACACCTTCTAGCCTTTTTTCTTTTTTTTTTTTTTTCTTTTTTTTTTTTTGTGGTTCAATCTTGTTTCCGGGTCTCATGCCTGACCTGCACAGTTCCCTTGTTCTTGTTTAGCAGAGAGCCAGAAGCCGGCTTGTCAGGTCAGCTAGAGCCATTCAATGGGAATGGGACTTGCTCCCCATGACCTAGCCATATACAGAGGATTTACAGAATTTGGCATGGCGGTGATACTGAAAAGGTATTGCATGGCTGGGGGTGTGGATGAGTTAACCCATTTCTATTTAAAGCAGACCAACAACTCAATGTAAATGGTATGGGGGGCAAAATAAATTAACATTTGGATGTTTTCTGCCCTCAATGCTGTTTGGTATTCCTATTGATTTTTTTTTTTTTAATTTTCGTTTACCCCACGAATGCCATTTCTATGCCATTGGTTTCGGACAGGATACCTTTGTTCTAAACTATCTATTCAACCCCCCCTCCCTCCTTACAATCTCATGCTGGGTGCTATTAGTGCCTTTGAAAATGGCGCTAGAAGGAAGATGAATGCAATATTCTTAGTATACAGTACGTCCTGCTCCAGATAGATTACTTACACTTGGGTATTACTCCGCCAGATGGCACTGGACTGCAGAGACATCGAAAATAGGCTCCCCCCGGCCCCTCAAATACCCGGGGACCTCCCACAATCCCCAGATCTTCTCTGCAGTCTGGACTGCGAAGGACAAGAAGATGGCTCTCTCTTCTCGCAGATGAGCGGGGCTATTAGCCTGCGGCCCTGTAGGACTATTCCCACCCGTTCCATTAGTAATTTGCCTCCCAGCCTTGGCTGAGCTGGTCGGGTGATGGTAGGCAGCACCGCTGTCAGGTGCTTAGGAGCGCTGCTCCACCGCAATCCCAATCCAAAGGGTAGGCGTATGGTGAGCCTCTATGGGGTGCCCCTCCTGCACTATTGCCCCTGTCTATCGGTGGGTCCTGTTAAGTGGCCGCTGTCCTCCCTCGCTCTCCCTTGTAGCCCTCGGGGGAGGGGGGTGTGTGTGTATGTGTATTGGCCTTTTGTGCTTCACTGTATTATGTTGTTATGATTGGTGTCAGTCCCCGTGCTGACTTGGTTGCACTGATGTCACGGCTCCCCTTTGCTTATGTCTTTCAGACGGACCGAACCCTCTTGGCTTCTCCCGGCCCTACTCCCTCTATTTAGTTAATTAACTTGTGAGGCCTAGTATTAATTCCTCCCACTTCCGAAGCGGGTTATTGGGGCATCCAGGGTTGCTTTTATAGCGTCAAACCCTATTGGCCTATTGTGCCGCTATAATCACCATATGGAGGCGTCTCAGGATAATGTGCTTGGGGTTCCTTCGGGACAAGCACGGCTGTGTGTAGCTTGTGGGGTGTCCCCTATTAGCGCTGACAATGTGCGGGTCTGTGTACCTTGTGCCCAGCAGGTGCTTGCGCAGCAGCCTGGTTTTCCAGTGGCTGGGCCTGCGCTTCGTATGGCTTCACCTACTCCCCCAAGCTTAAATCTCACTCCCATTGAGTTGCATACAAGTGGGGATTCTCGGCCTGATGTGTCTTCCAGATTGGCTAGTGTTGAGAAGTTGATTGCTAATACCTTGGCGCGTAAGGGGTCATGACGATTCTGGCTCTGACCCCTGGGCCCCAGATGATAGGGATAGGCTGTTGGCTCAGATTTTAGAGGTTCTGTCTTTCTCCCCCTGTTGCGGCCCCCAGGCAACAGGGGGAACTGTTTCATACTGCTAAGTCACGCTTGGAAGTTCCTGAGCAAGCCCATTTTAATAACCTTGTGCTCAAGGAATGGGAGCGCCCCAGCAGGCTTCCCGGTGTACCTAAGAGTTGGGATAGGAAGTATCCCTTTCCTGCTGATGTGGTGAAGTGTTGGTCATCCCCTCCTGAAGTGGATGCCCCGGTCCTAGGGTTATCCAACACCTGTCATGCACTCCCCTGACTCTACTACCCTGCGGGATGCTGAGGGCCGGTGCATTGATCAGCTGGCGTCCCATGCCTTTGCATGTGTGGGGACGGCGCTGCGCCCGGTCTGTGCCTCTGCCATTACGGCTGTGGCTATTAGGACCCTGCTCAGAAGTATCCTTGATGGTGCCCCTGATGTATCTAGGGAGGAGTTTAATGCACTCTCTAGTTGTGATGTTTTTGTGACCTATGTCCTCTCTGCCTTGGATGACACCATTAGAATGTGTGGCAGAACCTCTGCCCTTGTGGTGGCTATACGCCGCTCGGTTTGGCTACGCCAGTGGGCTGCTGACAACGCTGCCAAGAAAGCCCTCACTGGTTTTCTCTTCAGAGGACTCCGCCTGTTTGGGGACTGCCTGGACCTGTTTGCTAAGGGAGGCAGGTTACCCCAGCGCAGGCGGCAGTCTCGGCCCTTTCGGGATCAGGGCTCCTTTTCCTCCCCCTACCGTGGTGCTAGACAAGGGAGGGGGGTTTCCCTTTATGGGGCCCGAGGAGACTTCTGGGGTAGGGGCAGAGGATGTGGACGCCCTGGCTCCTCCTGGGGCTCCAAGCCTAAGTCCTCTCCCAAGCCCCCTCAGGCATGAAGGGGCGCCCTTACCCATCTGGGTGGGGGGGGTCTGCTTCAGCACTTTGCTCACGTCTGGAGGCTTCATGTCTCAGACCGGTGGATTCAGGAGGTAGTGTCCTCCGGTTACAAGATAGAGTTTGCTGTCTGCCCCCCCCCCCCTTCTTCTGGAGCTGGGGGTCATCTGTAAGGTCCCTTTACGAGAAAGGGGCAAGAGCTTCTATTCCAACCTCTTCACTGTGCCCAAAAAAGATGGGTCAGTTAGGCCCATCCTGGACTTGAAGATCCTCAACAAATTTGTCAGGTGCAGGCGTTTTTGCATGGAAACTCTGCGCTCTGCCATCAGTTCCCTGCGTCCAGGGGACTTCATGACGTCTGTGGACATCAAAGATGCTTATCTTCATATTCCTATGTTTCCAGGTCATCAAAGGTTCCTCAGGTTCGCTCTGGAGGATCAACACTACCAATTTGTGGCATTGCCCTTTGGTCTCACTTCAGCTCCCAGGGTGTTCACCAAGGTGCTGGCAGGAGTGATGTCTCTGCTCAGGTCTCAGGGCATCCGCGTGCTGCCCTACCTGGATGACATTCTCATCACTTCCCAGTCTCCACATCAGGCAGAGTTGGATACTCAGCTGGTGGTGTCCACCCTGGAGTCAGTTGGATGGGTGATCAACCATCCCAAGTCTTCCCTGTCTCCCTCCTTGGTGACTTCATTCCTGGGAATGAATCTGGATACAGTTCAGGCAAGGATTTTTCTTCCTCAGCAGAAGGTGGACAGTCTGATTGTGCAGGTCCAGTTCCTGCTATCTTGTCGCCATCCCTCCATCAGGCAGGGAATGCAGCTGGTGGGCCTGATGGTGGCGTGCTTCGAAGCGGTCCCTTATGCTCAGTTCCACTTGAGGCCTCTGCAACTCCACCTCTTGTCAGTATGGGACAAGGACCCTGCGTCCCTGGACCGGGTCTTTTCGCTTTCCCCCCTGGTCAGGCGGTCCCTCTCATGGTGGCTGGACTCCAGGAACCTGTTGGGGGGCAGATCCTTTCTGACCCCCTCCTGGGAGACGGTCACCACGGATGCCAGTCTGTCAGGTTGGGGGGGGGGGGTTACTGGAAGTCCCTGCAGTTCCAAGGGAGGTGGGGCCCTCAGGAGTCCCACACACCTATCAACGTCTTGGAACTGCGGGCGATCAGGTTAGTTCTGGCTCAGTTGACTCATCACCTTCGGGGCCTGCCTGTTCAGGTGCGCTCGGACAACCAGATGGCAGTTGCCTACATCAATCATCAGGGAGGGACCCGGAGCAGGAGGGCCCTCCAGGAAGTGTCTCTGATCCTGACCTGGGCGAAGGCCAATGTTCCCTGCATATCAGCGGTGTACATCCCGGGGGTGGAAAATCTGCAGGCAGACTCTGAGCAGGGGGACCTCTCGCCAGGGAGAATGGTCCCTCTGCAACGGGGCATTTCAATCTCTGTGTCACCGTTGGGGCCAACAAGATGTGGATCTGTTTGCGTCCCGTCACAATCACCAGCTCCCGGCCTTTGTCTCCCTGTCCCAGGATCCTCTGGCCTTGGCCATGGATGCTCTAGCAATGTCATGGCAGGACTTTCAGCTCCTGTATGTCTTTCCTCCATTCCCCCTGCTGGGCAGGGTTCTGCGCAAGATTGCTGTAGCGAGGGTGCCAGCAATTCTGGTTGCCAAGAAGAGTGGTTCGCAGACGTGGTGCAGCTGGCAGTAGATCAGTGCGTTCTTCCCTGCTCACTCAGGGTCCCTTACACCATCCCAATTTACAAACTCTGGCTTTGACGGCCTGGCTGCTGAAACCTCCATCTTGATGGAGAAGGGGCTGTCTACCTCTGTTGTTACCATGATAAAGGCTAGGAAGAAGTCTTCTTCTTCCATTTATTACAGGGTTTGGTGTGCCTACATTGACTGGTGTGAGTCTAAGTCTCTTCCCTATCGGGTCTTCTCTATTCCCAGGATTTTGGAGTTCCTGCAGCATGGGTTGGAGATGGGACTCCAGCTCAGTACTCTGAAGGGTCAGGTTTCTGCCCTGGCTATTTGCTTCCAGAAGTCTTTTGCTCAGCACCCTCTGATCAGGACTTTTTTCTAGGGGGTCACTCATGTGCGCCCTCCACGTAAGCCTATGGTGCCTGTTTGGGATTTGAACTTGGTTCTGTCAGCCTTGCAGGGTGATCCCTTTGATCCTGTGCACAATGCTGCCCTGGCCATTCTTGCGCTCAAAGTTGTCTTTTTGGTGGCTATCACCTCTGTTAGGCGTGTGTCTGAGTTGGCGGCGCTCTCCATCCAGCCCCCCTACTATGAGAGACACCAGGACAAGGTGGTGTTTCGCTTCAAGCCAGGCTTTCTGCCTATGGTTGTGTCTGCCTTTCATTTGAATCAGGACATTGTTCTTCCGTCATTGTGCCCTAATCCTAGTAATGCTAAGGAGAGGGTCTTGCATTCTTTGGATGTGGTTAGGTGTCTGAAGTACTATCTGGTGGCTACTACACCTTTCAGAAAAACTGCTCCTTTTTGTGGTCCTTTCTGGTCCTAGGAAGGGTTTGGCACCTGCCAAGTCTACTATTAGCAAATGGATCCATCAGGCTGTGATTCAGGCCTACTCTGCTATGGGGAAGAATCCTCCCTTCCGCATTACTGCCCATTCTACTCCTGCTATTGATGCCTATTGGGCTTTTCAGCACCAGGTTTCTGTTGAACAAGTTTGCAAGGCCGCTACTTGGTCTTCTGTTCATACCTTTTCAAAGTTTTACAAGGTTGATGTTAGGGCCTCAGCTGATGCTGCTTTTGGCCGTAAGGTTCTGCAGGCGGCAGTGGTATGACCTGTCTGCTGTTACCTTTGGGGATCCCACCCTACTTTATGGACACTGCTATTGGATGTCCCAAGTGTAAGTAATCTATCTGGAGCAGGACATACTGTATACTAAGAATAATACAATTCTGTGATTACTCACCTGTAGAATTGGTATTATGAGTATACAGTACGTCCTGCTCCACCCCACCCTTGGTTTGCATTATCCTGGATCCCCTGTATGGTGATTGTTATCATTGTTATAGTTACTAGTTTGGGTTGTTTATTTCTCCCGGCTTCTCGTTAACTTCTTTTCAATGCTGGGGATTGTGGGAGGTCCCGGGTATTTGAGGGGCCGTGAGGAGCCTGTTTTCGATGTCTCTGCAGTCCAGCGCCATCTGGCGGAGTAATACCCAAGTGTAAGTAATCTATCTGGAGCAGGACGTACTGTATACTCATAATACCAATTCTACAGGTGAGTAATCACAGAATTGTATTTTTTCTTTTGAAGCAAAATCGGCTCCAGGCGATGGGGGGTGAAACTGGCGATTGGGGGGGTTCACACAGCAGGGCATCCCAAGTTGGGATGCACTAAGGAGTGGAACTCTTACTCCGATGTTCCTCTTTAAGTATTCAAAATGGTTTACACTTATTTACACTCTTGGTGTAACTGTAAATTTGTTTTTGTCCAGGAAGAACATTGTACCGCATGAATACAGACGCCACTTCCCCATTCAGATGAAGGACCATAACTCGCATGATGTGCTGCTGCTCTGCACTGCTTGTCATGCAGTGTCCAACTATTATGATAACAGCTTTAAACAGCAGCTGGCAGTAGAGTTCTTTGCTCCTATTGGCTGTGAAGAAGGGGTTCGTATGCTGGAAGATACCACCAGAAGACAAGTGCGTTCAGCAGCAAGAGCCCTGCTTAATGCTGCTAAGTTACCGAATGGCCGCAGAGAGGAGCTCTTGGCTGAAATCAAATCATTTTATTCTATAGAGACCGTTACTGAAGACACCATTAAAGAAGCTGCAAATCTGGAGACAAGGTAGGACTAGTGTGTAATATATGTATTGCCAAGCAGCATATGTGGCCCTTGGTTGTGTCTGAGAGGGCTGTATATTTGGTTAAATGTGTTAATACTAATTTTTGGCGAATTAAAAACCCTACTTATGACCTATCCATCTGAGCATCTATTGGGTTGATGCCAGTTATGTAATTTCCCAGTCAAACTGCTGCAACAGTTTTCCCCCTCTTTTTGCAGTGTATGGTGGAGACATGCACCTTTACTGTGACTGATGTAAGGGGTAGTGGGAACGCATGTAGACCCAATCATGGAAAATCATCATATGGGAAGAACAGGCTGAATCCAGCTAACAGCCAGGGCTGCTGCACACCACATTCCTGGTCAGTTCAGAATGTTTTTCATGTGACCAGGTTTACTAGAGCTTGCTGAGCTATATGGCATTCCCTTTTTAGGGGTGTTGTCTGATGTGTTATTCTACCTTCACCCTTTATTACAACCTGCCTTTGGTTTGCCAGCAATGCTCTATATTGATTATTAGTTGGTCCTGTAGGAAGAACTTCTATCCCTAGAGCAGCAAGGGATGTACAAATTTAACCTGGAGTCAGGCATTTTCTTGAGTGAATTTCCTGAGGGACATACCCTAGCTAGCTCAGAATCTTTGCCGTAATGTTACATAGTACGGCTGAAAAAAACACATGTCAATGTTCAAACCAAGGGACTGGGTTGGGAAGAGGTGTGCGTGTGTCTTTTCTTTTTTTTTTTTCCTGATAACCGCTAATAGTATATGTTAATGTTACATTCTGCTAGAAAATCAATCCTTTTTTTGAAGCTGTCAGCTGTTGATGCATGCCCAGGGAGTGTGGCCGTGACGGTCATTCACAAATGCCTGGTGCTGGCACGCAACCTGCTAAAGGGACAGTGGGGATGTGGCTATTGGACCTGGAACGAAGATGAGTTTTCTGGCAAATGGGGGGGGGGGGGGGTTCACACAGCGGTGTGCCCCGGCAGGAGCGAGAATGCCTGCCCTGGAGTCTCATAGACTCGGGGTGGGTTTTGGTCCATTTTAAGGCACCTCCATCTCCTATAAATTCTGTCATTGGTTCCCACATGGACCACGGCAGCTGGGTCATCCAGTAACTTATCTGCCCTTTCCACCACATGCCAAACCCTGGCACCAGGGAGAAGGCAAAGGATTCTGTTGAGGCGGTCTCTGTGACAAATTGTTCTTTCAGTCCGCCTGATAATAGAATGCCCTATTACCACTAACTGTCTAGTCCTACCTGCAGTCCCAACCACCTGCTCACTAGCTGGGCTGTTCTCCCGGCTGTTAGGGAGAGCAGTGTCCGTTAGGGCTGCCATTTCTGAGACTGACACTCTTGCATCATTACCCAACTTGGCAATTTTGCTGGGTTGCGCAGACACAGGTTTGGCCTTCCTTTTCTGTGCCCCCTTTCTACTCCCTCTATCTACATTTACCCAGCTACTTATCTGCTCCTCCTGACCCGTTTCTCCACCCTCTGTTTCTACCCCACTTAGCAGCATGCTCCTTTCCATATTGTCAAATCTCCCCAGTGTTGCATTTTGCGCCTCCAGATCTCTAACCTGAGCTTCCAAAGTTACAACATGCTCACGTTAAGCACAGCGGTGTTCACCCTGGAAATGCTGCTCCAGTGTCCATATGATGAATTGTGCATTGAAATAGACCAATGTTGCTAGCCATTATCCTAGTTACAAAAACAGCAGTGAATACGACAAAGTATTTACAGTTGCAACAACGTCTGCTCTTGACTTGATTTTTAATTTTTTTTTTTTTTTTTTGTTTTTTTTTTACTCAAGGACACTTATGACGCTACTTTTAGATAGCTTGCCATAAGTTTTACACTGGAATTTAAATCACCTAAACCAATTAACCCCTGCTACTCAGCAGGGATCCAGGAGACTTCAAAGAGGAAAATTACAGGTCAAGAGGACAGCCACACATAAGGCCGGCTAAGAGGGGGGTGGAAACAGGCCAGGAATACTGTCGATGTCCGCATTTTAGATAACAGACATCCAAGAGGGAGTGGGGGAATGTTCAAAGAGGAACATCAGAAAAGGGCTGTATTCTAAGCATACAGCACGTCCTGCTCCAGTAGTAGTAATAACATGTGGGTAGTCCTCCGCCTCCGGCGCCGTGCACTGCAGACATGTAGAAAACAAGCTCCTCCCGGCCCGTCATATATCGAGGGACCTCCCACAAATCCCCAGATTTCTCTGCAGTGCTGGAACTGCGAAGACATGAAGTATCACGCTCTCGCAGGCGAGCGGGGCTTGACAGCCCGAGGCCCTGCGGGACTACTTCCACCCGTCCTTCTTGTTAAGAATATGCCTCCCAGCCTGGGCTGCGTTGGTCGGGTGAAGGTAGGCAGCACTTAGTGTGCTTACGGAGCTAGTCTCCACCGCAATCCCCCTCCATAGGGTAGGCGGTTAAGGCGAATGGTGAGCCTTCAGTGGATGCCCCTCCCGCACTAGTGCCCCCATGCCCCATCTAACGGTGAACCCTCTATTCGGGTCACCTTCCTTCCCAAAGAGGGGGGGGGGGGGCTGTGTGTTGATGGCCTACTCCTTGCCCTAAGTACACTTTAGACTCTTACCGCTACTGGGTGTCAGAGCGCGCTTCACTTGCTTATTTTTAAACTGACCGCAGCGTTTTTACTGTGCCTTATGCGCACACAGCAGCACTGTTTGGGGAAGCTACGGCGTTTTTCAGTTCCCCTTGCTCACTTTGTCAGACTTCTTCTCTGAAGTGATGCTGACGTAGCTACATTCCCTCCTGATTGGCTGCGCGCCTTCTAGCTTCACGCGCTTCCGCGTCATCGCCCGCTATTGCCCGCCCTTCGAGGTTCGCTGGGCGCCATTTCCTTCTCGCATGCGCGTGGTGAAGACGGTCCTCCCCTCGCAGACTGTAAGTGCCCTCATGGGCGATCCTTTTTCTAGCTTGTTTCCTCGCGCTCGGCTCTGACATTCCTGTTCCCCTTGTGTCTTTCAGACGGCGGTCATCGGTGGCTTCCCCTGATTTGACGTAGCGCCCGGTCCAGACCATTTTTCAGATTTTACTCCCACTTCCCAGCGGGTTATAGGGGCATCCAGGGTTGCTTAAAGCGTCAATCCCTACTGGCATATTGAATTTAATAATCACCATATGGAGGCATCCCAGGACATCGCGAACGGGGTCCCCCTGGGACAAGCCCGTCTGTGTGCAGCATTGTGGGGTTTCACCTAGCAGCAGTGACAATTCACGGGCCTGCGTACCTTGTGCTCAACAGGCGCTAGCCGGTCTTCCCACCTCGTCCGAGGCTGGGCCCGCACCTTGCCTTATTTCCCCTACTCCCCCAAGCTTGAGCATAACCCCCAATACTAGTGGGGATTCTCACGCTGATTCGGCCAGTGTAGAAAGCTTTATTGCTGGCTCCCTGGCGCGCAAGGCTACTGCCAAGAAGCGTCATTTGAACCCTGAGGCTACTATTCTCCCTGTAGAATCTGATTTGCTGCTTTCCTATGCTCAGTCCCCATCAGAGGAAGGGGAACTGCTATATGACTCAGGATCCTACGAGGGCGAGTCCAGGAGTCAGGAGGAGTCGGGCTCTGATCTTTGGTCCCAGGACGTCACAGACTGTTGTCTCAGATCTTTGTTTTATCCCTCTCTCCCCCTCCCGCGGCACCTCGGCAGAGGGGAGATCTGTTTCATACCGCTAGGGTGCGGTTGGAGTTTCCCGAACAAACTCACTTTAATAACCTAGTGCTGAAAGAATGGGAACATCCCAGTAAACTCCAGGCTGTGGATAAGAAGTATCCATTTCCTGCCGATCTGATTAAGTGTTGGACATCGCCGCCCGAGGTCGATGCCCCGATTCTGAGTCTGTCCAATACCTCTATTATGCACTCCCCTGACACTACTACGCTGCGGGATTTAGAGGATCGGCGAGTTGATCAATTGGCATGTCACACCTTTGCATTTGGGGGAGCGTCGCTCCGCCCGGTTTGCACCTTAGCCATCACGGCGGTGGCGCTCAGGACTGTGGTTAAGACTGCTCTGGAAGGGGCGGATGACTTGCCCTCTGATGCCGCCAATGCTATGGCCACCTGTGAGACCTTTGTGAATTATATCCTATCTGCATCGGACGATGCTGTTAAGCTGAGTGCTAGATCCTCTGCTCTGGTGGTAGCCATACGCCGTGCGGTCTGGTTACGCCAGTGGGCTGCTGACAATGTCGCCAAGAAGGCCCTTACGGGGCTTCCGTTTAAAGGACTGCGCCTGTTTGGAGAAAGATTAGATATCTTTGCCAAGGGGGGCAAGCTGCCCCAGTGCAAGCGTCAGATTCGGCCCTTTCGTGGTCCAAGCGCCCATTCTACCCCCTACCGGGGGACCAAGCAAGGTAGAGGGGTGTCCTTCTCTGGGTCATGCTCAGAACCCTGGAACAAGAACAGAGGACGCCGTCCTGACTCCTCCTGGGGGCCCAAGCCCAAAGCCCCCCCCAAGACCCCCCAGGCATGAAGGGGCGCCCTCGCCCATCAGGGTGGGGGGACGTCTACAGCACTTTGAGCATGTCTGGAGACGCCTCGTCCCAGACTGGTGGATTCCGGAGGTAGTCTCCTCCGGTTACAAGATAGAATTTGCAGTGCTGCCCTCTACCAGGTTCGTCGGGTCTCGGATCCCGCAGGATCCTGCCTCAGCTCGGGTCTTGATGCTGGCGGTGCAGGACCTTCTGGAGCTCGGGGTCATCTGCAAGGTCCCCTCAAGAGACAGGGGCATGTTATTCCAACCTGTTCACGGTGCCCAAAAAGGACTGGGTCAGTCAGACCCATTCTGGATTTGAAAATCCTAAACAAGTTTGTCAGAAGCAGGCATTTTCATAGGGAAACTCTGCGCTCAGCCATTGCCTCGCTGCGTCCAGGGGACTTCATGACATCTGTGGACATCAAGGACGCTAACGTGCACGTGCCGGTGTTCTCAGGGCACCAAAGGTTCCTCAGATTTGCGCTATTGGATCAGCACTATCAGTTCGTGGCCCTCCCATTTGGCCTCACGTCGGCCCCCAGGGTCTTCACCAAGGTGCTGGCAGGGGTGATGTCTCTCTTAAAGTGGACCAACACCCACGGGTGATCGGCCCGGGAATCTATAAGATTCCCGGGCCGATCACCCCCCACCCTGCGGGACATCCGAGATCGGGATGTCCCGCGGGGTGAAACCCCCCAAACACCCCAAACTCCTTACCTTATCTGCGGCGGCCGGCCGCCGCCGCCTCCCTCGCGCTCCTGTAGGCGTGCGCGTGCCCGCGCCGGCCGTCTGCGAATGGCCGGCGGGGGCGCGCGCGCGCGCCGAAAGTGACGCGAGGGAGGCGGCGGCTGCCGCTTAGACGTTCCTGAACCTCGCTTGTACGTCGGCGCGGGGAGAGGTGAGTTTTTCAGGGGGTTAGGGGGGGGTTTCACACAGCGGTGCCCCACCGAAGTGGACCAAGACCCAGGATAGTCAAAATCCTGGGTGTTGGTCCACTTTAAGACTAAAGGGCATACGCGTGTTGCCCTACCTGGACAATATTCTCATCACCTTTCAGTCTCTGCGGCAGGCAGAGCTGGACACTCGATTGGTGGTATCCACCCTGGAGTCCTTCGGCTGGGTGATCAATTACCCAAAGTCCTCTCTGTCCCCCTCCTCGGTGACCCTGTTTCTGGACTTGGTTCAGTCAAGGATATTCCTTCCTCCGCAGAAGGTGGAAGCTCTGACAACCCAGGCGAGATCCCTGCTCGCGAACCCTCATCCCTCCATCCGGCAGGGAATGCAGTTGGTGGGCTCGATGGTGGCAAGCTTCGAGGCGGTGCCCTTTGCCCAGTTTCATCTGAGAACTCTGCAGCTTCACCTTCTGTCAGTATGGAACAAGGACCCAGCATCTCTGGACGACAGCTGGGTGATTTCCCCCCTCGGTCAGACAATCCCTTGCGTGGTGGTTGGACCACAGGAACTTGACAAGGGGCAGATCCTTCCTGGCTCCCTCCTGGGAGACGGTCGCGACAGATGCCAGTCTTTCGGGCTGGGGGGGTTTCTGGAAGTCCCTGCGCTTCCAGGGGAGGTGGGGCCCTCAGGAGGCCCATCTTCCTATCAATGTCCTGGAACTCAGGGCGGTCAGGTTGGTGCTGGAACGATTGACCCAGCACCTGAAGGGTCTGGCGGTTCAGGTACGCTCAGACAACAGGATGGCCGTAGCCTACATCAATCATCAGGGAGGAACCCGGAGCAAGGGTGCTCTCCAGGAGGTGTCTCTGATTCTAGCTTGGGCAGAGACCAATGTACAATGCATATCGGCTGTCTACATTCCGGGGACGGAGAATCTGCTAGCAGATGCTCTGAGCAGGGGGTCGTCCGTCAGGGGGAATGGTCCCTCTGCGACAGGGTGTTTCAGTCACTTTGTCACCGTTGGGGTGTGCCGGACGTGGATCTCTTTGCGTCACGTCACAATCACAAGCTCCCGAGCTTTGTATACCTGTCTCAGGATCCTCTGGCTCTGGCCACGGATGCCCTGTCAATGTCTTGGAAGGAGTTTCGGCTCCTGTATGTGTTTCCACCAATTCCCCTTCTGGGCAGAGTGCTGCGCAAGATCGCTCTGGAAGGGGTACCCGCGATTTTGGTGGCCTCAAGTTGCCAAGAAGAGTGTGGTTCGCGGACGTGGTTCAAATGGCAGTAGATCAGTGCGATCTGCCAAGGTTGCCAGACCTTCTGACCCAAGGGTCTCTACGCCATCCCAATTTACTAACGCTGGCTTTGACGGCCTGGCTATTGAAACCTCCATCTTGATGGAAAAGGGTTTATCTGCGTCTGTTGTGGCTACCATGGTGCAAGCCAGGAAGAAGACTTCTGCTGCCATCTACTATAGAGTGTGGCGGGCTTACATTGACTGGTGTGAATCCAGGTCTCTTCCCTGCCGGGAATTCTTAGTATCCAGGGTGCTGGAGTTCTTACAACATGGCCTAGACTTAGGTCTCAAGCTCAGTACCTTGAAGGGCCAGGTTTCGGCCCTGTCCATCTTCTTTCAGAAGACCTTTGCCCATCACTCTCTTATCAAGACCTTCTTTCAGGGGGTCACTCATGTGCCCCCCCCCCCCTATGGTTCCTGTTTGGGATCTGAACTTGGTGTTGTCGGCCCTGCAGGGGGCTCCTTTTGAGCCTATCCATGAGGCTGCCCTAGCTGTGCTCACGATCAAGGTTGTCTTCCTGGTAGCCATAACTTCGGTCATACGTGTCTGAGTTGGCTGCCTTGTCTATTCAGCCTCCCTACTTTGAGAGACACCGGGACAAGGTGGTGTTTCGCTTCAAGCCAGACTTCCTGCCTAAGTTAAGTGTCTGCATTTCATTTGAATCAAGATATTGTGCTTCCTTCCTTGTGCCCCAATCCTAGTAACCCTAAGGAAAGGGTTTTGCATTCCTTGGATGTGGTCAGGTGTGTCAAGTCTTGGTTACCACGCAGGCCTTTAGGAAGACGGGTGCTCTCTTCGTTGTGCCTCATGGGCCTAGGAAGGGTTTGGCTCCCGCCAAGTCTACCATCAGTAAATGGATTCGTCAGGCTGTTGTTCAAGCCTATACTGCCAAGGGGAAGACTCCCCCCTTTCGTCTTACTGCTCACTCTACTAGAGCTGTTGGGGCTTCTTGGGCTTTTCAGCACCAGGCCTCTGTTGAACAAGCCTGCAAGGCGCTACTTGGTCTTCTGTACATACCTTTACTAAGTTTTACAAGGTTGATGTTCGGGCCTCAGCTGACGCTGTGTTTGGCCGCAAGGTTCTGCAGGCGGCAGTAGTTTAGACTGCTTGCTGCTGCCTTCTGTTGGGGATCCCACCCTTCTTTATGGACACTGCTATTGGATGTTGTTACTACTACTGGAGCAGGACGTGCTGTATGCTTAGAATAATACAACTCTGTGAAGTACTCACCTGTAGAGTTGGTATTATATGCATACAGCACGTCCTGCTCCACCCCATCCTGTTCTCACCTTGTTCTGGATCCCCTGTTGGTGATTATCTTTGATATTTTTGCCAGTTTTGGGTGGTTGCTTTCTCCTGGTCTCTATTTCTCACTGCTTTTCAATGCTGGGGATTTGTGGGAGGTCCCTCGGTATATGAAGGGCCGGGAGGAGCTTGTTTTTTACATGTCTGCAGTGCACAGCGCCGGAGGCGGAGGACTACCCACATGTTATTACTACTACTGGAGCAGGAGGTGCTGTATGCATATAATACCAACTCTACAGGTGAGTACTTCACAGAGTTGTATTTTCTCTAAAATGTCAGTTTTAGCACACACTGATTAAATTAAAACCAGACTAAACCAGATATAGTTTGTAGTATTTCACTTACCAAGTTGACCATGTTTGGTCACAATTTATTGCCAACTTACCACAGGAACTCCTGTGTTTTTTTTTTTTTTTTTTTTTTTTAACTGAATAACACTTGTATATCTGGTCCACTGTAAATTTTTATAAGCTGTATGGAAGTAAATACTTCACAAACCTTATCTAATTTTTTTTTTTTTTTTTTAAGGATATTCAATGAGACGTATACCCCACATGGTCTAAAAGTGGTACAATGCTTTGCAAAAGGAGGACTGAAATCTTTAATGGAACTTGAAAAACGATGGCGCCAGCACTTCCTGGATAATATGCAGCCTAAGTTTCTTCCACAGCAGTGGTGTGTTGACCATAACCACCATAAGCTACTCAAAAAGTATGGTGAAGACTTTCCTATCAAACTGGCTTAGGAAGGACATCATGGCTAAGCTAGACCATATAAAAAGTGCTGCTAAGAAGACTGTAATTTTTACCAAAAAAAGTTTACACTATGGGCCACCAGTGGTGCTTTAACTGTTGAATGCAAACATCTAAGTCCATTTCACTAATTCTTGTATATCAGCAGTATTGAATCTTCAGTGTGCCAATGCCCAGTTCTTTCTTATCCCAGTTTTGTGGGGTTGACATTAATTTTTAACTTCTGTAACTTAAAATATTTATTTATTACTTGGTTTAACTAAAAATGTGATTTGCTAAAGCTCAGTTTTTACCACTATATTGCAAAGGACTAGCTCATGTCTTGGATGCAGTTAGTCTGTCCTACAAGTGTAGCTTTTTTTTTTCTATGTCTGCCATTAGCTGTGATTATAGATCTGTCCACTTTTTTAAAGTAATTCTAGTTAACTGAATTTTGGGGGTATTGGGCTCTTGCTGGTTTTGAGTTTCAAGACCTTTTCTGCTTTTGCTATAACCAGCATTTGGGTTTTCAGTCTTACTTTATAAAATTAAAAAATATTTTTAGACATGGAAGTTCAAATGTAAAAATCTAAGCACACTAGAACACAGACCAGTGGCTACAATGAGCCCCCCCCCCCCCCCCCAAAAAAAAATGGCATGACCTAAAATTTATTTTATCAAAATATGAAAATTATGTATGGCCAATGTTGTAGATGGGTTTTCTGCGATGTCAAACTGTTTTAAACTTGGTCCGTGTACTAGCCAGTAACATGGTCCTGCTTGTTTTGAATTGGGCACAATTACAATATAGGAAATCTGTGCACAGAAAACCTTGTCGGCAGGATATGATACACTTGTGTCCGTTTGCATGAAACCTTTTCATGAGCTTGTTTCTTTATGGTGGTATGGTCAGTTTGTAACCACCCAGTTCTTTTGCCGCAGGATGAATTTAAATTTTTGTATGTGTAAAGACTTCTGTAATGGAGTCGTACTTATCAATTCAGTTCTGAATGTTGCCTTATTTTATTCTCCGATGTGCTTTATTTATTCTTTTGTGGAGAAATATAATGCATCTTTTGAGCTGTTAATTTAAAAAGCATAAATTAGTTTAATATTAGATGATTTTTCCCCTGTTATTTTTCATGTGTTGTCTTTTAAATTCTAGTAATGGTGAATGTTCTATCCTGGGTTTTTTTTCCCAGTTAATGGTACTGCTGGTGGTACTTAACACCACCAGGGGGTGAAAACTGGGGGAACATAAATCACTGCAGAAAAGTTACTGCTCCAATAGGTGACCAAGTCAACAAGCCGCAGAGGAAAAGGGCCTTGCTGGTGAAAGAGCATGTGTCATTGGACCACATGGAGTGCATATAGTTCTGTAGGGCAGACCTCCACCTACTTGGGAAGTTGTATTATGGTGGTACTCCATGAAATGTTGGAAAACCATGTTTCGAGCCTTTCTCGATTTTAGTTAAACTTCTGCAATTAAAGTGGGCCAACACCCGAGATCGGGATGTCCCGCGGGGTGTAACCCCCCCAAACACCCCGAAAAACCTTGCCTCTCCAGACGCTGCTTCCGCCGCCGCCTCCCTCGCGCTCCTCCAGACGCGCCCGCGCCGGCCGTCTCTGAATGGCCGGCGCAGGCGGGCACACGTCAAGAGTGACGCGCGGGAGGCGGCGGCGGGCGCGATCCCTTGTCCGCCGACGGACGTCACTTGTCCGTCGGCGGGCATTGGACAGCGCAGTCACGTGGGATCGTGGAGAGGTGAGTTTTCGGGGTGTTTGGGGGGGTTTTGGGCAGCGGGGCACCCCCGATCGGGGTGCCCCAAGGAAGTGGACCAATACCCAGGATAGTCAAAATCCTGGGTGTTGGTCCACTTTAAGGACTGCATGTGGCCAGGTTTGAGAGTGATTGTAGCCAGTAACCCAGTGCAGTGCTTGCTACTCAAACAGTGGGATAGATTCAGAGCCTGGTGAGAACTCACTACTCACTAAAGCCATTTACTATTGTTTACCTTGGATTTAGATTTAGAGCCAGGTGAAATCCTACACCTGGTAGACAATGAAAGTGTCCGTTGTCCGTCTTAAAGTGGACCAACACCCACGGGTGATCAGCCCGGGAATCTATAAGATTCCCGGGCCGATCACCTCCCTCCCCGCGGGACATCCGAGATCGGGAGGTCCCGCGGGGTGAAACCCCCCCCAAACACCCCAAACTTCCTCCCTCGCGCCCCTCTAGACGTGCCCGCGCCGGCCGTCTGTGAATGGGAGGCGGCGGCGGAGGAGCCGCTTGTCCGTCGGCGCGGGGAGAGGTGAGTTTTTCGGGGGGGTTTCACACAGCGGGGCACCCCGATCGGGGGTGCCCCACCGAAGTGGACCAAGACCCAGGATAGTCAAAATCCTGGGTGTTGGTCCACTTTAAAAATGAAGCGAGTTTTTTCACCTGGCTCTAATTTCTTCAGCCAGGTTCCAAGCATGCCCTTTCACAACATGACAGACCAACCACACTGGTCTGAATTCAATTATTAAAGTGATGCATTTCACCAAGGTAGTCTGTCCCCTTATGATTGGGAGAGGGACAACCCTCACTGGCTGTGGGGCCGTTTCACTACCACAAATGAACAGAGCCCTGCCAGCCCTGTAGAAAAGCAATGAGCTCTGTTTAATATAGCCCTGGTCTATTAACTATATTCTATCTGGCCAGAAGCCGGCCTCGCAGTGTGAAATATTAACCAAGAAGCATGGACAAGTGGACTTGAGATCAAGATAACAAAGTGATTAAATATATAATTTAATCTTAGGATGCTCTAAGAGTGCACTGGGCAAGCTACATACAGTGCATAGATATACAGGTCAGAATGGCACAGTGGCTTCCTAATACTGTGTGAACTAATGGCCTTAGAATGTCTGGACTCATGCTTTGAAGTATGCTCACCAGCACGGCCTCATGGCTCAGTTGTGACACTTAATTGGAGATGTGAACGATACTAGGAAGGTCCTTTGATGCTGCCTGTGGGGGCACTGTCAGACCTGGGTGACCAGGCCATCTGTGAAATTATGACCATTGCCTCACAGCTAGAGCTTTTTGGGTGCATTTTGACCAAAATAAAGTGGCACTATAGTCAAAGTACTAACTTCCTCCATTATTGTATGGGTGCTAATCAGTGTGGTATAGTAAGGTTGGGCTATTCAAAATTCATTTATTTTTTTTAGTGCTTTTAGAAGAACATTGGCGTTTATGGCAGCCCAATGCCAGTCGATTCCCTCTCCTTCTGCAATCCTGATTTGGGAAATCCTGGCAATCACTGAGTAAGCTTACCTAGAAGGTGATCTTACGGTACATGCTTGGGCCAATCGTGTTTGCATAGTGGGCTTATACATCAAACTTGAAGATTGCTAGCAGTCACATGATTGGCTGCCATTTGCTACTGAATTGGTGAATGAGGAAGTGATGATTATAGTGTCCCTTTAATACAATGTTGTGGGGTTAGCCTTAGACCTCTCCTGCTTCTATAAATGCTTAAACATGGCATAACCTCTTTAGCAAAATCTGACTAACAGCTACACAGTTTGTTAAAGTGGACCAACACCCAGGATTTTGACTATCCTGGGTCTTGGTCCACTTCGATGGGGCACCCCCGATCGGGGTGCCCCGCTGTGTGAAACCCCCCCCAACCCCCCGAAAAACTCACCTCTCCGCGCTCCCAGCGCCAACGTACAAGGACGTCTAAGCGGCTGCCGCCGCCGCCTCCCGCGCGTCCCTTTTGACGCGCGCGCGCCCGCGCCGCCCATTCGCAGACGGCCGGCGCGGGCGCGCGCACGCCTGCAGGGGCGCGAGGGAGGCGGCGGCGGAAGATCAGGTAGGGTTTTTCGGGGGTTTTGGGGGGGTTACACCCCGCGGGACATCCCGATCTCGGATGTCCCGCGGGGTGGGGGGTGATCGGCCCGGGAATCTTATAGATTCCCGGGCCGATCACCCGTGGGTGTTGGTCCACTTTAAGGCAAAGTAGGTCCTATGTATTACATAGAGGTATCTAATTAAAGAGGAACATCAGAACTAAAATAAAAAGGGGACGATTCCCCCCTACCCCAAAATCAGCCCTACTTAAATTTTGGATGTCGTCTGCTGCAGCGACATCTGGCTGCTTCATAGCCCGATCCTCACACACTTAGTCGTCTGAACAGTATGGCTAAGGCCATGCTTGTGATTAACAATGTCCCACAGTGATCTGGCAGCTCAGCGAAGTCTTGCGTGATTTTAGGCGGCCCCATTGAATCCCAGTGCCTGAAGGGATGCAAGATGGTGGCGCCTGTTGAAGGTCATCTGGAAACTGAAGGACCCTGAAGATGATCCTTTGGCAAAGTGAGTAAATAATGCCCAAAGGTAAAACCAGAGGGGGTAGCAGATCGGTGTCATTTTAACCTCTCCCCGATGTGCCTCTTTAAATGGCTAAGCAGTGTGTATATGTATTGTTATATTAGGGTTTGTATGTTTTTTAGAGACTTAATACAATGCAAGAGGGGCTCAGTGCTATTGTGACCATAGTGCTTTCTATGTGTAAAAGGTTCAAAATGGAAAATAATCCTTCATTTAAATGAACAAAGAACGGTTTCCCTTATGGGAAGAAAAGTACCAAAAGGGGGAGTCAATTTATCTTTAGGTTATGGGTAAAGTTACATTGTATACAGTTTGGGCATTTTTTTTTTGTATGTGCACTCCCCACAAATCCAAATACATGGTTTGAAAATGAGACAAAGCTTTGTCTCGGGTGACATGTGACGGCACCTGGCGATGGGAGTAAGTGGGGGGGACCGGCAAGTCACCTGCCAGCACATGGATGCCTTGCAAACCCCCACTCCATGACCTGCATCCCCCAAAGGCGGGGGGGAGGGGTGCAGAAGAGCCAGGGGCTGGACCCTCTGCCTCCAGCCCACAGTCCTGGTTCTAGGGTAGGTTGTGCATTCGATGTGTGTGTTTTTTGTATTTATTTTTTTAAACCTTTTAACTGCAAGGTACAGTTATTTGGATTTTATTTGAAAATCTCCATGATCTTTTCAGTTTACATGGCAGAAACAGGTGTCTTAACAATACCGATGTGGTACCATTGTAATTGGTGGAATGGGGCTTTTACGTGCAATATGGTTTTCTTGAAACTTTTTTTTTTTTAATTTTGTATCTTTTTTAACTCTTTAAGTGCCCGCTACGTGAGTCTCATGTAGTTGCCTTTCCTACCATTAAGCGCCAGCTACTTGAGACTGTTAAACTTTTAGACGGCTATATAAAAAAAAATCTTAAAGTTAAAAACTCACCTGACCCCCTCAACCCTCAATTTATCCGTCCGGGTCTCCTCTTCACCCCCCCCATGCTGTTCTGGCTTTAGGAGGGGGCCCAGAATAGTGCCCCTGTGCTTTAGCTACCGCTAACTGATTCCTCCGATCAACCCCCCCCCCCCCCCCCCCCCCTCCCGGTCTCTCTGTGGTGAGGAGAGGGCCCAAATAGCCCTCTTCTCCACTTCTAAAAATACTGAACAAAAGTAGCTATTTAGGTGGTCAGCCACAGCCTTATCTCTGTCCATATAATTATTTTCCCTTTTGCTAATATTCTAAGTATACAGTACTGCTCCAGATATAATACTTACACTTGGGTTATCCTGCGCCAGAGGGCGCTGTGCACTGCAGACATGCAAAAAACAGGCTCCTCCCGGCCCTTCATATTCCCAGGGACTCCTACAAATCCCCAGATTTCTCTGCAGTGCTGACTGCGAAGACATGAAGTATCACTCTCTCACAGGTGCGCGGGGCTATCACAGCCTGCGACCTGTTGGACTACTCCCACCCGTCCTATTTGTGATGTGCCTCCCAGCCTGGGCTGCGCTGGTCGGGTGAAGGTAGGCAGCACCATGCGTGCTTACGGAGCCGTGCTCCACCGCAGTCCCCCCACCATAGGGTAGGCGGTTTAGGCTGATGGTGAGCCTCTAGTGGATGCCCCTCCCGCATTATTGCCCCGTGTAGCGGTGGGCCCTATCCAAAGGGTCGCCATCCTCCCTCGTTTCCCCCCTGTAGTTCGGGGGGAAAGAAAGGGGGGGGGGGGTGGCGGTCTCGAGTGTACTGCGATTACACGATTATGGCCTTAGTATTGTCCTTGACTTGTAACTTGGTGTCAGAGCCGCACTGTTTGCTTTTTTATTATCTGCCGCCGCCACACTCGTCTCTTTCCTTACTGGATGTGCTGCGCCGGGCGTCGCCCCAGACGCAGAAGCGTTTCCATTGGCAAAAATCGTCTATGCTATGTGTGTCATACTCTGCTTTTCTTTACAATATTGACCCCCGACGCTGCGGCGTCTCCATTGGCAAAAATCATCTATGCTATGTGTGTCATACACTCTGCTTTTCTTTACATTATTGACTGCCTTAGAGCTTCGCGCTCTTCGGGGGGGCGGGGGCCTGGTTTGGCGCGCCCCGCGTCACGGCACGTTCGCTTGGCGCCATTTTGATAGTCACGCGCGCGTGGTTACGGCCCTCCTCCTACCTTGGTCTGTAAGTGCCCTCACGGGCGATTTTCATGATTCTTATTCCTGCGCATGGCTCTGACACCCTTTATTCCCATTATGTCTTTCAGACAGTTGAAACCAGTGGCTTCCCCGGCCTGGGTTAAATTATAGCGGGTCTTGTAAAATTCTCCCACCTTCCTAGTGGGTCTTTGGGGCATCCAGGGTTGCCTATTGCGTAAATCCCTGCTGGCATATCGTGCCTAGATAATCACCATATGGAGGCATCTCAGAATTATGTGACCGGGGTCCCTCTGGGACAAGACCGGCTGTGTATAGCGTGTGGTCAACCCCATGCTGATGCTGACAGGGCACGGGTCTGCGCACCATGTGCCGAGCAAGCACTGGCCCTGCAATCAGGCTTGCCAGTGGCTGCACCTCGTTTCAATACACTTATTTCCCCATGCTTAATTCTCACTCCTGCTGAGTCGCATACAAGTGGGGATTTGCAGCCTGCTGTGTCATTCAGCCTGCCTACGGCTGATCAGATTATGGCGAGGTTGTCGGGGCGCAGGGGCCCTGGTAAGAAGTGGCCCTTGACGCCTCCTGTTTTCTGTTGTCTTATGGGAACTGAGGAGTTGACTACTCCGTGTGACTATACCCCTTCTGATGGAGAGCTGGTCTCTGACTCAGGCTCATCTGATGAGAGGCCGAGGAGTCATGGTGATTCTGGCCCTGAATACTGGGGCCAGTGTGAGATTTGTTGATTAAGGTCTTTAAGGTCCTGTCTCTCTCTCTCCCTGGTGAGGCCTCCAAGCCGAGAGGGGAGCGTTTCCATACAGCGACAGTGCGCTTGGAATTTCTAGAGCAGGCTCGTTTCCATGCTCTTGTACTCAAGGAATGGGATTTCCCCAGTAAATTCCAGGGGTCCCAGGGGACTGGGATAGGAAATACCCCTTTTTCCCCCTGAGGTGGTCAATTGTTAGTCATCACCCCCCGTGGTGGATGCACAGATCGTAGGGGTTTCTAACCCCCCCCCTTATTACAGCCCCTGCTTATCGTACCCTTCGGGATGCTGAGGACCGGCGCATTGACCTGTGGCCTCCCACGCCTTTTCTTGTACAGGGACGGCGCTGCGCCCGGTCTGTGCCGCAGTCATCACTGCAGTGGCCGCTAGAACCCTCATCAGAAAGATGCTTGATCATCACCCTGAGTATCTCCACTGGGATGCGTTTAATGCACTCTCCATTTGTGATGTGTTTGTAAAATTTATCCTATTAGCACTGGATGACACCATTAGAATGTGTGCAAGGACTTCTGCCCTTGTGGTGGCTATACGTCGCTTGGTTTGGCTGCGACAGTGGGGTACTGATGATGATGCTAAGAAGACTCTTACTGGGCTTCCCTTTAGAGGACAACGCTTGTTTGGGGCCGTCTGGACCTGTTTGGTAAATAAGGGCAATTCACCCCAAAGTAGGCGGCCGCCCCGGCCCCTCGGGGCAGGGCAACCCCTCCCCTTTCGCTACCATAGTGTGTCCTTTCTGGGGGCTCGTGCAGACTCCTGTCCCAGGAGCGGCATATAATAGCCCTCTGGCGGGGCTAAGCCTAAGTCTTCCACCAACATCCCCTCAAGCATGTTGGGGCGCCCTTGCCCGTCTGGGTCAGGGGACGGCTGCGGCACCTTGCTCATGCCAGGAGGTATTGCGCCTCAGACCGGTGGATTCAGGAGGTAGTGCCCTCTGGATACAAGATAGTTTGCTGCGCGGCCTCCCCCAAGATTATCGGGTCCCGGGTGCTCCTGGTCCCTGCCTCTGTTCAGGTGCTGGTGCAGGCCATGCAAGGCCTGCGGGGTCTGGGGGTCTCTTGCAGATTACCCTTAATAGGCAGAGGCAGGGGCCGATGCACTAACCTTTCCACAGTTCTCCAAAAAAGGATGGGTCAGTCTGGCCCAATCTGGTCTCACAGATTTTCAGCAATTCTTCAATTACAGGTGGTTTCTGCAATGGAAACACTGCGCTCGGCCATCGGCTCCTTGCGCGTCGGGGGCTTCTTGCCGTCTGTGGAGCTCAATGCTGCTTATTTTTACTTCCCTGTGTCTTCTGGACACCGAGGTTCTTCAGATTCGCATTGGTTGACCAACACTGATAATCGTGACCTTGTCATCTGGCCTCTCTTCAGCTCCCAGAGTGCTCACCAAGGTGCTGACGGGGGTGTGGTTTCTCATGAGACCAAGGGGCGTCCGCGCGATGACCTACCTGGACGTCCTCATCACTTCCCAGTCTCTACGTCTGGCTAGGTTGGATACTCGGCTGGAGGGTGTCCATTTGGGAGTAATTTGGAGGGGTGGTCAAACACCCCAAGTCCTTATTGTTCCCTTCATTGGTAACTTCATTCCTATGAATGAATTTTATACAGTTCAAGCAAGGATCTTCCTTCCTCAGCAATAAAGTGGACAATCTGGTTGTATGGGCTCAGTCCCTCTTAGCTGTCCCCGTCCCTCCACCAGGCAGGGGATGCAGCTGGTGGGCCCGCTGGTGGCGTACTTCGAAGAGGCCCCTTATGCTCAGTCCCCCCTGGGACCTTCTGCAACTTCTCCTATTTGTCCTACGGGACAAGGACCCAGCATCCCTGGAGCAGGGTATGTGTGCCTTCCTTCCTGGTGAGGAGGTCCCTCTTGTAGTGGATGAACTCAAGGAACCTGCCGGAGGGCAGTCCTTTCTTGCCCTTTCCTGGGTAGACAGTCACCATGGATGCCAATCTATCAAGTTGAGGGGGGTCTTCTTCGGGAAGTCCCCACGGTTCCAGGGGAGGTAGGGCCCTTAGGAGGCCTATACACCTATCAATGTTTTGAATCTCTGAGCGTTCAAGTTAGTTCTAACTCGCTTGCCTACTCCTCTTCAGGGCCTGCCTGGTCGGGGGAGCTAGGCCTAGCTGACGGCCTTGGCCTACATTGAATATTCAGGGAGGGACCCGGTGCAGGAGGGTCCTCCGGGAAGTGTCTCTGATCCTGATCTGGGTGGTGGACAACGTTCCCTGCATATCAGTGGTATTCGCTCCAGTGGAGGTCCCTCTGCGATAGGATGTGCTAATCCTTGTGTCACTATGAGGTCCAACCAGTGTGGATCTGTGTGTGCCCCGTCACAAGCTCTTGGCCCTTGTTTCCCTGTCCCAGGATTCTCTGGCCGTGGTCATGATGATTTAGTAATGTTATGGCAGGACATTCTGTTCTGTATGTCTTTCTCCATGCCTCCTGCTAGGCAGGGTTCTGCGCAAAATTGCTCTGGAAGGGGGGACCAGTGGTTCTGGTGGCCCCCGGGTGGCCTAGTGGAGTGTGGTTCGCAGACGTGGTACTGAGGACAGTAGATCTGTGCGTTCTACCAGGAGTGCCAGCTCTGCTCACTCAGGGCCCCTTTACATCACCCCGATCTACAGACTCCGGCCTGACTGCTGAAACATCCATCTTGATGGAGACAGGCTTATCTGTCGGCTTATCTGTCTTGGTGATTGAGACTATGGGAAGACTAGGAGCAAGCTTTTTCTTCTTCCATCTATTATAGGGTATGCGTACCCATATTGATTGGTGTGAGTCTAGGTCTCTTCCCTGTCGGGCGTTCTCTGTTCCCAGGGTTCTAGAGTTATTACAGCATGGGTTGGAGTTGGAATTCTCCAACTCAGTACTCGGAAGGGTCAGGCTCTGCCCTGTCCGACTTCCTGTGGAAGTCTTTTGCTCAGTTTCCTTGGTTAAAGCTTCTTTCAGGGGGTTACTCATGTGCGCCCCCCACGTAATTCTATGTTCCCTGTTGGGATTCAAATTTATTCTGCTTGCCTTGCGGGGTGTTCCCTTTGGACCTATTCTGGATGCTGTCTGACTGTTCTTACCCTCAAGTTGTCCTTCTAGGGACTGTTACTTCAGTCAGCCGTGTGCCTGAGCGGGCGGCTCTGTTTAGCTAGCCCTCGTTCTTAGATATCTACACCAGATGAGGAGGTGGTCCGCTTTACGCCGGACCTTCTGCCTAAGGTGGTGTCTTATGCTCATGTATACAAGACTTTGTCTTTCTTCTGGGCCTTATTCCTAGTATCGCTGAGAAAAGGGGGTCTACATTCCCTCAACAGGTGTTGGACGTGTTTTCCTGAATTGTCTCTCGTCCCTTAGGGGGACTGTTGCCCCTTGGGGTTTGCGGGCGTCTCCATCCTGTAGGTGTCTGATTCCAGGGGTTATGCGGTCTTTGGCCTGGTCTTTACTTGGATGGGTCTGGTCCTAGGAAAGGTTTCGGCTTCTGCCAAGGCCACTGTTAGCTTTTGGACTTGTCAGGCTGTTACTCAGGCCTGTTCTTTTAAGGGGAAGAATCTTCTTCTCGCCTTACTTCTGATTCTACTTGTGCTTCGGTATCTTTGGGCCTTTCGGCACCAGGTTCCTGTGGAACATGTCTGCTAGACTGCTACTTGTTCTCTGTTCATACCTTTTCAAAGGTTTTTATGAGGTTGACGTTGGGGCTTTGCTCATGTCACTCTTGGTAGCAAGATTTGCAGGTGACAGTGCTTTTAACTGTCTGCTGTGCCTTTTGTTGGGGATCCCACCCTACTTTATGGACACTGCTATTGGATGTCCCAAGTGTAAGTATTATATCTGGAGCAGGACGTACTGTATACTTAGATGTCTTGCTTGGGCGTAATTTATCTAAAATTTACAAAATATATTTGCAGCCCTCAAATATATAAGGAAACTTAAGAGCTCAAATACATGTATATCTCCAAAAATTACGCCTTGTTTGTCTAATAAGTTCATTTGCCAGTAATCTCCAAGGAAGATGATGCACTTTAAAGTTATTTTATATACCTTGCAAAATGTACAAAACAAAAATACTACAATCTGTGTTACAACATAGAAAGCCTAACAGGGCAAAAGCATATATATTAAAACGGATTACTCATCTGTTTTAATTGCTCCACGCAGAAAATCAGCAGACCACGTCCAAACAAGATGGCTGCTGTACTTGGCTTCACAATGCAGGTCCATCTACCCAAGGCAAAGTCCCATCATCGTCCATCTGGTCAGGCGCACCAGCACATCTCCAGCTGCCCTCCAAAAGAAATCTCTCCTCTCTCTCTCCAGCCTTCTCTTTTTTATCAGGTGGACCCTTTGTTCCATTTTGAAATCTGCAGGTCGTCTGTGATTGGTCTAGGCAAAACTCACAAATGAATACCCTAGCCCCGCTTATTCTATCACAGGTAGCCAGCTTAATTTGCATACAAATGCACACCTGAAACTGGAGCTACAGTCAAACCAGTCTTCAAAGAACAAAGGGGGTTACCCACCATGCTGCACCAAACAAAGGGGATTGTCCTATATACAGTGATTGCATGTATAAGATTTTTTTTTTACAATTTCTATGGGAACAAAATATATAAAAAATATCATAGCTTCACATTAGAATAATACAATTCTGTGAAATACTCACCTGTAGAATTGGTATTATATGTATACAGTACGTCCTGCTCCAACCCACCCTGGTTTTTGCATTATTCTGGATCCTCTGTATGGTGATTGTTGTTGTTATCTTTACCAGTTGTTTTGGTGGTTGGTTTCTCCCGGCTTCTGGTTCACTGCTTTTCAATGCTGGGGATTTGTGGGAGGTCCCTGGGTATATGAAGGGCCGGGAGGAGCCTGTTTTTGCATGTCTGCAGTGCACAGCGCCCTCTGGCGGAGGATAACCCAAGTGTAAGTATTATATCTGGAGCAGGACGCACTGTATACGTATAATACCAATTCTACAGGTGAGTATTTCACAGAATTGTATTTTTTCTATCGCCAATATATCGGAAAAAGGTTTTATCTCCCCTCTTGATTTGGCGATTTCTTCCTCCTTTAGCAACATTAATAATCAGTTTTGCTTCCCTCTGTTTACTTGTATATGCCTCTGTCAGCTACACTTCCACTTTCTTTATACTTATTATAGGCAGACTTCTTTTCTTTTACGATAGTGCTGACTTCCCTAGTAAACCATAGCGGTTTCTTCTTCCTTTTATTCTTGCTAGTTTCATGTATTGCTTAGTTTAGCTTAGCTTTAAGATGGCCATTTTTATTAGTGACCACTGGGCACTCATTTCTGCTACTTTGTTCCACTTGCCTAATGTTAACCCTTTGTGAACAGGTAAGGGATACATGAGCCCCCTACACCAGTTCACTTGGCTTGGGGGCTGGCAAGTCACCTGCAGCTAGCAGGGATGCCTTGCCATTAACCCCCAGCCCCCCAATGATCTGCCTCCCCCAAAGCCCAGGGGCAGATGAGCCCACGACCATTTAGGCTTTGCAGATTTGTAGCTGGCAGGGCACCAAGGCTCTGCACCCTGTTCTAAAATCCCTGTATAGCTGGTCCCTGGGCTGGTTCTGGGTAGGGGGACGCCACACCATTTTGGGGGGGGGGGGGGGGGAGAGATGAAATTAAGCGTTTTTAACCCTTAAAATTTCCCCCAAAATACCCTAGAGACAGGGGGCCCACACCAGTTTTTTTTAACCCTTTAAAGTGTGGATGGGTATAATAGGTGGGTTACTGATACATATGTGGTACCGTTGTAATCGGGAGAAATGGGGATTTCACGTGCAATATGGTTTTCTTTAATCAAATAAATGTTTTATTTTACAATACAATTTTCTAAAAAAAAAAAAATTTTGAAAAAACAGAATAATTTGCATTAAAGCATAAACTCTGATGGAAAAACATATCATTTTCCTGGTAACTCCTGCAAAAATCGCAGTTAAACATAGCGCAGTAAAGGCAACACTTTATGTAGGCTGGCAGTGAAAAGTAGCTATGAATGTTGGGTATTCTGTTAGGGGGATCTTACACTTTCAGATTTAGCTTGTGTGTTTTTTTTTGTTTTTTTTTTGTTTCCATATTGATATTTTAGGATAACGTGTGTGTGTGTGTGGGGTGTTTTTTTTTTTTTTTTTTTTTTTAGATAAACCCTGTGCAACCAAAGAATTCTTTGAGGGATTACTTCCACAAAGATGAGCCCACTACAACAAGTTGAGTACACCTAGAAAGTTTAATGTGTGTAATATCTGGGAATATATGATTTGTGGGGTGTATTTCAAACGTAAAGGGTTGTTTTGGTTGAAAAAGGTGCGCACTTTGTCTACAGAGCTGACATTTCAAAGTAAAATTACCCCTACGCATATGCTTTAGTTTGGGGTCTTTGGCGACTCTTCCCTTGACAGTACCTATGCTTGTTGAGTATTCTGTTCGGGGGACCTTGCTTTTTAGATTTAGATCAGATTTAACTTTTTTGTGTGTGTTTCTGCCCACGTTGATAACCCTGGTACACCTAGAAAGCTTTAGGAGAATGAGAATATGTAGTTTGGGGGGAGGAGTATTTTAAATGTAAAGGGTTGATTTTCTTGAAAAACTGCAAGGTGTGCATAGCAGTTATATTTTGTCTGAAAATCTCCTAAAATGCTGTTAAAGCTCAGGGGAATCTCCTGGGTGGGAAAGGGTGTCTACCAATACATATGTGGTAACTTTGTAACCAGGAAAAAACGCCGCACACATTTTTTGTTGCACCCAAGTATTTTGAGAATACATTAAAATAAATTACAAACAAGACTTTTCATGTTAAAGATCAAACACGGCTGGAATAGAACAATATATTATCCTGGAAATCCCTGCAAAAATCAGTTAAATATGTATAGTGCAACATGCTTAAAAATAGCCTGGCAGCAAAGGGTGACAAATGTCTAGGTAGGTTGGTAGTTAAAGGGTTAAACATGTTTTTAAACTTAAAGCTTACATTACAGGAGCAGGTAGCAATGTTGCAAAGGAGGCTCAGTGTACGAGAGGTGTTCAGTAAGTCTACCCCACTATATTCTGTCATTAGAGAGCTGGGCTTGTCTGCCTGTTGAGACATGTCTGGACATGCAACACAGAGTAGCTAGTCAGTCTGATGAGAGCACTGGAAATGACAGGATGGTAAGGGCAGTGTGGGTTTACAAAGTTAGAGTTTTGTTCTTTGTTTAAATTCATTACGTAAAAGGCAAAGAAGCCTAAAGCAAGGATGATTGCTGTACGTGGTGATGATGCACCTTCCTACCAAGTAAACTTTAAATAGGGAGGGGAATAAATTGAATAGGACTCTTGCGCAGGAGGGCAACCTGTTGAAGCATCTTCAGAATAAATCGCAAGGTGGTGGTCATGATTTTGGAAGATCCTCTGGTCAAAGTTATTTCATTTGCCATGATTTCATATATCATCCATGTGAATCTATGCCACCCGTGCCGGAGATGACACTCGGAGCCATCAAGTTGGCACTTAAAGCAGAACAAAACCCCAAAAAATGAGATGCAGTTTGCTTTGTTGTTGTTTGGCTGGTGAGGAAATAATTGATTAGTATTTGATAGAAACTATCGGAATAGATTGATTGCCCAGTGGAGATATTGAGAAATATCATCCCTCCAATATGAAGTGGCATTGCCGTGCTGGCTTAGAATGACTTTCTGCATTCTTAGGAGATTGATTTAAAAGAACTACATGTGACAGGTCTTTTATAGGTTGTGCAAATTTTGCCATACTCTATATTAATGGTGGTGAAATATGCATCATGTTCTTTCCGTTGCAGATCCTGGGATCCCGTGCTGAAGGGGTCTCCCGGTCTTAGATACCTGGCTAGTGGGGTTTTGTCCATTCCAAAGATTATGTATTTTATATTGCAAATCCTCCCACTACCGGGACATTAAAGGGGCATCCCGGGTCGCATACGGCATAAATCCCTGGGTAATTGCGAATACCACAATTTCACCATATGGAGGCTTCCAAGGATACCGGAAACGGCCCTTCGGGGCAATCCAGGCTGTGTGGGGGTTGTGGGGCTCCGCTCCCGGGGGACGATGTCATTATATGCATTCCATGTGCGCAGCGGAACATTGAGCGCCAGTCTGGTACTCCGGTTTCTGGCTCCTCGCCACCCGTGTCATCTCCTACTCCTCCCCGCCTGTTCCGGACCCCGTGTGACGTTGTCATGGGTGGGGATTCACAATCCGAGGTGTGCACCCGGTTGGCCAGCCTTGAGAAAATGTTTTCTGCTGTGGTTGCTCAGAAGGCTCCGGCTAAGCGGAAGCACATGTCCCCGACTCCGCCGGACCCAGATGTTGATGTTTTTGATACACCCTGGCGAAGTGGCGAGCTGTTGGAGGGGGGACCCCGGAGGCCTAATTATATGGTGATGTAAACAATCCCTTTCTTGAACTGTTGGAATTGTATTGATTGTATTGATTTTGATCCACTGGGGCTGTTGCAATAGAACTTTATGGATTATCTTTTTGCACATTGCACAATGCACTTTAGTTAATACACTATAGAATAGATGTGATGCTCTGCACTTTATTTATATTGTCCAAGGTTGTACAGTGTTTTGATTGATGTGTAGAATTGTTTGATAGATGTGTAGCTTAGTAGTTTTTTTTTTATTAATAGGAAGCACTTTTTACATAGTATAGCACGTGTTCATTTATCTCTTCAACCATTTCCTCGTTCCCCGTTTAACTGCAGATTCAGCATCACCATTATACCCTTGATGAATTTTGGATGAATTATTGTATATAAGAGAGCCAGTTGTGGGGTGTACCCCTCTCCCTTTTGTGTGTTTATATGTATTTTAATTAGTCTTTTATGTATTGTTGATGTGTATTTTGTGAGTCCTATTAAGTAAATTTAATATATTTTTTCTAAGATTTATTGGATATAATGATATATTGAGATAATTATTAGTGTGCGGCAGGTATATAGGGTATTAGGGGGTCGGTCTAGGACCCCCATCTTATACATTTTCATAGTTGATGTTTTTGAGGCGTTGGACTGGTCCGATCGCTCCCCGGCTGAAGAGGGGGGAGATTCTTGAGGAATCGGACGACCCTGATGCCCAGCAGTTGTTTGGTGCTGAGGGTGACCAGGCGGCGGGGATGGTCTTTGACACCCCTTCGATATTGGCTCAAATGTTTGAAGTTTTGGCTTTAGACCCTCCTGTGGCGGCTCCCCCGCCTAAGGGTGAGTTGTTTGATGTGGCCAAGCCGCATTTGGAGTTTCCCATTCAACGACATTTTGAGAATGTCGTCCTTAAAGAATGGAAGCAGCCTACGCGTCTTGTTGGTGTTCCGCCGAGTTGGGATTAGAAGTATCCTTTTCCGGCGGACTTGGTGAAGCGTTGGTCTTTTCCTCCCGAGGTTGATGCCCCGGTTTTGGGGCTGTCTAACACGGCCGTGTTGCATTCTCCTGACACTACTACCCTTAAGGATGGCGAGGATCGCTGGATTGACCAGCTGGCTCGCCACGGTTTTGCCATTGCGGGTTCGGCTTTGAGGCCTGTTTGTGCTTCGGCACTTTTGTTGTTGGCTTTTAGGTCCATTGTCAGGGATTTATTTGCGGGCCTTGATCCTACTTGTGAAGAGTTTGTTGCTCTCAAGCGTTGTGAGTCCTTTGTTTCGCTTGTCCTTGCCGCTCAGGATGACGCCATGGTGATGTGTAGTAGGACCACGGCTTTATTGGTGGCTATCCGACGGTCGGTGTGGTTGCGGCAATGGACTGCTGACTTTAATTCTAAGAAGTCGCTTACGGCTCTTCCCTTTTTGGGTTTGCGCCTGTTTGGTGAGAAATTGGATTCGGTTGCCAAGGGAGGTAAGTTACCTCAGCGCAAGAAACTACGTCGTTCCTTTCGGGGGGCGGCTTCTTTTAATCCCTCCTTTTGGGGAGCCAGAGCTGGCAGAGGTGCGGTCTTTTCGGCCTCCAGGGGTGCAAGCTGGAACAGGGGTAGAGGCCGTGGCCGTCCCGGTCACTCCTGGGGTGCCAAACCCGCTGCCAAGCCCGCTCAGCAATGAGGGGGCGCCCTCACCCTTGCGGGTGGGGGGACGGTTGCGACAGTTCTCCCGGGTGTGGGACCAGGGGGTCTCGGACAGGTGGATCCGGGAGGTGGTGTCGGCCGGTTACAAGCTGGAGTTCGAGTCCCGACCTCCTCTAAGGTTTTTCAGGTCTCGTGTACCCTCAGATCCTTTGGCCGCGCAGGGGCTCCTGGCGGCAGTGAGGAATCTTCTGGAAATGGCAGTCATCTGTTCGGTCCCTCCCTCGGAGGTGGGCCGCGGGTATTATTCCAATCTCTTCACAGTGCCCAAGAAGGACGGGACGGTTCGTCCCATCCTGGATCTGAAGTTCCTCAACAGGTTTATCCGTCCTCGGAAGTTTCGCATGGAAACTCTGCGCTCTGCCATCAATTCTCTTCGGCAGGGGGACTTCATGACGTCCATAGACATCAAGGATGCCTACTTTCATGTTCCTATCTTTCCGGCTCATCAAAGGTTTCTTCGCTTCGTGGTGGAAGATCGGCATTTTCAATTTGTGGCTCTTCCGTTTGGCCTTACCTCGGCTCCAAGAGTGTTCACCAAGGTGTTGGCGGGCGTGATGGCCCTTCTCAGAGCTCAGGGGATTCGCGTCGTGCCTTATCTGGACGACCTTCTCATCATGGCTCCTTCCTTCAATCAATCGGAGACGGACACCAGGATGGTGGTATCCACTCTGGAGAGTTTCGGCTGGGTGATCAACTATCCCAAGTCCTCCCTCGCTCCGGCCAGGGTGGTGTCCTTTCTGGGAATGTCCCTGGATTCTTGTCAACACAGAGTGTTTCTGCCTCAGCCCAAGGCTCTCTTGATTCAGGAATTGGCACAGCTTCTCCTTTCCAATCCTTGTCTGTCCATCCGGCTAGGGATGAGATTGGTGGGGTTGATGGTAGCTTCCTTCGAGGCAGTTCCCTTTGCTCAGTTTCACACGAGGACGCTTCAGCTTCATCTGTTGGCGTCTTGGGACCGGCGACTGAGGTCATTGGATCGACCCTTCCAGCTGTCCTCCCGGGTTCGGCAGTCTCTTCAGTGGTGGATGGTCTCGGACAATCTCTTGAGGGGCAGGTCTTTTCTGACGCCTCTTTGTGTCACCACGGACGCCAGTTTGTCGGGATGGGGTGGTTTCTGGAAGGATCTTCAGTTCCGGGGGCGGTGGGGTCCTCAGGAGGCCCACTTGCCCATCAACGTTCTGGAGCTGAGAGCCATCAGGTTGGTTCTGTCTCACTTGACACAGCATTTACAGGGCTTGCCGGTTCAGGTTCGGTCAGACAATCGGACGGCGGTTGCTTACATCAATCACCAGGGAGGGACTTGCAGTCTGAGTGCCCTCAGAGAGGTGTCTCTGATCCTAGCCTGGGCGGAGACTCATGTCCCTTGCATCTCGGCAGTGTACATTCCGGGAGTGGAAAACACGGAGGCGGACTTTCTGAGCAGGTGCTCTTCCCGCCGGGGGGAATGGTCTCTCCATCCCCAGGTGTTTCGGTCTCTTTGTCTCCGGTGGGGGACACTGGAGGTGGATCTGTTTGCCTCTCGTCACAATTACAAGCTTCCGACATTCGTGTCGCTCTCTCAGGATCCTTTGGCTCTGGCGGTGGATGCCATGTCTCTGAGCTGGGAGGACCTGGGGTTCCTTTATCTGTTTCCTCCGATTCCCATGCTAGGCAAGGTGTTGCGAAAGCTGGCCCTGGAAGGGGTTCCCGCCATTCTCGTGGCTCTAAGGTGGCCAAGGCGGGTGTGGTTCGCAGACATCGTTCGTCTGGCGGTGGATCGGTTCGATTTGCCTCTTAGGCCGGATCTTCTCACACAGGGTCAGCTGCGTTACCCCAATTTACCAACGCTGGCTTTGACTGCCTGGCTGCTGAAACCTCCATCTTAAAGGAGGAAGGTCTTTCGGATTCTGTTATTCAGACTCTTATTAGCACCAGGAAGAGGTCTTCTTCTACCATCTACTATAGGACTTGGAGATCTTATATTGATTGGTGTGAGGCTAGATCTTTGCCCTGTCGGGTCTTTTCTGTTTCCAGAATTTTGGCTTTTCTTCAATCGGGGCTGGACTCTGGTCTCCAGAGTACTTTGAAGGGGCAGGTTTCTGCCCTGTCTGTCTTTTTTCAAAAGTCTTTTGCGCTTCATCCTTTGGTCAAGACTTTTTTCCAGGGGGTCCTGCATTTGCGGCCTCCTAGGAAGCCTTTGCTCCCTGTTTGGGATTTGAATTTGGTTCTCTCTGCTCTTCAGGCTCCTCCTTTTTGAGCCCTTGCAGGATATTGCTCTTTCTACTTTGACTCAGAAGGTTGCCTTTTTGGTGGCCATCACTTCGGTTCGGCGTGTTTCGGAGTTGGCGGCCTTGTCGATTCAGGCTCCTTACTTTGAGCGGCATCAGGACAAGGTGGTTTTCTGCTTCAAACCGGAATTTCTTCCTAAGGTGGTCTCTGCCTTTCATCTTAACCAGGACATTGTTCTTCCTTCCTTGTGTCCTAAGCCTAGGAATGACAAGGAGAGGGTTTTGCATTGTTTGGACGTGGTACGCTGTGTGAAGTACTATTTGCTTACTACATCTCCTTTTCGTAAGACTGATGCCTTTTTCGTGGTGCCCTGTGGGCCTAGGAAGGGTTTGGCTCTGGCTAAGTCTTCCATTAGCAAATGGATTCGTCAGGCTGTTGTTGGGGCCTATTCTGCCAAGGGGAAGGTTCCCCCTTTTTGTATCACTGCTCATTCTACTCGTGCTGTTGGGGCGTCTTGGGCTTTTCAGCACCAGGCTTCTGTTGAACAAGTTTGTAAGGCTGCTACTTGGTCTTCTGTTCACACTTTTTCCAAGTTTTCCAAGGTTGACGTGCGGCTTCAGTGGATGCTGTGTTTGGCCGCAAAGTTCCGTAGGCTGCAGTGGTTTGAGTTTTGCATTTTTGCCTTGTTGGATACCCGCCCTTTGTGGACACTGCTTTTGGATGTCCCAAGTGTAATTATTAAAGTTGAAGCGGGGTGTGTGACATACTTAGAATAATACCATTTTGTGAGTACTCACCTGTAAAATGGGTATTATAAGTATGTCACACACCCCGCTTCACCCGCCCTTTTTGGTATCCTGGATCTTTATATGGTGAAGCTTCGTTTACAGTTTGAGGGTTACCTATGGTTTTTTCTGGTACCTTGTCTTTACTCCTGTTTGAAAACTGGGAGATAAGTGGGAGGTCCCAGGTATGTATAGATTGGGAGGGGCTCGTTTTTCAAGACTTCTCTGCAACATCGCCACCTGCAGGTGGGTTAACCCAAGTGTAATTATTAAAGTTGAAGCGGGGTGTGTGACATACTTATAATACCCATTTTACAGGTGAGTATTCACAAAATGGTATTTTTTACTCTTAAAAAATAGTATTGACCTTTTTACTCCTTTTTACTCTGTAGTAAAAAGTGCCCTTGACTTTCATTGTCTTTTTATCTGGTGATTCACTTGTGAAATTCTGAGGCTTTTTTCTCATGAATTGAATTTTTTACTACCATGAGAATCTTTTTCAACTCTTTGTGAATCAGGGCCAAAGTATTCATATGGCGCATGCAGACCAAGAACCTCAGGCAATACCTATTATTTGTAGTGAGAAGGTAAAGCCTTTACGCAGCCCCTGTATAGTACATTTTTTGCCACTAGGTGTCACTGTTGCCATGCTGTGTCACTTTATTTCAGCCTTGTATTTCTCCTGCAGCCACTAAGGCAGCAACATTAAACATAGCTGATGGGATATGTAAATTACAAAACCAATGTGTATATTATAACTAGTGGGAGGGGAATCTCATTTTCCTGAGTTTAACAATGGGGTAGTCTGGATATCAGCATCAATTTATTTGTCACCAAGTAAATACTTCCATACATACAAGGAATTTTATCTGGCAAAAGCAGTAGTATGCAATATACAAGGTGGTACAACTAAAAGTGGGGCTTCAGTCATCTAATGACCCCCCACCCTGACACCCCACCCTAGTCAGGGGCCCACGCAGCTCCTCTGGCACTCCATGTCCTGGGTGCTGCCATCTTGGCCATGAGAGACAGAGCCACATCCTCCAGCTTTGTGCACACTTTCGCCCACCCATGCAAGTGAATGAACGGCGGGAGCATGTGGACCTGGGGGGAGGTAGCTTTGTCTCTTCCTGCCACCGCCACTGGGGCTCAGGAGGATCGAAAGGTATGGGCTTTTTTTTTTTTTATTTGTAACCCCCGTCCTGCCTAGTCCCCATGGTAGGGTGGAAGGTCATTAGGTGAGTGAAGTTCTGCTTTTACTATGCAGAAATAATATATATAGATAGAAGAAATATGTCAATCTAAACATTTTACAGGGAGATTTAAATCACAATTTTACATGGAATTATAGGAGCACAGTAATAAGCAGTTCTGTGACTAGCTTTTTGAATATGCAGACTATGTATTCTCTCTCCTACATATCTGGATACCTCAGTCATTTGTATGTCGACCTGAGGGTAGAATGTTGAAGAAGGTTTTACCCAGATAAGTGGGGTCACCAGCAATCCTGGTTGCTCTGGATGTAAGGAGATTATCCAGTATCGACAGTGATGTTCTAATGACTTTTTAAGCTGTCTCCACTATTCTTTTTAAATGTTGCTTGTCCTTGTTGGCTCCTCCGTACCAGACCAATGACGATGCATACGATTGACTCAATGGTTTCCCTGTAGAACATGGTCAGTACCTTCTTGGAGAGCCCATATTTCCTACATTGCCTCAGAAAATTGAGACTTTACTGTGCTTTCTGTGCATGAACCATTTCAAGTCTCTGGTGATCTTTGTGCCAACAAATTGTATGTTGTCCACCCTGGATATCACCATCAACAGTTAAGGGCTTCAAAGGTGCTTTCCTAAGATCAAACACCATCTCCACTGTCTTCTTTACATCTATGATTAAGTTGTTCTGTTTGAACCATTAATCTTATCTATCAATTTCCTTCTTGTATGCTTGAGAATCATCATTGCTAATGAGTCTGATGATTATAGTGTGTAGGCATGCAGCTGGCTAAATGGTGGAGGGAGTGTATATTTCACCCAAGATGCTGACCTGGGGGAGATAAGAAATCCAGGAGGCTCTTGTGTTTCAGTGTTTTTAGAGCACTGAAGCCTTTTATTAAGGTTTTGTCTGGGCCTGGATTTTTATTGAATGGAATGGCAGGTAGGTTGTAGTGGTCCCTGCCATTCCCCTACCTCTGGGTCAGCCTGCACAGGTGCCTGGGGCTAGCTCAGCACAGGGCTACAAAGACTGCTAGGAAAGGCAGTCTGGAGGCAGTCGCAAGGTTTTGCTGCATGCTCAAATTCTGGACCTGCTTGTTCTGTTGACATTTTACCCTGGAAGAAAAGTATTTTATGTTGTATTTACGCTGCACCTTGCTTGCTTCAGGAAACACAGTGAACATTTGTTGGACGTATCACGTATTGCATAAAAAAATGCATTTCATTTGACCACAACGGACTGCTTCCAGAGTCATTGCCCTTAGCAACCCCGATCCGAAGTGTCATTTGCAGATGCAACTGTTTTTACAGTGTCGAGGTCATTTATGTAGAGCAAGGAAAGCAGGGGTGACAATACACATCCTTGTAGAGCCCCAATGCTTGTTATTTTGGGGCTAGAACAGGACTCTCCTAGTTTGATTGGGTCCCATCAACCAAGAAACTCTTTATCCACTCACAGATGTTCTGGAAAACCAACGGTTTCGTCAATTTGTTGTGGACGATGTAGGGGCTGATTGTGTTGAACACTGAACTAAGGTCCAGGAACAACATCCTGACACAGGAGTTGATATCATCAACCAGACAGCTCCCAACCTTTCTCACCTTGGGAGCCACATTCCTTACTAGGAGATAATTGTGAGCATAAATATAATAACATAAAGGGATTGGTTGTTTTAATGCTTGTGGATTGGGTCCTCACCCCCAAAGAAGTTAAACAGGAACCCAGCAGCCCCCCACCAGTTGGACTTGAGTGAATGACCAGTGTAGTAGGAAAAACCATGCCCACACCACTTTATTAATTTAAAAGGGATATATTTGGGGAAACAAGGATGGGTAGGACACAGGGAGGATAGGGATAACGAGGTCCACCAGAATATTCTCTTCTGGGAGAAGAAGGGATTCAGTTGCTAGAAAACTGGCTTTAGTATCCCACCCAAGAGCATACCCAAAATTCTACATTTAAATGTCCACTTACCATGTGGGTGCAGGAACATGGGCGCAAATGGGGAAGCTGAATACCCTGCGATGGGTGGTCCAGGTAGAAGGATTATTCTGGGTGCATCCAGGCAGATTCTGATCTGCGAGTGGAAAAGGTTTGTAAGGAAGCCACATTGGTTCCCTTGGCCTAGCGAGGGGTAGCTTACCTTGGCAAGGGATGTGCATCCTCGGTCCTTGTCCCAGCAGCACTGGTCCTGGATGGGTCAGGGGGAGGTGGTTGGTTGTCCCATGTTGCCACGGGGAGCTCTTGCTGGGATGTCAGACGGGGCAAGGCTTTGTCCAGCTGGATGGCTTCTTCTTAAGGAGCTGGGTTTGGGATGCTGGGGTGTAGTTTTCCGTACAGGAGGGTGGCCCTTTTAATAAGAGACCAAAGGGCATGGAGTTAGTCTTTAAGCTAGAGGGAAAGGGTGGAGTTATGCCCTGAGATATAAGCATAGAAGGAGATACTGCTTTCGAAGTGCAAGGGTTTGGGGTTGCGGAATGGATCTTACAGTGAAGGAGCCCTCTACCATGTAGTGGAAGAGGCCAAGTGAAGTGTCTGGACTCCGGTAAGGTGCAGCTGCCCCTGTTTGAAAGCCCTTAAAATGGACCTTCAGCGTCATTTAATGAAAAGCCCAAGCCTTTAAAAAAATATTCCCCAGCAACTAAAATTAATATATTTTACATGTTTAGTCACTTATTATTCTTTCCCCCACTGGGCTGCAACTGGTTTCAGGACTCTAGGATACGGGCCTCTGGAGCATCTTGCCTCTGAAGCATCATATACTGAGGTAAGGAGAGTGGGGCAAAAATACAATTCTGTGAAACTCACCTGTAGAATTGTTTTTTAATTTATATCCAGTCCAGGTCGTCCCAGAAGTAATGACAGTTGGGTAATCCACCACTAGGTGGCGCCTGACTGCAGGATCAAAAGTTGTCGCTCCTCCCGGCCTCCTATAAAACAGGTGTCTCTCTATGATTCCCCAGTGGTTAAACAGCAGTAAGGAAAGAGACAGGCCGGGGGGCCAAGAAACCATGTTACTTTACATAGCTTCAGCATGTACTCTCCCCATCAAACTAAGGACAACGGTCCAATATAAAAATGGTAATCACCATAACAGGCAATCCAGATATAATGAATAAGGGTAGGGTGGGACGACCTGGACTGGATATATTCAAAAACAATTCTACAGGTGAGTTTCACAGAATTGTATTTTTCACTATATCCAGTCCAGGTCGTCCCAGAAGTAATGACAGTTGGGACATCCAAAAGCAGTGTCCATTAGGGTGGGATCCCCAGTGCGAAACAGCATGTAGTTCATTTCACTACCGCCTGAAGCACTTTTCTGCCAAAGACAGCATCAGCTGAGGCCCTAAAATCAACCTTGTAAAAATGTTGTAAAGGTATGAACTGAAGACCAAGTGGCAGCCTTACAAACTTGTTCAACAGAGACCTGGTGCTGAAAAGCCCAGGGAGCACCAATAGCTCTAGTAGAATGAGCTGTAACATGAAAAAGGGGGTTCCTTCCCCTTGGCAGAATATGCTTACACCACCGCCTGTCTGATCCACTTACAGAGAGGAGGCAAGGCCGGAGGCAAGCCTTTCCTAGACCCCTCAGAGAGGACAAAAAGACAATCCTGAAGGACTCAGTCGCAACCAGGAGTACTTAATGGCTCTGACCATGGAATGGAGGGTCCTTTCCTTAGAGTTAGTCAGAGCTGGACACAAGGAAGGCAAGACAATTTCCTCATTAAGGTGAAAAGGAGACACGACCTTAAGCAAAAAATCAGGTTTAAGCGAAACACCACCTTATCCCTATGCTGTCCAAAGTAAGGAGGCTTCACACCAATCGTGGCCAGCTCTGACGCGCAACGCACCGAGGTGATAGGTACCAAAAATACCACCTTTAGGGCAAAATAGACAATGCAGCATCGCACAAGGGCTCAAAGGGGGGGGCCCTGGAGATCAGAAAGCATACCATTCAAGTCCCACACTGGTAATACAGGCTTACGCGGTGGGCGTACATGGGTAACCCCTTGGAAGCAGGTCTTGATCAGTCTATGATTGGCAATGGATCTCTGGAAGAATATAGCTAAGGCCGAGACCTGGCCCTTGAGGGTGCTCAGCTGGAGACCCAAGTCTAAGCCGTGTTGTAAAAAACTCCAAAATCCTAGAGATAGGGAAAGTGCGACAAGGAAGGCTCTTGGATTCACACCAAGCAATGTAGGAATGCCAAACTCTGTAATATAGCATGGAAGAAAACTTCTTTCGCGTCTGAATCATGGTCTGAACAACCGTGGCTGACAGCCCCTTGTCCGTCAGGGTTGAGGTTTCAATAGCCAGGCCGTCAAGCCAGTGTCTGTAAATTTGGGTGCCGCAGCGACCCCTCCGTGAGAAGCCCTGTCCGCGAACCAACTCCGCCTCGGCTAGCGAGGAGCCACCAGGATGGTTGGTACCCCTTCCCGGGCTATCTTGCGCAGCACTCGGCACAGGAGTGGAAACGGAGGGAACGCATAAAGGAGCCTGAAATCCATCCAAGGAATTGCCAATTGCCAGAGCATCTGTGGAAAGGCTAGAGGATCTCTCGACAGGGAGACGAATCACGGGAGCTTGTGATTGTGTCTGGACGCAAATAGGTCCACGCCCGGCTGACCCCAGCGGAGACAAGAGCGTGAAAAATCTTGTTGCTGAGAGACCATTCCCCCAGACACGAGGCGCTCCTGCTCAGGGAGTCTGCCTCCTGGGTCTCTATCTCAGGAATATAAACCGCCGAGATGCAGGGAACATTCTCCTCTGCCCAAGTCAGCATCTGGGTCACCTCCTTGAGGGCTCGCTTGCTCCGAGTCCCGCCTCAGTGATTTATGTAGGCGACCGCCGTCTGATTGTCCAAGCGAACCTGAATCGCACGACCCCTTAGATGGGGAGTAAAGTGAAGAAGCACCACCTGATCACTCTCCTATCACAAGATATTTATAGGTAAGTGGGCCTCCTGTGGCCCCCACTGACCCTGGATCTTCTGAGTCAGCCAAAAGCCTCCCCAGCCGGTCAGTCTGGCGTCCGTGGTGACAATCTCCCACCGTGGAGGCAGAAATGACTTGCCTACCAGCAGATTTCTGGAGTCCAGCCACCACAAAAGGGACTGTCTGGCCAGGGGAGACAGTGAAAACACCCGTTCCAGTGACTCCTGCGTCCGATCCCAACCGGTCAACAGATTCAACTGAAGAGGTCTCAAGTGGAACTGAGCAAAGGGCACTACCTCGAAGCATGACACCATCAGGCCCACAGTTTCATCCCCAGATGGACAGATGGTTGCTGACAAGACAGCAAGGCCTGCACCTGCGTCTATAGACCCACCATCGAGGGAGTGATTGAAGACTTGGGATAATTGACTACCCAACCAAAATCCTCGCGAGTGGACAACGCGGTCCGGGTGTCGCTCTCGGCCTGAAGAAGAGACTGAGCTGCAATCAGTAAATCGTCCAGATAAGGAAAAATGCAAATGCCCTGGATACTCAGGATAGCCTGACGCCTGCCAGCACCTTGGTGAACACACGGGGAGCTGAGGATATCCTGAATGGCAACGCCACAAACTGGTAGTGCTGATCCTCCAGCGCAAACCTCAGGAACTTCTGATGCCCCTGGAATATATGGATGTGCAGATAAGCATCCTTGATGTCCACCGTGGTCAAGAAGTTGCCAGGTCGAAGCGAGCTCACTGCGGACCGTAAGGTCTCCATGCGGAAATGTCTGACTCTAACAAACCTGTTGAGACCCTTCAGGTCCAGGATGGGTCTCAGCGTTTCGTCCTTTCTGGGCACCGTGAACAGATTGGAGTAAAAGCCCTGACCCTGTTACTGCCGAGGCACGGGACAAATCACACCTGACAGCAGACGCCTGCGAGCACCTGAAAATGAAGAGCCTCTTCCTCCTCGAAGGAGGCAGATGAACCCCGAAAGGGCCGCGCAGACTTTCGTCGCTGAGGGAATGTTCCATTCTTGACCAGGAGGTCCAGACGCTCCCCAAAACGCCTGTGACCCACAAAGGGGATACTAGTGGGTGCCTTCTTGGCCGGGAAGGTGGAGCCATGACAGACCAACTGATCCATGCGCTTGTCAGCTGGATCAAGTAGGGAAGCAGTTTCGGGTGAAGGCATGACCGTAGTGTTGGACAGACCCGACACGGGGACATCCACCTCGAGAGGACGGGACCATAGCCGGACCAGCTCCTCGGGAAAGGAATACCGCCTGTCTAGGCCCTTAGGCACCGACAGTAACTTGTTAGGCCTTTCCCATTCCTTGAAAATCATGTTAGAAAAAAGGGCCTGCTCAGGAAAGACTCGTCTCTGTCTCTCAGGCTGAAACAATCCACCCTGCTTCCTCTTAGCCACTCTAGGAGGGACAATGTGCAGCGTCTCAAAGATCGCAGTCAGCAACCGCTCCGTATCATCAGGGAGCCATGTATCCTCATCCGGGGAAGAACCAGGCCCACTATCAAGGCCAAGAGATCATCATCATCATCTCAATCATTATCAGAATAGACTGGCTCAATATGCCGCCTCTTACTTGTGGCCTTCGTAGGAGCCAAGCAAGAGATCTGTCTCTCAAGGCTGGCCACTCGATACGCCAAATCAGATTGGGACCCCCTACTGGCTTCCCCCTCGCTGGGGGCTGAGAGCAAGCATGTGGGTTCTGGAGAGGCCGCAGGCAATAACGGGCTAGAGGCAGATATGCCCGCCCGATCATGCTCCGAGAACACTTCTGGCGCAAGTGACACAACCGTGCTGAGTCCGCCCAGAGGGCTAGCACCGCACATGGGGCATAGATTCACCCGCCCAGATGAGGTCCCAAGCTCACTATCCCCAGAAGCCTCCATTATGGTGATTTGTTAACGACCCAACCTGGCCAGCCAGCAAGAAATGATCCCGCTTTACAGGGAGAGGGCTTGGATAGAGGGGGGGCAGCCGGAGGCCGAGAGGAACCACAACCCTTAATATCAAGGGGCTCACCTGGAAGACACAAAATGAACAACATATAAGCATCCCACAGCACATGCCCAGCGCATAAAAGACAATATGTCAAGATGGACTCACGACACTGAGGGACGACAACAGCGTGCAGGAGGAGAAGATGGCGCAGATCAGCCAGCAGCACACGTTGCTTGAGGGGCGGGCCGCACGACCGTGACGCGAAAATCGTCATCGTGTGCCCCCCCCCCCCCCGATGGCGCGAAAATCGCGCCCGCCCTCAAAATGGCCCTCACGCAGCCCGGGCCGGCCGGCAGCACGCGCGCACCCGACGGCAGGGCCGACAGCCGCAGAGATACTCCGCCCGTGCAGCGCCGACGCCCCCCCCCCTCACAGCGCGGCAGCATGAAGGAGAGGGGAGAGAGCGGAGCGACGAAGGAGCGTGGAAGGTGAATATTTGAGGTAAAAAATCAGTAAAAAACACAGGAGGGCAAATATGTGAGGTAAAAAGTCAGTAAAAAACACAGGAGGGTAAATAAAGAGAAAATTTTGGTAAAACAGAAAAGCATCAGAACAAACTGGTTGTTCAAATGCCTGTCTGATTACCTTCAGGCACGCTCCTTGTGTAGGATACTTTCAATTATCAGGATTGGAAATGAATTTAATTCTATCCTTTTGTTTTAAAAATGGTATCAAAGTATCCTTATTTTAATTTTACTGCAAAGGACTATTTAAAGTCGACTTTTGCAGTTAAAATATGTTATCAACCAAAGCCTTTGTCTTATTTAAAAAATCAGACACAGATAAGTAAATACTACGCTGAAAAAAACTGAATAAAAAGCTTACCGGCCAGGCCCGGCGGTTAGTACCTGACCAGGGCCTCTTTCAGTGAATGATATTCCAATGACTCATTCGATTCTCCTTTTTTGTTGTTCAATAAACACCTCTTTATTAATAATATGATGAATAAAAGTCCCACAAAGGAAAAATCCTAAAATCACAGGTGTACAGCTTTGATTTGGGAACAGCGGGTCCTATCAACCTCCGAGTGTCCGTTTCACCTGTATGAACATCCAGCTGAAAACAACTGCTCAATGTAGTAGCTCCTAGAATAAACGCTGTTGTAAATTTCTTCTGTTGTTAAAATGTCCTTTAAAAGATACAGTCCAAAAACAGACAAAGCTTGAAAGACCTCTTTGTTTTATGTCAATTTTCAAACTAACAAATCATCTGAACCAAGGAAGATGAAACATTGGTACATTAGTGTTATTGATCACCACCTTTTAATACCGCAAAGCCGTTCTTGTAACATTGAAAAACCGCTAATTAAGAAGACACAAACTACAACAATAAACCACAACTCCCATGAGTCCTAGCGACTCCAGCATATAAAAATGAGACTGCGCACATGCGCAGTGAGGACCTTGATAACGAGAATCTCGAAACGCGCGTCAGACCTCACTCCCCTTGACAGGAGCCCAGCACTTGTTTTCGCCGGCATCTGAGCTTTGCTGCATACACAAGACTGTATCTTTTATTATTTATGATTATGGCTAAGGCTAATGCCATGCCCATCCCTGGACTCTTCATTACCGTTCACTTTATTCGCTACTTTTTTTTATGTTTATACGCGCTCTGCAATATCTTCTGATATTGGGCAATATACTTGAAAGAAATCTCAACTATGTAAATGTCTATTGAAAACATTGCCCTTTGTTAATTAATTGTTGCATTGCACCATACAGTGCCTTGAAAAAGTATTTATACCCCTTAAAGTGGACCAAAACACACAGCAATCGGCCCAGGAATCTATAAGATTCCCGGGCTGATCCATTCCCTGCCCCCCACTGTGTGAAACCCCCCTAGGTTGCCCATACATTTACCTTCTTTCCAGGTCCACAGTCATACACGGTCCACGGCCACATCCCCGCTATCCCTCTAGCAGGGTGCCTGCCCCTGCCAGGCATTTGTGAATGGCCGGCACAGGCATGCTCCCTGTTAGAGGGTAGCGGTGGATGCGGCAGTCAGTGCTCTTGGAGCAGCTCGCCTTAGACGAAGGCTTAGACAATTCTTAGACATCAGCACGAGCGCGCTGATTGAACGAGTGGCCGCGCATGTGCCATAGGACCAGGAATAGTTGAGTTGGTTTTGGTGACCTGGGGGGTTTCACACAGCGGGGTACTCCCGATCGGGGTCCAAAACCCAGGATAGTCAAAATCCTGGATTTTGGTCCACTTACCTTCCTGTCGCTCCCATGACGCAGACTTGGGCGAGTATGAGCGCACTCACAATCAGCGCGTTCGCCTTCACTTGGCTCCCTTCAGCTCCGCTGGTGGCTAAGCTGCCTGGACAGCGCCGACTGCATCACCCGCTCGCCTCCTAGGCGTTGTGTGCCCTCGCTGCTCATTTAGAAAGGCCAGGCCAAGGAGTGAAACTGTAATGTTTAACATTGTTAAACATTACAGCCACAGAGTGTTGATTCAGCGACTCAAGTATTTCTTCTACTTCTTCTATTTCTTCTACTCACTTTTTTTTGTGAGTAAACACCGTTTCCCATGTTTTTCTTCCTTGGTGCAATTCAGCACCATATTTAGCTGTTGAATGGTTATTTTTTTAACATTTGCACAGCTAAATATGGAAAGGGATTATAATAGATATAGGGAAAAACTCTTGAGAAAAAAATATGGTGCTTAATCAACCCTAACGTATTAATTATTATTATTATTGCAGTGTAAAGAATATGTTATATGCTTTTCTAAATGTTAAAAAAACAACAACTGAAAAGCGTGGTTTACATATGTATTCAGCCACCTCCACCTTCAGAAGGTCCCTAATTAATAAATACCTGTATGCAATTTATTCTCACCATACCTACAGCTGTTCTGTGAAGGACTCGGAGGTCAGGGGTAAAGTTGTGACGTATTGCAGGGTTAGGTTTTAAAAAAAATAGCCCAAATTATTCATAGAACATTGCTGAGATCCACAGCTCAGGTGGGAGAATCAGACAACAAGTTTGTGGCTGTAATGCACATATGTCAAACTCAAGCCCCAGGGGGCGAATGCGGTCCTCCAGGTCTTTTTATGTGGCCCTCTGACAGGTGTCAGACAGTGACAAGAGCCTATAAAGGCTATTTAATTTTCTGGGGGAGAAGTGAGTAGTGTCTGCCACTGTTCTGTCTATGTGCCACCAGCTCTTGCCACACAATGGGTGGCCACCTAACCCACCCAACTAACTGCCACATCAGAGGATGCTACAGCTGCTGCAGGGGTTATTGCTAGTTATTGCCAGGTGTGGTGGGAAAAAATGATTGTAGAGCTGTGGGCAAAATAATTTAGTATATGCATCTATCCTGGGCAAAATAATGGTCAGCGTCTGTTCTCTGCAAAATAATTCTACGTCTGCATCTATCCTAGGCAAATAATTATGTGTCTGTCCTTGGCAAAAACCATATATTTGCATTTTGTTTTGTATTCATTATTAAACGGCCCTTGGAAGGAGAACAAAATATGTGTAAAGGTTCAAGGGGTATTAATACTCTTTCAATGCACTGTATTATACATTGCAGCTGATAGCATACAGTAACCTATGTAATTGGTAATGTGACCTGTTCTTGTTTCAGCGTGTATTTGACGTGCACTGTATGACTTATGTAAATTAACTATAAATGACGAAAACTGATTTCGTTTATTGATCAACTTGGTTTGGTGGGTTTTAGCCCTGGCCAGTTTTTATCCCCCCTTCAGTTTCAAAAATACATTTTGGTGGTTTCATGGACATCCAGTCAAGTTTTTCAATATGGTTCCATACCAACCCGCTTACCATGCTTTTTTAAAGCTTCCTAGGCTTGCTCATCAATTAGGACCCAGTTGGAAGCACCAGTCTGCTCTCATTCAGAAAGGGATCTGCTAAATAAGGTGGAGGATCAACAATGATGGTCTCCGGTGCGGTTGCACCCCCGTGGAAGATGTACTTACTGTCGTTACAGAGGGTTATACTGTATTTGTTGAAGGGTTTCATTAATGTACTTTACATTTTTCGTAGTCCAGAATTTGTTGGATAAATTTCTTTTGTGGCCAGTTAATGTCAAGAGGTTGAGGAAGGACGCTATTAAAAGCTGTGTCTATGCTTTCAGATTTTGTTGCTATGAAACAGAGATTTGTGGCTGTTTGTGAAGTTCGCTGCCTGTGAAATAGCAACCACCAGCCTTATATGCAGTAGACATGACGCATACTATACTATAAGCATTATGGCACTAAAATATGCCTCTGTTCTGTTGTGTATGTGGGTGAAATATGGCTTGTGGGTACTAAAGCAGCCAACTGCCCCTAAAATCCACAGGAAAACCAACGCCCGAGGAACATTGCACTAATTTAAACTCAAAGTTCCCATGCATTACTGAACAGCAATTGAGATACCCCAAGTTTGCTTGAACGGCTGACTACAGGGCTGAACCAGGCAGGTGGGTTGGTGCACTGTAAAAAGGACCTTTCAGCATTTTGAACCTTTTAATCCAGGGCAGGCCAATTAACTCCCCCCCCCTGGGCATCTCAATTTGGGATACCTCGCTGTGTGAAACCCTGCTGATCGTCCGCAAACACTCACCTTTCCGACAATCCCATGGTGCATTTGCGGGAGAAGTGCTCCCATACCCAGCCATATAGCCATACCCAACACATAGGAGACTGTTGCAAACTGCAGGGAAACCAGGGATATGGCCGCTTCCCTTTCTTTTTGCTGATCTGTGCATGTAAACAGCGCTGTATCCTGTGCATTAATATGCATGGCATACAGCTCTGATTGGACAAGAGTCCGTGCAAAGTACCGTGGACCAGTGGAAAAGTGAGTTTTGAGGGCGATCTGCAGGGTTTCATACAGTGTGGCATCCCAAATTGATATGCTCTAGGGACAAGGACCTATTACTGGGATATTACAAATTCTGGTAATAGTTGTACTTTAATTACTTCACAAATTGAAGTGGGGAAATGTGGGAGATATCGGCCAACAACATGGCTCTTCTATTTCTAGATATTTTTGGGCTTACTGGAGGAGGGTTTTTTTGGGGAAGGCACTAGAGGGGTCTGCTTTAAATTGGACCAGAACCTCTTCGTATCTGGCCCTAGAGGTCTAAAAGACTTCAGAGCTAGATGAAAGTGCTCCCTAGGGACATATTGATTTGAATGTCCTGATTCGCACGATACTCTCCTCGACCTGGCGACCCCTTGACTCAAGTGCGGGCAGCATCATCCCCTGCACTCCTCCACCCGACATATCTGGATATCTAGCAATGAGAAAGCACAGCCAATGGGAGGGATATGGCAAAGATTGATGCATATTAATATGCATGTCGCTGAATGCTAATTCGTTTTAACCCCCCAACAATGCACAGTGGGAATGGAGATCGAGGTGAGATACTGGGTGAACCAGGAGCTTTCGTATACACACGGGCATTCCAAATAGGGATGCCCCTGTAAATCAATCCAAATCCTGGGGAAATAGAGTAAATCCCCAATTTTCAGCTCCCTTAATTTAAAGAAATGGAGGGGGAAGGGCACATTCTGATACTGGGGCATTTGTTCATTGATCTAAAAGGATAAATGGCTGGGGGACTGCTGAAACTCTGCATGAGAACAGCATCCACTGCCAGTGTGTGTGTGTGTGTTTTGTTGTATCACTGCCTTGTATCATTTTGTGTGATTGGTTGGAGGGCTCGGGTCTGCCATTGGACTTCATGTTACACCCACACATGCTTTTTCATTACAATCTATTAGCAGAAATGTTTTTTTTCCAGCCTCCAGTGCTGCTCATATAAATTCATGCAGCGACGGGTATTAAATAAAGATAAATGCCAGTCTTTGTTGTGGCTTCAGTACCATGGACAAGGGGGCTTTGATGATGGGTGCCATCCATCTGTGCCACCCAGACGGCTCTGATCTCTATAGAACACCCGCTGTCTGGCCGACCATGTCGCTGGTCCCCGGGGCCTGTACTGGCTGCGAATGTGGAGCTAATTGAAGCTCACAGTAATGTGCTTTCAGCTGTATAATATTCTTGAAGGATTCTTCCTCGGGGACGTCGTGCCCTAGAATATCTGAAAAGAAAATTACAAAATTTGCCTCTAACATGGAACGAAAAGGGATGCTTAATTTATCCTTTCAATTTTGGTACATAGTGAGCATAAGTCATTCTGCTCAAGGACCTTATTTTATTGCCTATTTGCATTTCACTATATTAAATTCCCCATAGTCTGGAGACTGGACGGCTTATGTGTGATCTGAAGATGTTTTAAAGTGCACCTGTCAATTGAAAAGTGAATCAATTCCCTGTACAGAAGCCCTAACCCCCCCACAACCCCCTCCCAGGGGCACCCCAACTTAAAATTCTTTCATATGAAACTCCCAGAATGGCAGCAATGATCTCATTTCTCGTCCCCAGGGCACAAGTGCTGGCCTCCTGCGGCATCCCCAGAACCCCTCCATCCCATGCATGCACGCCTGCCAGGCATAACAGAATGGTGGCAGCAAGTGCACACAGCCTGAGGGAGTGGCATGTGGGAGGCGCTGTGGCAGTCTATTATATCAGAATAGATTACCAGACATTAATATCTATTCTGATTGGAGGAGGGCATGTGCATGCACCATGGGAGCAGGGAGCAAAGGTTTGACACATCCCAATTCAAGATGCCTGGGTTTTGGTCACTTTAAAGCAGCCCTAAATCTGTTTTGGACAACATGAAAATATTCAAAATTTAAAAATGTAATTGATAATTAAGCAAACCGGTGAATGTTTATCATTTATCACTGCCCCCTTACATGTCTAGCTTCTTCGTTAAATGTTGCTGCCTCTTCTGCCATTTTCTTTAAATAGATTATAAAGCACTAATTATGTTTGTCACATATGCAGCATATATCAGAACCCGTAACATGTGCGTCTGGTTGATCGCCAAAATTACATGATATGTTTTAGTTAATAAAGGTCGTCAGGCCCTTGACCAGCTGCAGGATCCCTCCACTGCCACAAGCTCTGTTAGATACCTCTGGTCCGTTAGCAGGAAATATCGGGGCAGAAGCCAGCCCAACAGTGTGTAACTATAATGCGGATTATAGATTTGGGGGTCAAGAAAAAAGAGCAGCCTAAGGTTAAGTTATTTATTTAATCACTTTAAGACCACACAAGACAGTTACATACTTGAAATGAACAGATACATATACAAGTCTGAGGGGGAAAGTTACAAATGGTAAGTTAATGTCAGAATGACTCAGATTACAGTTTAGTAGTGATGCATGCCAACAAGGTGTGAGGCAGTCTGCTGGATCCTTGGGAGGTCTTCCACACCTCACTTTACCCTCCAGAAGACAGACAACCCGAGACCTTGTTCACAGGTCAGACACTCCCCCTCCCCTCTAAAAGATGTTTCAGTCTCATCCCTCCCGCCACTCACAGCTAAAAACAATTAAAACTAGTAATCGGTATAGCATTTAGTTGGAAGGTGCCCTTAGGGATCCAGAGGGAATAAGCCCTGAGATACCAGCGTAACATTACTTTGTAGTTTGCCTCTTTTAAGGTAGTGTCTTTGCCCAATTTCTGTGCCAATTTCTGCCATGCTTCAGCTACCAATTCTTCTCCTAGTTCCCACTGAAGCATAAAAGGTCATTTAGATGTCTGGGATATTAAGCAATAATAAATCAGGGAATCCCCCCACTGCCTTACCTGGGGGGCGCCAGCAATAAGTCAAATTAAAATAGCATACGCTTCGTTTTACCCCTTTTGATTTAGATAAAAATGAAAGATCTGGTTGGCCCTGATATTCATCTGATATTCATCTGATATTTCTCTCTGATGATATTTATAGTCCTTATACCTTTTATAGTCTATAAAGTTACCAATTCTGTAAAACCCCTTATTTATCCACATCGAAATTCAGCCGACTTGTTACCAGGGATAAACCTGGGCTAGCCATAGAGAGGAGCTAGTGCTGTATAGTGTGACATGAGTCCCTGCGATAGGGCCAGAGAATCCCATACCATCAAAGTATAAGAAACGAGGGTGGTAAAATCAGGGGCCTTTCCTTCCACATGATCCACATCAGTAGGTATATAGGGGTATGTGGACATGCTGTTTGTTCCAGCCTGACCTATAGTTTTGCTGCCTGTTAACATTTCAGTAAATTTGGTGCCCTCAGACCCCCCTGGCTTTTAGGAGTGAATAGGATTCCTTGGGTAACCCAACCCTTTTCCCCCCTCCAGATAAAACTATTAACTGAAGCTCCTTGGGTGGAACAGCTATAGGTAAGGATCTGAATAGATACCGAATTCTCTGCAGCAGCGTCATCTTTATGGCGGCGATGCGACCAAGCCATGAGAGGGACAAGCCAGATCAGGCTTTTATGTTATCTTTAAACTTTCTGAACATGGGAGGGTAATTAGCCCTATATAATGACAGACAATCCTTAGTTAATTTTATTCTCAGATATGTCAATGCTGATGAGGCCCATTTGAAACCAAAACTTGATTTTATGCTAGTGATCAATGGGTCAGGTAGGTTAATATTCAATGCTTGTGACTTCATTAAATCCTAATCCTGATAACCCTGTGAACCTCTGGATTATATGCATAAGGTTTGGTAATGTTAGCAATGGGTCTGAATAATAATACGTCTACGTATAAGGAGCATTGTATGCATTTGTATGCCCCCCCCCCCATAAATATGTGCCTAATATCTATTGATTTTAAAAAAAGAGTTCAAGAGCTAAAACAAATAAGGCTGGGGATAGTGGGCACCCCTGTCTGGTCCCCCGTAATATGCTAAATTTGCTTGATTCAAAGCCCTTTATAATTATCTATGCCTGTGAATTGGTATAGAGATTGGTCAATAATTTACAGTAATAATCTCTGAACCCTAGATTTCTTATTACCCACTGTAATTAGCGCCATGACAGACAGTCGAAGACATTGTGGACATATAAGGACAATAACATAAGGTTTATCTGGGGGCCCTTATCTCAGTTTGTAACTTCCACAGATATCACATCTATCGGTCGCCTAATTTGATCTGGTCCTTGTCTATCTGGAGTAAAGCCTACAGGGTCAATGTGTAATATGGATGAAAGAAACGAGTTCAGCCTGTTTGCTAAGATTATTAGAATTAGGTTGTCATTTATTAATGATATTGGTCTCTATTTGGAAACCTCAGTAGTGCCCCTCCCAGGCATAGATTTGACATTCAAGTATGCCAGACCCGCTGCTGAGACTGGTTCCCCTGCCTTTATAATGTAGAATAGCTTAAACAAAGTGTGAGGATCAGCTCTGGTAGACAGCAGGCTGTTAGCAGTATAGAGGCTCAGAGGCGAAAAGTTCAACTTAAAGTCTGTGTTTATTCACACAAAAGTCCATAACACAAAATATCCTTTCTGGGTTACATCATCTTTTCAGGAAAAATGCCACAGAATTGCATCAGACAGGCAACGGCTCTTTTTAGTTTTTTGTCCAAGCTTGCACACTTGTAGCCGAATCCACCTCGGGTCCACATGAAATAGCCTGCATAAGAGCTTCCAGTCAGGCACACAGAGTCTCACTCTACAAGTGAGCCCTAGACACAGCCAGTGCTGACTCCCCAGGCTATTTATGCGGCCCGCAAAACCCGGACCTGGGTAGGGGATGGAGTCCCACCCTACTCTACTCCATCCCAGTAAAGCCATCCCGGGTTAGCCTTTCGGCTATACTAACATTCTAGCAGCAGACTGCCATTAGCAGCTGATGCTGGAGAAAACTATACAGCTTTACTGCACCAAGGCCAGGTACCTTGGTGCCACATACCTACCGTCAATGATGGCACCTTACCACATACCACCCCCTTTGTTCAACCCTGAGGGGGTGGACACATGCCAAACAATGTGCCCGGGACAGGGCATCCGCATTACCCAACATCCGTCCCGCTCTGTGCTCTACTGTGGACTTGAAATTTTGTAAGGACAGGAACCACCGGGTGACCCTGGCATTCCTGTCCTTAGCCTGGCACATCCACTTGAGGGGAGAATGGTCCGTAATCAAACGGAACCTTCTCTCCAGCAAGTAGTAGCGAAGAGACTCAAGGGCCCACTTAATGGCCAAACACTCTCTCTCCACTACACTATACCGGGTCTCTGCGGGTGTCAGCTTGCGACTCACGTAGACAACGGGGTGCTCTTACCCGTTGACTTCCTGAGATAGTACAGCACCAAGACCTACTTCGGAGGCATCGGTCTGCACTATGAACTCCCTTTTGAAGTCGGGCGTCACCAACACCGGAGACCCACACGGGGCAGACTTCAAAGCGGAGAACGCTTTTTCGGCCTGTTCACTCCATTTCACCATGACAGACTTGCGTCCCTTTAACAGGTCTGTCAATGGTGCCGCTACGGTGGCAAAATTAGGAATGAACCTCATGTAATACCTCACCAACCCCCAGAAATGACTTCACTTGGCGGGTAGAGGTAGGACGTGGCCAGCTAAGGATGGCTTCTATTTTGTTAACCTGGGGTTTGACCAATCCTCACCCAATCACATAGCCCAGGTATCTAGTTTCTTCTAAGCCCAAGGCACACTTTTTTGGGTTTGCCGTCAAACCAGCCTTCCTGAGGGAATCCACTACGGCTTGGACTTTGGGCAGGTGACTTTCCCAATCCGTACTATGGATGATGATATCGTCCAGATAGGCCGAAGCATACCGACGATGTGGCCTGAGGACAATGTCCATTAACCGTTGGAACGTAGCAGGAGCGCCATGTAAACCAAAGGGTAATAACTTATACTGGAACAGTCCCTCAGGTGTGATAAAGGCTGTTTTCTCCTTGGCAGCCTCAGTCAAGGGTACCTGCCAGTACCCTTTTGTGAGGTCCAAAACAGAAAAATACCTAGCTTTTCAATAAGCTCGTCTACTCGGGGCATAGGGTAGGCATCAAACTTAGATACTTTGTTAAGTTTGCGGAAATCATTAGAGAACCGCAACGTACCATCGGGCTTGGGAATCAAGACTATTGGGCTGGCCCACTCACTCTTTGACTCTTCAATTACATCTAATCTGAGCATTTGTTGCACTTCTTCCGCGATAGCTTGTCGCCGGGACTCAGGTACTCAGTAGGGCTTCAACCGGATATTAGCCTGAGGTTCCGTGACAACGTCATGTTGGATGACAGAAGTGCGGCCAAGGAGTTCTGAAAACATATCCGTGTTTCTGCTAATAAACTCCCTGACTTCCTGGGTCTGTTTAGAGGAGAGGTTGTCGCCAGTTTTCACCTCAACTACCGCTTCTCTAACAACAGACTGAGGGACGGGAAGCTCCACCCCTAACATACCTGGTCAGGGACTGTCACCCACAGGGGTCTCCCTGTCTTTCCACAGCTTCAGCAGGTTTACATGGTACACCTGCTATGGCTTTCTCCACCCGGGCTGATGTACCTTGTAAGTCACTTCCCCAACTTTCCCAATCACCTCGTAGGGACCCTGCCACCTAGCCAGAAATGTACTCTCCACTGTGGGTACCAGAACCACAACCCTGTCACCTGGGTTAAAGTTCCGTACCCTGGCTTGCCGGTTATAAACCCTACTTTGGGCCCGCTGTGCTGCCTCCATATGTTTTCTCACCAGCGGCAACACGGTCTCTATCCGTTCCTGTAATTGAGTAACATACTCTACCACACTTTTGTGGGGAGTGGGTTGCTGTTCCCAAGCCTCCTTGGCTATATCCAACAGGCCCCGTGGATGCCGACCGTATAGGAGCTTGAAGGGCGAGAACCCCGTAGAGGCCTGGGGTACCTCTCGCACTGCAAACATCAGATAGGGCAGAAGCAAGTCCCAATTCTTCCCATCCTTGGCGACTACCCGTTTTAACATGGTTTTTAAAGTTTGGTTAAACCTTTCTACCAGGCCGTCTGTTTGCGGGTGGTAAACGGATGTCCTCAATTGTTTCACCTGCAACAACTTACAGAGCTCTTTCATCACCTTAGACATAAACGGGGTACCTTGATCGGTCAGGACCTCTTTAGGCAGGCCTACCCGGGAAAACATTTCCATAAGCTCCTTAGCAATGAGCTTGGCTGAGGTGTGTCGCAGGGGTATGGCCTCGGGGTACCGCGTGGCATAGTCCAAGATTACCAGAATATGTTGATGCCCTCTAGCGGATTTTGGCACTGGACCCACCAGATTCATGGCAATTTGCTCAAAGGGCACCTCAATAACTGGGAGAGGAAATAGGGGACCACGGTAATGAGGCTGGGGGCTGGTCATCTGACATGTTGGGCAGGACTCACAATATCTCTCCACCTCCTTGTACACACTGGGCCAGTAGAACCATTGTAAAATTTGGTCCAGAGTTTTCTGCTGGCCTAGGTGTACCCTCAGAACATGTTGGTGGGCCAAATCCAACACCAGCTTGAGATAAGGATTGGGTACCACCAATTGTTCCACAACCTCTTCATGTACTTTGTTTACTCGGTACAATATATCCTGGTGAACCACAAAGCGAGGAAACTGTAATTCCGCCCCTGGCTGTTGTGGCTCACCTTCCACCTCAAGTACATTCCCCCAGGCCCGAGATGTACCAAAACTACCCGTGGAGACATAGAGATCGCCCATCTCTGGACGTGTTGACAGATCTTCCACATCTCCAACCATAACACTGAGTGGGGTTGACCCCCCCTCTTCCACCGTAGTGGCGGTCACCCCTACCGTTGTGCCTTCTGACTCCGACTCCCAAGGTTCTGGGGTCACCCCTGAGTACGGCCAGTCTATTGGGGACACACCCGTCTCGCGGGTTTCCGGAACGCCCAGCTTGGTCCATAGTGACCTGAACCCCGGAAAGTCTCTCCCAATAATAAGTTCGTACGGGAGTTTAGCGGCTACGGCGACTTCGTGGTTCCAGCTGCTGGAGACGGTGGTTAGAGTCACTTGTGCTGTGGCATAGTCTCTCAAGTCCCCGTGTATGCCCAAGACCCCGGTTTTCCGCCCCGTGTACTCATCGGGCAGTACCATGGCGGGTCTCACTAGAGTAACCATGCTTCCCGAGTCCAAAAGGGCCACAGCCAGGGTATCCCCCACTTTCACCTGACAGAGGTGACTTTGCCCCACAAGCTCAGGGACACTGGCAGCACACAGCCTCCTGGCATACATGGAAGGGCGGTAACCAAAGTTCACGTCCATGGGCTCCCCCTGGTGGGGACAGTTGGCTCTGATATGTCCCGGCTCCTTACACCCCCAACACAACACGGGGGCAGGGACTTTGGGGGGTAGATCCTGAGGGGGTTTAGGGGCACCACTCGCCTGGGCTGGGGACCTCCGGGGTTTCCCCGAATCCTTCCCCGTAGAGCCCCCTTGCAAGTTCCTGGTGGCCTCATATCGCTCTACTAGGTCCACCATCTCTAGAGCGTTGCCGGGGGATACTTGGCCAACCCAGTGCTGGAGAGGGTGCGGTAAAGCCCTCCAGAACATGTCCACCAGCAAGCGGTCCAACATGGCAGAGAGGCTTAATAAATCTGGCTGCAGCCATTTTTGCAGTAGGTGCAGCAGTTTATATTACTGGGGTCTGGCGGGCTCTGCCGACTGATAGCTCCACTGATGCACCCGCTGAGCCCGAACCCACACATTCACTCCCAGTCTGGCCAGTATCTCACCCTTCAGAGTCAGATAGTCAGCGGCTTAGTCGTCTGGAAGATCAAACAACACCTGGGCGCTCCTGCAGCTTGCAGCGCCATCACATGTTGCAATAACAGCTGGTTGGTCTCCTGCTGCTGCTGCTTGTTGGCCTCGCACTGCTGCAGATTCGCCTCCATGAGCGCTTTCACGACAGCCTCCATTTTGTCTGCGGTCTCAGGTAGCAGCCTGGCAGGCATCCGACACCAAATGTGAGGATCAGCTCTGGTAGACAGCAGGATGTTAGCAGTATAGAGGCTCAGAGGCGAAAAGTTCAACTTAAAGTCTGTGTTTATTCACACAAAAGTCCATAACACAAAATATCCTTTCTGGGTTACATCACCTTTTCAGGAAAAATGCCACAGAATTGCATCGGCTACGGGCAACGGCTCTTTTTAGTTTTTTGTCCAAGCTTGCACAATTGTAGCCGAATCCACCTCGGGTCCACATGAAATAGCCTGCAAAAGAGCTTCCAGTCAGGCACACAGAGTCTCACTCCACAAGTGAGCTCTAGACACAGCCAGTCCACAGCTGACTCCCCAGGCTATTTATGCGGCCCGCAAAACCCGGACCTGGGTAGGGGATGGAGTCCCACCCTGCTCTACTCCATCCCAGTAAAGCCATCCCGGGTTAGCCTTTCGGCTATACTAACATTTTAGCAGCAGACTGCCATTAGCAGCTGATGCTGGAGAAAACTATACAGCTTTACTGCACCAAGGCCAGGTACCTTGGTGCCACATACCTACCGTCAATGAAGGCACCTTGCACCTTACCACAAAAGGTGGAGCCAAAAGGGTGGAGAATTTCTTGTAATATAACTCTGAGAACCCATCTGGACCTGAGGCCTTTGAAGAGGCAGTTGTTTTTATAGCCTGGAGAACCTCTTCCAGTGTGAACTTCTCATGAAAGTGGACTTTCCCTTTAAGGGGTGATTCAGATGTTATGGGCCAACCTTATTTATATGAGACATACAATCTGCAATAAGATCTGCAATAATACAAGACACATCTTGGGAGGTTTTATCAATTTTATTAAGACTGTGAGGCCAACCCCCCTTACATTTCCAGTTCCTATTGCAATTTACCAGTCCATTGAATAATATTGTAGAGAAAAGTGTCCCCCAGCCCTCTGTTAAAGGTTTGACCAATTCAGAACATATTGTCTATAATTAATATTTAATGCTTTGTGGGAACTGCATTCTTAAAGCTGAACAAAACCCAGAATTTTTACTCTACTGGTTTTGTTCTCTGCCCCAATTTGAGATGCCCTGCTGTGTGAAACCCCCAGGTCACCCATAAAAACCTACCTTTCCTTGGTCCTACAGCACGCGCGCACGCTCCCATCCAATCAGAGCCGTGCAAATGGAATGTTTGGCAAACGGCTCTGTTTATAGCAAGCAGGAATAAAAGCAGGTGTAAATTTTCACCTGGCTCTGAATCAGCCCCAAAGTATACAATGAAAGTCAATGGCAGTTTTCTCTCCTAGAAAAGGAGTCAGAATTCTCACCTGGCTCTAAATTGACCCCTATAATCCTAATAAAGCTGTATAACTGAAAAACATTAAATGATAGAAGGAGGTTAAGAATGTTTAGGTTGCCTATAACCCAAAAGGGTCAATTCAGCACGAAAAAAACTTGCTTCCTTGGGTCATTGAGGAGACACATGCAAGAGATTCTCGCATGCAGGGCCCAGAAGGTCAGGGGGCCCTATCATTATTGCTCTTCCACCTTATCAGATTTGTCCTCACTTGCCATCATTTAGAGAAAGGAAGCAACATTTGTGTCTGTTGTTTCAGACTTTAGTTGTCTAGTTGCACCCAGTTAAGGTTAAAGGCAGAAAAAAGGTTTCTGTATGAGCCTAGCACCAGGGCCCAATCACATTTAGTTATGTCAATGCTTGCACGTATAAAAGTATGCAAAAAAGATTTCTCACACGAGGTGCTGAATCAACCCTGAAATATTAATTTCAGGAAACACATGAATGATTAGCAATGTACATAATTTCTGTAGCAATTATTCTTTTTTAAATTAATGAAGCTTTATTTGCATTTTCATTAAAAGTACCTTGTCCTTGAGGGTATAGTAACAGTTTGTTCTAATACTGATTACATACACATAGAAGTGGAATCAGCTCAGCTCAGTTGGCAGCCTTTGTTCAGCTGATGTAGCTGATTTAGGTCCCCAGGCTTTGCCTGAAGTTAAAGTGATATTTCAGGCATAGCCAATTTTTAGACCATTGTGTCAGACATTGTCCTAAACTGTTTCCTGTTTTAACCCTTATAACGCCAGCAATGTAAAATTTACATGGCTGCCTCTCCTAGCGTTGAACACCAGCCACATGAATTTTACGTGCCTTGCTTTCCCCCCTGCTAGTGGCCAAAAAAAAGCTACTCACCTGACCCTTCAATCGATCCGGCAGAGTCTCCTTTTCACCCAGGAGGCCTCTAATCCCCCTCCGGGCTCCTCCAACTTCAGGAGAGGGCCTGGAACTGTAAAAAACAAAATAAATAAAAATGACATTTACTCACCTCCATGTGCGATCCCTCCGTCCAGGTCTCCTCTTCACTTCTTCTGCCTTCAGGAGGGGGCACAGAGTAGGCCCTCTCCCATCCCGCTTCCGCCTTCGAAGTCACTACCACCTTTAGCCCCGCTTTATTGGGGGCAGGGAGGATGAACCCACTCCGGCCTGACAGTCTCAGATGTGGTGATCACTGGAGCGAGGGGTGGAGAGGCAGGGGAACCTCTGATACCCTGCCTCCCTACCCCCCTCCAGCGATCAATGCATCTGTCATTGGATTGCCAAGGGACAGAGGTGTATGTGTGTTTTTTAATTTTAACCCTTTGTGAACTGGTAAGGGATCCATGAGACTCCTATACCAGTTGACAAGGCTCTGGATCTGGCTATTCGCAGGTGACTTGCCATTTAACCCCAGCCCCCCATTACCTGCCTCCCCAAAGCCCGGGGGGGTCAGAAGAGCCAGGGGCCACAAAGGCTGTGCAGGCTTGTAGCCTTTAGGGCTGAAGCCACCGAAGCTGGCCTCCGCGCCCTGGTCTACAAGCCCCCATGGCTGATGCCCGGGCTGGTTATGCTGGGAAGGGGGATATATATATTTTTAAACAGTGAAAAATTACTGTCAGACAACATCTCAAGTAGTATGCATGTTGGGTATTGCTCTGTTTGGGGGATATAGAAATTTTATGAAAATGTATTTTCTATTCTGCTTTCTTATGCATTTCTGCATTTTTAGGGAAACCTGTGCAACCAAAGAATTCTGCAAGGGATTACTTCCAGAAAGATGAGCCCACTACAACAAGCTTGCCTATAAAGCTTAATGTGTGTACTTTCAGGGAATATGTGGTTTGTGGGGGTTATTTAAAATGTAATGCACTTTGTCTGCAGAGCTGAATTTTTCAAGTAAAATTACCGTTGCACGCATGCTTTACTTTGGGGTGTTTGGCAACTCTTCCCTTGACATTACCTATGTATTTTGGGTATTGTTCTATTTGGGTGACCTTGCTTTTTCAGATTTAACCTGTTTCTTCTTGTATTTTTTTAAGGAAAATGTGTAATTGAATCTGCATTTTATTTTTTTTTTAGGTAAAGACTGTGCAACCAAATAATTCATTAAGGGATTACTTCTGGAAAACAATGGCCACGTCAACAAGCCTGTTATGCCTAGAAAGCTTGACATGTGCACTTCCAGAGAATATATAGTTTGTGGGGGTATTTCAAATGTAAAGGGTGCTTTTTCTTGAAAAACCGCAAGGTGCAGATAGCAGTTGTATTTTGTCTGAAAATCTCCTCCTAAAGCACTGTTTCAGTTTGGGGAAGTTTCCTGGGCAGGAAAGGGTGTCTAACAATATATGTGGCACTGTTGTAACCAATATGATGTTAATGAAGCAATATGATTTTATTGAAAAACGTTTTTATTACAAAAAAACTACCATAGATTTTTTACATTTTCTTGCACATATTTCACCCTAAAATATTGAGAATACACTAAAACATTTCTTAGTAATGCCCAGACTCTGCTAAAAAAAAAAACAATATGTACCGTATTTTTCGCCCGATAAGACGCACCTGCCCATAAGACGCACCTAGGATTTGGGGGAGAAAAATAAGAAAAAAAATATTTTAAACCAAAAATGCACCATTACAGACAGTGTGGCATTCCCCTTTCCCATAGGCCGTGTGGGATGCCCCCATTCCATAGACAGTGTAGCATGCCCTCATCCCATTCCCCGTATACCCAGTGTGGCATTCTCCCCCCTCCCATTCCCATATAGGCAGTGTGCACCCCATTATCATAAGCAGTGTGGCATTCCCCCCTCCTATTCTCCATATAGGCAGTGTGCCCCCCCATTCCCATTGGCTGTGTGGCATCCCCCTCCCCCATTAGTATAGGCTGTGTGGCATCCCCCTCTCCCCCCATAGGCTGTGTGGCATCCCCCTCCCCCCATAGGCTGTGTGGCATTCCCCCTCCCCCCATTAGTATAGGCTGCGTGGCATCCCCCTCTCCCCCATAGGCTGTGTGGTATCCCCTCTCCCCCCCATTTGTATAGGCTGTGTGGCATCCCCCTCTCCCTCCATAGGCTGTGTGGTATCCCCTCTCCCCCCATTTGTATAGGCTGTGTGGCATCCCCCTCTCCCTCCATAGGCTGTGTGGCATCGCCCCCTTTCTCCCCATTTGTATAGGCTGTGTGGCATCCCCCCTCTCCCCCCATTTGTATAGGCTGTGTGGCATCCCCCTCTCCCCCCATAGGCTGTGTGGCATCCCCCTCTCCCCCCGTAGGCTGTGTGGCATCCCCTCTCCCCCCATTTTTATAGGCTGTGTGGCATTCCCCTCTCCCCCCATAGGCTGTGTGGCATCCCCCCTCTCCCCCCATTTGTATAGGCTGTGTGGCATCCCCCCCTCTTCCCCATTTGTATAGGCTGTGTGGCATCCCCCCTCTCCCCCCATTTGTATAGGCTGTGTGGCATCCCCTCCTCCCCCCATTTGAATAGGCTGAGTGGCATCCCCCTCTCCCCCCATAGGCTGTGTGGCATCCCCCCTCTTCCCCATTTGTATAGGCTGTGTGGCATCCCCCCTCTCCCCCCATTTGTATAGGCTGTGTGGCATCCCCCCCTCTACCCCCATTTGTATAGGCTGTGTGGCATCCCCCTCTCCCCCCAATAGGCTGTGTGGCATCCCCCCTCTACCCCCATTTGTATAGGCTGTGTGGCATCCCCCTTTCCCCCCATAGGCTGTGTGGCATCCCCTCCTCTACCCCCATTAGTATAGGCAGGGCGGCATAATAAAAAAAAAAAAAGTAAAACTCACCTCTCCGCTGAGCGGTCGACTCCGTGAATGGGGTGGGCGTGGCCTGGCATGCTGATGAAGAGGGTGTGAGTTCCTGAGCTCCGGTCCCCCACGGGCATATAGAGAAGAAAATCAGGCAACAGAGAGTGAAAAACGCAAGAAAGATGACATGAAAGAAGCAAAGAAAGAAGGAGCAGAGGAAGAAAGCAGAGAATACCTGGCGCGGAGAGAAGATCGACGGCCGGCGAGCGGGCAGGAATGGCGGCAGGATCACAACCAACCAGACGTCCAGCGAGGCGGCGGTAGCGGCTTTGACAGCGCGAGTGGAAGAACAGAGCCTGCAAATCCTGCAACTCCAGCTGCAACATGATGACCTTGAAAACAGGCACAGAAGGAACAATCTACGGCTGAGAGGCATCCCGAAAGCTACTGCGGGGGAAGACGTGAGACGTATCATAACCACAATCTTTAACACGCTCCTGGGAAGAACAGTGGACATCCCAATTGAAATCAACAGAGTGTACAGGGCTTTGGGCCCACGCAACCCAGATCCAGCGTATCCGAGAGATATAGTATGCAGGATTCATTTCTACAACATCAAGGAGGAAATAACACGTAAAGCTTGGCAGCACGGACCACTGGACTTTGATGGGGCAAGGATCACTATCTTGCCAGACCTCTCTAGGCGCACACTGCAGATGAGGAAGACACTGAAACCTGTTCTGGAGCTGATCAGAAGCAAAGGAGCAACATACCGCTGGGGCTATCCGTTCCACCTAATCGTGGTCAAGGAGAGAGGTACCTACATGCTCAGAACCTATCAGGATCTCGAGGGTCTCTTTGCTTTCCTGGACTGTGAACCCATCCCAGTCCCCAACTGGTTCTCGTCGTCAACGGAGCTGCCTCCGCAGGGTCGGGGTGGCCTACCCCAGAGACGTCCTCGTACGAGAAGGTCCGAGATGAGAAGCGGGAGGCGCGAGGAGCGGCGATGGGAGAGGCGCCCCGGTCCAATGGACAGAGAGATCTGACCCTGAAACGTTGATAGTGCCGGTCTCTAGAGAAGTAATACTGTTTCAGTTGTTGGAGGTGGAGTGGGAGTGTCTGGAGATCTCGGGGTGGGCTCCCGCTGGGTGCCGGCAGGGGGCGGCGGGCCAAGTGGGTATCCAAGCCAGAGCCCGAGGGGGGGAACGTGGGGTGCCTTACTGCGCCTCTGTGCTCCACCAGTAATGGGCCTGGCTGCTTCCCCGCTGGTGCCCGGGGGGGCCTGGCCGGAGACGCTCGGCCCTGAGATAGGGATCGGGTCTCTCCTGCTGTTATGCTTTTAAACCATGTTCATCTGTATTGTTTGCTGTTTCTTCTTTCCTGCAGTTGAATTTAGATAACTGTTTACTTGCTGTTGTTCAAATGATAAATGTTGCCCTGGGGACTGAGGTGGTTCAGCCTCTGAATCCGGTGCTGGACATAGTTCCCCCAGTTAGGCCGGTGTCACTCTTCACCCTTCTGAGACTTAGCGTAAATCGCACTTTAGTTTTCCTCTGGTGAGGCGTTCGGTGGAACCCGACTGGCCGAGAGCCCTACCAGAGGTTTTGTATACTCTCTCTGGGTTTTTTTTTTTCTCTACTTTCTTTTCTTGACCTCTCTCCTCTCTTCTTATCCTTGGCTTTCCCTGTCCCTGCTTACTCCCCCTCGACATAGAGATCCTAGAGTAGTGAGGCTTAGTTACTACTGAAGACAGGTGTGTGATTGTGCTTGCCCCCCTGTGTTTAACTCGCCCCTTTACTCTCTGTGCTATACCTGAACCCCTTACCGAGTGCTGCTATGGGTGAGACTAATCTGATTTCTTTTAATGTAAAAGGGCTGAACACCCCCGAGAAGAGGTCCATGATATTGAACAACCTCAGACCGTCAAAAGCAGGCGTGGCCTTTTTGCAGGAGACGCACTTCAAGTCATCCAATCCGCCAACCTTCCGTAATAAAGTATTTCTGGTGTCATATCACAGCCTCTCACCAGACTCACGATCAAGAGGGGTGAGCATACTCATCTCTCGGTCTGTGCCCTGGGAGGAGGTGGGTTCTCTGAGTGGTGGAGAGGGGAGGTGGCTGTTCGTTAAGGGAAGGATCCGATCGGAGCTCTTTACCTTGGTGAACCTCTACCTCCCAAACACGGGGCAGATCACATTTTTGGAGGGAATCCTGGAAGGGCTTACGGAATTTATGGAGGGCAGATTGATCATTGGAGGTGACTTCAACTTCTCCCTGGAGCCCTTAATAGACACCTCAAAGGGACATTCCTACATGTCTTACGCTAAATTGAAAATGGTTAGAAAACTATTATATGCCCACCAGTTGGTGGACCCCTGGCGGATTCTTAATCCCGACTCCAGGGACTATACATTTTATTCCCCCCCACACAATATGTACTCCAGTATTGATTGGTTTCTGGTTCAACACCACTCTCTCCCCCAGGTCTCCTCGGCCTCAATAGGAAGCATCACTGTCTCTGACCATGCCCCAGTTAGCATTCAATTAGCCCCGCAGGACCGGGTACCACGTGCGTGGTCGTGGACACTAAACAAATCTCTAATTCAGGATCCCCAGATTAGAGAAGAGATGAAACAGGTCCTGCAAAATTACTTTCAGGAGAATGCTTCCCCGGGCATAGGTGCCCCGGTCCTGTGGGAAGCCCATTAATGTATTATTAGGGGGGCACTGATCCAGAGGGGGGCTAGGGTTAAAAGAGAGAGAGAGGTAAGCAGATTGCTGATCTGTTGGAAGAAATTAAAAAGTTGGAAGCGGTGCACAAGCAAACACTGGCAGGAGCGCAAATAGTTGTGCTTGCTGCCCTTAGGGACCGACTCCGGAAGATTTACTGCGACAGGATCAAAATCCAACTCATTAAGAGCCGGAGGGTCTTTTATGAGTCGGGTGATAAGTGCGGGGGACTTCTGGCTTCGGCTCTGAGGGGGGAAAGGGCAAGAACGTACATTCCCAAAATCTCAGACCAAAAAAGGAAGATGGTTCACAGGGACAGGGAAATAGCGGAGGTATTCAAAAAGTACTATGAGGTGCTATATAACATTCCCTCCCACTCACGGGGGGACAAGCAAGTAAAAATAGACGAGTACATTGCCCAGTCAGGTCTTCCTAGGCTACCGAGGGAACTGATTGAACAGCTGGAGGCTCATATATCTGCAGAAGAACTGGTGGGGGCTAATAAGAATTCAGCGAATGGGAAAACTCCGGGGCCTGACGGGCTACCATTGCTCTACTATAAAACCTTTGCGGGGATCCTGTCCCCGCGCCTCCTTGAGGCGCTAAACTCTATTCCCGCAGGAGAGTCCCTCCCGTGTGACAGTCTTCGGGCCCAGATCTCGGTCATACCGAAAGATGGCAAAGACCCAACGCAGAGCTCTAGTTACAGGCCTATCTCTCTGCTAAACACGGACTTGAAGCTCTTTGCTAAAATTTTGGCCACCCGTTTGTCCCCTCACCTGCACCACATTATTCATCTAGATCAGGTGGGTTTTATGCCGTATAGAGAGGCAAGGGACAACACGATTAAGGTTCTGAACCTTATAGACCTGATCCACAAAAGAGAGCTCCCTGCGATCCTCCTTGCCACTGATGCTGAAAAGGCTTTCGACAGGGTTCAGTGGGATTACATGGTCCTGCGACATGTGGGTCTCGGGCCAGGAATGCTATCCTGGATTACTAGCCTCTACCAGTGCCCCTCGGCAGTGGTGAGAGTCAACGGGGGGTGCGAGGTTTCTGGTCTACGGTTAAGGAAACTATGGAAACGGTGCTGGGGAGGAGATCCCGGGGGGTCCGGCCTTCTTCCTTCTCCACCACTCGGAGATACCTGCCAAAAGATGCCGAAGGTCCATCATGGTTCAATTAATTAATGCAGCTAGGGCGTGCATTCCCGTGCAGTGGAAGAAATCAGATCCACCTAGCATTCTACTCTGGCTCAATAAGGTCTCAGAGATGGAGCGATTTGAGGGCATCATTGCTGAGCGCAACGAAACATTGGAGGCGCACCGTCTCAGATGGGCGGGTTCGGACGCATTTGCATATTCGGCAGACTATAAGGGGCTAGTTGAAAGAAATCAGTAGGAGCATTAATAAGGGACGCTGATATTGGTATCACTTTACTTTTGCTTTTTCTTCTTTTCTTCTTTTTTTCCCTCTTTGCTTTTTCTCCTCTAGGTACGATGCTTCTGGATCATGTACTACGTCCCCTGTGAGGCGAGGACAGGTCTTGAACCTTCGGGGATAGGCGCCTTGAATGGGGGGGACCGGTCTCTGCGGGCGTCCTGCTCCCCTCTCCGGGCCTAGCTCTCTCGGTTGGGGGTGGTCTGGTTGAGGGAGGGCGCGTGGGGGGATCGGCCTTGCAGGACCATGGTATAGCTAGGTCTGGCGCAGAGACAAGCAAAGAAAACAGACCAAATGGAAGCTTACTTGATAATTCCTTTTTATTTTAATATGTTGTACCAATATGTTGGTTATTTCTTAATGCTGTATGCTGTCTTTACATACATTTTCTATATGTATATAATTCTACTTTGAAAATGCAATAAATACAGAATATGAAAAAAAAAAAAAATCACCTCTCCGCTGAGTGGTCGGCTCAGCTTCGGCACAGGCCACGCCCACCCCATTCACGGAGCTGGCCGTAAGAAGCAGCGGCGGGCTCTGTCCCGGCCCGCCGCTGCGATCGCTGTCTTTTACCGGCAGCGATGACAGCGGCGGGGCCAGAGACAGCGTCCCCGCCGCTCCTCCATCTGCTGCTTCTTCCTGGGCACATGCGAGCACCCAGTTCAGGGCAGCAGGAGGGGCGGCGTGGCCTGTACCGACTTGGTGCAGGCCGCACCCACCCGCTGCCCTGACCTGGGTGCTCGCATGTGCCCCCGGCGTCCCCATGTAGGTAGATCTATGATAAATTGCATATAACATATATTCAACAATCACATGATGTCTTTGGTATTCAATTTGATAATGTTTATAGCTTACATGATTACAGCAAACAGTGGATTTTCCAAGGATCATATGGCAAATTTTAGTGCTGCCAATGTCATGTCTCTTGAAATTTGGAGCAGATCCCTGTTCTGCCCATCAAATGCTCTAAATGATCAGTCTAAATAAAATAGGTTACCTTAATGGGAAAAGCCCACGTGTCTCTGGGCACCCAGTGCCCCCACAGAGTAAAAGACCGGGAGGTGGAGAACTTAGCAAGGCATCTCCAACCTGTGCAGCAAGGCTCCCTCGAGTGCATCTCCACGGCTATGTCTGCTGTCTGTACCGGCTCTATGTTAAAACTGGAATTAACTGTTAAACCACAGTGTTGCTAAGCCAGTGGGTGAATGCCCAACATCTCCACCCGTCTGCCAATCCTGTCTGGAGGAATCAATGGTCCAGATGGGGCCAAAGGACAGCCCCATCGCCAGAAGCGCATGCACAGCGCCGTCGAGAGAGAGTTCATGCCATCAAGTCCACCACCTCCACTCCTCCCAAACAATTGGTGAAGGAAAAAGGATGGGCAGGCAGATTGGTGCATGAGCTCCATGCCCTGGGCAGCCCAGCGCACTGCGCGCAATCACTTCAGCACAAGCTGTCCACCCAGCTTAGACAAGTTGGGGATAGACAGAAATAAAGAACAGTGCATGCAAAAATCTCCCCCCTCCAACCTCTGACTGCCTGCCTGACCACTGGGCCCAGGGATAAGTGGACCAATCCCCTATTAAGTCATAGTCTATCAAGCTATTAAAATGATGTTAATTAAGTTATTTGCTGTTTTTTGTTAGTAATACTTCATACATTTAGAGACATGGCTACTGGCATACTGATGAAAACGGGTAACAAGTGTCTTTTGAATACTCAAATCGGGTATTACGCTAGGGGAGGGTGAGCCGTACAGTCAAAAATGGACCGGATGTCAGCTTTAAAGCATTTCTTTTTAAATGCTGACCCACAATAGTGTTGGCTTCCCATTTGATGGCTTTCTGTATCAAATGTTTCTTGTACCAAACTACTCTACTTTCCACTGCTTCGACACTAACTCCCTGTTAACAATCCAATGACTTGTTAAAATTTTTGATTAACTAACAAGGAGAATTCCATGATTTCACAGTGGGATTCTAAAAGCATGGACATTCTGAGAACATATATATATATGTCATTTTTACAGAAATCCCCTCTGATCTGCTGAGAATTAATTAGTCATACAATTTCACATATGGCTGCCCAGGTCTAATTGAGTTACAGTAGCCTTTTCAGGAACAGGAAAGATCATATTTGGAAAGTCTAGCATACCTTACGCCTGGCAGGCTTCAAAGTCCCCCTGCTGACACCTCTTCTAGCTTATTGGTCAAAGTAATGGCTGGCAGGATACTCCCTGATGTGCACCTGTGCGGACAGAGAAGATCACGGTTTAAAGCCCAGCTGCACCAGAGCACCTTAGTATGCTTCATATTGTGGGGGTAGGGACCAAGTTATGCAGAACTCTGGTCAGAAAACATAAGTCACTGCAATGTTTAGACACACTGGATGCGCAGCATCTGACTCTGAGTCTGTTAACACCAGAACCATTGTCCTCCAGCTATCCAGTGAAAAATGCTCCATACTAGTTTTAGGAGTTTTTTAGCTGATGGCTTAGGGGAGGGGGTGCCAGATCTGTGAATAAAGGTCCTAGGGCTTATCCCCTCTAGTTGTCTCTGTCCACAGAGGTCACATGGAATGTCGTGCTGGAAGAACCAGGAACTCACAGGCTGCCTCACTCCTGCCTGTGGTCACCCTGCATCATTGCTTATCTTGACTATAACTAGTCACTTTCCAGTTCCCTTTAGAACTGTATAGGAATTTGTTCCATTGCTATAGTTTAGTGTGCTTTTATATTGATTAAATACATAACTGCTCTTTCATCTTGACCTCAAACCCATCATCCATGTTTTCTCGGTTTTAGGCTAATAGGGATGGCTTCTGGCCCGATATAAACCTGCTAAAGAACCGGGCTTGTATCTAATAGAGCTGGGGGCAGATATTACGCTGCCAGTGAAGGAGTTCTGAAGCTGGTCATTAGACCTGTATTAATGAAAACGTTCTGTGTGATTTCAGTGACAGTGACTTCAGCCGGGGCCATGTGATACAGGTTTCCTCATATACATCAAGATAGATCAACATCAATACATCAATAATCACAACCACCCCCCTGCATGGGCTTGATATCAATGGTGCAGAAGGGGAGCCATGAGGTAAAGGTAGAAGGGGGGGGGGGGGGGCTTGGGACCCTGACAATTAGTTTGAATGGGGCCTAGGTTGATGTTAGTGCATACTAACAACTCCTAGTCAGCCAGCTAATATAAGCGCAGCTTGATCTATGCGTTATGGTGGTAATTTCTAGAAAGCAATCAATATTCACTGTAATGCAATGAACAGAGAGGCAATTATTTGCTACTCACAGCAAATGATTAGATTTCCTCTTGTAGTTGGTAACATTAGTGAGCTGCCCTTTCATCAATGTAATCTAATGTGGAGAAAAACAATACTCAGTCCCCATCTTCCATATGTGAGGAAAGCATCTTTTCTGCACTTATGAGTCTTCAGCTGTGCGACTGAAAATTCAGAATTGAATCATCAATCCATGTCTGACAACAGGCTTTGTAGAGCATGTAAGTCACAGGAAATGCCAATGTCCCAAAGAACATCCACGATAATTACATTATAGTGGGTCTAAATAAAGCTGATCTCTCAAAGCTAATTTCATGGTTAATACTTGTATTTGTGATTTATTTTGTTACCATTGTTCCGTTCAAGTACTGGCCCTCTGTGCAGAACAGACAGCTATGAATGCTGCTGGTTTGTCCCCAGAAAGCTGCTTGGATATGACATGGTGACACCACCCATGGCAAAGTATTCAATAACAGACTCGTATTTATGTTCTGAGTTTCTAGTTCTATGCTTCCATTCCTGGTCTGTTTCCAGTTCCATGCTTTCATTCCTGGTCTGTTTCTAGTATCGTGCTTCCTTTCCTGGTCTGTTTCTAGTTCCATGCTTCCTTTCCTGGTCTGTTTCTAGTTCCATGCTTCCTTTCCTGGTCTGTTTCTAGTTCCATGCTTCCATTCCTGGTCTGTTTCTAGTTCCATGCTTCCATTCTTGGCCTGTTTCTAGTTCCATGCTTCCTTTCCTGGTCTGGTTCTAGTTCCATGCTTCCATTCTTGGTCTGTTTCTAGTTCCATGCTTCCTTTCCTGGTCTGTTTCTAGTTCCATGCTTCCATTCCTGGTCTGTTTCTAGTTCCATGCTTCCATTCCTGGTCTGTTTCTAGTTCCATGCTTAAATTCTTGGTCTGTTTCTAGTTCCGTGCTTCCATTCTTGGTCTGTTTCTAGTTCCATGCTTCCATTCTTGGTCGGTTTCTAGTTCCATGCTTCCTTTCCTGGTCTGTTTCTAGTTCCATGCTTCCGTTCCTGGTCTGTTTCTAGTTCCATGCTTAAATTCCTGGTCTGTTTCTAGTTCCGTGCTTCCATTCCTGGTTCTTTTCTAGTTCCATGCTTCCATTCCTGGTCTGTTTCTAGTTTCATGCTTCCATTCCTGGTTCTTGTCCTCGTGCAAGCTTCCATTCTTGGTCTGTTTCTAGTTCCGTGCTTCTATTCCTGGTCTGTTTCTAGTTTCATGCTTCCATTCCTGGTCTGTTTCTAGTTTCATGCTTCCATTCCTGGCCTATTTCTATTGTCATGCTTCCATTCTTGATCTGTTTCTAGTTCAATTCTTCCATTCCTGATCTGTTTCTAGGTCCATGCTTCCATTCCTGGTCTGTTTCTAGTTTCATGCTTCCATTCCTGGTTCTTGTCCTCGTGCAAGCTTCCATTCTTGATCTGTTTCTAGTTCAATGCTTCCATTCCTGATCTGTTTCTAGTACCATGCTTCCATTCCTGGTCTGTTTCTAGTTCCATGCTTCCATTCCTGGTCTGTTTCTAGTTTCCTGCTTCCATTCCTGGCCTGTTTCTAGTGTCACGCTTCCATTCCTGGTCAGTTTCTAGTTCCATGCTTTAATTCTTGATCTGTTTCTAGTTCAATTCTTCCATTCCTGATCTGTTTCTAGTTCCATGCTTCCATTCCTGGTCTGTTTCTAGTTTCATGCTTCCATTCCTGGTTCTTGTCCTTGTGCAAGCTTCCATTCTTGATCTGTTTCTAGTTCAATGCTTCCATTCCTGATCTGTTTATAGTTCCATGCTTCCATTCCTGGTCTGTTTCTAGTTCCATGCTTCCATTTCTGGTCTGTTTCTAGTTCCATGCTTCCATTCCTGGTCTATTTCTAGTTTCATGCTTTCATTCCTGGTCTGTTTCTAGTTTCCTGCTTCCATTCCTGGTCTGTTTCTAGTTCCATGCTTCAATTCCTGGTCTGTTTCTAGTTCAATTCCTGGTCTGTTTCTAGTTTCGTGCTTCCATTCCTGGTCTGTTTCTAGTTTCCTGCTTCCATTCCTGGTCTGTTTCTAGTTTCATGCTTCCATTCCTGGTCTGTTTCTCATTCCATGCTTCCATTCCTGGTCTGTTTCTAGTTCCGTGTTTCCATTCCTGGTCTGTTTTTAGTTTCATGCTTCCATTCCTGGTCGGTTTCTAGTTTCATGCTTCCATTCCTGGTCTGTTTCTAGTTCCATGCTTTAATTCTTGATCTGTTTCTAGTTCAATTCTTCCATTCCTGATCTGTTTCTAGTTCCATGCTTCCATTCCTGGTCTGTTTCTAGTTCAGTGCTTCCATTCCTCGTCTGTTTCTAGTTTCATGCTTTCATTTCTGGTCTGTTTCTAGTTTCTTGCTTCCATACCTGGTCTGTTTCTAGTTTTGTGCTTCCATACCTGGTCTGTTTCTAGTTTCGCGCTTCCATACCTGGTCTGTTTCTAGTTTCTTGCTTCCATACCTGGTCTGTTTCTAGTTTCGTGCTTCCATTCCTGGTTCTTGTCCTCGTGCAAGCTTCCATTTTTGATCTGTTTCTAGTTCAATGCTTCCATTCCTGATCTGTTTCTAGTTCCATGCTTCCATTCTTGGTCTGTTTTTTAGTTCCATGCTTCTATTCCTGGTCTGTTTCTAGTTCCATGCTTCCATTCCTGGTCTGTTTGTAGTTTCATGCTTCCATTCCTGGCCTGTTTCTAGTGTCATGCTTCCATTCCTGGTCAGTTTCTAGTTCCATGCTTTAATTCTTGATCTGTTTCTAGTTCAATTCTTCCATTCCTGATCTGTTTCTAGTTCCATGCTTCCATTCCTGGTCTGTTTTTATTTTCATGCTTACATTCCTGGTTCTTGTCCTCGTGCAATCTTCCATTCTTGATCTGTTTCTAGTTCAATGCTTCCATTCCCGATCTGTTTCTAGTTCCATGCTTCCATTCCTGGTCTGTTTCTAGTCCCATGCTTCCATTCCTGGTCTGTTTCTGGTTCCATGCTTCCATTCCTGGTCTGTTTCTAGTTTCCTGCTTCCATTCCTGGTCTATTTCTAGTTCAATGCCTCCATTCCTGGTCTGTTTCTAGTTTCCTGCTTCTATTCCTGGTCTGTTTCTAGTTCCATGCTTCAATTCCTGGTCTGTTTCTAGTTTTGTGCTTCAATTCCTGGTCTGTTTCTAGTTTCCTGCTTCCATTCCTGGTCTGTTTCTAGTTTCATGCTTCCATTCCTGGTCTGTTTCTCATTCCATGCTTCCATTCCTGGTCTGTTTCTAGTTCCGTGTTTCCATTTCTGGTCTGTTTTTAGTTTCATGCTTCCATTCCTGGTCTGTTTCTAGTTTCATGCTTCCATTCCTGGTCTGTTTCTAGTTTCCTGCTTCCATTCCTGGTCTATTTCTAGTTCAATGCCTCCATTCCTGATCTGTTTCTAGTTTCATGCTTCCATTCCTGGTCTGTTTGTAGTTCCATGCTTCCATTTCTGGTCTGTTTGTAGTTCCATGCTTCAATTCATGGTCTGTTTCTAGTTTTGTGCTTCCACTCCTGGTCTGTTTCTAGTTTCGTGCTTCGATTCCTGGTCTGTTTCTAGTTTTGTGCTTCCATTCCTGGTTTGTTTCTAGTTTCGTGCTTCCATTTCTGGTCTGTTTCTAGTTTTGTGCTTCCATTCCTGGTCTGTTCTAGTTTTGTGGTTCCATACCTGGTTTGTTTCTAGTTCAGTGCTTCCATTCCTGGTCTTTTTCTAGTTTCATGCTTCCATTCCTGGTTTGTTTCTAGTTTCGTGCTTCCATTTCTGGTCTGTTTCTAGTTTCTTGCTTCCATACCTGGTCTGTTTCTAGTTTTGTGCTTCCATACCTGGTCTGTTTCTAGTTTTGTGCTTCCATACCTGGTCTGTTTCTAGTTTTGTGCTTCCATACCTGGTCTGTTTCTAGTTTTGCGCTTCCATACCTGGTCTGTTTCTAGTTTCTTGCTTCCATACCTGGTCTGTTTCTAGTTTCGTGCTTCCATTCCTGGTCTGTTTCTAGTTTTGTGCTTCCATTCCTGGTCTGTTTCTAGTTTTGTGGTTCCATACCTGGTTTGTTTCTAGTTCAGTGCTTCCATTCCTGGTCTGTTTCTAGTTTAATGCTTCCATTTCTGGTCTTGTTTCTAGTTTCTTGCTTCCATACCTGGTCTCTTTCTAGTTTCGCGCTTCCATACCTGGTCTGTTTCTAGTTTCTTGCTTCCATACCTGGTCTGTTTCTAGTTTCATGCTTCCATTCCTGGTTTGTTTCTAGTTCAGTGCTTCCATTCCTGGTCTGTTTCTAGTTTAATGCTTCCATTTCTGGTCTTGTTTCTAGTTTTGTGCTTCCATACCTGGTCTCTTTCTAGTTTCGCGCTTCCATACCTGGTCTGTTTCTAGTTTCTTGCTTCCATACCTGGTCTGTTTCTAGTTTCGTGCTTCCATTTCTGGTCTGTTTCTAGTTTTGTGCTTCCATTCCTGGTCTGTTTCTAGTTTTGTGGTTCCATACCTGGTTTGTTTCTAGTTCAGTGCTTCCATTCCTGGTCTGTTTCTAGTTTAATGCTTCCATTTCTGGTCTTGTTTCTAGTTCCATGCTTCCATACCTGGTCTGTTTCTAGTTTCATGCTTCCATTCCTGGTCTGTTTCTAGTTTTATGCTTCCCTTCCTGGTCTGTTTCTAGTTCCACGCTTTGATTGCTGGTCTGTTTCTAGTTTCCTGCTTCAAATCCTGGTCCATGTCCCATTCTGAGTTCTTGTTAAATGTCTTGATCCAAGGCCCTGTTGCTTCTTTTGTTTCCTGCATTAAAGGACAAGTCCCATTTTGGCATGTTTTTGTGTTTTCCTCTTTTCAGATATAAAATAAACATTTGTGTTAGGATTGTGCCCCCACGCCTGTGATATACTTCAGCATGCTGTTTTCAAGTGCCTTATAATTCTGTGGTTCTATGTCACACAAGGGGGAGTGGCTTTCCTGGCCATGAGTAAAAACTACTGACGACAAATCCCAGAATCCTTCCACTGTAACATTAAAGCTGATCAGCTTTGGCTAAATCAAGCAGCAGTAATGACCTCCTCAGGTGAGAAAGCTGAGCAGCAGCAAGGGATACACACAGCAGACATCCTGATTTGTTGTTAAGTGGACCAAAACCAAGGCAAGTGAAAACTCCGGGGTCTACTTTAAAGGTATTTTTTGTCACACACATTATTTTGGTGATAAACTGCTTGGTTCTGATTTTAACACGAATCTTCAAGAACAACGTAGCAAGTCTACTTGCTCTGACTATTACCACAGATACCAGTTCACCAGTGTGCTGAAATATTTTGCCAGTTCCTAAATGGTTAACCTTCTGCCCAGGCTGGGATATTTTGCCAGTTCCTAAATGGTTAACCTTCTGCCCAGGCTGAAATATTTTGCCAGTTCCTAAGTGGTTAACCTTCTGCCCACGCTGGGATAATTTGCCAGTTCCTAAATGGTTAACCTTCTGCCCAGGCTGAACTATTTTGCCAGTTCCTAAGTGGTTAACCTTCTGCCCACGCTGGGATATTTTGCCAGTTCCTAAATGGTTAACCTTCTGCCCAGGCTGAAACATTTTGCCAGTTCCTAAGTGGTTAACCTTCTGCCCAGGCTGAAATATTTTGCCAGTTTCTAAATGGTTAACCTTCTGCCCAGGCTGGAATATTTTGCCAGTTCCTAAATGGTTAACCTTCGGCCCAGGCTGGAATATTTTGCCAGTTCCTAAATGGTTAACCTTCTGCCCAGGCTGGAATATTTTGCCAGTTCCTAAATGGTTAACCTTCTGCCCAGCCTGAAATATTTTGCCAGTTCCTAAATGGTTAACCTTCTGCCCAGGAAATGGCATTTAGTTTAACAAAGTGTCAGATAACAGTATGGAATGTGTATGTAGTCAGCAGTGAAAAATCCACTCCAGTCCCAGTCCACATTTTTTATCTTAGCCCCCTCCTGCTCCAGATTGTGCTTCCTTAATGGGGCATGGGAGAATTGAGGTATGACACAACACTTTGGATCACTCAGATGATTCTATAATGGCCCACGTGCTTTATAGGAAGATTTTGCAAATATGAATAGAAATGTATTTATTTATTTGCTGCCTAGGTATGACCATTGACCCCAAAGAGTATCTATAAATTCTGCCTCCATTTGAATAACATCACCAAATTACATCCCTATCCATCCCACTAAGCACTGTGGATGATGGTGTATGATGGTGCTATATAAATAAATATTATTATTATATTATTATCCCACTAAACAACCAACATGTTTGTTTATAAGTATTTCTTGCCTTCGATACTGCAAAACTGACTTTAGGTCAAATGTCATCCTCGATTGTGCCCTCCAAACATATAAACAGAGGGAGAGAACGTGGAAGAAGATTGTTGAGTGGCAAACATTAATAAAGAGTGGGAGAGAATGAAAATGGAGGGAATCTGGAAAACGAAGAGAAAGGGGAAGTAGGAAGCATTGGGGAAAAGGAGACAAAGAGAACATGAAAAGGGGCAAAAGAGAGATGAATGGAGCAAGGAAAAGAAAGAGAAATAGAGGCTACTTGGATAACAGAGAGTGATTAAAGGAATAAAGGAAAACAGAAAAAGGGAGAGAGATGGAGGGAATGTGAAAAGAGAGGAAGACTTAGAGAAGGCAAGAATCTGAAGATAAGGGAGGTAAAGTTGTAAAAGAAGAAAAGGAAGGGGATGTGGAATAGAGTAAGTAACTGGAAAATGGAAAGGAGGTGAAAATACTTGATAATAAGGGATATGGAAAGAGAAAAAAATGAACAGAGAGGAAGACTTATGATGGTAAAAAGCTGTAGAAGATGAAATGTGGAAAATAATGCGGTGTTAAAAAAAAGAAGTGAAAAATTTAAGTTGCTCATAAATGTGAGAACATCTGAGAAGATGAAGGCTAATAGGGAAGAAACAGGAAAAAAAACTAATGGCTGATGATAGGGAGAGAGAATGGAAACGATGGTGGCTACAAAGAGAGATATAAGGAAAAAGGAAAAAAAGAGGCCTGGTGAGAGCTTTCTCTCCAAATGTAGGCAACAAACATCTGCCCCCTACTAACTAGACTCTTATCTGTACAATCTATCTTGGATACTGCTGAAAGGCCCGCCGTCCTACCACTCTGTGTAAATTGATCTACACTCATTTTATTACCAACCTTAAGGTAATTAGGAATTAAATGTCTGTCTTTTTACATATTGCTGCTTTTGACTTAATCCTTGAAAGCTGAAATAATATATCAAAAATGCGTACCATGTGACATGTGGGCACTGGACATACCTGGGCAAGTGACAGGGCCTTTGGCTTTTTAAGGGGATGCGCTCAGACAGGGCTGCAGCATGATTCTCCAGTGCACTTGGCTGGCCCAGAAGACGTTCAGCTGCAATTAGAAGGTGGCTAAGAATAGACGGTGATGGGCAGCTCAGAATGTGGTGGAGACCAGAGAACAAAAGGCAGCAATGGTGGAATCCTCTACTGCAGTGTAGAAGGGGTCAAGGACCAGAGGAGGATTAGCAGTAAGTGGTGGACTCAGCAGCAGCAGAGCAGTCAACGACAATTGATGGTAGCGGAGAAAGCAGTATTGACTGGTAGGTGATTGGAGGAAGTGGAGAAGGTGGCAAGAACCAGAGGACAATCAGTGGCAGCAGAGAGGGTGGCAAGCACTAGAGGACCATTGGTGGCAGCGGAGAAGGCAGGTTGGACTGGAGGGTGATTAGGACCTATCAGGAGGACCTATCAGTTGTAAGTGATGTGACACACTCTCACTCAAGTGTCCACCTGCTCTTGTGAGCAGTCCTCACCCATCCTTACTCCGGAAGCACTGTCAGCATACCATAGCTAATGCAAATGCGCATTACATGCAAGTGATTACATTAAGTGACTGTTTCCAAAAAATATGTCCATGTATTAGGGCGGCCATCAGGGCAGTACAGGCAGAATTTTACACTCCAGAATGTTATGCTGTGTTTGGAGTCACTATATTCAGCCTTTTTCTTGGGCCCCAATCACCAGTCATTCTGGTATCCAACTTTTATGTCCTACTTCCACCTGATGGACACATAAATTAGTAGGATGGATTCATGGTGGTTATAGGGGCCCAATGGATGGCATGGACGATATGTAGCACGATATAGAGTTTTTTTAGTGTTATAAAAGTGGGGTTGGGCTTCCTTGTTCCTGAACAGGCCCAAAATTTGAATACCTGTACCCCCTGATTTCTAAGATTTCACAGTATAGAACACTATACACGGTATTTGTGGCTGCTTCAGTATTGTAGACACGTTTCACTGTATACATCTTTCACATTCTCAGTACATTTGTGGGACTGTAAGAAAAAGGAAATCTGTTGTTTTTATTTTTATGGTAGGTATTTGTTATAATAATATTGATATTACATCACTGGGGGGGGGGGGGGGCTGGTGACATGCTGGTACCTGATTATCCACACCCTTTCTTGGGGCACCAGGGGAGGTGAAGAGCCCTGTGCCAATTGGTATGGGCTCTTTGTTTTACCTGGAAGAGAACAAACACATACCGAAGGGCAAAGGGGCTTGGAAATCATCTGGGCCAGGGGCTGTTTGGGCCCTAAGCCTTGGGTTAGCAGCCCCTATGTCTGGAGTCCATGCTGTTTGGCTTTGGTGGGGGGGTTGTTTTAAATAAATACATTTTTAAAATACACACCAGCATGTCATATTCATTGAAAAAAAATGTTTTACTAGCAGAAAATGGAATGCTTGATGGGACATTTATTTTAACAAATATTGCCACCCTACAGTATTTGGGACTCTCAGGGCTTTAGGGTAACGGTCAAAAATATGTACAAAAACAAAAACACATGGAGGGTAATTTATTGCTAGTGCCACTGAGCACCATTTTCTCTCCTATTCCAATACAGTTCATCAGAATCAGAGACGAATGGGTTAACTCTCGAAGGCTGTGGACTGCAAGACAAAGAGGCGTGGATCCTCCTGGCCTATATATACTTCCGGCTGCATCTCCTTAATCCAGTTTCATTCTTGCAGTTGGGCTGGACTGCAAAGGTTGTGCCTGGATTTATTTTCCTCTAATTCATTTATTTTTTTCTTTTATAGGAGGTTTACTTAGGAAGTGGGTGATCCCAGGCCCCTATATCCCACTAATCTGATGGACCCATTATGCCTCATCAGCAATGCTGTTATGCGGTAATAGAAAAGAAAGAAATTCTACAGGTGAGAATCACAGAATTGAATTTTTTCAGCTAAGGAGAGGCGCTGACAGCGCCTGCGGCAGAACCCTACAGAAAGGTCAAAGGCGCTATTGCCAGTTAGCTTTTCTTCCTAAGTGATGCTGTGTTTTTCTGTCCGGCTTTGATAAAAGTAATGAACGCTGGGCGCTCATGATGCGGACTCCCTGTGCTAAATCCTGTCTCTGCCATTCAAACGCTGCTGGTTGCTTTTAGCCATTTCACAGCAGCATTTTCTACTACTACAAGACGCAATACAGATCACACACATAGTTTAGGTCTATTCTTTTATTAACCATGTTTTGAAAAGTATAATTTATCAAATATCAACAACTAAATTATAATAATAAAAACAACTGTGCTTTATCTACTTTGTGGTGCCTAGAAGTAAGAGGAAACGAACAGCAGTCAAAGGCCACTTTGTGTCACTGAAAAAAGTAATTTATAAGTTGTGCCCTCCGGGCAAAGCCAGTCTCTGTGTCTTGCATAGTCTGCGGACATGTTTGGGACTTCAGGCACGTTTCAGTAGTGTTTCCTCTGGCACTTCTATTCAATGGAGTATGCAGATATTGTGTAGCACACAGCAAGTGAGGATTATCTTGGACACCTTCTCTGGGCTGTGCAGCATCCCAGCCAGGCCAAACATAGGAAGCGTGCTGTCAGCAGATAGATGGTTCTTTCAAAAATGTATCTGGTCTTGCAGTGAGTGGCATTGTAGCGCACTTCATCTGCAGTATGTGGGTTCTGCATGGGGGTCATGAGCCATGTCTTGTGCCTGTATCCCTTATCAGTTACATACAAACACATTGGTTAATGTTGGTTGCAACAAAAATGCACACCCCTTCCAGCTTTGCTGCATTTTCCCTTTACCTTGCCATTTCCCCTAGTTCACCATCTACACTGTATGTATGTATCTAGCCACATAATTACCTAGTAGCCATCCCGCTGGCATTTCGTTGGCACACACCACCATCACATTAGTTGAATGAAAGCTTTTGTGCTTGTGGTACTGCAGCTCTTTTGCTCGAAGGAGGCGGTAGGGAATATGGGACCCATCAATGCAGCCAAGCACATTTGGGATTCCTGCCATACGATAGAATGCCAACTTGATGTTTTGGACCTCTTTCTCATCGGACGGAAACCTATGTAGTTAGGGATGAGGTCACAGATGGCCAGGCACATGGTTGGTTGGCTAATGCTGCTTAATAGAGCAGCAGTGGCCTGAAATGTGCCCCTCGTAAGGATATTTAATGAGATACAGAGGCGCACTATTCCAAGGATTGTGTGGCTGCGACCAGTGGTGGGCTTAATTTTGTGACGGATTTGATGGTACAGTTCCAAAAGGGCACCACGATTCAGCCTAAAGTGGCTGCAGATTTGCTCATCACTCAAATCCACCACAGCCAACTGGGTGTTAAACACTATGTCAGCCCACAGTCGCACAACTGGTGCTTCCTCACTCTTCTTCTCCTCCTCAGCAGCAGCCACACATTCATCCACACACCAAACATCACTACAAATTTGGGCTCTACAATGCACTGTATTGCCACTGCTAACACACTAAAGCACCCAAAAACACATGGCCTCAGCAAGACTGTGTGCCACAAAATCTGGGCTGGAATAGCTGAGACCCCAATAGCACCGGTGCAGGAGACCACTACAGCAACTAAAAAAAGATTCAACATGCTACACAGGGCCCTCAGTAAAAAAACGTCCGATCTTTTCACTGAGCGTGACGAATAGGTACCGAATAGGTACCGTGAATATGAGGTCATCTTGAAGCACAAGATACCTTTATGTCGACTGCAGGGTGTGGATGTACAGGATGGCACTACAGCCTTCGTGGAAGGTAAGTGTTTCACTTTTTTTTTACATGTTTCACAATTCTTTTTAAATATTCCAGCTCAAACTTTTGCTTTGTTGTCCGGCACATCTGCAGATGCAGAATCAGATTGGAGGGCAATGAGGACTCTGATTCACAACCTAACCGCAGCCAACAGCTGGAATTCAATCTGGGAACCAGCACTAGTCACCAAATCCACACATCCACACCAAGCTGCTACTTAAGGCAACAGGAGCCTGTCTATAAGTAGAGTAGTCAATCCTTGTCTTTTTGTGGATGCTTGCTATTTCATAGTTTACATCTGTTGCTCAACACCCACAGCCAACTGTTCCTCAAGCCAACCAGAGGCCATCTGTAAGTTGTTTCTTTATTGTCTATTCCTAAATTACCTGTTCACATTTGCTGCTAACATGGCTGCTGACTACTTCAGATTAGTTTCCATTTAGAGATGTTTAGCCATAGTGTTGAATGGACACAATGGGCCACGCAAAAGAAATGCCACAAGTTTCTAGTTTAGTCAGCCTGCCCCTGTTCATACTTGGATTATTGTTTATGTTTTAGCCAATTTAAAAATTGAATTTATATTTCAAAATTTAAACAATAAGTTTAGATTATTCCTTATAGGCCAAATTTGTGGTATTTCTACACAGCATTGATGTCCACAAGACCTATGGGTGTTGTGACATGTCCAAACACACCACACATGTGTGTAACTGAGTCTTAGCCACATAACTATTATTGTTAATTTGTCACATATATCTTACCATACTTGTTGTTTATATAATGTTTGGCTGGTGTTTACAATGTTAAATTACTTCTCTTGGCAACTGTTGTTTCTACAATTTTATTATTATTTTGTGTATCTCATACAGCTTGTTTGGATTGCACACCATTATCTGATGAAGAGTAGCTGACCACCACAGATGTCGAAACCCTCAGGGGATGAGACAACAGGTATGTGAAAAGTGAATGTAAAATGATAAAACAATTATTCATACACTTACAATGTGTGCATGTTGATTTCCAGGAGGTTCCATTGTTTAAAGCCCTTACACAAACCACATCTCTAAGGGACACATCTAATGATTCAGGTGTCCCAGCAACTCAACTAATCTGGATCTGCCTTGGTATGTTATTTGATGATTACCTATACCATATCCATGGCCCTAAACCTGCCCATATCCATGGCCCCAAACTTGCCCACAATACAATGAATTATAGGCTGGGACCCAGATAGAGAAGTGTGGTTACATGCATCGGGCAAAAATCTCAAAACACACGACAAAATACATGCATGTGGAGATGATGTGTTCACATAAGGTTAAATAGGAATCATTATATTTGTCTAAGTGTCCATTTTTTTTATTTTTTACAGACACAATTGGTGGTAGCTGTGGATCCAGCAAGACAACCCAGTAGTGTCCAACTATATGAGGTGGGTACACAAATGCTGGATGCATACAATAGGCACCAAGGTCATGCCCAACTGGCCCAAAGGGTGGAAGGTATTGAGTGTTAACTCCATCATATTCAAGTTGAAATAAATCCCTTGGCAACACAGGCAGCACGTGCACAGGAACTACATGTGGCTATAATAGCAGCAAGCCAAGCGAGTCAGAGAGAAATGGCAAAACTGCTGCAGGTGCTTAACAAGCAGGTCCAGCAGCAAAACGTATTTTTGCAGGCAGTGTTTGGATCGGGGGCTGGGCCTAGCCACAACCCACCAGCACACAATGGCCAAACAACAATCACAATACAACTTGTTCGTCCAGTCTGACAATCCCCGGATGTGGCAAACTACATATGGACGTGATGGGGCATGGTAATATTTTGAACTATTTCAACTTTGTGGGCATAGTTTTGTCAATAAAGTTGTTTTTTTCACAAGCAAGCAGTATAATGTGTTAATGGAAAATGAGAATGTGAAAACATTGTATTTTGTTTGACCAGAAACTCCCACAAGACCATAAAGTTAATTCAAATAATAACACATAAGTCTAAATTGTATAATGAGGAAATATTATTTTTCTGGGGAGCTTTTAACTCAAGGGACAACATGGCCAAATGTATTAAAGAAGAACAGCAGCATGGCTCATGACTCGAGCACATAAGGGTTGATTCAGAGAGACAAAAAAAGACTTTAGTTTTTGTGTCGATCTGTTTTTTTTTTTATTTTCCCGCTCTCGTATGAGTGTATGAGCGATTCTATGCATGCATTGCAATCCTTCTGTAAAGTCTTCGTCTGTTCGTATGCCAACGTGAATGTCATTTTCCAGCTTTCCTTTTACGTTTTTTTTTTCTGTTACTACGTTGGCATTCGTTTTTGCCCTTTTTCCATCGTCTCCTCCCACGAATCCTTTACGTTTCCCGTTAGATTCTGATTTCCTTTTACAATAAATAATCGTCCAGACGAAAATCCTTACGATCTTACGCCTGCGCACTACAAACTTAACTCATTAAAGTGCTCGCCTACATATTTGGTTCACTCACTTGTGCTACAATGCTTAGCTAAATTACTTCACGCTTTCATTCTTCTTCCATTTCTGACCCCTCAAACTTACCTAAATCACTTCGCGGTTAGGTTCTTCTTCCATTTCTCACCCCTAAAACTTACCCAAATCACTTCGTGGTTAGGTTCTTCTTCCATTTCTGACCCCTCAAACTTACCTAAATCACTTCGCGGTTAGGTTCTTCTTCCATTTCTTACCCCTCAAACTTACCTAAATCACTTCGTGGTTAGGTTCTTCTTCCATTTCTGACCCCTCAAACTTACCCAAATCACTTTGCGGTTAGGTTCTTCTTCCATTTCTGACCCCCTGACCCCTCAAACTTACCTAAATCACTTCGCGGTTAGGTTCTTCTTCCATTTCTCACCCCTAAAACTTACCCAAATCACTTCGTGGTCATGTGAATCTTCATCTCTAAATATTTCTTGGCCCATTCGTTTTGTGTTAATGTATTTTGAAAATAAAATGACACTGAAACAGTTTTTTTTTTTGGTTTAATCCAAAATGCCATTTTTTGTCTTTTTAAAAACATTTTTTTATAGAAAAATTTTTAACATTTTTAAAAATAGAAACCTTAAAAACTATATACAAAGCAATGTCAGGACCCAGAACATTAGTCTTCTTCTGTGGTCCCCAACGAGTCACGCAGCTCCTGCATGTCGGCCACCAACTGAAGGACCCTTTCACTCATTGCTGCCACTCTGGCACGTGTGGTCCCTGTATAAAAAAGAAACAAACATTATTTGTTGGCAAATACATATTTCTCAGCTGTGGATGGAATGTTTTTTAGGTGGCAAGCTAACTCATGGCGCCATATGTCATTATGCTAAGTAATTAATCTAAGGAAGAGCGCATATGTCATTATGCTAAGTAATTAATCTAAGGAAGAGGGCATATGTCATTATGCTTGTTACGCACCGGGTGCGAAGAAGTGGACCCGCAGGGTCTGCAGAACTGTTTGGCAGATACCGCGTCAGGGGAGCGGAGTCTAAGGAGCCACTGGTTTTCACCAGAGCCCACCGCAAGGCGGGATGGTCTTGTGCGGCAGGTGACTCCCAGGTCGCTACCCCCCAACAGCGGCACAGTTCCACAAACTGCTGAGGTGACGTGCAGTAGAGACAAACAGTGGTCGAAGGAGAAGGCCGAGGTCAGGACTGGCAGCGCGGGTTCAATAGCGGAGAAACAAGCCGAGGTCGGGACGGGCAGCACAGGTTCGAAGGTCAATGGGAGAGCCGAGGTCATACACGAGGAATCAAGCGATACAGCGTCTGTCATTCACGGAAGAACACCGAAGATCCGGCACAGGAAGGAAGGCAGGGTTCAATTTATAGGAAGAGCCGAAAAGGGATTGGATGGCCAGAAACCAATAATCAGGACCTTGGCCCTTTAAATCTATGAAGGTTGACGCGCGCGCCCCCTAGTGGCCGGGGACGTGCGCGCACGGAAGGCGGAACTGCAGCAGAAGGAGGAAGCCGGCGGCCATGCCGGTCAGAGGAGGAAGCGCGGGGACCAGGTAAGGGGACAACGCAGCCTGGGGGGCCAGCAGCGGACGCCCAGATGGCGGTAGAGCGGGGAGCGCTGCAGGAAGGGGACGCAGCGCTCGCCCGAGGAGAGGCACGGAGGGAGGCGCTGCGCGGGGAAGGCGCAGCGCTCGCCCTAACAGTACCCCCCCCCCTTAGGTCTCCCCCTCTTTTTGGGACCGAGGAAGTTTGAAATAAGGCTCCGATCGAGGATATTCTCCTCAGGCTCCCAGGACCTCTCTTCTGGACCGCAATTCTCCCAATCCACTAGAAAGTATCGTCTCCCTCTAGATGTTTTGGAAGCCAGAATCTCTCTCACCGAGAAGGCATCTTCGGTACCCGCGACCGGAAGTGGCTCCAACGTTTTAGAAGAGAATCGATTAGTCGTCAGAGGTTTTAATAATGAAACATGAAAAGAGTTGGGAATACGTAAGGAGGCAGGCAGATGGAGTTTGTAACAGACCGGATTAATTTGTTGCTTGATCCTGTACGGCCCTAAATAGCGAGGGCCCAATTTATAACTGGGTATCTTGAAACGAATGTACTTGGCTGAAAGCCAAACTTTATCTCCAGGAAGGAAAACAGGAGCGATTCTCCTTCTTTTATTAGCGCTGTTCTTCATACGGGTAGAGGCTAGAACAAGAGAATGTCGTGTTTCACGCCAGATAGAGGAAAAAAACTGTGTTAAGTCATCCACGGCGGGTACCCCCGACTGTGTAGGTAAGGGTAGAGGAGGCAAAGGTTGGCGGCCATAAACAATGAAAAATGGAGATTTTTTGGTGGCTTCAGAATCTTTGAAATTATAGGAGAACTCCGCCCATGGCAAGAGATCGACCCAGTCGTCTTGTCGGGCCGAAATGAAGTGACGTAGATATTGTCCTAGAACCTGATTGACCCTCTCCACTTGGCCGTTGGATTGGGGGTGGTAAGCCGAGGAAAAATCTAATTTCACTTTTAACTGAGTACAGAGAGCCCTCCAGAATTTTGAAACAAACTGTACTCCCCTGTCGGAGACAATGTGGGAAGGAAGTCCATGGAGCCGAAAAATATGCTTAAAAAAGTTCTTAGCCAACTGGGGAGCGGATGGGAGTCCTGGTAGCGGAACGAAGTGCGCCATCTTTGAAAAACGATCCACAACAACCCAGATCACTGTATTGCCTTGAGATGGAGGAAGATCCGTGATAAAGTCCATAGCGATGTGGGACCAAGGGATTTCAGGAATAGGAAGAGGATGAAGAAGGCCCGCCGGTCTTTGGCGAGGGGTTTTATTACGTGCACAGGTGGTACAAGCTTGCACGAATTCTGCCACATCCTTCTCAATGGAGGGCCACCAATAATATCTGGCAATAATTGCATTAGACTTTTTGATACCAGCATGCCCGGCAATACGGGAAGCATGACCCCATTTTAATATTTGGAGGCGTCGGCGAACCGGGACATAGGTTTTCCCAGGCGGAGCTTGCACTAGGGAGGCAGGAGCAGAATGAATCAAATGATCAGGGGATATAATGAATTGAGGAGCAGTGTCCATGTCAGTGAAGTCCGAGGAACGAGACAGAGCATCTGCCCTGATGTTCTTAGAGGCAGGCCGAAAGTGAATGCGGAAATTAAACCGCGCGAAGAATAGTGACCAACGAGCTTGGCGAGGATTCAAGCGCTGAGCAGTCTGTAGATACAAAAGGTTTTTATGGTCGGTAAAAATAGATATGGGGTGAAGCGACCCTTCTAGTAGATGTCTCCACTCTTCAAGAGCTAATTTGATAGCCAGAAGTTCACGATCCCCAATTGAATAATTTCGCTCCGCGGAAGAAAAGGTCCTAGAAAAAAACCCACAAGTATGATTTTTCCCTGATGGAGACCTCTGTGTGAGTACAGCTCCTGCTCCGATGGAAGAAGCGTCAACCTCCAGAGAAAAGGGACGAGAAGGGTCTGGTCTGGAGAGCACCGGGGCCATAGAGAATGTCTTTTTCAATGTTAAAAAGGCTGCCTCCGCCTGTGGAGGCCATGACTTGGGGTTGGCTCCCTTTTTGGTGAGAGCCACAATGGGGGCCACGATAGTGGAAAAATGGGGTATGAATTGACGGTAATAGTTGGCGAAGCCCAGAAATCGTTGAATGGAACGCAGACCAACAGGCCGAGGCCAGTCTAATACCGCTCTCAATTTGCTAGGGTCCATTTGAAGTCCTTGGGCTGAAACAGTATAACCCAAAAAAGGCAGAGCGGTCTGGTGGAAAAGACACTTTTCTAATTTGGCATAAAGATGATGCTGCCGAAGGCGGGATAGTACCAGACGAACGTGCCGGTGATGCTCCTCGAGGGAAGAAGAGAAGATGAGGATATCATCTAAATAGACCACGACACAGGAGTACAACAAGTCCCGGAAGATGTCATTGACGAACTCTTGAAATACGGCAGGAGCATTACAAAGCCCGAAGGGCATCACCAAATACTCGAAATGACCGTCACGGGTATTAAAGGCAGTCTTCCATTCGTCTCCCTTGCGGATGCGGATCAGATTGTAGGCTCCTCGAAGATCTAGTTTGGAAAAGATCCTGGAGCCACGAAGACGGTCGAAGAGTTCTGGGATTAAAGGTAAGGGGTATCGGTTCTTTACCGTGATCTTTTTAAGACCCCGATAGTCAATACAGGGTCGGAGAGAACCGTCTTTTTTCTGTACAAAAAAAAAGCCTGCCCCAGCGGGAGAAGAGGACTTCCGGATGAAGCCCCTCTGCAGATTTTCTTGTATGTAAGTAGCCATTGCTTGAGTTTCGGGGACGGATAGTGGGTAGATACGGCCGCGAGGAGGAGTGGTTCCAGGCAGGAGATCGATCGGGCAATCATAAGGGCGATGTGGCGGAAGGATCTCAGCTTGCTTCTTACAGAAGACGTCAGCGTAGGCCTGGTAAACTTCGGGTAGGCCCGGTAGAGATGTGGTAGGACGAACGGTTCGAACGGGTAAGGCTTTCAAGCAATTCTTTAGGCAGGTTGTACCCCACGCCTTGATGTCCCCTGTGACCCAGTCTAGGGTAGGATTATGGAGTTGAAGCCAAGGAAGACCCAATAGGATTGGGGAAGTACAATGGGGTAACACAAAGAGTTCCAAGTATTCCTGGTGAAAGAGGCCAATCTTAAGGAGCAAAGGCTTGGTACGGTACTGCACCATACAATTCAGTCTATCTCCATTAACTGAGGCGATGAATAACGGTTTGGCCAAACGGTTAACTGCTATGTCGTGTTTCTTGATCAGGGAGGCCTCTATGAAATTGCCCGCCGAACCAGAATCCAGGAAGACCGGCAAATTAAGCACCGAGGCAGATGAGAGACAAAGCTGTGCAGGTACGGTAAATCTTGGAGAGGAAGCACACACACCCAGAGACGCCTCTCCCAACGAGTCTAGGTGCGCCCGTTTCCCAGTCGAGAAGGACGAATGGGGCAATCTCTTAGAAAATGATCAGGACTGGCGCAATACAGACAGAGATTTTCATTCCTCCTGCGAGACCTCTCCACGGGGGTTAGGCGAGAACGACCGACTTGCATGGCTTCCACCTCTGGAGATGATGGTACAGACAAAGGTTTCTGAAAGGTAGGGGCCAAACGAAACATCCTCCTGTCACGTTGGGAATCTCTCTCCAGGCGAAGTTCTTCACGCCTCTCAGCAAAGCGTATGTCAATGCGAGTGACGAGATGTATGAGTTCAGAAAGGGAGTCAGGAATCTCTCGGGCCGCTAGAACATCTTTGATCTTGCTAGAGAGACCTTTCTTAAAACAAGCGCAGAGAGCCTCATTATTCCATGCTAACTCGGAGGCCAAAGTACGGAATCGAATAGCATATTCACCAACAGAAAGATCGCCTTGCGTTAAATTCAATAGAGCGGACTCGGCAGATGAGGCTCGAGCGGGTTCTTCAAAAACCTGACGGAATTCTGTAACAAAGGCCTGGACGGTGAAGGTGAGAGGATCATTACGGTCCCACAAGGGAGTGGCCCAAGCCAAGGCTTTTCCAGAGAGCAGACTAATGATGAAGGCCCCTTTAGAGCGTTCGGTGGGGAATTGATCGAACAATAATTCCAGGTGCATAGAGCACTGGGCTAGAAAGCCTCTGCACAACTTCGCGTCCCCCTCATATTTTGCTGGTAAGGAGAGGCGGATTCTGGATGAGGAAGCTGCTGGAGACTGCGGTGGCGGCACCGGTGGCGGTGGAGAAGGCGACTGCTGCTGGGTCAAGAGTTGCTGCATCATAGCGGTAAGCTGATTAATCTGCCGGGACTGCAAAGCCACCAGCGCTGGGAGTTCGGAAGTCTCCGGCAAGGGCACCTCAGCGGGATCCATGGCCGGATCTTACTGTTACGCACCGGGTGCGAAGAAGTGGACCCGCAGGGTCTGCAGAACTGTTTGGCAGATACCGCGTCAGGGGAGCGGAGTCTAAGGAGCCACTGGTTTTCACCAGAGCCCACCGCAAGGCGGGATGGTCTTGTGCGGCAGGTGACTCCCAGGTCGCTACCCCCCAACAGCGGCACAGTTCCACAAACTGCTGAGGTGACGTGCAGTAGAGACAAACAGTGGTCGAAGGAGAAGGCCGAGGTCAGGACTGGCAGCGCGGGTTCAATAGCGGAGAAACAAGCCGAGGTCGGGACGGGCAGCACAGGTTCGAAGGTCAATGGGAGAGCCGAGGTCATGCACGAGGAATCAAGCGATACAGCGCCTGTCATTCACGGAAGAACACCGAAGATCCGGCACAGGAAGGAAGGCAGGGTTCAATTTATAGGAAGAGCCGAAAAGGGATTGGATGGCCAGAAACCAATAATCAGGACCTTGGCCCTTTAAATCTATGAAGGTTGACGCGCGCGCCCCCTAGTGGCCGGGGACGTGCGCGCACGGAAGGCGGAACTGCAGCAGAAGGAGGAAGCCGGCGGCCATGCCGGTCAGAGGAGGAAGCGCGGGGACCAGGTAAGGGGACAACGCAGCCTGGGGGGCCAGCAGCGGACGCCCAGATGGCGGTAGAGCGGGGAGCGCTGCAGGAAGGGGACGCAGCGCTCGCCCGAGGAGAGGCACGGAGGGAGGTGCTGCGCGGGGAAGGCGCAGCGCTCGCCCTAACAATGCTAAGTAATTAATCTAAGGAAGAGAGCATATGTCATTATGCTAATGCCATTGACTATGGCTTTAGGTATCTTGGTGATCATGTCAATTACCACATACTCAAAAGACATTACAACTTACTTCATTGGTGGCCGACATCTGCGTCAGGGACCACCCTGGGTTCTGGGACCTGCCACTGCTGGGAAGTTGAGGCTGTAGAGACATGTTAAATAGGGTCACTTCTAATGTCTGAGTCAACAGTAAGCAAATGACAATTTGAATGTGTGTGTGACATCACCCACCTTCTCCATGTGCCTGATCTGCTGCAGTCCCTGCTCCAGATCCTTCACCCGCTAATGAATCATCTAGAAAAAGAGATTAAGGGAATCAGCTTTTGTTTAAATAGCATGTATGTGTTTGCGGTTACATTGAGAGTCACATACCCGAGGCTAAGGGCTCCGTCGCTTGGTACGACTCCCTGCCCACGCCGTGACACCCTTCCTCTGTTGAGAGGTCCAGGGGCTGGTCAGAGGCCCCTACAGAGAAGGGGTGGACCGTCGCCCTGGAGATCCACCACCTTCACTTGGTGCTGCAGATTCATGCAGCACTGGTCGGCCTGTGCGTCTCCGGGTGCGTCGAATTCGGTACTCCATTTCCAGCACTAGAAAAGAAAAGCATTTATAAATAAAGGCCTACCTTCTGTATTAGTTACATCTAGCATGCAATCGCTGTGTACTTATTTGGGAAATGGAGCCCGAAAAATCGACGCACCCGGGGCATGTGGAGCCGTTTCAGGTCCGACCAGTGCTGCATGATCTACGTATGGGTGAAGGTGGTGTCCATCTTGTGCTGGATCCTGGAAACGATCTCTAGGGCGACGGTACTCTTCTCAAAAGAGTTGGGCAGGTAGTCGTCCCTGCGCTGAAGCATCGTCTAAAAAAAAAAAACAAAATAAACATAGTTTTTAGATCAAACTGCATACAAATATCTATCACAATTAGATTAGTTGACTAAATGACTTTCCCAGACACATTTCTAGCCTCAAACTATCCTTCTTGATGTTAGTGAGTTGGTTGACACATGTGCGCACTTCTGTTTGGCACGGATTTAGACAAACTTTTAACCCTTTAAATGCCAGCCACGTAAAATTTACGTGGTTGCCTCTCCGTCACTTAAGTGCCAGCCACAAAAAATTTACGGTCCTGGCATTTACCCCTGCTAGTGGGCAAGAAAAAAAAAATACTCACCTGACCCCTCGTTGGATCCGGCCGGGTCTCCTCTTTAATTTGGTGCCATCCGACCCTCCGTGGGGGCTCGGATGGCTCCAGGAGAGCCCCCGGAATAGGCCGCCCCCCCGCTTCTACAGCAGCAGCTGCTAACTGTAAAAAAATAAAAATGACATTCACTTACCTGCGTGTGCGCTGGCTCCTGCTGTCCCTCCTCTTCACCTGGGGGGCCTCCGATCCCCCTCAGGACTTACAGATCTTCAGGAGAGAGCCCGGGAGGCTCTCTCCCCTTTCATCCTCGATGGCGGCCGCCATCTTGCCGCCAAGCCCCGCCCCCTTGGAGGTGGGGCTAATGACGTCATCCCGGCTCCGATATCCGGCTTCAGCCCTCTCAGCTGTCAGATGCCGGTGATCGGTGCCGGGGAAGGAGGTGGCAGGAGATCCTCTGATCTCCTGCCTCCCCCTTCTCTGGATGCCGATCACCGGCATCTGACAGCTGAGAAGGCTGAAGCCGGAGATCGGGGCCGGGATGACGTCATTAGCCCCGCAAGGTGCGCATAGCGCATATCACAGTTGTATTTTTTCTGAAATTCCCCTAAAGCTCTGTTTCAGTTTGGGAGAGTCTCCTGGACAGGAAAGGGTGTCTACCTATACATATGTGGCACCGCTGTAACTGGGAGACATTGGGGTTTCACACGCAATAAGATTTTATTGACAAACTTACATTTTTTATTACAAAAAAAAACTACAATTGTAAAAAATAGATTTTTTTATTTTTTTGCACATATTTCGCCAAAAAATATTGAGAATACACCTAAAAAATGACAAACAATACATTTCATGTTAAAGCTCAGATTCTGCTGAAAAAAATAATATATAATTTTCCTGGGAAATCCCTGGAAATCCCTTCAAAAATCACATTTGAACATGGGGAGTGCAAAATAGTGCAAAATGGTCTGGCAACAGAGTGTGACAAAAACTCCAGGTAGGCTGGCACTTAAAGGGTTAAAGATAACTGTTTCTTCCTGCGCTAGGCATGCATTTAGATGGCAAGTCAAAGTCACTACAATACACTTACGAGCATAATCAGCTCTTCTTGTTGGCAGGTGAAGATCGTGGGCGCCATCTTTCTTCTTGTCCGCAGCAGATATGTAATGCCCCAGTGGTTTCCGGGTTCCGCACTGCCAGACAAACGGCCGTACGCATGCGTACGCGAACGCGTAAGTGTCATACCCAGGTATTAGTATTTAAAGGGTCCTCGTCACACAGCTCATTCTCTTTGAGAGTCTCAACATGCCAGCTAAAAAAGCCCTCGGTAAGGCCACAGCAGCCAAGGAGGCCACCAGAAAAATGCCACAGAGGCCTGAAGAGGCTTCTTCACGGCCACAAATACCAACGCAGAAGGTGCAGGAAACGCGCAGCCACAGTGGCCAGGCCAAGGCGACAATACCCACCAAGTCCGCTAAGCCCAAAACAACCAGCAAAGCAAAGGAGGCAGCGGCGAAGAAGAAGACCACAAACAAGCAGGCAGGTACGCCCGCAAAAAAGGCCACTAAGAGGGTGAGAAGCCCCAGCCCCCAAAAAACACCATCCCCTCCTCCCCGGCCTACCACATCCGTTCTGAAAGAACGCTCCACTGGCAAGGCCAGTAAAAGCCACAGGCCCAGAAGCCCCAGCCCACCCAGCTCAGCATCTCCAGAGCCACGTGGGAAACACACCCATGGCCATGGAAAGAGCAAGAGCCACAGGCCCAGAAGCCCCAGCCCACCCAGCTCAGCATCTCCAGAGCCACGTGGGAAACACGGCCATGGAAAGAGCAAGAGCCACAGGCCCAGAAGCCCCAGCCCACCCAGCTCAGCATTTCCAGAGCCACGTGGGAAACACGGCCATGGAACTTCCAAGAGCCACAGGCCCAGAAGCCCCAGCCCACCCAGCTCAGCATCTCCAGAGCCACGTGGGAAACACACCCATGGCCATGGAAAGAGCAAGAACCACAGGCCCAGAAGCCCCAGCCCACCCAGCTCAGCATGTAGTCAGCCACGTGGGAAACACACCCATGGCCATGGAAAGAGCAAGACCCACAGGCACAGAAGGCCAAATACAGCCAGCTCAGCATCTCCAGAGCCACGTGCAAGTACCTCCCAGGGGCATGGAACCACAAGTGGCAAGGGCACAAAGAGGCACAGGGCCAGAAGCACCACACCCTGAAGCACACCCTCTCCTCCATTTGCCACCGGCACAGGTGGCAAGCAATTATCCATATGCCACATCAACGCCTGCAAGTTCAGTGGCCACCTAGGCAAGGACCCCAAGTCCATTTCCAAGTCCAGTCTATTCTTTATCCAGCCACCTGTCCAACATTTCAACACAACAGAGCCAGCCCAGAATGTCCCCCGAATTGCCTACATTCAGAGATGAGCCCAAACATCAAGCAATAGGCCGGACATTGTGGCGAGGACAGTTGAGTGGCAGGTTTGGTGAGGCCAAAACTCTGGCATTGGCAAGTGGACTGACCCTACATTATGATGAGCTATATGGGCGAAAATCCAAATCTACAAGCAAAATGAGAAAAAATAAATATTGGAGGAGCTCACCAGACAGGTCAATGCAGCAGGGGAGGAGCTTAAAGATGTGAAGCAGATCCAGCACAAAATTTCTGACCTGAAGTATGCAGCACGGAAGAAAGAAAATAAACGGCACAATTACAGGTACATATTTGAGTTGTGCATTTGTCTGCTTCTTGTATTGTCAACAATTTCCTAAATTTGTCAACCTATATTTTTCAGCTTACAAACTGGCGGAGGCTTCCCCACAAAATTACAGTTTACCCGAGCGTAGGAGATGATGCTGGCGCTGATACATCCCGTGGCATTAGAGGGCCACTCGGGGCAATGGGACACGGACATCCCAACTATTCCTGCAGATTGTAATGTTAGTGTGTATGTGAAATTTTTAAACGTATAAAATGAGGCTCACAGGCATATATGAACACATGCCCCTAGGGAGTGGCTTGTAGGGGAGGTTACAGTTTAATCATATCCAACACTTCCTTCTTTGTCTTTAGGCCACTTGGGTTTTAGCTGTGTTTTGGTCTCAAATACTTGAGCTGGGGTCAGGGAAAGGTCTACATAGGAAGAATGTCCACCAGCATACTCTTAAGCCAAATGCAATTTGCAAGCTGAGTGTGGGTCCCTAATGGCCCTTTAGGGATGTGTGAAGCCTCATAACATGCAGTACATGCATGTTTGTATTATTTAAGGTGACCAATGTGTATGTACAGGGTGAGTCATACATATAACAGATAATGACATTCATAGTGAAGGTCACCTTGGACCGTTGGGGGAGTTGCCATTCCTGCTTGACCACGTGTTTTATTGAAGCATATGTAGTAATACAGATCATCAATGGATATTTGGGTGTTTACGTGCCTTTTTATTTACAATACAGCCCAGCATCAGCCTCATCCAGTTTGACCACGCCATCAACTTCCGTGCTGCCTAGGAGCCAGGAGCAGATATATACGGTAAGTGTATTTTGTTGAATCTGCTGATGCATGTGAATGAACATGACTAATTAGCATAACTAATATATTTAGGGACCAAACCGAACCTTTTTGTGCACATGTCCCAACAGACTCACACACTGATGGAGGAAATCCAGGAGATGGAGGAGGATGGCACCTTGATGGGACCTTCACAACTGAGGCGCGTGCCGATCCTGGAGTCAGCGTGGCACCATGAGAGGCGTTTATTTCGCCAGGTGACTCAAAGAACCATAGAGCAGCTTACTGCACAATTAGATACATTAAATAATACATTCACCTCCATACTGACAGAATTTAGGACGAGCAACAGCCACATGGCCACCTTAACTAATAAAAGGCCAGGGGGGGGGGCAGAAGAGCCCGTGGCTACGGGCTATGCGGGCTTGTAGCCTGCAGGGCCAGGGGCCACAAAAGCTGGCCCCTGCGCCCTGTTCCTACATGCCCTGCATAGCTGGTCCCGGGCTGGTTACTTTGGGTAAGGGGGGCCCCATGTCATTTTTTTTTCTCGATTTAACCCTTTGTAGTGTGGATGGTAGTTGTATTTTTATTTGTAAATGTTAAAAATTACTTGTTTCAGTTAGGGGGGTCTCCTGGGCAGGAACAGGGAGCTACCGATAAATATGTAGTACCGTTCTAATCGGTAGAAATGGGGCTTTCACATGCTATATGGTTTTCCCTAATAAAATAAATTTTTTATTTAAAATAAAGGAGGCAATTTTCTAAGAAAAAAATGTATTTATTTATTTTTTTTACTTAATAATAAATAAAATTAATAATAAATAAAATTTACAAACAAGACATTTCATGTTAAAGCCTAAACTCTGCTGCAAAAAAAATATATATATATAATTTTCCTGAAAATTCCAGCAAAAATGTCGCAAAACATGGCGCAAAATGGGGAAAAATGACCTGTCAACAGAGGGTGACAAAATCTCAAGTAGGCTGGCAATTAAAAGGGTTAATAGTACCTCTGCATGTTGGGTACTGTTCTGTTCGGGGGACCTTGCACTTTCAGACTTAGCTTGTTTTTTCTTGTTTGCATATTTATATTTTAGGAAAAGGTGTTTTTTATTCAGCTTTTTTATACAGTTTTTAGGGAAACCCTGCGCAACCAAAGAATTCTTTGAGGGATCAATTCCAGAAAGATGAGCCCACTACAACAAGCTGGGTACGCTTAGAAAGCTTAACATGTGTACTTTCAGGGAATATATGGTTTATGGGGGATATTCCAAATGTAAAGGGTTGTTTTGGTTGAAAAATCGCAAGGTGCGCACTTTGTCTGCAGAGCTGAAATTTTCAAGAAAAATTACCGTTATGCTCATGCTTTACTTTGGGGTGTTTGGCAACTCTTCCCTTGACAGTAGCTATGCATGTTGGGTATCGTTCTGTTCGGGGGATGTTGCTTTTTCAGATTATACTTGTTTTTTCTTGTTGTATATAGTTTTTTTTAGGAAAATGTGGCTTTGATTCTGCTTTTTTATCCTTTTTTTAGGGAAACTCTTTGCAACCAAAGAATACATTGAGGGATTACTTCTAGAAAACTGTGGCCACATCAACAAGCCTGGTACAAATAGAAAGCCTGAGGTGTGTTCTTCCAGAGAATATATAGTTTGTGGGGGGTATTTCAAATGTAAAGGGTTGTTTTTCTGGAAAAACTGCAAGGTGCGCATAGCGCATATCACAGTTGTATTTTTTCTGAAAATCCCCTAAAGCTCTGTTTCAGTTTGGGGGAGTCTCCTGGGCAGGAAAGGGTGTCTACCAATACATATGTGGTATCGCTGTAACCGGGAGAAATTGGGATTTCACACGCAATAAGATTTTATTGACAAACTTACATTTTTTATTACAAAAAACACTACAAATTGTAAAAAATAGATTATATTATTTTATTTTTTTGCACATATTTTGCCAAAAAATATTGAGAATACACCTAAAAATTACAAACAAGACATTTCATGTTAAAGCTCAGACTCTGCTGAAAAAAACAATATATAATTTTCCTGGGAAATCCCTGGAAATCCCTTCAAAAATCACATTTGAACATGGGGAGCGCAAAATAGTGCAAAATGGTCTGGCAAGAAAGGGTGACAAAAACTCCAAGTAGGCTGGCACTTAAAGGGTTAAACATCCAAGATGGCGGATGAGGGCAAATCAGGCAGACTGCAAACAGGAATTGGACAGGACTGTGCTGCTTAGCATTCTTGGATGTCTTACCTTTTCAGGACCCCAGATCTGCTTTGTCTAACCCGCCCCCTGCACTTTATCTCGCTCTCCTCTACTCAGTAAGTGTCATGCTTCTGAGCAAAGATGGCGCAGACCCTATCATAAAGTCAAGAACAGAATTGCAGTTGTGGGGAAGAATAATATGTCATTTACTAGAAAGTAGAAATATATTATTTTTAAATGCTGGGAAATCAGTTTTTAAGGATTTGTGCTTTGCTAAAGATCATGGTTAAGGTCCGGTTTAACGTGTCATCAAGGGTTAAAAACAGCCATAGGTTCAGACATGGGTCATCAACTATATTCATAGGCATACATTGAAAAATGAATGATGTTATTTGCGTCAACTTACCAAGGAGCAATCCACCGGAGAATTCTCCAGACTCAAACCGACAGTACAATCCAGATCGTCGCAATATGTACGCGTCATTGGATGAGCCTGGAAACCCAGCGAAGATGCTAAGGAACCGCATGTCTGGGGCCACCACTGCTTGGACATTCAGTGAGTGGCCCATTTTGCGGTTCCTGGGAAAAAAGAAAAACAACAAAAATTAGCAAGGCTAGGTAAACTACTCAAACACTAACTCCTAACATCCTCCCAAAAACATCTTGGGCAATACAAATAACACTAACTAAGTACCTAAGTATTTTTTAGCCCAAAAAAGGATATGTATGTTGGATCAACTAAAGATTACCTTGAAAATGACTAATTAAGGTCCACATGAAAATGTTTGGCTTTGGCAGACATGAAAAACATTGATGAAGCTAAAGACGGCCAAATGTATCACATGAACAATTTACAAGGAGGGATTAATAGATATACAGTGTAAGCTATTTCACAGGGACATTTTACAAGGAGGGATTAAGAGATATACAGTGTAAGCTATTTCACAGGGACATTTTACAAGGAGGGATTAAGAGATATACAGTGTAAACTATTTCACAGGGACATTTTACAAGGAGGGATTAAGAAATATACAGTGTAAGCTATTTCACGGGGACATTTTACAAGGAGGGATTAAGAGATATGCAGTGTAAACTATTTCACAGGGACATTTTACAAGGAGGGATTAAGAGATATACAGTGTAAGCTATTTCACAGGGACATTTTACAAGGAGGAATTAATAGATATACAGTGTAAGCTATTTCACAGGGACACTTTACAAGGAGGGATTAATAGATATACAGTGTAAGCTATTTCACAGGGACATTTTACAAGGAGGGATTATTAGCTAGTTAAAATTCAATTTATGTAAACCATATAAAAAAATGACTGATTGAACTTGCCTATAGATGTACTCGTCGGCTGTCGGAGGGACCAATGCAACGTGGGCGCAATCAACGGAACCCATGACGTTGGGCATGTCGGCGATATTATAAAATGCCAGCTTAAGCGCGTTCCAGGCTACCATGTCGTCCGGAAAATAAATATATTTCTGACTAATGGTAGCCATGCAAACCAAAAACTTGGATAGCGCGCTGCTCAGCGTAGGCTGGGAGATCCCCACGGAGAGGGCACCCAGCCTCTGGAACGAGCCGTTCGCCAAAAATTGCAGGCAGCCAAGCATCTTGGTCATACCTGAAATTGCTTGCCCCTTCCTTATGGTGCGGGCTAACCATGGCCGCAGCTCACTATACAACTTATGGAGGGAAGCGCGATTAAGTCTGGTCAGCTCGAACAGCTCAACGTCATGCATGCCATCGATATGCATGCGTCGCCGGTACAATCTGGCCTCGGCCCTGCTGATACATTCAATTCCCATTAGCTGGAGTTGGTGATGTTCCTCCACAAACGCACAAAACATGTTGATAGCAAGGTATCCAAGGTCAAAATGGTCCCGTAAGGGGATCGCAAATGAAACGGTTTTATAAGGTGGTGGTCCCTCGGCAATCAGCTCTCTGAATGAGACGCAAGCCCATACCAATAACGTAAGTTATCTGAACGAACCAAAATATCAGATTTAGATGGGAAAATGATCCGAACTAACGTAAATGATCCGATTTACTTTCGTTAATCGAAACCACATATACGCATGAGCTCGTACGAACACACACAAAAACATACACAGACAGCTACGAAAGTGCAGACGAATGTGTCTCTGAATCGAGCCTATAGTCTGTGAGGCTCCCATATGCAAGCTGTTGGGAAAAGAAAAAGAGAAATACATTTGGGTTAAAAAATCATCTCCCTACCAACTAATTGTGCATTGAGCTAACATTAGGTTAACATGGCCAAGTGGCCCCCAATAAACAGATTATATACAAAAACAATAAGCACCAAATTCCTCTAAGGGAAATATACATGTGTTAGCAGTTAAAACACACAACAAGCGTGTTTTTGTAAAAGGGTGCAAACACAATGGTGTTCAGGCTAAATATGAAGTCAAGGCACTGTTAGTTTTTTTGGCCAGTGTGGACTTTCACATGCATTCTGCTTTAAATAACAGATTGGACAATAAATTCAGAGAGACGCAATTAATTACTCTAACTTCCAGCCACTAGGCTAACTACATGTACATGTGCTATTTATATGTTATAAACATGTTGCATTCCTGTAGGAAGCAACCTGTTACTAAAGGTGTTATTCAATCAGATTGTGGGTTAATTTAGATGTTTTTTAAACATTTATTGTACATACACCATAGTCTCACGTTGATTGCTACAGTAAGACATAAATGCATTACCTCCCTGAATTAAATATATTAATCACTTGTAAAAGTTGGGCTATTCACATGAATAATTACTTGGAGTTGGTTTTTAAAGGAAACTCAAATTTTAAACAGCATTTTTTTAGTATCCTAAAACTCTGTAGCCAAATGGGATGCACGTTTGAATCCACAACACACAGCACATCGCTTATAACAGGGCCACTGACAACTATTGGGAAGGTAGGTAAATGTTTGTGACACACAGAAACCAGATCCCAGTTGGGTCAACACATGAGGGTCGATTCAAAGAAACATGTAACAGCTTTGATTTGGGTGCCGATCATCCTATTTTTCACGTCCGCTCGTGCGTTCGTATGAACTTGCGAGTGATTCTATAAGCAAATACGTTTCTATCCTAAAATGTACGTCCGTTCGTATGGCAGTTCGGGAATCAGACCTATGTCAGTTTCCATCCTGAATTTTCCGTTTCATTTCTCAGGTTGCAACATTGGTTTTGCCCTTTTTCCTTTTTTGTCTGGACGTAAATCCTTCTGATCTTGCGGCTGCGCACTACAAACTTACCTCATTAAAGTGCATTCTAAATATTTGGTCTTATTTTTCTTTATTTCATTCATTTTGTAGTAACCAACCATTAATGAATGCATTTGCATAAGTAAATCTTACTTTGTTTAATTTTTAGTTAACTTGCATTTTTTACTTGAGGATTTAATTTTAATATTTTGGCTTCAAATGGTACAACTTAAAATTTTGTGTGTGGTTACCCACACCCTCTCCATACAGATTGCTCTCAAATATAAAAAAACACCCAGCAACTTCTGCATGTTATGAGCCTAGAAACAGCCAAGATGGCGGCTCAGGTATTATCGGGCAGCCTGCAAACAGAAAGGGCCTTGTGACTGTGTTGCTCTGCATTCTTTGATTTCTGACCTTTCCGTGCCCCCAGCTCTGCTGTGTCTGTGCAAAATACAGCAGTAACCCACATCCTGCACTTTATCCCGCTCTCCTCTCCTCAGTAAGTGTGATGCATCTGACCAAAGATGTGCTTAAATAATTAAACAAAGCAAAGGTAAACAACTACACCAATAAATGCAATCTAAAAATATTATTCTAGCACATCAATTTAAAAATAAATACCAAAGGACATAAGTTTCTTTCATTAACGCAAATAGATTGCAAAATAAAGGTTTACATGCAAAGGACTAATTAAGGTCCACATTAAAATGCTTTTATAAGGCATACATGAATCAGGTATGCATTGCCATACAATTTATGGCCTCGGCCATGCTGATACATGCAGTTCATTGGAGCTCCAGACGCGCAGACTCCTCCACATAGCCAAAAAACCTGTTCAAGAACAGCAATACGACTGCTAAAAGGTGTCGGCAGTGGCTTTCTTTTAAAACGTATTTAGAGGTTTGAAAACTGTTCTCTGAACCCCACCTAAACACATCCAATTATCCTAAGTTTTACGTTTTGATCCTAAGTTTTAGGATTTGATCCTAAGTTTTACGTTTTGATCCTAAAATTTACGCACGAACTTGCGATGATCGTAAGAGCATATACGCATTCGAACGTAGGCTCGTGCGAGTCGGAAATGGCCAAAAAAACAGGAAAAAATGACTAACACCCACCCAAACTTACGATTCTCGATCCGAAATCAATTAACTTTTGCTCTTTGAATCGAGGGGATGGTGATGGTTATGTATCTCTAAACATCAGAGACGTTAAAACCAAATGTTGTTAGCTTATCTGAGGGACTCAACACAGGTCCAGGTGTCAATGGTGAAGTTGATGTGCAAAGAACCAGTAAGGGGGAGGATTTTTTGGAAGCATTTAGGAATCCTACATGCACACATGAAAAGACGTAGGACTGAGACAATCATTCATCAAGCCACAAAATTATGACAAACAACATCATTGTAAGGGCACACATTAATTCCTTTGTTGTTTTCATTAAAATGAATGAGAGATGAGCAAGGCAGTTACATTTAAAACAGGGGGTATATGTTACTTACCATCACAGCTCTGGCTTTGGCCCATACCACTGGACCCAACTGCAGGGCAGGTTTGGGGGGCCAATGAATGTGCCAGCGGGAATAGGAGCTGTGAGAATCCAAGACAAAAAGAATAACAATAACATTACAAAGTTAGCATGGAGTATGTTTTCTTGTAACATATAAACATTTAAGATTTCTTTCTGTGGGCATGAGCATAGCAATATTACCTGACATTGGCTCCAGAGAAAAAACAGGAAGGGGTGTGGTGGAGATCACTGGCCTATGATGCTCTGAAACAATAAATATTATAACAAAAACACAAATTACACACACACTTGTCACTTCAAAAAAGTCAAAACAATAATATACACAAAGGTTACTCACCAGGCGACAAGGTACTGGCCTCACACCAGAGAGGGCTGCAAGGGGAGGAAGTGTGGGCTTCGCTTTCCCAATTTGGACTGCCGGAACCCAATTCCGAGGGGCCAGACTCCTCCACTCCCTCTACTGCAACCTCATGGAGTGGATTGGGGTCCACCACTCACTCCACCTCGGGACTCCTCATCTGAGACTGACCCTCCTGGTAGCCAGACTCCAGCGTTTCCTCATCGGAGGAGCTGATGACCCACACAGCCCCCACCTCACTGGTAAACTTCTCAGGTATGTCCTGATCCTTTTCCCCTTCCTTCCCAGGTTCCTCCACCTTGCATTGGTCCAAAGTGCCCTCTTCCACAGCTGGATTGGGATAGGTGTTAGGGGGACAGGGGAGAACCTCCTTGCCATGCTTGTGTAGGGGAGGCTGCTTATCTGTGAAGATACAGAACAACAAGAGGCATTAAGTACAAGGTCTTGATCGTGCTCCTGCAACAACCAATGGTGCCATTCTTCACTTACCAGAGGTATAGGCATCATACAGTTTGTAGACTGATGCAGATAGACTTGGGCCATAGCTTCACGTTAAAGAGCTGAGACACAGCGGCCCTAATCTCCACCACAATGATCCCCTTCCGGGCCGAGGGTTGGTCACACTCCAGCTGGCACATGTCATACATGAAAAAATATAAATTCAGAAAAAAAAGAGAATAAAATGATTAAATAACATAACTTTAACCACCAATACGTTATTATTACTATAACAACGCATTTCTGCAGACTAACCTGATAAGAATGGTCAAAGATCCAGATGAAAAACACTATTAATAAATAAAAAAATAATTAAAAAATCCAACATTCACCACAAGAGGCCTGAATCAGTAATAAAGTTGAAAGGACAACACAGCCACAAAAAAAACATAGCAAGATTAAATGTAGAAACAACTATGACAAAAAGGCATAATGGAGGAACAGAAAATAGAGAAAAAGGGAACAGAAGTAAAGACACGTCAATATAAAAATATATATATATAAATATATATAAAAATGTTCAGCAAACACACAAAATACATTTATCTTAATAATCTGGCCTTTGGCCTGAGGGTCCACATGCTGGCAGGACTTTTTTGGGGTGTCTGAATCTGCCTCGGACCTGTTGAGAAGTGCTGCTGGGGCTGCAGGTTTATCTTGGGGGGGCCATCTTTTCAATGCAGAGGCAAACGTTCAAAAAGCCAAACCAAAAGCAGAAAAGTCATAGCGGAGCATCAATGACAACATGCTTATCAATGAAAGCATCGCGATTTGGCTGTATTTAGAATTGATTGTGCTAGGTGTGAAAGCTAGAAAGCAGCCGCAACATTTATCATAGAAAGAATGCTGCGCGGGACGAGACGTAGCGCCATTTCTGAACGCCCAAAAGCTCACGCTCATGTGAGCTTAAACCGGACCTTCAGCATGATGATTTTTAATGTGAGCAATCTGTATGTACAGGGTGTGGCAAACATATAATATATGCTCTTATTCAGGGTGAAGGTCCACTTTAAATGGAATGCTACCTGGCGCTATTAGAGGTGCTAGACATTTTGCCTGTCATAAATGTGGCTTTCAGCATGAGTGCAGCGAACACACCTGTCGCTACGTGTCGCTATGTGGCTGTGGTAATAGTAGGTAAGGTGGCAACCTGGCCACCATTTTGTCTGAATCTCATCCGCCATTTTGAACTTTGGGAGTGGGAGTCATCTTGCAACTGGTGGACATATTGTGACCATAATGTTACGGTACAGTAAATATAAGTCAGAAACATGTCTTGCCTAGGATGAAAAACAACTATGATACAGCAAATTTAATTTCAAAAACAACTGTGACAGGGCATGTGGCTTATCAGAACAGCATATGGTTTTATGATGCATGTTCCTTGCTTATCGCACCTGGAAATTTGGCCAATTCTTGGGTGAGATAGGTATGGGAAGTTAAGATAAACTCTTAGAAGTAAACAAGTTGTTTGTAACCCTTGAAGTCTGGCCAGCCCTTGGGTGTGACAACCATCTTGAATGGTATAAATCTGAGAAGCAAACCACTGTGATGCTGGGATGCTCGAGAGCCATTGACATCATGGACAGTGATTTGTGGGACTGAAGACCCACCGACCTACCAAGCTTGATCCTGACATCGCTGTGCTGTACGAACGTATCGGCCGTGGAGCTCCTCTGCAAACAGGAACCATGATTGACCATATGCATGCTGGGTAGATAAGCCAACGTTCCATGAACTAGCCATAGTCATGTTTTCGTTGTTGTATCTGAAGGATATAGGATACATATAGTCAGGGCCAGTGTCACCACTCGGGAAGGCGGGGCAGCTGCTGGGTCTCTCGGCCTCCATGGGGGCCCCCTGACAGGGCTGGCCTTTGGGGTGTGCGACGGCGCTTAACTGGTGGACTGAGAGTGGCGGTGCAACTTCTTTTCCCCACCAGGGTGGGGAAGGGGCCTCCACACCACGTGACAAGCATACTGGCGGGCTGCGGCTGATGAAACAGCAGGCGGCAACAAAGAGAGCCAGAGTGCGTGCCAGGAGGGAAAGCACTGTAGAGGTACATTTTTTTTAAAGGTTTCATTTTTTTTTCTTTTGATCCTTAGGGGGCATCCAGATTTGGGAAGTCCCTTGGTGATGTGAAACGATGAGACACGACTCTTCACTACAAAGGGGCCCAGTGAGACCATGCCGCCCAAGGGCCCGTGTAAACCTGGAGCCGGCCCTGCGTATAGTGGTTGTATCTGAAGGATATAAGATACATTCTGAATGACTTAGAGGTACCATTAGGAAGTGTGAATTAAAGTTGTTATAAAACGCTTTTATGTTTTTGCCATTATAAGATTTAAGATGTCATTATATCTTCGCTGTCATTAAAGACAACACTTTGGAGTTGAAGTGCTTCCTTCGGGGCGGGAATCCGAACAAGGGTCCCGGCTATCGGGCCCCTTACCAATCAGGGACGTCACTTCCGGTTCTGGTTCTGACCTGTCTGATTGGCAAAACAACTTACTATTTTTGTATGACTGATGAAAAAAAATCCTATTATAAAAGACATGGAAACAAATGAAGTAGACAATTCTTAGTGGGAGAGGATGTAAAATACAAAATGTACAAGGAGAGATTTCTGTGTCCCCCCAACAGCTGTTTTGCCGCATGTACTTCAGTCAATATGACCCAAACATGACCAGTAATGAGGAATGAGGCGTTTTTTTCCCTAAGCCAGCCATGAATGGGGCTTTTGTGCATGCCTGGGGTTCCCAGAGGAGAAAGAATATCGCTTAGTATGTTAACCCTCCTACGGCCGGCTGGGATAGCAGTGCATCCGACTTAATGAAGTGCAGGCCTCTTGTCAGCAGGGGATGCGCACATTAAATGCAAGTCACAGAACACACAGAGTGACTTGTTAGGACGCAGCATCTGCTGAATGTGTCGGGTTCATCAAGGATGATGGTTATTGATTTATTTTTAATGACTTTTGACCCTGAAATGAACACAGATGCCGCTAGCGTCTGCTTCCCCCGACTGGAATCCTGAAATAAATATAGATGGCGGCCAAGATTTCTGAGGAAAGGACCTCGATGAGGCTGAAAAAAAGGCATGCCTAACAAAAAGTCTTTGAAAAAGGAAAATAGCTTCTAGGAAAACCTGGCACTGCTGGTGCTGTCCTTATAATAAAGCAGACTTAAACCTTCAGGGTCTCAGTTCACAAGGATGCTAAACTAACTTAGAGGCTGATTCATTATTAGCGTCAGGTATCGGCAGATGATCGTCTGTATAGCGGCGCTTAGACCGACTGCTAGTAGACGCTCGTGTGCGTGTATTGGGTGTTGTAACAGAGCGCCTCAGTCGCTGTAGTAACCTGGCCAGCATTGATGAATGAGATTTATGTTGGGCGCTCTAACACCAGTACAGCGCTGCAGCGAGCGAAAGGTAGCGCCAGCTCAGTGCGACCGACTCTCAGCGGCTCACACCATATTCAACAAAAAAAACGCTATAGCATAAAGCGGCAGACGCTGTGTGATTAAAGTCTGTTTTTGAACACATATCCACCAGTAACAAAGCGAAAACACATGGAATGACATTGTTGTAACATTGTAACATTAATACTTTAATGGCAGACCTGTAATGACAATTCTGCATAAAAATAAAACAAAATAAAAATAGTTTTCAAAAATGACTCTTTCTAGTCCAGGAGAGGTGACACAATTATTTGACAGAAAACAAAAAAAATGAAAAGCCAAAAACCCTGTTTAAACAGAAGAAAAGGAACGTCCATTCAAATGTATGGGAGAGCGTCAGGTAGCGACAGGTAAGACCTTGTGCTCTGGAAGCTAGAGCTCCGGCGCTATACGCTAAGCCGCCTGTAATGATGAATCGGACGCTACATGGCGCAGTTAGAGTCGCTCACCAGAATCGCCTTCATAAATGTGGTTTTGGGTACAGCGCCCGGCGTTCACCAGACGCTGCCTGCCGCAGAGCTTCATCTAGCGGGGTAGGAACGCACACAGGTGCACTTCCACCAATAGAGTTGCTGCAGTGTGCAGATGTCGCCCATTATACAGAACTTCATGCCTGATTTGGAAGTTCCCAGAGATCTTTAACTGGAAGGGTATCCTATACTGGGATGCCCTAAAGGGAATTGTTATAAGGGACCTAAAGTCGTGTTTTACGAGCAATCAACGCTCATTTTTTATGAAACGGGTGTTACCAGTCCAGTGGGGTTAAGTAAGTGACAACAAAAGCATTACCTACCAACTTTTCAGCGTGGGAAAGAGGGACATTTTTAAAATTAGACCACGCCCCCTCATTGAGGGATGGATTGGAGATGTAACAGTTAAATCAATATAAACACTTTCAATAGGCAAATTAAGCATTTATTGCTGCATATCTGCATGTTACTAATCAAAGAGGGACAAATAGGAACAATGAGGGACAGGGAGACATAAGCTCAAAAGAGGGACAGTCCCTCCAAATCAGGGAGACTTGAGAGGTATGCAAAAGCTGCTGCTTCAGGCATTATCACTAGTGTTAGGCGAACCTCTACAGGTTTGGGTTCGGCAAGTTCGGCAGAACTTTGAACAAAGGTTCGGTTTGGGTACCAAACTTGACATGAACCTGAACCCAAAAATAATCCAATGCAGAGTGTGCAGCAACAGGAAGTGGCTATACAACTCATCTGAGCTCCTGATCTATATGGCGACCGTCTTTCTTTCCTCAAAATGTCCACAGCCAGGGTTTCAGAAAGTGGCTGCCCCTTTACATTGTAAGCTGAGTGAAGACACTTGTTGCCAGTTCCCTCACTTATGGGGACGGCCATTTTTCTGAAGCCCCAGCCGTGGACATTTTGACAGGAAAGAATGCCGTCTGCCTACCAGATCGCGGGGTTCAGGTAAGTTGTAGAGCCCTTTTCTGCTGAGCAGCCCATCAACCATACGCCAAATTTGAAAATGGACTTTTGGCTGAAGAACTTTGCGTTTCAGGTTCGCCAAACACTAATTATCACCCATCTGAAATGTAACATAATAGTTATATGTACTTGCACTACTGAGATAGATACACCTGTTATAGTTGGCCAGAGTTCTGCTTTAAACTGAAACCAAGCCCCGGCACAGCCCGGGATTCTAATAGACTCCAGGGCTGGCCGCTTGCCTTCCCCTTGGGCGTCCCAAATTGGGATGTGCTATGTGAAACCCCTAGTGCAAACATTAAATGGGACACTTTAACGGCTCATGCAGTAAAGTAGGCACAACTACGATAAATAAGGTGGAGGAGCAACAATAATGGTCCCCCCGACCTAAAATTGCCACGTACTTACCAATATCTTTATGGCATGCAGGATTATTATTGGAATGATGATGTTGTAGATGTTAGCATTATGGAGGTTTATGTAGAAATATTTGGTGTATGTGTAAGCTAAAGGGATCTATCTCTCTGGCTCAAATCTCTCTTCCCTCCTGCTTTCCTGACTGTCTAACAGCCATCTCTTCCTTCATGACATCTCGCTCCCTTAAACTGAACATGGACAAAATAGAACCGGTCATCTTCCCACCATTGCACTCCCCTTCCTTCTCTAATGCCACAATCTCTGTAACTAATATTACAATAACTGCAACTCCTCAAGCTCGCTGCCTGGGCGTCATTCTGGACTTCTCTCTCTCATTCACACCGCACATTCAGCCACCTCCTGTCATCTCCAACTCAAAAATATCTCCTGCAGCCATCCCTTCCTCTCACCTGACGCCACTAAAATGCTAGTGCACACCCTGGTCATCTCCTGACTGGACTACTGTAACACCCTCCTCTGTGGTTTACCAACAGACTGACTTTCCTCCAATCTATTCTAAACTCTGCTGCTCGCCTCATCTGCCTCTCCTCTCACCTCTCCAGCGCTGCCCCCCTCTGTCAATCCCTCCACTGGTTACATGTCTCCCATAGAGTTCAGTTCAAACTTCTAACATTTACCTACAAAGCTGTCTCTAAACAGGCCCCTTCCTACATTTCATCTCTGATCCAGCGTTACCAACCCAAGTGCAACCTCTGCTCTGCCTCTGACATTCTCCTGTCTTCCTCCTTGGTTACCTCCTCGCACCCCCGCCTTCAAGACTTCTCCCGTACCTCCCCACTTCTCTGGAATGCACTCCCCTGCTCAATCCGTCACTCTCCAACACTCCAAGCCTTTAAAAGTGCCCTCAAGACTCACTTCTTCAGACAAGCATATGACCTGGCTTAAGCAATTTCTATAACCTTCAAACGTCACATGCTGCCTAACTCTAGCTCTACCACTTGTGGTCCCTACTACCTTTCGTCTCCACCCCCATCTATTAGACTGTAAGCTCGCAAGGGCAGGGCTCTCCCTCCTATTGTCTCCTGTGCTCACAACACTTGGTTTAAACCTTGTGGCATCTAGTTTTGTATTGTTCCCTGTACTATATGTTTTAGCTTGTCTGTAATCATACCTTGTAAAGCGCTATATAAATAAACAATAATAATAATATTATATCTCACCTATGCATGTGAAGAAAATATTACCTCATCAATGAGCAGAGAGGAAGCCATGTCATACAAAAGAGGATTTTACAAAGAAATTCAGTGTAATAAAAAAAATGACCACTGGGGGGAAGCATAATAATAACCAGTAGAAACATATGGACTATAGCCTCGATTCAGAGACACATTCGTCTGGACTTTCGTAGCTGTCTGTGTATGTTATTGTGTGTGTTTGTCATTTTTTTTGGTTTTTCTGTTCCATTTTCCATTCGTATGTTCGTTCCCGCTACTGCATATATGCGCTTTCGATGAACGAAACTAAATCGGATCACTTGCGTTAGTTCGGATAATTTTCCCATCCAAATCTGATATTTTGCGTTCGTTCAGATAACTTACGTTATTGGTATGGGCTTGCGTCTCATTCAGAGAGCTGATTGCCGAGGGACCACCACCCTATAAAACGGTTTCATTTTGATCCACTTACGGGACCATTTTGCACTCGGCTACATTGCAATTACCATGTTTTGCGGATTTGTGGAGGAATATAGGCTCGATTCAGAGAGACACAAAAAAACAAAAAACCTTCCGTTTTAGTGCCGATGTCGTATTATTTTCAAATGTTCCCGCTCTCGTATGAATGTGCGAGCGATTCTATGCATGCATTGTAAACCTTCTGTAAAGTTTCCGTCCGTTCGAATGCCAGAGTACGAGGATGTCATTTTCCATCGAGACTTTTCTGATTTATTTCCTCAGGTAACGACGTAGGCTTTCGTTTTTGCCCTTTTCCCATCGTATCCTCACACGAATCCTTTACGTTTCCCGATAGATTCTGTTTCACTTTTACAAAAATAATCGTCTAGACGGAAATCCTTACGATCTTGCACCTGGGCACTACAAACTTAACTCATTAAAGTGGACCGTCACCCTCCGGTGATCGGCCCGGGAATCTATAAGATTCCCGGGCCGATCACCTCCCTCCCCGCGGGACATCTGAGATCGGGATGTCCCGCGGGGTGAAACCCCCCCAAACACCCCAAATCCCCTTACCTTGTCTTCGCCGGCGGCTCGCGCCCCTCTAGACGTGCGCGCGCCCGCGCCAGCCGTCTGTGAATGACTCTTGACGCGCGGGAGGCGGCGGCGGAGGAGCCGCTTGTCCGCGGCTGTCAAAAGGCTTGTCCGTCGGCACTGGGAGCGGGGAGAGGTGAGTTTTTCGGGGGGGGGTTCACACAGCGGGGCACCCCGATCGGGGGTGCCCCACCGAAGTGGACCAAGACCCAGGATAGTCAAAATCCTGGGTGTTGGTCCACTTTAAAGTGCTCGCCTACATATTTGCCACCCTCACTTCTACTACAATGTTTAGCTGAACCCCTTAGCGCTATCCTCCAGATTCCCTTTTGGCCCCTTAAGGCTCACCCCAACCCCTTAGCGCTATCCTCCAGCTTCCCTTTTGGACCCTTAAAGCTTACCTCAACCCCTTAGCGCTATCCTCCAGCTTCCCTTTTGGCCCCTTAAAGCTCACCTCAACCCCTTAGCGCTATCCTCCAGCTTCCCTTTTGGCCCCTTAAAGCTCACCTCAACCCCTTAGTGCTATCCTCCAGCTTCCCTTTTGGCCCCTTAAAGCTCACCTCAACCCCTTAGCGCTATCCTCCAGCTTCCCTTTTGGACCCTTAAAGCTCACCCCAACCCCTTAGCGCTATCCTCCAGCTTCCCTTTTGGACCCTTACAACTTACCCAAATCACTTCGCGGTTATGTTCTTCTTCCATTTTATGTCCCTAAAACTTACCCAAATCACTTCGCGGTTAGGTTCTTCTTCCATTTTATGTCCCTAAAACTTGCCCAAATCACTTCGCGGTTATGTTTTTCTTCATTTACCGCACCCTAAAACTTACCAAAATCACTTTGCGGTTATGTTCTTCTTCCATTTTATGTCCCTAAAACTTACCCAAATCACTTCGCGGTTAGGTTCTTCTTCCATTTTATGTCCCTAAAACTTACCCAAATCACTTCGCGGTTATGTTCTTCTTCCATTTTATGTCCCTAAAACGTACCCAAATCACTTCGCGGTTATGTTTTTCTTCATTTGCCGCACCCTAAAACTTACCCAAATCACTTCGCGGTTAGGTTCTTCTTCCATTTTATGTCCCTAAAACTTACCCAAATCACTTCGCGGTTAGGTTTTTCTTCATTTACCGCACCCTAAAACTTACCCAAATCACTTCTCGGTCATGTGAATATTCATCTTTAAAAATTTCTGGGCCCATTAGTTTTGTGTTAATGTATTTTGTAAATGAAATGACAATGTAACATTTTTTTTTTTATTCCATCATAAAATATACAATTTTTAAAAATGTTGAAAAGAAGAACGGGCATCAGGAGCAAGGGCGAGTGGCACATCTTGCAGTTCCTGCAACCAAATAAAATAATTACACAAAGCAAAGGTAACCAACTAAAACAATAACTCCTACAACAAATTAAGAGTCAAGTTCAACAATCCAAATATAATTCACAAAGGACATAAGTCTAAAAACATATAGCAATTATATGGATGTGTGGGAAAATAAAGGTTTACATGCTAAGGACTAATTAAGGTCAGCATTAAAATGCTTCTATAAGGCATACATGAAATGTATTGATTTAGGTATGCATTGCTATACAATTTATGGCCTTGGCCATGCTGATACATGCAATGCCTTGGTGCTAAAGGCGCGCAGACTCCTCCACATAGCCGCAAAACATGTTCAACAATAGCAATCCGAGCCCTCAAAGGTCCCGTAAGTGGATCGGAAATGAAACGGATTTATAGGGTGGTGATCCGTCGGAAATCAGCTCTCTGAATCAGACAGAAACCCATCCCAACAACGGAAGTTATCTGAACGAACAGAAAATTTCCGATTTTGTTTGGAAAATGATCCAAACTAACGGAAATGTTCCGATTTGCTTCCGTTCATCGAAAGCGCATTCCCGAACGTTCATACGAATGAAAAATGAACGAAAAAAGCAAAAAAAATGACAAACACCCACCCAAGACTTTCACAGACAGCTACAGAAGTCCAGATGAATGTGTCTCTGAATCGAGGCTTATGAGCGCCTTCAGCTTCAGGACATTGCATGTGTCAGCAGGGCCGAGGCCAGATTGCACCGGCGACGCATACATATCGATCGCATGCATGACGTTGAGCTGTTCGAGCTGACCCGACTTAATCGTGCTTCTCTCCTTAAGTTGTATAGTGAGCTGCGGCCATGGTTAGCCCGCACCACTAGGAAGGGGCAAGCAATTTCAGGTATGACCAAGATGCTTGGCTGCCTGCAATTTTTGGCAAACGGCTCGTTCCAGAGGCTGGGTGCCCTCTCCGTAGGGATCTGCCAGCCTACGCTGAGCCGTGCGCTATCCAAGTTTTTGGATGGCATGGCTACCATTAGTCAGAAATATATTTCATTTCCAGACGACATGGTAGCCTGGAACTCGCTTAAGTTGGCTTTTTATTATATTGCCGACATGCCCAACGTCATGGGTGGGATTGATTGCACCCACGTTGCATTGGTCCCTCCTGCAGCCGACGAGTACATCTATAAGTTCAATAGGTCATTTTGTTATATAGTTTAGACAAACTGCATTGTAACTATTAATCCCTCCTTGTAAATTGTCCCCGTGAAACAGCTTACAGTGTATATCTTAATCCCTCTTTGTAAATTGTCCCTGTGAAACAGCTTACAGTGTATATCTTAATCCCTCCTTGTAAATTGTCCCTGTGAAACAGCTTACAGTGTATATCTTAATCCCTCCTTGTAAATTGTCCCTGTGAAACAGCGTACAGTTTATATCTTAACCCCTCCTTGTAAATTGTCCCTGTGAAACATCTTACAGCGTATAGCTTAATCCCTCCTTGTAAATTGTCCCTGTGAAACAGCTTATAGTGTATATATTAATCCCTCCTTGTAAATTGTCCCTGTGAAACAGGTTACATTGTATATCTTAATCCCTCCTTGTAAATTGTCCCTGTGAAATAGCTTACATTGTATATCTTAATCCCTCCTTGTAAATTGTCCCTGTGAAACAATTTACAGTGTATATCTTAATCCCTCCTTGTAAATTGTCCATGTGAAACAGCTTACATTGTATATCTTAATCCCTCCTTGTAAATTGTCCCTGTGAAACTGCGTACAGTGTATATCTTAATCCCTCCTTGTAAATTGTCCCTGTGAAACAGCTTACATTGTATATCTTAATCCCTCCTTGTAAATTGTCCTTGTGAAACAGCATACAGTGTATAGCTTAATCCCTCCTAGTAACTTGTCCCTGTGCCCCAATTCACCGTGTATAGCTTAATCCCTCCTTCTCAAGTGTCCCTGTGCCCCATTTGACCGTGTATAGCCCAATCCCTCCTTGTAAATGGTCCCTGTGAAACATCTTACATTGTATATCTTAATCCCTCCTTGTAAATTGTCCCTGTGAAACAGCTTACATTGTATATCTTAATCCCTCCTTGTAAATTGTCCCTGTGAAACAGCTTACAGTGTATATCTTAATCCCTCCTTGTAAATTGTCCCTGTGAAACAGCTTACAGTGTATATCTTAATCCCTCCTTGTAAATTGTCCCTGTGAAACATCTTACAGTGTATAGCTTAATCCCTCCTAGTAACTTGTCCCTGTGCCCCATTTCACCGTGGATAGCTTAATCCCTCATTCTCAAGTGTCCCTGTGCCCCATTTGACCGTGTATAGCTTAATCCCTCCTTGTAAATTGTCCCTGTGATCCATTTGACCGTGTATAGCTTCAGCAATGTTTTTAATGTCGGCCTTAGCCAAACATTTTCATGTGGACCTTAATTAGTCATTCGAATGTTAATCTTTTTTTCATCCAACATACATATACTTTTTTTTTTTTTTTAAAACTACTTATGTACTTAGTGTTATTTGTATTGTCCAACATGTTTTTTGGAGGATGTTAGGAGTTATTGTTTGAGTAGTTTACCTTGCCTTGCTTATTTTTTCTTTTTTCTTTTATCCCAGGAAAATCCCCGCTAAATGGGCCACTCACTGAATGTCCAAGCAGTGGTGGCCCCGGACATGCGGTTCCTTAGTGTTCTCGCCGGGTTTCCAGGCTCATCCAATGACGCGTACATCTTATGACGATCTGGATTGTACCGTCGGTTTGAGTCTGGAGAATTCTCTGGTGGATGCTTCCTTGGTAAGTTTCCGCAAATAACATCATTCACTGTTCAATGTATGCCTATGAATATAGTTGATGACCCATGTCTGAACCTATGGCTGTTTTTACCCCTTGATGACATGTTAAGCCGGACCTTTACCATGATCTTTAGCAAACCACAAACCCTTAAAAACTGATTTCCCAGCATTTAAAAATAATATATTTCTACTTTCTAGTAACTTACTACTTATTCTTTCCCACACTCGGCTGCAATTATGTTCTTGACTTTATGATAGGGTCGGCGCCATCTTTGCTCAGATGCATGACACTTACTGAGGAGTGGAGATTGGGATAAAGTGCAGGGGGCGGGTTAGAGCTGTGCTTTGCTCAGACAAAGCAGATCTGGGGTCCTGAAAAGGTAAGACATCCCAGAGTGCTGAGCAGCACAGTTCTGTCCAATTCCTGTTTGTAGCCTGCCTGATTTTCCCTCAGCCGCCATCTTTGATGTTTAAAGGGTCAGGCTGCAGTAGATGGTGTTAGGCAGTTTTTTAGCAGAGCAAGCTGTATGTACAGGGTGTGGCTAAAATATAAGATAGGCTCTTAGTCAGGGTGAACGATCACTTGTCCATAAATTTTGGTTTGGAATGTGTAATTTATGTATTTTTTGTATTATTTTCTTATTCTTTTTCTTATTTTCTTATTCTTATTCTCAGGGGATTACGGCTATCCGCTACTTCCCCGGCTGATGACGCCCGTCCTTCGGCCACAGAATGCGGCCCAGGACGCCTACAATCGGGCGCACGGCAAGACCCGGGCCGTTGTGGAGAGGGCCTTAAAAACACGCTTCCGGTGTTTGGACCATACCGGGGGGGGCACTCCAGCATGACCCCAAAAAGGTCATCGATATCATACTGGCCTGCTGTGTCCTCCACAACTTTGCCATAATGCAGCGTGTCCCCCGGTATGTGGATCTGCCCCCCTCTCCACCCAGCCAGGACCCAGAAGAGAACTACCGTGGCACACCTAGTGCCTCTGGGCAAGTTGTTCAGGCCAATTTGATAAACACCCATTTTGCCTAATTTGGTTTTCATGTGTTTGTTTGTTGCATGTAATTGTTTATTCTTACTTTAATTTGCCTTTGTGAATGCTTTTGTATTTTTTTTGTAAAAAATAGTAATGAATTAATTACTAAAATATTGACACATGATCTGAGCCTCGTGCATTTTTATTTTACATGTTTCTTTAGAAAAACCTTCAGTAATCTCAAAAGAACCCAAACAGTAATGCATCAACAACAGCTAAAGTCACATTCAATATATTTTATTGAAATATGAAAATTTGGAGTTGAAGGGCACTTGCAGACTTCATGTACATACATAGTACAACAGAAATATACATTGGCGCAGACTCATGGCACCTAGCAATTGGCCTCATCCAGGCCGAAGTTTCAATAACCAATAAAATAAACATACATAGGGAGCAACCATTTGCATGAGAATATTTGGCCAGTAATACATAGGGCCACATACACACCCTCTCCTGCTTGGCCACTTTTGCCACGGGCAAAGGTGGAAAGCAGCCATACCTATGCCACATCCACGCCTGTAAGTCAGTGGCCCACCCAAACAATAACCCCCAGTCCGAATGCAAGTCCAGTCCAATCTTTGCCATGGTTCAAGGTAGTAGTTTCCCAGCCCAGAATGTCCCTCAATTTTACCAACAAACAGGATGAGCCAGACACAATTTCATTAGGCCCAAGCCTGCAGCGTGGCAGCTTAAGCGGCAGCTTCAGTGAGGCTATAGCTCAGGCATTGGCTAGCGGGGTATCTCAGCACTCTAATGAGCTATATGGGCGACATTCAAAATCATACAAGCAAAGCCATAAAAAAGGCAATCTTGGTAGCGCTCACCAGACAGGTCAATACAGTGGAGATGTAGAGGAAAGATGTGGAGCAGATCCAAGGCAAATAGCTGTCAAAATGGGTGTTGCCCATAAAACCCTGGTGGTGTTGGAGGTGTCCCATCACCTGGGCATGTGTGGCATTTATAATCTGCTACTGTTCCAACATGTGTCTATTGCTTGTATCTAATTGTGCAGTAAGCTGCTCTGCGGTTCTTTGAGTCACCTGCCAAAGAAATGGCTGTCATGGCGCCACGCTGACTCCAGGATCGGCACGCGCTCCCCTGGGAAACTGGTCGACGTTGCTGACTACGTCTACCAATTCCCCGGGTTTGAGCACCTGCAGATGTTGGACCTCTAGGGCGAGCAAGAGTCGCAGATGTGCTCGGCAACTCCTCTGCAGCAAAGCTACCACTGGGAACTGTAGGCTCAGTCTCAGCCTGCTGCCCACGATGGGCTGGCAGCATGCGTCCAGCTTCACTCTCCTGCAGAGGATTTGGTGCAGTAGCATGGGGCAGTGGCAGATTATGTTCCAGGGGTCAGTTCTGAAGGTCCCATCAAGCTTGCATCCTCCTCCATCTCCTGGATTTCCTCCATCAGTGTGTGGGTCTGTTGGGACATGTGCAAAAAAAGGTTCAGTTTGGGCCCTAAATATATTTGTTATGCAAATTAGTCATGTGCATTCACATGCATCAGCAGTTTCATCAAAGTCCACTTACCCTATATATCTGTTTCTGGCTCCTAGGCAGCTCGGAAGTAGACGGCGTGGTCAAACTGGATGAGGCTTCCACACTTGCTGAGGCTTGATGCTGGGCTGTGTTTAAAATAAAAAGGCACGTAAACACCAAAAAATCAATTGATGATCTGGATTACTACATATGCTTTAAAGTGGACCAACACCCAGGATTTTGACTATCCTGGGTCTTGGTCCACTTCGGTGGGGCACCCCCGATCGGGGTGCCCCGCTGTGTGAAACCCCCCCAAACCCCAAGAAAAACTCACCTCTCCCCGCGCCGACGGACAAGCCGCGGACAAGCGGCTCCTCCGCCGCCGCCTCCCGCGCGTCACTCTTGACGCGCGCGTGCCCGCACCGGCCATTCACAGACGGCCGGCGCGGGCACGCGCACGTCTAGAGGGGCGCGAGGGAGGAAGATAAGGTAAGGAGTTTGGGGTGTTTGGGGGGGGTTTCACCCCGCGGGACATCCGAGATTTCACCTGTGGGTGTTGGTCCACTTTAAAAAACATGGAGCCAAGCAGGAATGCAAACTCCAACAGCGGGACAAGGTGTCCTTCACTGTGAATGTCAGTATCTGCTATATGTATGCCTCACCCTGTACATACACATTGGTCACCTTAAAGTGGACCAACACCCAGGGGGGATCGGCCCTGGAATCTATAAGAACCCCCCAGGAGGCCCACAAACCTTACCTCAGCCCCGTTCCATCGGCGCATGCGTGACATACCCAAACACGGGTTGTGGTCCACTTTAAAGCAGTTCCACACCTGGGATCACTAACATGAAAACTATAACTTTGGGAGGGGTGCCCTGAAGCCCTTGTCCCCCCCAGGGCCCTGAAACACATCGTCTCCTCTTGTCCTCCAAGAACTGGCCCCACATGCTGGCTGACAGTCAATTGCAACCCCTGATGATTGTCCTGAATTGAAACATACAAGTGCCCAGGGTGAGCCCTGGTAAAGCTCCCTAATGAGTATTCATACAAGCGATCTATAGTCAATTGTGACTGTAGGTCTGTTTTACCAGCATTATTCTCTAACATCTTTATATCATGTATCACAAGTAATCACAAGTAATGTCTGAAAAAAACTAGTGCAAAGTGAAAGAATGAGTGTGCTGGGAGCATGCAGTACAGTTTCTCAGACCTGACGTCATAGGCTGGAGATACAAACCCAACATGTGTTTTACATCCTGACAAGACACCTCATCATTTCACTTACACGCTGACGATACTTTTGGAACTCGGTTACCATGATGTTACAGCTGCAGTATAATCCACAAGGCAAACATTGCAGCCAGCTGGCAGAGGGGAGGGGGGTGCGACTGGCTGGAAGCTAGGTGACACCTCTGAGTTCAAGGCGAGACATGCCCAGGATTTACAGCACAATTTGTTTTGTGACTAGGGTGAAAATGACTTCGTAAATTAAAACATATCTATACCCAATGCCAACTTTCATTCATTTGTGTTTATGTGTTTATCACAGTATATTTATAACGTACTAAGATTGTATAGAATAGTGTATCTACAGTATGTCTTGTCTGGACGTAAAAGTGGGCAGGGCACCTGTTTAACAATCAGAAAATAATCAAAAAACTTTATTGTTTGACTAATATTTGCCATATATATTTATTACATACATAGAATTATTTTTGGAAGTTAAATACTTAGGTGATGGAGCAGGGAAAAGGGATGGAAATTGAAAAAAAATACCATTTTGTGAATACTCACCTTGTAAAATGGGTATTATAAGTATGTCACACACCCCGCTTCAAGATATTCATTACCTGTGGGTAGTATGGTCCTGTAGAGGGCTTCGGCAGAGATGATTGGAGGAAAGAAAGCCCCTCCCAGTCCATAAGTACCTGGGACCTCCCACTCATTACCCAGTATAAAGAAAGCAGTAAGGTAAAGGACCAGGAAGAGCCAAATATCAGTCATAACAACGCAAAGTTCACCATATGAAGGATGCAGAATCCAAAGGGCGGGTTGAAGCGGGGTGTGTGACATACTTATAATACCCATTTTACAAGGTGAGTATTCACAAAATGGTATTATTCTAAGTATGTCACACACCCCGCTTCAAGATATTCATTACCTGTGGGACATCCAATAGCAGTGTCCATAAAGGGTGGGGATCCAAAAACAAGGTATAAAGCACAACTCAAACTACTGCAGCCTGCAGAACTTTGCGGCCAAAAACAGCATCCGCTGAGGCCCGCACATCAACCTTGTAAAACTTTGAAAAAGTGTGAACAGAAGACCAGGTAGCGGCCTTGCAAACTTGCTCAACAGAGGCCTGGTGCTGAAAAGCCCAGGAGGCCCCAACCGCACGGGTAGAATGAGCAGTAACACGAAAGGGAGGATCTCTCCCCTTAGCAGAATAGGCCCCTACAATGGCCTGACGGATCCATCTGCTGATGGTAGACTTTGTGGGTGCTAGACCCTTCTTGGGCCCAAAAGGCACCACGAAGAATGCATCAGTCTTGCGAAAGGCAGACGTTACCACCAAATAATACTTCACAACACGAACCACATCCAAAGAATGCAGGACCCTCTCCTTGTCATTGCTGGGGTTAGGACAGAGAGAGGGCAGAACAATATCCTGATTTAAATGAAAGGACGAAACCACCTTAGGAAGAAAGTCCGTCTTAAAACGGAAAACCACTTTATCCTGATGTCTTTCAAAATATGGAGCTTGAATAGACAGAGCCGCCAACTCAGAAACACGTCTAACTGAAGTGATAGCTACCAAAAATGCCACCTTCTGCGTAAGGGAAGACAAAGGACTATCATGCAAGGGCTCAAAGGGGGGACCCTGTAGCGCAGAAAGAACCAAATTCAAATCCCAAACCGGAATCAAAGGCTTCCTAGGAGGCCGCACATGCGTAACCCCCTGGAAAAAGGTCTTAACCAAAGGATGTAGTGCAAAAGACTTTTGGAAAAATACCGCCAGGGCAGACACCTGCCCCTTCAGAGTACTGAGTTGGAGCCCTAAGTCCAGACCATGTTGCAAGAACTCCAAAATTCTAGAAACAGAGAATTCCCTACAAGGGAAGGCCCTAGCCTCACACCAATCAATATAATACCTCCAAGTCCTATAGTACACGGATGAAGAAGACTTCTTTCTAGCACGAATGAGAGTCTGAATAACAGCGTCAGAAAGACCTTCCTCCTTCAAGATGGAGGTTTCAGCAGCCACGCCGTCAAAGCCAGTGTTGGTAAATTGGGGTAACGAAGATGACCCTGTGTGAGCAGATCTGGCAGCAGGGGCAGAACGAACTGATCTTCTGCCAACCTTACCACGTCTGCGAACCAGACCTGTCTTGGCCACCTTGGAGCTACCAGAATTGCTGTTGCTCTCTCCAGAGCAAGCTTGCGCACTACTCTGGCCACCATGGGAAACGGAGGGAACAGGTACAGAAACCCCAGATCCCTCCAGTTCAGGGACATGGCGTCCGTCGCGAGAGCCAGTGGGTCCTTCGCCAGAGACACAAAAGCCGGAAGTTTGTGATTGTGACGGGAGGCAAATAGGTCCACCGCCGGTGACCCCCACCTGAGACAAATTGAGTGAAAGACCCTGGGATTGAGAGACCATTCCCCCTTGCGGGCTGACATCCTGCTCAGAGAGTCCGCCTCCGTGTTCTCCACACCTGGGATGTAAACTGCTGAGATACACGGGACATGTCTCTCTGCCCAGTCCAGGATCACAGACAATTCCTTGAGGGCATTCCTGCTGCGGGTTCCTCCCTGGTGATTGATGTAGGCCACCGCCGTCCGATTGTCCGACCTGACCTGGACCGGCAAGTCTCGCAGTTGATGAGTCAAATGACAAAGAACCAACCTGATGGCCCTCAATTCCAGAACATTGATATCACGCTCCCGGAACCACAATTTATCGCTTGGACAACTCCAGCTCTCTTGGTAAGGACCTCAACCCCCAATCTCCGCAGCCAGCTTCACCTATAGGAGCCCCCGCTTGCCGAGACGCAGAGCACGCCTGCTCGGGATCGGTTGCCCCCAGGACTTTATGGCTCAAAGGTTGAGGTCTTACGGTACAGAGTACTGGAGAGCCCGCGGCTGGAAGTGGAATCGGGTAGCCGGTATGTGAGCGTATGGTGGGAGTCCAAGGACAGGCAAGGGTCGGCAACTGGAGTGAAGATCAAGGATGGTCAAACAAGCGAGGGTCGGCAACAGGAGTGGAGATCAAGGATGGTCAAACAAGCGAGGGTCGGCAACAGGAGTAGAGATCAAGGATGGTCAAACAAGCGAGGGTCGGCAACAGGAGTGGAGATCAAGGATGGTCAAACAAGCGAGGGTCGGCAACAGGAGTGGAGATCAAGGATGGTCAAACAAGCGAGGGTCGGCAACAGGAGTGGAGATCAAGGATGGTCAAACAAGCGAGGGTCGGCAACAGGAGTGGAGATCAATATCAGGGATTAACAATGGCTAGGCGCTATCACAGGCAACAACCAACTGCGGGGAAAAGAGCTTTATAGGGACAGACATAGGAGGGAAGGTATTGTGATTGGTGCACACAGGATCATGATAATGATTGGCCAGAACAAGGAGTGCACAACAGGAGGGGGGCGTGTCCCCCCACTGAACCCAGGGCTCATTGGCCCTTCAGATGGAAGAGAGGACGTGCCGCCCAGCTGGGCTCATAGGCCCTTTAACTGAAAAGGGGGCGTGCCCCTTTTTAATTTATTCACCTCCTCCGGCGGCCACGCTGAGTGCAGCGCCGCCGGAGGGCATAGAAGGAACGTGCTCGCGCACCCGCGCGAGCACGTGTGCTGATGCCGGACACACCGGCAGGAGGAGAAGGAGGGGGCGCGCCCGCAGCCGCGCGAGCTGCCGCCCGGCGCGGCCGGCGCCTGGATGGCGGGGCGACGGGGACACCGCTGGAACGCGGCACAGGTAAGCTGATCGTGACAATTGATAGACTCGTGAACTTCCAGGGGACTCCACAAACCCTGAACTTGCAGATCCTTCCAAAAGCCCCCCCATCCTGAGAGGCTGGCATCCGTAGTGACTATCTCCCACTGAGGAGTCCGAAAGGATCTGCCCCTCAGTAGGTTGGTTGAGTTCAGCCACCACCGAAGCGAGCGGCGAACCCGGGGAGACATCTGAAAAAGATGATCCAGCGACTGAGGAGACCTGTTCCAGACCGATAACAGATGGAGCTGAAGTGTCCTTGTGTGAAACTGAGCAAAGGGAACCGCCTCGAATGAGGCCACCATCAAACCCACCAGTCTCATCCCTAGACGGATGGACGGTCGAGGCATGGACATGAGCGACCGAACCAACTCCTGAATCAGAAGAACCTTGGACTGAGGAAGGAAAACTCTGGCCAGATCTGTATCCAGAGACATTCCCAGAAAGGACACTGTCCTGGACGGGTGTAGGGAGGACTTGGGGTAGTTGATCACCCAGCCGAACCTCTCCAGAGTGGATATTACCGTCCTGGTGTCCAATTCTGCCTGGCTGAATGACGGTGCCATGATGAGGAGATCGTCCAGATATGGCACAATGCGAATCCCCTGCGCTCTGAGGAGAGCCATCACCCCAGCAAGCACCTTGGTGAAAACTCTTGGAGCTGTGGTGAGACCGAAGGGAAGAGCTACAAACTGAAAGTGCCGATCCTCCACCGCGAACCTCAGAAACCTCTGGTGTGCGGGAAAAATGGGAACATGGAGGTAAGCGTCCTGAATGTCTATGGACGTCATGAAGTCCCCCTGACGAAGAGAATGAATAGCCGAGCGCAACGTTTCCATGCGAAACCTTCGCAGTCTGACGAACTTGTTGAGAATCTTTAGGTCCAGTATGGGCCGGACGGAGCCATCCTTTTTGGGGACCGTGAACAGATTTGAGTAAAAACCCCGACCCCGGTCTAATGAGGGAACTGGGCAAATGACTGCCATTTCCAGAAGACTCGATACTGCCGCCCGGAGCTGCTGCGCAGCCAGTGCCTCCGGGGACACCCGAGACCTGAGGAAACGCGGGGGAGGGTAGGACTCGAACTCCAGCTTGTAGCCGGAAGACACCACTTCCCTGATCCACCTGTCCGAGACCTCTCGGTTCCAGACCTGGAAGAAGTGCTGTAGCCGTCCCCCCACCCGCACGGGTGAGGGCGCCCCCTCATTGTTGAGCGGGCTTGGCCACGGGTTTGGGTTTTGAGCCCCAACTGTATCCTGAACGGGCACGTCCTCTGCCCCTATTCCAGGAATTTCCCCTTGTAGAAGGGAAGGCGAAACCTCTTCCTGCTCTAGATCCCCGAAAGGAAGGAGTGAAGGAAGACGCTCCTCGAAAGGGGCGACGTTGCTTCTTGCGTTGAGGTAGTTTGCCCCCCTTGGCCACAGCATCCAGCTTGTCTCCAAAGAGCCGTAACCCAACGAAGGGAAGAGCTGTTAGTGACTTTTTTGACCCAAAGTCAGCCGCCCACTGGCGTAACCAAATTGAACGCCTGATAGTAACCATTAGAGCAGAGGCTCTACTACTCATCATCAAGGAATCATCCAAAGCGGCCACCATGAAGGACAAAAACCCCTCACATTGTTTTAGTTCACGAAATTCCTCACTGTCCGGATTCAAACCGGAGGAGGATAACAAGTGCCTGACCACCTTTCTCGTAGCCACCGCCAACAGCGATGAGGCACAAACAGGCCTTATTGCTGCCCCAATACTGGCAAAAACATGACAAGCCATCTGGTCAATGCGTTTATCCTCACCATCCTTAAGAGAGGAACAATCAGGGTTGTTCAATACGGCTGAGTTGGATAACCCCAAAATAGGGGCGTCCACCTCGGGGGGAGACGCCCAGCGCTTAACCGTATCCACTGGAAAAGGATACCTCTTATCCCAACTTTGGGGAATGCCTGGGAGCCTGGCAGGCCTTTCCCATTCCTTAGAAATAATATTATCAAAATGCTTTTGATTAGGGAATTCCAACCGCGGCTTGGATTCGTCATAAAACTCCCCTTGCTGTTGAGGAACCTCCGCCGGAGGCGAGATAGCAAGCACCTCAAACATCTGAGTCAGAGCATTAGGAGTATCCAAGGAAGTCCCTGAGCTCCGATCGGAATCAGCACCAACAAATTGCTGATCATCAGAAATATCTGACTCCTCAAATAATTCCCCTTCTTCTAGAGGGGAATAATCTGACCAATCCAGGCCGTCCTCGTCATCATCATATTCAAAATGATTAACCGGTGATAAATGCTTCCTCTTAGCCGGTGCTTTCTTGGCAACCGTGGAGGAAATGAATTTTTCAATACTGGCCAACCTGGCACACACATCAGATTGCGACTGCCCCCCCGTGGCAATCTCACACGGGGCACGGGTCAAAGTGGGAGGGGGAGAGGATGAAGCCGGCTGCGCTGACCCAGATGCCTGGGGACCGGACTGCCGTGTAATAGTCTGCTGTGCACATGATATACATAGGAAAAAATCATCCCCTGTTAGGGATACCCCACAACCCATACACTTCCGGGATTGTCCCGAGGGGAGCCCGGAATCTTGGGATGCCTCCATAAGGTGAACTTGAATAGTCGCTATGAGTGAGGGAATTACGCTATTAAGCAACCCGGGATGCCCTTATATTGTCCAAGTGGGAGGTTTTGTAATAAATAGCAAAAGTACCCAGGTACTCTAGGACCTGGAGAAACCTGAAAAAATTCCTGGCAGTTCAACCTGAAAAACATAGAAAAAGACAGTAATATAAACCTATATAAACCTATATCTATTATACCTATATATATATACATATATATATGCAAAAATGTACAGATAAGCAACGGCCGCAGGGCCACTCACTGAGTCTTTGGGCGCCAATACACTGTGTCCTCTGCCTGAGGTAACACAGATCAGAGCGGGAGACGCAGCAGGGGGGCGTGGCCAGCGTGGATCGCGCGCTACAAGGCTCCGCCCAGCAGCTCCAAACTCCTAAAGGGCTCAGGCTGCGGCCTCATACCGAAGGCCCGGCCCCGCCCCCTCACTGAAGAGCGTGAGGGGAGAAATCCTCCCCTCAGCTCTGAGGTAAAATCCAGTGTCTGTCAGCAAAAAAGATTGCAACAAGTTTACATTATAACTATTCATACCAGAAAAGTAAACATTTTAAACAAACATTTCAAATAAATCTATTTTCCAGGCGCCCCCATAGAAAAACACCAGAAGCTGAATAAGCTGAAGTTAAAATCCAGCACCTGTCTCAGCTCTGAGGAAAAAAACCCAGCACAGTGTCTGTCAGACGTGAGGGGAAGCTCCCCTCCATTAACACTCGCGCACCGGTGCCGCAGGCAGCCGCGGCACCGGGCGCATAATAGAGCCGGTAGCAGCCCACATAACAAGCGGAGCTGCTCCCCGCTCGGTCACGCTACCAGCTCCAAACTCCTAAAGGGCGCGGGCTGCGGCCTCATACCGAAGGCCCAGCCCCGCCCCCTCACTGAAGAGCGTGAGGGGAGAAATCCTCCCCTCAGCTCTGAGGTAAAATCCAGTGTCTGTCAGCAAAAAAGATTGCAACAAGTTTACATTATAACTATTCATACCAGAAAAGTAAACATTTTAAACAAACATTTCAAATAAATCTATTTTCCAGGCGCCCCCATAGAAAAACACCAGAAGCTGAATAAGAGGCCTCCACACAACTAAAAAAGGGGAATAGGCCATTTAAGGGGAAAATTAAACTCTTGGACAGGGCATCCCAAACCGGAGTCACCAACCCGGTATAACCGCCTACCCTCTTTATAGGGTCTCGCGGTGGAGCATAGCTCCTGAGCACCTGAGGTGCTGTTATACCCTCGCTCGGACAGCAGTCAAGACTGGGAGGCATTTAAATAGCTATATATTAATAAAGGGAATAAAGAGTCCGAACGGAAATAAAAATATATATAGGCCGGGAGTAGACCCGGCTACCTTAAAGTCCCCCTGTGCAAGGAGGAGATATCATCTGCTGCTTGCTCGCCGTCTGCAGAGATGAAGACTGGGTAATGAGTGGGAGGTCCCAGGTACTTATGGACTGGGAGGGGCTTTCTTTCCTCCAATCATCTCTGCAGAAGCCCTCTACAGGACCATACTACCCACAGGTAATGAATATCTTGAAGCGGGGTGTGTGACATACTTAGAATAAAAATAATATATCACTTTCCTGAGAAATGCCTTCAAAAATCACTGTTAAACATGGGGAGTGCAAAATAGTGCAAAATAGTCTGGCAACAAAGAGTGACAAAATCTCAAGGTAGGCTGGCGGTTAAAGGGTTAAATGTTGAATGGCCAGGGGATAAAAACTGTTTCTATGTCTGGTTGTTTTTAATAAAGGCACCCTGAGACATCTGCCTGAAGGTAGCAGGTTGAAGTATAAGTGACCAGGATGCATAACTCCCAAGTGCCCCTGATTTAGAGGAATTGTTCCTCTTTTGAGTCCATGTCTCACTTTCCTATGTTTTTCTCATTTGTCCCTCTTTAAAGTGGACCAACACCCACGGGTGATCGGCCCGGGAATCTATAAGATTCCCGGGCCGATCACCTCCCTCCCCGCGGGACATCCGAGATCGGGATGTCCCGCGGGGTGAAACCCCCCCAAACACCCCAAACTCCTTACCTTATCTTCTTAGCCCTCTAGGCGTCAAGAGGGACGCGCGGGAGGCGGCGGCGGAGAAGCCGCTTGTCCGCGGCTTGTCCGTCGGCGCTGGGAGCGGGGAGAGGTGAGTTTTTCGGGGGGTTGGGGGGGTTTCACACAGCGGGGCACCCCGATCAGGGGTGCCCCACCGAAGTGGACCAAGACCCAGGATAGTCAAAATCCTGGGTGTTGGTCCACTTTAAGGCTTAGCATGCATATTTGCATCAATAAATGATTCATTCGCCTATACAAAGCATTTATATTGTTGTAACTGTTACACCCTATCACCTATCCATCACTCGAAGAGGGGGTGTGGCTTAATTTAAAAATTGTCCTTCTTTCCCACCCTGAAAAGTTGGGAGGTATCCTATGATTTTCTCTGCTGTTCTGCAAATTCTCCGCAGGCTAAGTTTGTCCTCCTTTGCTGTACCTTCATAGCAGACAATAAGGTAGCGCACATAACCAACTAATAATAATAATAAAGGTAGCGTACAAACCGGACCTAGCACAGTTGAAAAAAAACCTCTAATACTGAATCATTGTCAGCACTTACATTTGCTCCTGCACCAACATTTTCCTCACTGATTTTCTTCTGATAGCAGCACCCCTGAGCTTTCTTTTCCCAGAATCACAGCTGTGCTGTTGCCAGGATTTAACCGACATAACCCACAATGCATAGCAGCAGGAAACCCCTCAGCACTTTCTCTTTGCAGAAAGCCTGCAGCTCTATAGGACGCCATTTTGAGTGTAAAATCGCTCGCTCATCCATATGAGAACTGTTTCTTGTAATGACATTCCGGTTTAATATTCCACCCATATTGAAAGAGATTCAACTAGATTTGCAGAAAATTACCCCCTCTCTTATATAGAAAAGATATATATGATTAAGATGATCGCCTTCTCCAAGATACTATTTTATCTAAAAAACTTAACCCATTCTAAAAAAACAGAAGTAGTGTGTACAACTCGATCAGACGTTTTGTGAAATCATTTGGGCGAAGAAAAGAACAATCCTTGGTAGACAAATTTTACAACACACTAGGGGAAAAGGAAGGGGTTAATCTCCCTTAAATATAATAAGGTGGCACTGTTGTGTGTGTTGTGGGGCTGGATTTGAGGCATACAGTTCTTCACTAACCCAATGGTGTTGTAGGGAATGATCCTGAAAATTAACTTATGTTATCTAGAATTGTCGTCTCTAATCCGCTCTTGCTCTCCATATGGGAGCTATGGCTTTCTACCATTAACATGGCAGTTTAGACTTCTTAGAAGGCTACACCACGCACCCCTACATTGATTGGGAACAATTGGGATTTAGGCACCTATATCATCTACTAAAGCTTGATAACTAAAAGACACTCTCTAATGTGGAAGTACAAGGAAAATATCCCCAACTAGCCACTCAAATATTTGCACATCGCCAAATGATCTCCTATGCCCACACAGTAATTCTTAAACTAAGCAAGCAAGACTGAAATAATGTCTTAGATGTCATGGTACAAGGTAGCGGTTCACTATGGCCCTTATTTAACAAGGGATAGCGACAGGTAGCGCCTGCTGAGCGACCGGTAATGACGGGCCCCGCACGAGAACGCCGGCTCCCCACCACAATCACACATTTATGAAGCCGATCCTGCTTACTGACTGAGATAGCGCCAGATAGCCACTCATTCATCATTATTCCAGCCTCAGCCCACAGCGCCAGCGTCCGACCTTGAACAGCGACAGGTATGACCTCTCGCTACCTGGCGCTCTCCAATGCATTTCAATGGAACAATCTTTAAATATTCATAATTAATTCATATTAATGTTTTTTTTTTTTTTTTTTAAATGTGAAAAATTCTGTGACCACTTCTGCCATGTTATGTTTTTTTTTTTAAGGTAAAAAACTTTGTGCAGAATTGATATTACAGGTCTGATATTAAAGTGGACCAACACCCAGGATTTTGACTATCCTGGGTGTTGGTCCACTTAGGTGGGTGCCCCGCTGTGTGAAACCCCCCCGATCGCCGCAAAAACTCACCTCTCCCCGCTCCCACGTGACCTCGTCCGGCCAATGACAGCGCTCAGAGCCGCTCTGGTATGCGCGTCCAAAGCCGCTTGGACGCGCATACCAGAGCGCTGTCATTGACTGCGTCTCTCGCTTCCCTCTAACAGGGAGCGCGCCTGCGCCGGCCATTCACAAAACGGCCGGCGCGGGAGCGCGCCCTGCTAGAGGGAAGCGAGAGACGCGGCCGCATCTCGCGCATGCGCAGTTGGATCGCCGGTAAGGTAAGGATTGTGGGCCTCCTGGGGGGTTCCTCCCCGCGGGACGTCCCGATTTCGGATGCCCCGCGGGGAGGGATCTGATCGGTCCGGGAATCTTATAGATTCCCGGGCCGATCCCCCCTGGGTGTTGGTCCACTTTAATGTATTAATATTACAAAATGTTATTAAAAACTTGTTTTTTTTGGTTTCCAAAAATATGGTTGTTTGGGGGTTAAAAAACTACTTTTAACCCATCGCCGCCAGTGCTCTGGGGTTTAAACATGCATTTCACAGCGCGAGAATTTTTTGAGCGTGATTTGTTAATGAATATGGTGGGAGCCGGTCGCTATGGCCAGTCGTTATCATGCGCTCCCATACAGCGCGGAACCTGTCAAATAGCGACTCCTCACCCAATATTCAACATTACTGCACACCGACTGAGTCGCTGTCAACAACCGAACAACGGCCAAGCACAGCGACTACTAGCGGGCGCTGTGAAAATACTGCTACAGTCGCTCAACTGTCGCTACCTTCCGCTATTAATGAATCGGCCTCTATAACTTTTTAAGAGAGCCCATTGATTATGATGCACAGCAAATAGCATGATTAAATGGTGTTCCAACTTCCCAGATCTTAAGGCTTCTGACTAAACTACTCTAAATACTCCTGGGTGACCTTACAATCTTCTACTTATAGGGAAATGCTACTGCGCCTTTACCATTGCAATTATGTCTCCCCTCTCAAATTAGTTAAAATGGGTCTTTCGGAACCGGACAATTGTATAAAATGTGGACTAGCAGGGATGGACCTATTGCATTGTCCTTGGGCCTGCAAACACATCAAAGCATTTTGAAGGGCTGTTTATACATACATGGTGACCAAGCTAGTTAATTATGGGGGTTACTTAAGAAATGCAAAGGCCACGTAGTGCCAGGTAGTACCAGATGAATGTCAGGTCCCAGTGAAAATAGAGGCCGATTCATCAATAGCGCCAGGTAGCGACAGATGAGCGACTGTAGCGTGATTTTTTCAGCGCCAGACAGTATTCGCTGTGCTTGGCCGGCATTAGCTTGATGACAGCGACTCAGTCGGTGTGCGGTAATGTTGAATACGGGCTGGGGAGTCGCTGTTTCACAGGTCCAGCGTTGTATGTGAGCGCCTGACAACGAATGGGCAGAGCGAACGGCTAGCTTCATATTCATCAAAAAATCACGCTCCGAATGTGCTGTCGCTGTCCATTCCTTGTTTAAACCCCAGAGCGCTGGCGGCGATCTGTATTAACTAGTTTTTAACCCCTAAACAACCATATTTTTTGAATGTAACATTATACATGTTTTTAGAATCATCCCGTTATATGAATACATTAATCTCAGACCTGTTAGATCAATTCTGCACATATTTTTTTTTTTTTTTTTTTTGACTTAAAAATAAATCCTAACATTGCAGAAATGGTCTCCGAATTTTTGACATTAAAAAAATCAAAAAAAAAAATATTACCAATTAATCATGAATTATTATAGATTGCTCCATTGAAATGCATTGGACATCGCCAGGGAGCGACAGCTCATACCTGGCGCTGTGAGGGAATTTGCAGCGGCGCTGTTCGGTCCAGGCGGCTTGATGATGAATGCCGCGCTAGCCGTCGCTCTCGCCGGCGCTAGCCTCATTTTGCTTGATAAATGCGTCATTGTGACCGCCGCGGGCGTACTTGAGTCGGTAGTCGCCGTTAGCTGCCGCTACCTGGCGCTCGTCAGACACTACCTGGCGCTATCGCTTGATGAATAAGGGCAATAGTGTATTTAAGGGGCAGGCTGATTCATTATTAGCGGCAGGTAGCGACAGATGACCGTCTGTAGTCTGTAGCAGGCATTTTAAAGCGCTAGCTAGTAGTCGCTGTGCTCGGCCGTGGGTCGCTAGTTCAGAGCGACTCAGTCACTGTGCAGCAATGATGGATACATTGTGGGGAGTCGCTATATGACCAGTACAGCGCTGTATGGGAGCGAATGTTAGCGACTGGTCAGTGCGAAAGACTCACACCATATTCATCAAAAAAACAGCTTTGCTGTAGCCCAGAGCGCTGGAGGCTGTGTGATTAAAGGTTGTTTTTTAACATGTGTCCACCAGTAACAAAGCGAAAACATATGGAATTACATTGTAATAACATTGTAACATGAACACATTAATGCAAGACCTGTAATGTCAATTCTGCATAAATATATAAAACATGAAAAATATGGCTTTTTCTATGCCAGGAGAGGTCACAACATTATTTGAGATTAAAAAATTAATAAAAACCCCCTGTTTAAAGAGAAATAAAAACGTCCATTGAAATGTATGAGAGAGCGACAGGTAGCGAGAGGTAATACCTGGCACTGTGCAAGGCTGAACGCCGGCGCTGTTCGCTGAGGCTGGGATTATGATGAATCAGACGCTACATGGCATTATCCCAGTCACTCAACAGATTCTGCTTGATAAATGTGTAATTGCGTGCCGTGTCCGGCGTTCACCTGCCGCTATCTGTCATTTACAAGGCACTACCTGACGCTATCCCTTCATGAATAAGACCCCAAGTCAAAAATCCACAGCACCTGTGATAATGCCAGGTAGTGTCCCATCTAACAACAGCACTGGCGATTGGATGCGTTCCCAGATAAGACCAGGCACTCACCCTGCACTGTGTGGCCTTATCCCATACATTCCTATAGGCTGGGATGGTTATAATTATTTAAGCATTTTTTTGGCTGGTGCATCTGCCACGGGATCCCTGGGCTGGGTGGGATTGTTTTTGGATGAATTTTTAGAACTTTTGTGTTGCACTGCAAACTTGTGATTTGGGTGGTGAGAAATCTATGTCATGTTTTTATAGTGTCCGTAATGCAATTCCCATTTCTATTTAAAAAAAAAAAATTCCAGGAGCCTAGAGAAATAAAATCGGGAATTCCAACAGGTGTTGTGCCCCTGAAATCCCATTTTTTGAGTGCCTCTTGGAGCACTGATTATTTTTTAAATTAAATATATTCAGCTTGCGTAGTTCCCGGCCGGCATTAGGTGTCACTAGCGCATAGGCATATAAAAGCTGTGTGCTACGAACGCTGCCTGGCCAGGAGCACTACAACTGACAGTGCTGCCAACCTAAAGCCAGCGTTGCGGTGCAGGCGCTGCCGAGCGCCTTGTGCCGCCCTGTGCGCTCAAGTGCCGCCCGCACCTATAATTATGAATTAGCCTCTATATAACATTGATCCCTGAATGGATAATATTTGGTATTATACACAGGCAGGCTGATTCATTACTAGCACCAGGTATCGGCAGACAAGGGTCTGTACAGAGGCTCTAAGAGCGACCGCTAGTATACGCTGTGATTGGCTTTCGGGTGCTCTAACAGAGCGCCTCAGTCGCTGTAGTAACCTGGCCGGCATTGATGAATGAGATGTATGTTGGGCATTCTAACATCAGTACAGCGTTGCAGGGAGCGAAAGGTAGCGCCAGCTCATTGCGACCGACTCTAAGCGGCTCTAACCATATTCAACAAAAAAACAGACTCACACAGTGTAGGCGCTCTGGATCTGGTTGCTATAGCATAGAGCAGCAAACGCTGTGTGATTAAAGTCTGTATTGGAACACATATCCACCAGTAACAAAGCGAAAACACATGGAATTACATTGTTGTAACATTGTGACATTAACACTTTAATGCCAGACCTGTAATGACAATCCTGCATAAAAAAAAATATTAAAAATCAAAAAAGTTTTCAAAAATAACTCTTTCTAGGCCAGAAGAGGTCACACAATTATTTGAGAGAAAAAAAAATAAATTAAAAACAAAAAACCCTGTTTAAACAGAAGAAAATGAACGTCTATTGAAATGTATGGGAAAGCGACAGGTAATACCTGGCGCTCTGGAAGCTAGAGCTTCACCAGAATTGCGTACAGCACCCGGCGTTCACCAGACGCTGCCTGTCACTATCTCTTGATGAATAAACCCCATAGATGACATTCAAATTGAAAAGTACTAAAATACTCTTAAACCGGACCTTCACCATGATTTACTGAAAAGCCCAAACCCTTAAAAAACTATTCACCAGCATCTCAAATTAATATATTTTAAGTTTTTAGTCACTTACTTTTTATTCTTTCCCCCACTTTGCTGCAACTCTGTTCAGGACTCTAGGATACGGGCGCCGCCATCTTGCCTCAGAAGCATCACCCATACTGAGGAGATGAGAGCGGGATAAAGTACAGGGGGGAAGGTTATAGCTGTGCTTTCCTCAGACACATCAGAACTGGAAAGGTCAGCAATCCCAGAATGCAGAGCAACACAGTAAGAAGACACTTCCTGTTTGCAGGCTGCCTGATGCTCCTTGAGCCGCCATCTTGGATGTTTAAAGGCTCATAACATGCAGTAGATGCAGGTAGGATGATTTTTAATGTGGGCAATCTGTATGTACAGGGCGTTGGAAACATATAAGATAGGCTCTTATTAAACCGGACCTTCACCCTGATTTAATGAAAAGCCCAAACTCTTAAAAAACAATTCCTCAGCATCTAAAATTAATATATTTTACATGTTTAGTCACTAATTTATTATACTTTCCCCCACTGGGCTGCAACTCTGTTCGGGAATTTAGGATACGGGCGCCGCCATCTTGACTCAGAAGCATCACACTTACTGAGGAGAGGAGAGTGGGATAAGGTACAGGGGGGCAGGTTATAGCTGTGCTTTGCTCAGACAGAGCAGAGCTGGGGTCAGGGAAAGGTCAGCAGTCCCAGAATGCAGAGCAGCACAGTCACTTCCTGTTTGCAGGCACTTCCTGTTTGCAGGCTGCCTGCAAAAATGGCAGCTTCCATAAGCCGCCATCTTGGATGTTTAAAGGCTTATAAAATGCAGTAGATGCAGGTAGGATGATTTTTAATGTGAACAATCTGTATGTACAGGGTGTGGGAAACATATAAGATAGACTCTTATTTAGAGTGAAGGTCCGCTTTAAGGGTGAAGGTCCGCTTTAAGTTAATGTCTCTAGAATGTTTCCAAAATAGCCAAAAAGGTGATCCCACGAGGTAGGATCTATTCCAAGGCCCCCTCCTTTCATAATTTCCTAGAAAAATGACAACAGTATTTTAAAGCGTAACAAAACTTGGGAATATGACTTTCCCAGGATTTGTTCTATTTCTATGGGACATCCCCAGGAGAGGGGAATGTTTGTAAAGAACATTAGTTTAATATTTTTTTCTACAGCCTAAATAACAGCATTTTGTCTTTACGGTTGTCCTTTAAGATGCATATTGTTGGGAAGGCATAGAGCAATTTAATATCTACATTTCAGCATTAAATGGCTCCACATTGAGCAATTCAACAGCCAGAGTTTACTCCTTTTCTTTTGAACATTGAAAAACGATTGCCATGGAAATATGTTTTTTTATGATTCTTGACTACATCATATAAATGTAAATGCAGCACAAGAGATAATAAAATATAATTGACTTTGCCTAATGTAGTCTTGATGTCCTTATCCTGTGATGCACCAGTCTATGGGAAAAAACGTGTTGGCCTTGTCCAAGTGATAACTGAAAAGTCTGTTGCACATAAGTGGTCATCTATGGACCTTCATCATCTAAGGCTAGGAGGCCGATTCATTAATAGCGCCAGGTAGCAACAGATGAGCGCCAGTAGCGTGATTTTCACAGCGCAAGCTAGTATTCGCTGTGCTTGGCCGGGGTTTGCTTGTTGACAGCGACTCAGTCGGTGTGCGGTAATGTTGAATACGGGGTTAGGGGTCGCTGTTTCACAGGTTCCGCGTTGTATGGGTGCGCCTGACAGCGAATGGCCAGAGCGAACGGCTTGCTGCAGATTCATTAACAAATCACGCTCAAAAATTTCTCGCGCTGTGAATTCCTTGTTTAAACCCCAGAGCGCTGGCGGCGATGTGTGTAAAGTAGTTTTTAACCCCCAAACAACCATTTTTTTAATGTAAAAATTATACAAGTTTTTCTAAACATTTTGTAATATGAATACATGAATATCAGACCTGTAATATCAATTCTGCACATATTTTTTTTTTTTTTTTTTTACCTTAAAAAAAATATCTAACATTGCCGTAGTGGTCACAGAATTTTTGACAGTTAAAAAAAAAAAAAAAAAACATAAAATCAATTAATTATGAATATTTAAAGATTGCTCCATTGAAATGCATTGGAGAGCGCCAGCGAGCGACAGGTCATACCTGGCGCTGTGATGGGATTAGTAGCGGCGCTGTTCGTTGCAGTCGGCTACATGATGAATCCCGCGCTAGCTGGCGCTAGCCTCATTTAGCGTGATAAATGCGTCATTGTGACCGCCGCCGGGCGTACTTGAGTCGGTAGCCGCCGTTAGCTGGCGGGACCTGGCGCTCGTCAGACACTACCTGGCGCTAGCCCTTGATAAATAAGGGCCTAGGTGTCAAGGGCATACCTCCCAACTGGCCCTAATTTGTAGGGACTGTCCCTCTTTTAAAGTGGACCAAAACCCACAGAGATCGGCTCGGGAATCCATAAGATTTCCCCTCCACCCGGGGCATCCAGAATCGTGTGAAATCCCCCAGGTCGCCCAGAAACTCACCTTCTTTCCCCAGATAAACAGCGCATGCGGGAGCAGCGGCCGCATCCCCGCTACCCTTTAGCAGGGCGTATGCCCATGCCAGACATTTGTGAATGGCCGACGAGGGCACGCTCCCTGTTAGAGGGTAGCGGGGGATGCGGCCGCCAGTGTGCTCAGATCTTCTTGTCTTAGACGGGGAGGCTGATTTATTAATAGCGACATGTAGCGACAGTTGAGCGACTGTAGGGGTATTTTCACAGCGCCCGCTAGTAGTCGCTGTGCTTGGCCGTTGTTCGGTTGTTGACAGTGACTCAGTCGTTGTGGCGTAATGTTGAATACAAGGTTACGAGTCGCTGTTTCACAGGTTCCGCGATGTATGGGTGCGCATGATAGCGACTGGTCAGAGCGACCGGCTTCCACCATATTCATCAAAAAATCGCGCTGTGAAATGCCTGTTTAAACCCCAGAGCGCTGGAGGCGATGTGTTAAAAGTCGTTTTTTAACCCCCAAACCACCATATTTTTGGAAAAATTTTTCACATTTAAAAAAAAAAACATAAATAACAATTAATTATTAATATTATTAATTAATATTGTTCCATTGAAATGCATTGGAGAGCGCCAGGTAGCGAGAGGTCATACCTGTCGCTGTTCAAGGTCAGACGCTGGCGCTGTGGGCTGAGGCTGGAATAATGATGAATGAGTCGCTATATGGCGCTATCTCAGTCGCTAAGCAGGATCGGCTTGATAAATGTGTGATTGTGGTGGGGAGCCGGCGTTCTCGTGGCGGGGCCCGTCATTACCGGTCGCTCACCAGTCGCTACCTGTCGCTATTCCTTCATAAATAAGGGCCTAAGGCTTAGATGCAGGGGTGGGAGTGGATCCAAGTACACTGATTGGACGAGAGGCCACACATGAGCTGTAGGAACGGGGAGAGTTTGTTCGGGGCGACCTGGGGGGTTTGACACAGAAGGGCATCCCGATCAGGGTGTCCCAGAGGCAAGGACCAAAACCTGGATAGTCAAAATCCTGGGTTTTGGTCTACTTTAAGTCCATGTTCCCCTGTCCTCATTGTTCTCATTTGTCTCTTTTTGAGGTTTAACATGCATCAACAAATAATTCATTCGTCTATCAAAAGTGTTTATATTGTAACGGTTACAACTCCTAGCCATCCCTCAATGAGGGGCTCTGGTTTAATTTCAAAATTGTCCCTCTTTCCCACATGAAAAGTTGAAAGGTTTGGTCAAGGGTTTTGGCCCACTTTAATTGCCTGGACAGTCCCTTTAAATCTGAGAGATCGCTTGCATTAAATAGTTCCTCTACATAAGCAGATCCCCATCCCCAAAGAGGTTACATGGCAAATGTAGGCAGGTGGATAAAACATGGCCGCTTACTGCACTTTGGTTTCGCAGCTTTCACCCTCGGCATGTCCCAGGAATGTGACACATGACACTGGTCCCATCACTACTAACACCAATACTATTAAACAGCTGACCAACAAATAACCTCACCGGGATGAGAAGGGTAAACGCAGGTGACTCCCTAGAAAACCATGTTGCCATGCTTGGAATAGAGGAGTATTTTTTATGGATAGATGGGTATTTACATGGCTGAGGGGGTATCTTATGGACAAAGGGGGAATCTTATCTGGCTGAGGGGGTATATTAAAGATGGATCTATTTAGATTGAAGGTTATTAATCTGGCTGGGGGGTCTGTATTATAGATAGAGGGGTATTCAACTGGCCGAGGGGATCTTTTTTTAATAGAAGGATATTAATGTTGCTGAAGGGGTATGTCTTATGTGGATAGAGGGGTATTTATTTGACTGAGAGGGTAAATTATGGATAAAAGAGTATTTATCTTTCTACGAGGGTATTTTATAGATGGGAGCTATTCATCTGGCTGATGGGGGTATATTAAATAATACAAGGATACTTATCTGTCTAAGGGTGTATACTAAAGATCGAATGGTATTAATCTTACTGAGGGGTCTGTATTATGGATAGAGGGGTATTATCTGGCTGAGGGGTAAATATTACAAATAAGGTGTAATTATTTGGATGAGGGGGCATATTATGGATAGATGGGTATTTATATGGCTGAGGGGGTATTTATTATGGATAAAGGGGTATTTATCTAGCTGGGGGTGTATGTATTATGGATAGAGGGTTAACTCTCTGGCTGAGGGGGTATGTATTATGAATAGAGGGGTATTTGTCTAGCTGATGGGGGTATGTACTATGGATAGAGGGTTAACTATGTGGCTGAGGAGGTATGCATTATGGGTAGAGGGGCATTCATCTGGCTGAGGGGGTAAGTATTATGGGTAGAGGGGCATTCATCTGGCTGAGGGGGTATGTATTATGGATAGGGGGTATATATCTGGCTGAGGGGGTATGTAATATGGATAGAGGGGTATTTATCTGGCTGAGGGGGTATGTCATATGGATAGAGGGGTATTGATCTGGCAGATGGGGGTTATTATGGATAGAGGAGAATTTTTCTGGCTGAGGGGGAATGTATTATGGGTAGAGAAGTATTTATCTGGCTGAGGGGGTATGTATTTTGAATAAAGGGTTATTTATCTGGCTAAGGGGGTATGTTTTATGGATAGAGGGGTATTCATCTAGCTGAGGGGGTATGTATTATGGATAGAGGGGTAACTATCTGGCTGAGGGGGTATGTATTATGGATAGAGGGGTAACTATCTGGCTGAGGGGGAATGTATTATGGATAGAGGAGTATTTATCTGGCTGAGGGGGAATGTATTATGGATAGAGGGGTAACTATCTGGCTGAGGGGGTATGTATTATGGATAGAGAAGTATTTATCTGGATGAGGGGGTATGTATTATGGATAGAGGAGTATTTATCTGGCTGAGGGGGTATGTATTATGGATAGAGGGGTAACTATCTGGCTGAGGGGGTATGTATTATGGATAGAGAAGTATTTATCTGGATGAGGGGGGTATGTATTATGGATAGATGGGTATTTATCTGGCTGAGGGGGAATGTATTATAGATAGAGGGATATTTATCTGGATGAGGGGGTATGCATTATGGATAGAGGGGTATTCATCTGGCTGAAGGGGTATGTTATATGGATAGAGGGGTATATATCTGGCTCAGGGGGTATGTATTATAAGTAGAGGAGTATTTATCTGGCTGAGGGGGTATGTATTATGGATAGAGGGTATTCATCTGGCTGAGGGGGTATGTATTATGGATAGAGGAGTATTTATGTGGCTGAGGGGGTATGTATTATGGATAGAGGGGTATTCATCTGGTTGAGGGGGTATTTATTATGGATAGAGGGGTAACTATCTGGCTGAGGGGGTATGTATTATGGATAGAGGGGTATTCATCTGGCTGGGGAGTATGTATTATAGATAGAGGGGTAACTATCTGGCTGAGGAGGAATGTATTATGGATAGAGAAGTATTTATCTGGCTGAGGGTGTATGTATTATGGATAGAGTGGTATTTATCTGGCTGGGGGGGGGGGGGGGGGATGCATTATGGATAGAGGGGTATTTATCTGGCTCAGGGGTATGTATTATGAAAAAAATGGCTATTTATCTGGCTGAGGGGGTATGTTATATGGATAGAGGGGTATATATCTGGCTCAGGGGGTATGTATTATAGGTAGAGGGGTATGTATTATGGATAGTGGGTCATTTATTTGGCTGAGGGGGAATGTATTATTGATAGAGGGGTATATATCTAACTGAGGAGGTATGTATTATGGATAGAGGGGTAGTTATCTGGCTGGGGGGTATGTATTATGGACAGAGGGGTAATTATCTGTCTGAGAAGGGTTTGTATTATGGATAGTGGGGTATATATCTGGCTGAGGGGGAATGTTTTATGGATAGAGGGGTATATATCTTGCTGAAAGGGGTATGTTTTATGGGTAGAGTGGTATTTATCTGGCTGACGGGAAATGTATTATGGATAGAGGGGTATATATCTTGCTGAGAGGAGTATGTATTATGGATAGAGGGGTATATATCTTGCTGAGAGGGGTATGTTTTATGGATAGAGGGGGTATTTATCTGGCTGAGTGGGTATGTATTTTGAATAAATTGCTATTTATCTATCTGAGGGGGTAAGCATTATGGATAGAGGAATAATTATCTGGCTGAAGGGGTATGTATTACGGATAGGGGGGTAATTATCTGACTGAGGTGGTATAATATGGACGGTTACCTCACAGCACTGGGCGCTGGCAGGCAGGCAGGCAGGCGGGAGGGTGTCCGGGCGGACATTAGGACCCCGGGGGTGTGCAGAGACTGAGGAGGAGGAGGGGGGGGGGGCGGCAGATACGGGGGCAGCGGGCTGAGGAGAGGCAGCAGCAGCCTGTGAGGAGGAGAGAGATCCCCGGGCGGCCGCTCGGCTGAAGGAGAATGTAGAAGCTGCTGGCCCGCCATTCCCCGCACACATCTATCTCTCCCTCCATCCTGCCCGCCGCCTGCAGCATGAGGAGGATCCGGGCCAATGCCATCGCCATCCTGACCGTCGCCTGGATCCTGGGCACCTTCTATTACCTATGGCAGGACAGCAAGCCTCATCCTGCCCCGGCCAGCCGAGCCCCCGGGGGCAAGAGCCGGCCTCTGCCCCGGCAGGAGGGACACCGGGAGGAGCGCAGCAGCCCCGAGATGGTGAGTGCCCCTCATCAGCATCCGCACCATTATAAGAAGCCGCCTTGTTTATCAATCACTTGGTAACCAGTGACGCAAGGGATGCTGAATGTTGCCCATAGCAACCGTTTCTAGCCCAGCAGTGATGCCTATCAGGCCGCTATGTACACTTTCATTCATTCATTCATTCAATATGATATATAAATATAATATAAATCCTAAAGCGATCCAATTAATAAAGGATCCATAAAATAGAATGAACAAAGTATTCAATGGATTGCCGTTGGCCCTTATTGATCATGTCATCTGTTCAGAAAAGAATCAGAACTATTTAAAAAAATGTATGTCTACAGTCCCCCCTAAACTATACAATCTGATCTTTCCATATCGGAACCTTGTAGTAATAGGGCTCTTACTGATATGTCTCTTATACAATAGAACTCTTTTAGTAGGATTGTTCCGAGATTGTAAAGTGTATAGCAATTGTAAATCATGTGAGTGACACAATATTTTCAGCTTCTGTAAGGTATAATTATTGTATAGAGATTGTAAGGTAGGTGAGTGGCACCATCTATTCAGCTTCTGTAAGGAATAACGATTGTATAGAGATTGTAAGGTAGGTGAGTGGCTCCATCTATTCAGCTTCTGTAAGGAATAACGATTGTATAGAGATCGTAAGGTAGGTGAGTGACACCATGTATTGAGCTTCTGTAAGGTATAACGATTGTATAGAGATTGTAAGGTAGGTGAGTGGCTCCATCTATTCAGCTTCTGTAAGGTATAACGATTGTATACAGATTGTAAGGTAGGTGAGTGACACCATGTATTGAGCTTCTGTAAGGTATAACGATTGTATAGAGATCGTAAGGTAGGTGAGTGGCACCATCTATTCAGCTTCTGTAAGGAATAACGATTGTATAGAGATTGTAAGGTAGGTGAGTGGCACCATATATTCACCTTCTGTAAGGAATAACGATTGTATAGAGATTGTAAGGTAGGTGAGTGGCACCATATATTCAGCTTCTGTAAGGTATAATTATTGTATAGAGATTGTAAGGTAGGTGAGTGGCACCATCTATTCAGCTTCTGTAAGGAATAACGATTGTATACAGATTGTAAGGTAGGTGAGTGGCACCATATATTCAGCTTCTGTAAGGTATAATTATTGTATAGAGATTGTAAGGTAGGTGAGTGGCACCATCTATTCAGCTTCTGTAAGGAATAACGATTGTATAGAGATTGTAAGGTAGGTGAGTGGCACCATCTATTCAGCTTCTGTAAGGAATAATGATTGTATAGAGATCGTAAGGTAGGTGAGTGACACCATGTATTGAGCTTCTGTAAGGAATAACGATTGTATAGAGATCGTAAGGTAGGTGAGTGGCACCATCTATTCAGCTTCTTTAAGGAATAACGATTGTATAGAGATTGTAAGGTAGGTGAGTGACACCATGTATTGAGCTTCTGTAAGGAATAACGATTGTATAGAGATCGTAAGGTAGGTGAGTGGCACCATCTATTCAGCTTCTGTAAGGAATAACGATTGTATACAGATTGTAAGGTAGGTGAGTGGCACCATATATTCAGCTTCTGTAAGGTATAATTATTGTATAGAGATTGTAAGGTAGGTGAGTGGCACCATCTATTCAGCTTCTGTAAGGTATAACGATTGTATACAGATTGGAAGGTAGGTGAGTGACACCATGTATTGAGCTTCTGTAAGGAATAACGATTGTATAGAGATTGTAAGGTAGGTGAGTGGCACCATCTATTCAGCTTCTGTAATGAATAACGATTGTATACAGATTGTAAGGTAGGTGAGTGGCACCATATATTCAGCTTCTGTAAGGAATAACGATTGTATAGAGATTGTAAAGTAGGTGAGTGACACCATATATTCAGCTTCTTTAAGGTATAACGATTGTATAGAGATTGTAAGGTAGGCGAGTGGCGCCATATATTCACCTTCTGTAAGGTATAACGATTGTATAGAGATTGTAAGGTAGGTGAGTGGCACCATATATTCAGCTTCTGTAAGGTATAACGATTGTATAGAGATTGTAAGGTAGGCGAGTGGCACCATATATTCAGCTTCTGTAAGGAATAATGATTGTATAGAGATTGTAAGGTAGGTGAGTGGCATCATATATACAGCTTCTGTAAGGTATAACGATTGTATAGAGATTGTAAGGTAGGTGAGTGACACCATATATTCAGCTTCTTTAAGGTATAACGATTGTATAGAGATTGTAAGGTAGGTGAGTGGCTCCATATATTCAGCTTCTTTAAGGTATAACGATTGTATACAGATTGTAAGGTAGGTGAGTGGCACCATATATTCACCTTCTGTAAGGTATAACGATTGTATAGAGATTGTAAGGTAGGTGAGTGGCACCATGTATTCAGCTTCTGTAAGGAATAACGATTGTATAGAGATTGTAAGGTAGGTGAGTGGCACCATATATTCACCTTCTGTAAGGTATAACGATTGTATAGAGATTGTAAGGTAGGTGAGTGGCTCCATATATTCACCTTCTGTAAGGAAAAACGATTGTATAGAGATTGTAAGGTAGGTGAGTGGCACCATATATTCAGCTTCTGTAAGGAAAAACGATTGTATAGAGATTGTAAGGTAGGTGAGTGGCACCATATATTCAGCTTCTGTAAGGAAAAACGATTGTATAGAGATTGTAAGGTAGGTGAGTGGCTCCATATATTCAGCTTCTGTAAGGTATAACGATTGTATAGAGATTGTAAGGTAGGTGAGTGGCACCATATATTCAGCTTCTGTAAGGTATAACGATTGTATATAGATTGTAAGGTAGGTGAGTGGCTCCATATATTCAGCTTCTGTAAGGTATAACGATTGTATAGAGATTGTAAGGTAGGCGAGTGGCACAATATAATCTATATTTCTAAGCTTTTGTAAGATTGTTGAAATGAAAATTTCAAAGTGCGCTAGTGGCATAATATAATCCATTTGTGTAACACTGTGGAAATGGAAATTTAAGGTGCGCTGGTGGCACAGTATAAGTTTTAGGATGAAATGGAACGATATGTGTGAGTGGCACAGCATCCTCCATATTTCACAGACTGTATAGAGTTGATATGTTGTGTGAGTGGCACAGTATAAGTTTTAGGATGAAATGGAAATGGAACGATATGTGTGAGTGGCACAGCATCCTCCATATTTCACAGACTGTATAGAGATGATATGTTGTGTGAGTGGCACAGTATAAGTTTTAGGATGAAATGGAAATGGAACGATATGTGCGAGTGGCACAGCGTCCTCCATATTTCACAGACTGTATAGAGATGATATGTTGTGTGAGTGGCACAGTATAAGTTTTAGGATGAAATGGAAATGGAACGATATGTGTGAGTGGCACAGCATCCTCCATATTTCACAGACTGTATAGAGATGATATGTTGTGTGAGTGGCACAGTATAAGTTTTAGGATGAAATGGAAATGGAACGATATGTGTGAGTGGCACAGCATCCTCCATATTTCACAGACTGTATAGAGATGATATGTTGTGTGAGTGGCACAATATGTGGGGTCATGCTAATTATTTGGTGAAGCCAGTGTGATTTGCAGAGTGCATTGCGTTGTGGATTGCAACTGTAGTGTTTAGAAACAAAAAAGTGCTTTTTCCCCCAAAATGACCTGTACCTGTGATGGGAACATTGGGAACATCACTTTGCCTATGAGGTAAGTATATTTTTTAAATGTTGGGAAATAACAGCACCCTATGGGCTATGCTAAAGAATTTACCACATTTGTCTGCATAGCCCATAGAGCAGCCAGATCTGAATGCGGACCTCAGCGCCAGATTTCCACAGCCCTGTAATCAGTTGCTTCTGTGTTGCCGCTGACCCTTTTACTTGATCAGTGATGTAGTGATTAGTCTCCCTGCCAGTGTCATGGCTCTCTGGCACCTAGCGTTGCAGTATGAAGTACTACACTGGCGGGAAGTGGCATTGCAAGGTACACACAAACTTTGGGCCTTATTCATGAAGGGATAGCGTCAGGTAGTGGCTGGTTAATGAGAGGTAGCGTCAGGTAGCGACTGGTGAACGCCGGACATGGCACGCAATTACACATTTATCAAGCAGAATCTGTTTAGCGACTGGGATAATGCCATATAGCGTCTGATTCATCATTTACCCAGCCTCAGCGAACAGCGCCTGGCATTCAGCCTGCCATACATTTCAATGGACGATCCTTTCCTTCTCTTTAAACTGTTTTTGTTGTTGTTTTTGTTTTTTGTTTTTTTTAATTCTGTGACCTCTCCTGGCATTGAAAAAGCAGTTTCTTCACATTTTTTTAGTTTTTATATATTTCTTCAGAAATGACATTACAGGTCTGCCATTAAAGTGTTCATGTTACAATGTTGCTACAATGTAATTCCATATGTTTTCGCTTTGTTACTAGTTGATAGATGCTGAAAAACAGACTTTAAATACACCGCCTCCTGCGCTCTGGGCTTCAAACAAGCATTTTTCAGCGCCAGAGATTTGTGAGGCAGTTTTTTTGTTGAATATGGTGTGAGTCGGTCGCTATGAGCAGTCGCTAACATGCGCTCCCATACAGCGCTGTACTGGTCAAATAGCGACTCCTCACAATGTATGCAACATTACTGGACAGCGACTGAGTCGCTATGAAGTAGCGACCCACGGCTGAGCACAGTGACTACTAGCGGGTGCTTTGAAAATGCCTGCTACAGACGCTCATCTGTCGCTACCTGGCGTTAGTGATGAATCAGCCTACCCGTTTCTCTGTCGCTCTGCTCCATCCATTCCTATCCTGGCAGTTTTGCCCATCCAATCCCTGCCCTTCCTGTTTTTCCCCAGTGTCCAATAGGATTCTTGGGCTTCCCCCCCCCCATTGTGCTTATATTTAACTATCCACCACCCCCCCGCGACACACAAATGGCTGGCACAGGCACGCGCCCTGCTAGAGGGATAGCGGGGAATGTGGTCGCCGCTCGCGCATGCGCGTTGGACCGGGAAGCAAAGTAAGGGAACGGGGCGTCCTGGGGGGGTTTTACACTGAAGGGGTTGGGAATTGATCGATCTATAAGATTCCTAGGCCTATCGCACTGGGGTTTGGTCCATAAATGATAAATAAATGATGGTCAAAATAAAATCAAGGCAGTCATAATGACAGTGTAGCCATACGTTAGCCAATCTGATTAAGCAATCACTGATCTACCTAGGCAAACTATTTAATCCATTCAATATTTATTCAACCAGGGTAACCCTAAAATGTATCATTATTTAAAGAGGCACTCCAACCCCTTCTTTTAAAATAAACATAACCCCCACCCTGCCCCCTCCAAATAGCGTTTATGCTCATGTAATAAAAGAAAAAAAACGACACCTTCACTCCGAATCCGGCCCACGAAGTTGGCGGCGCCGCAGCTGCCGCACCGAATGACCGTTGCCATTTTCCTGGAAGTCCCAGCTGGCGGGTTAGAGTGGCACTCTCCGCATAGTGCGCGCTCCTGCCCGCCTACCCATTCACGTGAATAGCTGTGCCCCATCATCAACGCTTTTGGTGTGCCCCAATAAGGACTTATGTCTGTGGCAGTGGTTAGGCCCTTATTTATGAAGGAATAGCGACAGGTAGCGACTGGTGAGCGACCGGTAATGACGGGCACCGCCACGAGAACGCCGGCTCCCCACCACAATCACACATTTATCAAGCCAATCCTGCTTAGCGACTGAGATAGCGCCATATAGCCACTCATTCATCATTATTCCAGCCTCAGCCCACAGCGCCAGCGTCCGACCTTGAATAGCGACAGGTATGACCTCTCGCTACCTGGCGCGCTCTCCAATGCATTTCAATGGAACAATCTTTAAATATTCATAATTAATTGTTATTAATGTTTTTTTTTGTTTTTTTTTTTTTAAATGTGAAAAATTCTGTGACCACTTCTGCCATGTTAGTTAATTGTTTTTAAGGTAAAAAAAAAAATTGTGCAGAATTGATATTACAGGTCTGATATTATTGTATTTATATTACTAAATTCTTTCAATTCTTCCAAAAATATGGTTGTTTGGGGGTTAAAAAACTACTTTTAACACATCGCCGCCAGCGCTCTGGGGTTTAAACATGCATTTCACAGCACGAGAATTTTTTGAGCGTGATTTTTTGATGAATGTGGTGGGAGCCGGTCGCCATGACCAGTCGCTATCATGCGCTCCCATACAGCGCGGAACCTGTCAAATAGCGACTCGTCACCCCGTATTCAACATTACTGCACACCGACTCATGCCCTTATTCATCAAGCGATAGCGCCAGGTAGTGTCTGACGAGCGCCAGGTAGCGGCAGCTAACGGCGACTACCGACTCAAGTACGCCCGCGGCGGTCACAATGACGCATTTATCAAGCAAAATGAGGCTAGCGCCGGCGAGAGCGACGGCTAGCGCGGCATTCATCATGAAGCCGGCTGGACCGAACAGCGCCGCTGCAAATTCCCTCACAGCGCCAGGTATGAGCTGTCGCTCCCTGGCGATGTCCAATGCATTTCAATGGAGCAATCTATAATAATTCATGATTAATTGGTAATAATTTTTTTTTTAATTTTTTTAATGTCAAAAAATCGGAGAACACTTCTGCAATGTTAGGATTTATTTTTAAGTCAAAAAAAAAAAAAAAAAGAATATGTGCAGAATTGATCTAACAGGTCTGAGATTAATGTATTCATATAACAAAATGATTCTAAAAACATGTATAATGTTACATTCAAAAAATATGGTTGTTTAGGGGTTAAAAACTAGTTAATACAGATCGGCGCCAGCGCTCTGGGGTTTAAACAAGGAATGGACAGCGACAGCACATTCGGAGCGTGATTTTTTGATGAATATGAAGCTAGCCGTTCGCTCTGGCCATTCGTTGTCAGGCGCTCACATACAACGCTGGACCTGTGAAACAGCGACCCCCCAGCCAGTATTCAACATTACCGCACACCGACTGAGTCGCTGTCATCAAGCTAACGCCGGCCAAGCACAGCGAATACTGGCTGGCGCTGAAAAAATCACGCTACAGTCGCTCATCTGTCGCTACCTGGCGCTATTAATGAATCGGCCTCTCAGTCGCTATCAACAACCGAACAACGGCCAAGCACAGCGACTACTAGCGGGCGCTGTGAAAATACTGCTACAGTCGCTCAACTGTCGCTACCTGCCGCTATTAATGAATCGGCCTCATAGTAAATCTTGAGCGCCATTTATGTTTTTTGTGATGTGATAAAATGAAGGATAAAGCTGAAGATGCTTCGGTAACTTTTCTGGAATGATGTGATTAAACTGTATGTAGTTCCCGTGAGGAGGGGGGAGGTTACTGATGATTGATGGGAAGTGACATAATACCACCAGGCCTCGATCTGCACAGCTTCTGAGCCTCATAATACATCCAATTCATTTATTTTATTTCCCTATCAGCAGTGATTGATTGTGTTAGATTGATATTCCTCTGGGTAGTACCTAGCCATTCACAATGGCTCTCATCCAATAGAACAAAGCATTGCTGCTCTATATAGTAATAATAATAAAATACATACAAATAAAATAACATCAAAATAAATGGGAACAATAAAATTATTAGTAAAAATAAAACCACTCACAGAGCTCTCTTACTAATGGAAGCATTTACCTTGTTCTCTTTCAAGGTTAAGTTTCCAGTCACATTCCGAAAAGGAGCTAAAACTCATGAAAAACATTTTCATATTGGTCCATATATTAAGCACACAATCACATATTATCCCTCAAAGGAGCTTACAATCTAATGTACCATTTGCATGGCTCACTGTCCTCTAAAGGAGTGCATGATCTATTGTAACAATCTTTTGCCCTAAAGAGCTCACAATCTAATTAACCATTAACATCATTCTTATATACCATTCTCATTGTTCTGTTGCTTAAAGTTAAGCAAAACAAATCTCTGTGCGGCTGGCCCAGGAATCTAAAAGACCCCAAAGCCCCTTCCCCTGGGGTATCCCAAATTGGGATGCTCCACTGTGTGAACCCCCACCCGGGGTTGCTGCAAAACTCACCTTTGCCCTGGCTCCCACAGTGATGTAAACAATGGTCGCTGCATCCCCATCATCTCTAGGCTGAGATGCATTCCAGTGCCCAGCCATTTAGATAGACTAGGGCCATGTCTAAATGGAAACTGGGGATGTATTATAATGCCCAGCACATGGCTCTGATTGGATGAGAACCTGCGTCTGTGCTGCATGACTGGGGAAAGGTACACTTTTAAAGTGGACCAAAACCCACACAGATCGATTCCTTCCCCCTTGGGGCATCCAAAACCGAGATGCCCCGCTGTGTGAAACCCCCCAGGTCACCTCATACACTTACCCTGTTTCCTGGTCCAACGGCGCATGCGTGAGCCATTGCCGCATCCCCGCTATCCCTCTAGCAGTGCGCGTGTCTGTGCCAGGCATTTGTGCATGTGCCGTAGGACCGGGAAGAGGTGGGTTGGCATCGGCAATCTGGGGGGTTTCCCACAGCGGGGCACCCCCAATCGGGAGGTTTCACATACCAGGGCATCGCAATTCAGGATGTTCTTGGGGCAAGGATCAAAACCCGGGATAGTGAAAATCCTGCATTTTATTCTTCAGTAATGGAACTCAGTCTAATGTACTATTTGCATTGTCCTGTCACCTTAAAGTGGACCAACACCCAGGATTTTGACTATCCTGGGTGTTGGTCCACTTAGGTGGGGCACCCCGATCGGGGGTGCCCCGCTGTGTGAAACCCCCCCGATCGCCGCAAAAACTCACCTCTCCCCGCTCCCACGTGACCTCGTCCGGCCAATGACAGCGCTCAGAGCCGCTCTGGTATGCACGTCCAAAGCCACTTGGACGCGCATACCAGAGTGCTGTCATTGGCTGCGTCTCTCGCTTCCCTCTAACAGGGAGCGCGCCTGCGCCGGCCATTCACAAAACGGCCGGCGCGGGAGCGCGCCCTGCTAGAGGGAAGCGAGAGACGCGGCCGCGTCTCGCGCATGCGCCGTTGGATCGCCGGTAAGGTAAGGATTGTGGGCCTCCTGGGGGGTTCCTCCCCGCGGGACATCCCGATTTCGGATGCCCCGCGGGGAGGGATCTGATCGGTCCGGTAATCTTATAGATTCCCGGGCCGATCCCCCCTGGGTGTTGGTCCACTTTAAAGCAGGACAAAACACAGCAATTTGACCTTCCCGAATGAAATATGGGACTCTTAACAGGCAACAAGCAGCTCATCTGATGTCTGTTCCGTGCACCTCTCTCCTTTCCTACAGTTGCAAATGGAAGCTGTAGCAGGGCTCCATCGTTTGCCCCTCCTTTCAATTCTATTCCTCCAGGACAATGCAAAAAAACGATCTGACAGCCATTCTGTCCCTTGGTGTACTCAGCACAAGTGAGCCTGGCAAGCCACCATGATCCCACAGCTGTCTTTGACCCCAGCAGAGCATGCTTATGACTCACAAAGCTGCACCATGTTACGCCCTTCCCGGGTCGCCCATGTCTCCTAAATTACAGCAAAAAAAGCAGCTTTGCATAGAACAGATTGCGTATTTTACATTGGTACCGGGGGTGATAAGGTGGGAGGAAGTTAGTGTGTGCCTGGACAGGGGCTTAAAAAGAGCACACAGTCTGTGTACCATTCTGATTGTGCTATCACTTAAAGGGTCTAATGAAACCATTCACATTAATATCTGATATTCAAGAGCTCACAGTCTATTAAGCTATTTTCATCGTTCTGTCACTCAGCGATAAGCTCAGCCCCTTTTGCCTTAAAAAAATATATATGCATTCAAACATACCATTGAAAGTGGACTTTAGAGCTCACAATCTAATGCACTATCCTCATTGTTCCCGGTCACTCAATGGAGTTTAAAGTCTAATGTACTTTTCTCATTATTCCCAGACTCTTGAAGAAGCTCATGTGAGCTCCGATTGATAAGAGCAATACATTATGGCCTTATTTATCAAGGGATAGCGCCAGGTAGTGTCTCACTAGCGCCAGGTAGCGCCAGCTATCGGCGGCTACCGACTCCGGAACGCCAGGCTGCGAACACAATGACGCATTTATCACGCTAAATGAGGCTAGCGCCGGCGAGAGCGTCAGCTAGCGCGGGATTCATCATGTAGCGGACTGCAACGAACAGCGCCGCTGCTAATCCCATCACAGCGCCAGGTATGACCTCTCGCTACCTGGCGCTCTCCAATGCATTTCAATGGAGCAATCTTTAAATATTCATAATTAATTGATATGACTGTTTTTTTTTTTTTTTAACTGTCAAAAATTCTGTGACCACTACGGCAATGTTAGATTTGGTTTTTAAGGTAAAAAAAAAAAAAATTTGTGCAGAATTGATATTACAGGTCTGATATTAATGTATTCATATTACAAAATGTTTAATCAAAAAATATGGTTGTTTGGGGGTTAAAAAACTACTTTTAAGCCATCGCCGCCTGCGCTCTGGGGTTTAAACAAGCATTTCACAGCGCGAGAATTTTTTGAGCGTGATTTGTTAATGAATATGCTGGGAGCCGTTCGCTCTGGCCATTCGCTGTCAGGCGCACCCATACAGCGCAGAACCTGTGAAACAGCGACTCCTAACCCCGTTGTTACAGTATTCAACATTACCGCACACCAACTGAGTCGCTGTCAACAAGCGAACAACGGCCAAGCACAGCGAATATTAGCGGGCGCTGTGAAAATCACGCTACTGGCGCTCATCTGTCGCTACCTGGCGCTATTAATGAATCGGCCTCCCCGACTCAGTTGAGAAACACAGTTGAGATAGATTGTACCATTCTGATTCCTGTTGGTCAATGGAGCTTACAATCTAATGTACTGATCTGTGTCATTTACCAGGGCTCACAATGCAGTCTCCCATTTAGTTTGGTTTTAGTGTTGTCAGGGTCTCTGAAAGTCTTGATATCCCCCAGGTGATTCCTCTGGGATGCCCTGTAGTGTGGACCCAGCCAGTGTCTTATTTCTTGATCACGCGGTCCCCACCCAGCATCCTCGCCGCCGCACTCCTGCAGACCTGAATGGCTTCAGGCATCCTCCTGTCTGCTCAGCTGCCCCCTGAAATGTGCAGTTACTCCCAGCTGTCTACTGAATGGGGGTCCTGCTAAATATTTGGTGAAGCCAATGTGACCTGCAGTTTAGATTGCAGCCTGCATCCCGGAGAGCATTTTGGTCCTTAGGCAAAAAAAGGTGCAAAAAAAGTGTTTGTTCTTCCTTCCTTTTTCCCCCAAAATGACCTGTACTTGTGACGGGGCATTTTTACAGGTCAGACGCATCATTTGTCCAATGAGGTAAGGGTATTTGTTTTTAAGATTGGAAACGAGAGCCCTATGGGCTATGCAGAAGAAAAATTGTGAAATCTTAAGCATAGCCCATAGGGAGCTGTTATTCCCAAACTTTAAAAATATATCCAAACATCACTGGAAAATTAAACCTGACCAATACCCGTTTTTTCCTTAAAGAGGACCAAAACCCACCCAAAACTCACCTTCGTTCCCAGTCCAACGGCGCATGCGCATACAGAGGCCGCATCCCTGCTATCCCTTTAGCAGGACACGTGCCCGCGCCAGGCATTTGTGAGTGGCCGGTGTGGGCACACTCCCTGTTAGAGGGTAGCGGGGGGATGCAGCCGCCAGCATGCTCGGATCCGCCCGCATTAGACGAGCTTCTGGACGAAGGGGCTTGAGTGGATCATAGCGCGCTTATTGGACGAACAGCCGCGCATACGTTGTAGGACCGGGAAGAGGTGAGTTTGTTCGGACGACCTGGCGGGTTTCACACTGGGCATCCCCAATCAGGGGCAAGGACCAAAAGCCAGGATAGTCAAAATCCTGAGTTTTGGTCCACTTTAACAGTGAATAAGCACAGGCTGGGGGGGGGGGCATCCAGAATGCTGCCTTACTTAAGTACTTGCGTACTTAACTGTCCCAGAATACCCAATATCCTCACCTTCACCTCAAGCCAGCACCAGGAAAGGAGTTTCACGAGTGGCTGCTGGGTGGTCACATGGGCCATGGTTGCGTCCTCGTTTGCGCTGGTGGTCAATTGCAGGACTCCTTTCCTGGCGTTGAATGTAAGGCGATCGGGCCTTCTGGGGGTTATTTTCGGGGGGGCTCCAGCATTCTGGATGCCCCCCCCCCCCCCCAGGCTTGTTCTTATCTGCTGTCTGCGGGAGCAACACCAGTTAAATAAAAAAGATGTACAGATGATCTTTTGAAAGAAAATGTAGGAAAAAGACAGTTTTTTCACTTTTTTGTGCGTTATTGCTAAATAGCTCACCAGGATGCAGGTTCTGTAACACTGTACACAGTATCATTACAGACGAGGTAAAACATACAGTACATAGACCATTACAAACCAGATGCTAAAGTTCAGACGGGGAGGCCGATTCATCAATAGCGCCAGGTAGCGACAGATGAGCGACTGTAGCGTGATTTTTTCAGCGCCAGCCAGTATTCGCTGTGCTTGGCCGGCATTAGCTTGATGACAGCGAATCAGTCGGTGTGCGGTAATGTTGAATACGGGCTGGGGGGGTCGCTGTTTCACAGGTCCAGCGTTGTATGTGAGCGCCTGACAACGAATGGCCAGAGCGAACGGCTAGCTTCATATTCATCAAAAAATCACGCTCCGAATGTGCTGTCGCTGTCCATTCCTTGTTTAAACCCCAGAGCGCTGGCGGCGATGTGTATTAACTAGTTTTTAACCCCTAAACAACCATATTTTTTGAATGTAACATTATACATGTTTTTAGAATCATTTTGTTATATGAATACATTAATCTCAGACCTGTTAGATCAATTCTGCACATTTTTTTTTTTTTTTTTTACTTAAAAATAAATCCTAACATTGCAGAAGTGGTCTCCGATTTTTTGACATTAAAAAAAAAAAAAAAAAAAATTATTACCAATTAATCATGAATTATTATAGATTGCTCCATTGAAATGCATTGGACATCGCCAGGGAGCGACAGCTCATACCTGGCGCTGTGAGGGAATTTGCAGCGGCGCTGTTCGGTCCAGGCGGCTTCATGATGAATGCCGCGCTAGCCGTCGCTCTCGCCGGCGCTAGCCTCATTTTGCTTGATAAATGCGTCATTGTGACCGCCGCCGGGCGTACTTGAGTCGGTAGTCGCCGTTAGCTGCCGCTACCTGGCGCTCGTCGGACACTACCTGGCGCTATCGCTTGATGAATAAGGGCCCAAATGTTATGAGAACGGGAGGCAATAGGAAAAAAAGACCTGCCCTTGGGAGCTTACAGTCTAATCAATGCAGAACAATAGCGGCAGTCAGATGAACATCTCCCCTGCCTTAGGCATTTGGTAATGGCTATGGGTCAGCTAGGTGGTCAGACGGGGGCGCCTCCCCTGGTCTAATACTGGCAATGCTAGAGTTCAGCTTTAGACATGCTGCAATTATTGGCCATTGTGTTTTGCAACTAAAGAAGGTAAAAATGCAATGCAGTGTAAAGGTTTATTCAAACCCATATCTATGTTTCCCATAGAAAGTATGTGTCATTTATTTAGTGCAGATTACAAGATGAAAAATAATGTCTGATTGGTTGCTATAGGCAACAGCTCATCTTCATTCCACAGTTTTGCAGCCTCATTTATGAAGAGCACCATTAGGCGGGAGAAACTTTACAGTGCGTTTTGCCTGTGTTTTAGTTGTGCTACAAAGTACAACACATTGTTAACAAGAAATAGGCATGATAAAAGATTTTACAAGAAAATAATATAATAACATAAGTCCTGCATTTACATAATTAAACCAGACCTTCAGCATCATTTAATGAAAAGCCCAAATCCTTAAAAAACCTATTCCTCAGCATTTAAAATTAAAATATTTTACGTTTTAAGTCGCTTGCTTATTATTCTTTCCCCCACTGGGCTGCAATTCTGTTCAGGAATCCAGGATACGGGCGCCGCCATCTTGCCTCAGGAGTATAACATACTGAGGAGAGGAGAAGAGGGGGAGTGTAGGGGGCGGGGTTATAGCTGTGCTTTGCACAGACAGAGCAGAGCTGGGGTCGGGGAAAGGACAGCAATCCCAGAATGCAGAGCTTGCTCAGTCAGAAGATACTTCCTGTCTGAAGACAGCCTAAGACTCCATGTTCCGCCATCTTGGATGTTTAAAGGCTCAGAAAATGCAATAGATGCAGGTAGGATAATTTTTAATGTGAGCAATCTGTATGTACAGGGTGGGGAACATACAAATGCAAAAAACACCTCAACCGTTCCTTTACCCTGAATAAGAGACTATCTTGTATGTTCCCCCACCCTGTACATACAGATTGCTTACATTATAAATCATCCTACCTGCATTTAGTCCATTTTCTGAGCCCTTAAACATCCAAGATGGCGGCCCATGGCGTCTCAGGTGAATATGCCGCTCTGCATTCTGGGATTGCTGTCCTCCCCCTGCACTTGCCCCCCTCCCTTAAGCACGTGATGCTGGAAAGGAACAAGGAGTAGTTTCTGAGGTAAGATGGCTGTGCCCGTATCCTGGAGTCCTGAACAGAGTGGCAGCCCAGTGGTGGAAAGAATAAGTACGACTGTTAGACCATTGTGTCGGGCTACTTTTTCCATTTACATTGAAGAAGAAATGGCCGAGATATCAGGGTTTACACTTTCACAATATGGCCCTTGGCTCTGTGATAATAATCAGCATAATGGGCGGGGTCTGTGAGACAGGCATTCTCATCACCCTGACTGTTCTCCCTCTCTTCCAGTGTCCACAGTCTGATGATGCAGAGCTTTAGACCACCAGCTTAGCCCTATTATTGGTGGTCTATGGCAAAGGAAATCCGGGTGTATGCCACTACTCTCTGTCTTGTTTCTACTTTCAGAAGAAGCTGTGCTCTGACAGGAAGGGAGGGGGCAGCCATTGGCGAGGAGAGCTGCTGAATGACAGTTTATACACTTTGCCTACTGAGCCCCTTTAAAATATATTCACTTTAGATGCTGGAGAATTTTTAAGGGTTTGGGCATTTCATTAAATGATGCTGAAGGTCCAGTTTCAGTACAGTTCTGCCCATTGTGGTCTGTGGGATATAAACCTGTAGGGTCACTTTACACTGGCACCAGTCACTGTGAACTATATATGGTACTGGTGATTAAGAGGCCGATTCATTAATAGCGCCAGGTAGCGACAGATGAGCGCCAGTAGCGTTATTTTCACAGCGCACGCTAGTATTCGCTGTGCTTGGCCGTTGTTCAGCTGTTGACAGCGACTCAGTCGGTGTGCGGTAATGTTGAATACGGGGTTAGGAGTCGCTGTTTGACAGGTTCCGCGCTGTATGGGAGCGCATGACAGCGAATGGCCATAGCGAACGGCTCCCAGCATATTCATTAACAAATCACGCTCAAAAAATTCTTGCGCTGTGAAATGCATGTTTAAACCCCAGAGCGCTGGCGGTGATGGGTTAAAAGTAGTTTTTTACCCCCCAAACAACCATATTTTTGGAAAAAAAAAACAAACATGTTTTTACAAACATTTTGTAATATGAATACATTAATATCAGACCTGTAATATCAATTCTGCACAATTTTTTTTTTTTTTGCCTTAAAAAAAATATCTAACATTGCAGAAGTGGTCACAGAATTTTTGCCATTTAAAAAAAAAAAAAACATTAATAGCAAAGAATATTTAAAGATTGCTCCATTGAAATGCATTGGAGAGCGCCAGGTAGCGAGAGGTCATACCTGTCGCTGTTCAAGGTCGCTCGCTGGCGCTGTGGGGTGAGGCTGGAATAATGATGAATGATTCGCTATCTGGCGCTCTGTCAGTCGCTAAGCAGGATCGGCTTGATAAATGTGTGATCGCGGAGGGGAGCCGGCGTTCTCGTGGCGGTGAGCGTCATTACCGTTCGCTCACCATTCGCTACCTGGCGCTATCCCTTGTTAAATAAGGGCCTAATTAGATGCCGAAGGGCGGACACATTGCCTGCCATACCCTTATAACCTGCTTTTTGCAGCCACAAAAAAAGCAATTCCACAATGTGGGTTTGCTTTAAAGCATCAACAATGGCATTTTTTTTTTACTGCCACGCCAGCGCCCCACCCCCCCTGCAGGTTGCCACCCTAGGCACAGGCCTAGGTTTTCCTAATGTGAAATACAGCCCTGAGTACAGAAGTAAAAGTTCCCACTCATGCATCAGATTTTTTTATTGAAAAACTGAACAGATAAAAATGTTACATTACAGGAACACCTTCACTTAATGCGGCCCTTCACTCTGAATAGGAGTCTATCTTATATGTTTCCCACACCCTGTACATACAGATTGCCCACATTAAAAATCATCCTACCTGCATCTACTGCATGTTATGAGCCTTTAAACATCCAAGATGGCGGCTCATGGAAACATCAGGAAGCCTGCAAACAGGAAGTGCCTTCTGACTGTGCTGCTCTGCATTCTGGGATTGCTGACCTTTTCCTGACCCCAGCTCTGCTCTGTCTGAGCAAAGCACAGCTATAACCAGCCCCCCTGTACTTTATCCCACTCCCCTCTCCTCAGTAAGTGTGATGCTTCTGAGTCAAGATGGCGGCGCCCGTATCCTAAAGTCCTGAACAGAGTTGCAGCCCACTGGGGGAAAGAATAATAAGTAAGTGACTAAAAACGTAAAATATATTACCTTTAGATGCTGGGGAACCGTTTTTCAAGGGTTTGGGCTTTTCAATAAATCGTGGTGAAGGTCCGGTTTAATTTTCGACACATATGCGATAGTTTGTTCATTTTATAGTGTGTGTGGTATGCTGAAGATTTTTCCTCTATTCATTTGATGTCGTATTTGATGTAAATGACACATTAACAGGATATAACACTGTGGTTGGTATGTTAGATCAACATTGAAAAATCGATGCACAGGTGAGTAGCGTAAGGGTCAATCTTGGTAATAAAGCTTTGGGAGACGTCCTATTCCCTGCGATCCCCCCGTCTTCAAATGAAAGGCTCGGATCGATTTTCTGTAATGAAAAGTATTCTCTGCCTGGATTTCTGCGTATAGCTTTTGATTGATTTTTCTACAATCCAGCAGAAGCCAATGGAATGAGAAAGCATCTGATGAAAATGATTCAATTGGGTCGCGTTTAAAAGAGAATGATTTGTCTGCTGATGGGCCTGGAGTTATCATGGCAGCGTTCGGATAGTTGGCGGAACGGAGGGTTTTGCTGATCTAGTGCTGAGCTGATGGAGCTGGAGAAGATGGCTTCTTCTATTATCAGGTGTTTTTTTCTCTGTCCAGAACGGCAACACTGAGATAAGAGCACTTATGCCCTTATTCATCAAGCGATAGCGCCAGGTAGTGTCTGACGAGCGCCAGGTAGCGGCAGCTAACCGACTCAAGTACGCCCGGCGGCGGTCACAATGACGCATTTATCAAGCAAAATGAGGCTAGCGCCGGCGAGAGCGACGGCTAGCGCGGCATTCATCATGAAGCCGCCTGGACCGAACAGCGCCAGGTATGAGCTGTCGCTCCCTGGCGATGTCCAATGCATTTCAATGGAGCAATCTATAATTATTCCTAATTAATTGGTATTATTTTTTTTTATTATTTTTTTAATGTCAAAAAATCGAAAACCACTTCTGCAATGTTAGGATTTATTTTTAAGTAAAAAAAAAATTAAAAAAAAATATGTGCAGAATTGATCTAACAGGTCTGAGATTAATGTATTCATATTACAAAATGATTCTAAAAACATGTATAATGTTACATTCAAAAAACATGGTTGTTTAGGGGTTAAAAACTAGTTAATACAGATCGCCGCCAGCGCTCTGGGGTTTAAACAAGGAATGGACAGCGACAGCACATTCGGAGCGTGATTTGTTGATGAATATGAAGCTAGCCGTTCGCTCTGGCCATTCGTTGTCAGGCGCTCACATACAACGCTGGACCTGTGAAACAGCGACCCCCCAGCCCGTATTCAACATTACCGCACACCGACTGAGTCGCTGTCATCAAGCTAACGCCGGCCAAGCACAGCGAATACTGGCTGGCGCTGAAAAAATCACGCTACAGTCGCTCATCTGTCGCTACCTGGCGCTATTAATGAATCGGCCTCCCCATAAAGAAACACTTGGTAAAACAACAATGGAAAAGGACCTAGGGGTTTTAGTTGACAATAAGCTCAACTGTAGTAATCAATGCCAGGCAGCTGCTGCCAAGGCAAATAGGATCATGGGGTGCATCAGGAGGGGCATAGGTGCTCATGACTAGAGCATCATGTGACCCCTGTACAAATCACTGGTCTAGTTTGTAAAGAGACGCCTGAGGACTATGTATAAATATATTCGGGGTCAATACAAAGATCTGTCCCACAATCTATTTATACCCCGGAGTGTAACCATAACCCGAGGGTTCCGCTAAGGTTAGAGGAAAAGTGCTTTCTCCAACGAGAGAGGAGAGGATTCTTCTCTGTAAGAGCAGTGAGACAAAGGGGGTAGCGCCAGGTAGTGCCTCGTAGCGGCAGGCAGCATCTGGGGAACGCTGGGCGCTGTACGCAAAACCACATTTATGAAAGCAAATCTGGTGAGCGACTCTAACAGCGCCATGTAGTGTCCGATGTATTATTACAGGCGGCTCAGCGTATAGCGCCGGTGCTCTAGCTTCTAGAGCGCCAGGTATTACCTTTTGCTCAGTGTCGCTCTCCCATACATTTCAATGGCCATTCATTTGCTGACATTTTTTTTGCTCAAATCATTGTGTGATTGCTCCTGGCTGCAAACAATCACTTTTAGAAACTTTTTTGATTTTTTTGTTTTTTTTATGCAGAATTGTCATTACAGGTCTGGCACTAAAGTGTTAATGTCACAGTGTTAAAACAATGTCATTCCATGTGTTTTCGCTTTGTTACAGGTGGATATGTGTTCAAAAACAGACTTTAATCACACAGCGTCTGGCGCTCTATACTACAGCGCTCAGCTTTAGAGCGCCGTCGCTGTATGTGCAGCGCTGAGAGTCGGTCGCACTGAGCTGGCGCTAACTCTCGCTCGCTGCAGCGCTGTATCGGTGTCAGAGCGCCCATCATACATCACATTGATCAATGCCGGTCAGGTTACTACAGCGACTGAGGCGCTATGTTACAGTGCCCGATACCCGCTTACAGCGTCTACTAGCGGTCGCTCTAAGCGCTGCTATACAGACGCTCATCTGCCGATACCTGGCGTTAGCAATGAATCAGCCTCCACGGAACTCGCTGCCAGAGGAGGTAGTAATGATGGATACAGTAAAAACGCTCAAGCGGTCTGGATCCCTTCCTGGCATGTAATAACATTTCCAGCTATGGCTACTAGACCACTGGGGAATAACAGGCTGAACTGGATGGACTAAAGTCTTTATTCAGCCTTACATACTATGTTACTATGTATTAGATTGTTAGACCTTTGGACTATATTAAGCAGACTGGGAGGCCGATTCATTAATAGCGCCAGGTAGCGACAGATGAGCGCCAGTAGCGTGATTTTCACAGCGCCAGCCAGTATTCGCTGTGCTTGGCCGGGGTTTGCTTGTTGACAGCGACTCAGTCGGTGTGCGGTAATGTTGAATACGGGCTTAGGGGTCGCTGTTTCACAGGTTCCGCGTTGTATGGGTGCACCTGACAGCGAATGGCCAGAGCGAATGGCTTGCTGCAGATTCATTAACAAATGACGCTCCGAATTTTTTCGCGCTGTGAATTCCTTGTTTAAACCCCAGAGCACTGGCGGCGATGTGTGTAAAATAGTTTTTAACCCCATAAACAACCATATTTTTCGATTGTAAAATTATACAAGTTTTTAGAAACATTTTGTAATATGAATACATTAATATCAGACCTGTAATATCAATTCTGCAGTGATAAATGCGTCATTGTGACCGCCGCCGGGCGTACTTGAGTCGGTAGCCGCCGTTAGCTGCCGCTACCTGGCCCTAGTCAGACACTACCTGGCGCTATCGCTTGATGAATAAGGGCCTTAAATTTTAATTTCTGTAGTAGCCCACAAGACCCTTGCGTTCTTCTCTGCCAGCTCCAGTTGGGGAAAGGTCGGTGTGCAAAATCTGGGGGAGGGGCATCTTATGCTGAAAATAAGGGGAGACATCTTCTGTTATCAGCTCAGTTCCCAGCTGGTTTGGGGATTAGGTGAGTAATCAGGCTGTTAGGTATTTCCATCAGGGGCACACTTGCAATGATGCCATGTGAGGCAGCTGCCTCACATCTTATTGAGGGCTCAGGAGAGATTATGGCCCTTATTTATCACGGGCTAGCGCCAGGTAGTGTTTGACGAGCGCCAGGTAGCGGCAGCTAACGGCGACTACCGACTCAAGTACGCCCGGCGGCGCTCACAATGACGCATTTATCAAGCAAAATGAGGCTAGCGCCGGCGAGAGCGACGGCTAGCGCGGCATTCATCATGTAGCCGACTGGACCGAACAGCGCCGCTGCAAATTCCCTCACAGCGCCAGGTATGAGCTGTCGCTCCCTGGTGATGTCCAATGTTTTTCAATGGAGCAATCTATAATTAATCATAATTAATTGGTATTATTTTTTTTTTTTATGTCAAAAAATCGGAGACCACTTCTGCAATGTTCGGATTTATTTTTAAGTAAAAAAAAAATTAAAAAAAAAATATGTGCAGAATTGATCTAACAGGTCTGAGATTAATGTATTCATATTACAAAATGATTCTAAAAACATGTATAATGTTACATTCAAAAAATATGGTTGTTTAGGGGTTAAAAACTAGTTAATACAGATCGCCGCCAGCGCTCTGGGGTTTAAACAAGGAATGGACAGCGACAGCACATTCGGAGCGTGATTTGTTAATGAATCTGAAGCAAGCCGTTCACTCTGGCCATTCGTTGTCAGGCGCTCACATACAACGCTGGACCTGTGAAACAGCGACCCCCCAGCCCGTATTCAACATTACCGCACACCGACTGAGTCGCTGTCATCAAGCTAACGCCGGCCAAGCACAGCGAATACTGGCTGGCGCTGAAAAAATCACGCTACAGTCGCTCATCTGGCGCTACCTGGCGCTATTAATGAATCGGCCTCCCCGCCACTACTACACTGTCATGTTTTTTTCTTAAAGAGCAGGCTGATTCATTACTAGCGGCAGGTAGCGACAGCTGAGCGTCTGTACAGCGGATGTCAGAGCGACCGCTAGTAGTCGCTGTGGTCGGCCGTGGTTCGCTAGTTCAGAGCGCCTCAGTCGCTGTTCAGCATTGATGAATACGTTGTGGGTAGTCGCTATATGAGCAGTACAGCCCTGTATAGGAGCGAATGGTAGCGACTGGTCAGTGCGACCGACTCACACCATATTCTTCAAAAGCAGCCTCACACACCACCGCCGCTCAAAAATGCGTCGCTGTAGCCCAGAGCGCCGGAGGCTGTGTGATTAAAGGCTGTTTTTGAACACATATCCACTAGTAAGAAAACGAAAACATATGGAATTTCATTGTTATAACATTGTAACATGAACACATTAATGCCAGACCTATAATGTCAATTCTGCATAAATATATAAAAAATGAAAAAAGTGTGACAAATTGTTTTTTTCGAGGCCAGGAGAGGTCCCAGCCTTATTTGAGAATAAAAAAAATAATAATAAAAACCCCCTGAAGTAAAAGAACGTCCATTGAAATGCATGGAAGAGCGACAGGTAGCGAGAGGTAATATGTGGCGCTCTGCAAGGCTGAACGCCGGCGCTGTGCGCTAAGGCCGGGATAATGATGAATCGGACGCTACATGGCGTTGTTCTAGTCGCTCAACAGATTTGGCTTCATAAATGTGTAATTGCGTGCAGTGTCCGGTGTTCACCTGACGCTACTTGACGCTAACTGCCGCTGTACAGACACTACCTGGCGCTAAGTCAGTAATTGAAGGCTGAGCAGGCCGTGGCCGCACTCCCTACAGCGAGCCGGTGCTGCTCCTGTCATTGGAAGGAGCCAAGTGTTCTGTTGAGAGGTGGAGCAGGGGGCCTTTCTGTAGTACACCTTAGGCAGCAGAGAGGCTAGGGCCCTTATTTATCACGGGCTAGCGCCAGGTAGTGTCTGACGAGCGCCAGGTAGCGGCAGCTAACGGCGACTACCGACTCAAGTACGCCCGGCGGCTCTCACAATGACGCATTTATCAAGCAAAATGAGGCTAGCGCCGGCGAGAGCGACGGCTAGCGCGGCATTCATCATGAAGCCACCTGGACCGAACAAATTCCCTCACAGCGCCGGGTATGAGCTGTCGCTCCCTGGCGATGTCCAATGCATTTCAATGGAGCAATCTATAATTAATCATAATTAATTGGTATTAATTTTTTTTTTTTTTTTTTTTTAATGTCAAAAATTCGGAGACCACTTCTGCAATGTTAGGATTTATTTTTAAGTAAAAAAAAAATTAAAAAAAAATTTGTGCAGAATTGATCTAACAGGTCTGAGATTAATGTATTCATATTACAAAATGATTCTAAAAACATGTATAATGTTACATTCAAAAAATATGGTTGTTTAAGGGTTAAAAACTAGTTATTACCCATCGCCGCCAGCGCTCTGGGGTTTAAACAAGGAATGGACAGCGACAGCACATTCGGAGCGTGATTTGTTGATGAATATGAAGCTAGCCGTTCGCTCTGGCCATTCGTTGTCAGGCGCTCACATACAACGCTGAACCTGTGAAACAGCGACCCCCCAGCCCGTATTCAACATTACTGCACACCAACTGAGTCGCTGTCATCAAGCTAACGCCGGCCAAGCACAGCGAATACTGGCTGGCGCTGAAAAAATCACGCTACAGTCGCTCATCTGGCGCTACCTGGCGCTATTGATGAATCGGCCTCCCCGTCACCCCTGATTTCACTATAAAAAGGCCTAAACCAAGATTTCTGCAACAGCCGTCCTCACCCCTGGGCAACCCAATTTTTAATTCCACTTGACCAGTAGAGAGAGGATTTGGATGAAAAGCACACCACAAAACTCTGATTGATTTGCAAATAAAATTTTATTGAGGTATCATATGGCACAGTAATCAGATAAACATCTCTGATCATATGCTCCAACAGCAAAAGGATACATATGTAAATTTCAGCATATGCGTGCAGCAAAGGGTCATCAGGAACGTCCGTCCACCTCTATCCAAAAGCAATGAAAGGACAATAACTATAACATCTACAGAAAGACTGAAATAGAGAAATGCTAGGTAACAAATGATTACCATGTAGGTCTATGGGGTGGTTTGGAACACGATCCTGATGACAGGTTAATGAAGCAGGGCTGTACTAATAGTTAAGGAAGATACATGTAAGGTATATCAGTAATGCTATGAATATTCTGGTCAGACAATAGTTTACAAGCCCTGCATCATACCAGAAGAGTACAAAACGTGATAATATGCATTAAATATGCGATCGCAAGCCTTGATAAAGGAGCCACGTTACTTGCGATAATTTGCTACTACCACTTGGTAAAACCTTTATACTTTAATATGTGTGCATTATATGATCTTTGTTGGCGTCATGATTTCTTATATTTAATGCATATTATCACGTTTTGTACTCTTCTGGTATGATGCAGGGCTTGTAAACTATTGTCTGACCAGAATATTCATAGCATTACTATACTCTGATATACCTTACATGTATCTTCCTTAACTATTAGTACAGCCCTGCTTCATTAACCTGTCATCAGGATCGTGTTCCAAACCACCCCATAGACCTACATGGTAATCATTTGTTACCTAGCATTTTTCTATTTCAGTCTTTCTGTAGATGTTATAGTTATTGTCCTTTCATTGCTTTTGGATAGAGGTGGACGGACGTTTCTGATGACCCTTTGCTGCACGCATATGCTGAAATTTACATATGTATCCATTTGCTGTTGGAGCATATGATCAGAGATGTTTATCTGATTACTGTGCCATATGATACCTCAATAAAATTTTATTTGCAAATCAATCAGAGTTTTGTGGTGTCCTTTTGATCCAAATCCTCTCTCTACTGTGACCTTAGGGGTGGCCAAGGTGGTGAGACACCCCGGATCCATTTAAGCACCCTCTCTTACTTTGCTTTATCAATTCTGGTGTGCCCATGACCTAAACATTAATAATTCCACTTGACCCCCTTCATCCAAAAAATGCTAGAGGCAGAAATTCCCTCTATGACCTACATGAAAAAAGTTAGTTCAGCTGGCCAGACATACACTGTTATGTGGCTGATGAACCTCATGTGCAGATGATCATGAAATTGCTGCCATGGGGGGTTTTGAATCAGGATTCATGGGACACAGTGACACAGGTGGGAGTGTAGAACTTTTAACCTGGCTTTAGAGTCCAAAAGATTCCAGGGCCGGGTTACAGCTTGCCCCCAGGGCATCCATGCCTTGTGAAAAGCAGGATTGCCGATAAACATACCACGATCACATAGTGCATGCATGAGCCTCCAGCAGCATTCCCAGGACTCCTCTATTGCCCTTATTCATCAAGCGATAGCGCCAGGTAGTGTCTGACGAGCGCCAGGTCCCGCCAGCTAACGGCGGCTACCGACTCAAGTACGCCCGGCGTCGGCCACAATGACGCATTTATCAAGCTAAATGATGCCCTTATTCATCAAGCGATAGCGCCAGGTAGTGTCTGACGAGTGCCAGGTCCCGCCAGCTAACGGCGGCTACCGACTCAAGTACGCCCGGCGTCGGCCACAATGACGCATTTATCACGCTAAATGAGGCTAGCGCCGACGAGAGCGACAGCTACCGCGGGATTCATCATGTAGCCGACTGCAACGAACAGCGCCGCTGCTAATCCCATCACAGCGCCAGGTATGACCTGTCGCTCCCTGGCGATGTCCAATGCATTTCAATGGAGCAATCTTTAATTAATCATAATTAATTGCTATTAATGTTTTTTTTTTTTTTTTTAATGTCAAAAATTCTGTGACCACTTCTGCAATGTTAGGATTTTTTCTTAAGGTAAAAAAAAAAAATGATTTTGTGCAGAATTGATATTACAGGTCTGATATTAATGTATTGATATTACAAAATGTTTATAAAAACTTGTATAATTTTACAATCAATAAATATAGTTGTTTGGGGGTTAAAAACTATTTAAAATCCATCGCCGCCAGCGCTCTGGGGTTTAAACAAGGAATTCACAGCGCTAAAAAATTCGGAGCGTGATTTGTTAATGAATCTGCAGCAAGCCATTCGCTCTGGCCATTCGTTGTCAGGCGCACCCATACAACGCTGAACCTGTGAAACAGCGACTCCTAAGCCCGTATTCAACATTACCGCACACCGACTGAGTCGCTGTCATCAAGCAAACCCCGGCCAAGCACAGCGAATACTAGCTGGCGCTGTGAAAATCACGCTACTGGCGCTCATCTGTCGCTACCTGGCGCTATTAATGAATCGGCCTCCAAGTAATGCAGGGCCCCACCACTGTATCTGAATGGCTGTTGGCGGATACACACAGCAGAGGGGAGCAGCCAATGGGAGGAGCCTGGCAATATTCCCATTCAGAGATCATTGCTGGGCATAAATATTTACGGCAATTAGTTCTGATTGGACAAAGGAGTATGGATTAAGGTAAGCATACATGCAATCCTGTGGGTTTCACACACAGCATACCATATTGAGATGCCCCTGTAAAGAAGACCAAGCAACACATTGTTCTGTCACTGTAAAAACGATCCGGTCTCTTACAAAATGTGACATTAACTGACCCATAGACCTCTACATCCTGGAATCTGGCTACAGGACCCCATGAGATCACAGGAATTCCGCAGAGGGACATTGCTCCTATGCAAGCCAGAGAAAGTAGGGCATATCAGCCAACAGGAAGTGCTGTACACTGTATTCACAAATAGATATACAAAATAAGCAAAATGAAAACCCCACCACAATAAACCTACCAAAATAATTCAGATGTTTCATGGTTTAGTAGTCAAATATTTTATTCAGATTCAGGTTCAATATGAGGTATGGTTATGCTTTATAAATCCTCAGAATAATAACTGTGTTTTTGCAACAATATTAAATAACTATAAATATCTTCAATAACGATAGCAACAGCAATCAAAATAACAGAAATACCCATAGCAACAACTATCAAAATAACAATAATAATGAAAGCCACAACTATTAAGATAACAATAATAATGATGGCCGCAACAATCAGAATAGCAATAATAACAATAGTAACAATGAAAATACCAATAATAATGACAGCAACAACAATCAAAATAACTAAGGGGGTTATTTAAGAAGGGATAGCGCCAGGTAGCGGCAGGCAGCGTCTGGGGAACGCCGGGCCCTGTACGCAAAACCACATTTAAGAAAGCGAATCTGTTGAGCGCCGCTAACAGCGCCATGTAGCGTCACATGTATTAATACAGGCTGCTCATTGTATAGCGCTGGCGCTCTAGGCTCAGGAGCGCCATGTAGTACCTGTCACTCTGTAGCGCTCTCCCATACATTTCAATGGGGCTTCATTAGTTGTGTATAAATAGCGTGTTTGGCAATTTTAATTTTTTTTTTTTGCTCAAATCATTGTGTCACCTCTCCTGGCTGCAAACAAACACTTTTATACATTTTTTTGGACTTTTTATATTTTTATGCAGAATTGTCATTACAGGTCTGGCACTAAAGTGTTATTGTCCCAGTGTCCCAACAATGTCATTCCATGTGTTTTCACTTTGTTACAGGTGTATATGTGTTCGAAAACAGACTTTAATCACACAGCATCGGACGCTCTATGCTACAGCGCCCAGATATAGGCCCTTATTTAACAAGGTATAGCGACAGGTAGCGACTGGTGAGCGACCGGTAATGACGGGCCCCGCCACGAGAACGCCGGCTCCCCACCACAATCACACATTTGTCAAGCCAATCCTGCTTAGCGACTGAGATAGCGCCAGATAGCCACTCATTCATCATTATTCCAGCCTCAGCCCACAGCGCCAGCGTCCGACCTTGAACAGCGACAGGTATGACCTTTCGCTACCTGGCGCGCTCCAATGCATTTCAGTGGAACAATCTTTAAATATTCATAATTAATTGTTATGATTTTTTTTTTTAAATGTGAAAAATTCTTTGACCACTTCTGCCATTTTAGATTATTTTTTTAAGGTAAAAAAAAAATAAAAAATTGTACAGAATTGATATTACAGGTCTGATATTAATGTATTCATATTACTAAATTATTTAAAATAATTTTTTGTTTTTTTTGGTTTCCAAAAATATGGTTGTTTGGGGGTTAAAAAACTACTTTTAACCCATCGCTGCCAGCGCTCTGGGGTTTAAACATGTATTTTACAGCGCGAGAATTTTTTGAGCGTGATTTGTTAATGAATATGGTGGGAGCCGTTCGCTATGGCCAGTCGCTATCATGCGCTCCCATACAGCGCGGAACCTGTCAAATAGCGACTCCTCACCCAATATTCAACATTACGGCAAACCGACTGAGTCGCTATCAACTACCGAACAACGGCCAAGCACAGCGACTACTAGCGGGCGCTGTGAAAATGCCGCTACAGTCGCTCAACTGTCGCTACCTGCCGCTGTTAATGAATCGGCCTCTTAGAGCACCGACGCTGTGTGTGTGTCTAGTGTTTTGTTTAATATGGTGTGGAGTGCCGAGTGCCGGACGCACTGAGCTGGCGCTACCTCTCGCTCGTTGCAGCGCTATACTTTTGTTAGAGTGCCCAAGACACATCACATTCATCAATGCCGACCAGGTTACTGCAGCGACGGGGAGGCCGATTTATTAATAGCGCCAGGTAGCGACAGATGAGCGGCAGTAGCGTTATTTTCACAGCGCCCGCTAGTATTCGCTGTGCTTGGCCGTTGTTCGGCTGTTGACAGCAACTCAGTCGGTGTGCGGTAATGTTGAATACGGGGTTAGGAGTCGCTGTTTGACAGGTTCCGCGCTGTATGGGAGCGCATGACAGCGAATGGCCAGAGCGAACGGCTCCCAGCATATTCATTAACAAATCACGCTCAAAAAATTCTCGCGCTGTGAAATGCTTGTTTAAACCCCAGAGCGCTGGCGGCGATGTGTTAAAAGTAGTTTTTTAACCGCCAAACAACCATATTTTTGGTTTAAAAAAATAGACAAGTTTTTATAAACATTTTGTAAAATGAATACATTAATATCAGACCTGTAATATCAATTCTGCACAATTTTTTTTTTTTTTTTTTACCTTAAAAAAAATATCTAACATTGCAGAAGTGGTCACCGAATTTTTTACATTTAAAAAAAAAAAACCCATTAATATCAATTATCAATATCAATATTTAAAGATTGCTCCATTGAAATGCATTGGACAACGCCAGGTAGCGAGAGGTCATACCTGGCGCTGTGATGGGATTAGCAGCGGCGCTGTTCGCTGAAGTCTGCAACATGATGAATCCCGCGCTAGCTGACGCTCTCGCCGGCGCTAGCCTCATTTAGCGTGATAAATGCGTGATTGTGTTCGCAGCCTGGCGTTCTGGAGTCGGTAACCGCCGATAGCTGGCGCTACCTGGCGCTAGTGAGACACTACCTGGCGCTATCCCTTGATAAATAAGGCCCTGAGACTCCGATACCTGCTTACAGCGTCTACTAGCGGTCGCTCTAAGCGCCGCTATACAGACGCTCATCTGGCAATACCTGGCGTTAGTAGTGAGTCAGCCTCCACGATAATGACAGCAACAACAATCAAAATATGAATGATAATGATAGCAACAATCAAAATAACAAAAATACTGATAACAACAACTATCAAAATAACAATAATAATGATAGCCACAACTATCAAAATAACAATAATAATGATGGCAGCAGTAATCAGAATAGCAATAATAACACGTAACAAGTAACAAGGAAAATACCAATTATAACGACAGCAACAACGAAAATACCAATAATAACGACAGCAACAATGAAAATACCAATAATAATGATAGCCACAACAATCAAAATAACTATAATATTGATAGCAACAACAATCAGAATAACGATAATAACGGCAGGAACAACAATTAAAATAACAATCATAATAGAAACAGCAACAATATGTGTATTAATTATAATGATGTTAGGCACAACATTAGTAATTATAGCAAGAATCATGTAAACAATAATAAGGATGATTATACTCCTAATATTAACGACAATTACCATAATCAACACTATTGAAAACATCAGAGAGAAACGATACCCATAGAAACAATAATGACAGCAGCAGTAAGCAACATAATAGTAACAATAATAACGGTAATTTTTATATTGACAAGACTGCTCATCAACACTGAAAATAATGATGATCGCATTAACAGCAATTATTGTAACAATAAGGCTGATGGCAGCATGAACCACCATAACAATGGTGGCGGCAGCAGCAACATTTATTATAATAATGATAATAATAAAAGCAAAAACAGCAACCATTGCAAAAAAAAATTAAAGGGACATTCCGGGCAAAGGGTTAAATGAGCCTGCTTTCTGCTTGCCCCATACTGGCCGTCAGGGGCTGCATCTTTAATTCACCAGCATTTTGCATTCTGTGTTAAACCCTCTTGAACCTGCTCCCTTCCCTTTGTTCCTTTTTAATGCTGATATCCAGTCACCATTCCAGGCCCATTGATAAGCCTGATTAGGGCGAGCCCCTGCTAGGAGAAGCACTTTGTAGCTATGAGGCCGATTCATCAATAGCGCCAGGTAGCGACAGATGAGCAACTGTAGCGTGATTTTTTCAGCGCCAGCCAGTATTCGCTGTGCTTGGCCGGCGTTTGCTTGATGACAGCGACTCAGTCGGTGTGCGGTAATGTTGAATACGGGCTGGGGGGGTCGCTGTTTCACAGGTCCAGCGTTGTATGTGAGCGCCTGACAACGAATGGCCAGAGCGAACGGCTAGCTTCATATTCATCAACAAATCACGCTCCGAATGTGCTGTCGCTGTCCATTCCTTGTTTAAACCCCAGAGCGCTGGCGGCGATCTGTATTAACTAGTTTTTAACCCCTAAACAACCATATTTTTTGAATGTAACATTATACATGTTTTTAGAATCATTTTGTAATATGAATACATTAATCTCAGACCTGTTAGATCAATTCTGCACATATTTTTTTTATTTTTTTTTTTGACTTAAAAATAAATCCTAACATTGCAGAAGTGGTCTCCGATTTTTTGACATTAAAAAAAAAAAAAAAACATAATACCAATTAATTATGAATAATTATAGATTGCTCCATTGAAATGCATTGGACATCGCCAGGGAGCGACAGCTCATACCTGGCGCTGTGAGGGAATTTGCAGCGGCGCTGTTCGTTGCAGGCGGCTTCATGATGAATGCCGCGCTAGCCGTCGCTCTCGCCGGCGCTAGCCTCATTTTGCTTGATAAATGCGTCATTGTGACCGGCGCCGGGCGTACTTGAGTCGGTAGTCGCCGTTAGCTGCCGCTACCTGGCGCTCGTCAGACACTACCTGGCGCTATCGCTTGATGAATAAGGGCCTTTATTTTGCCAGGTGAGTGTATTACACACAGTCACATGATCTACATACATATCTAAAATACCTTGTGCCAGGAAGGTTACAGGAAGGGCAATGGGTAGGGGAACTAAACCGTGGGTAGGGGGATTCCAGCATAGGCACAATAAGAAATAAAGGATCGTAGAAGCAGGGTAATAGCAAAATCTGCAATCGGGCAGGCTGATTCATCATTAGCGGCAGGTAGCGACAGATGAGCGTCTGTAGCAGGCATTTTCAGAGCGCCCGCTAGTAATCACTGTGCTCAGCCGTGGGTCGCTAGTTCATAGCGACTCAGTCGCTGTGCAGTAATGTTAAATACATTGTGAGGAGTCGCTATTTGACCAGTACAGCGCTGTATGGGAGCGCATGTTAGCGACTGCTCATAGCGACCGACTCACACCATATTCAGCAAAAAAACAGCCTCACAAATCTCTGGCGCTGAAAAATGTTTGTTTGAAGCCCAGAGCGCAGGAGGCGGTGTGTTTAAAGTCTGTTTTTCAGCATCTATCAACTAGTAACAAAGCAAAAACATAGGGAATTACATTGTAGCAACATTGTAACATGAACACTTTAATGACAAATGAAAAAAAAATGAAAAAAATAAAAAAACAAATACCCCGTTTAAAGAGAAGAAAAGGTTCGTCCATTGAAATGTATGGGAGAGCGACAGGTAGCGAGAGGTCATACCTGGCGCTGTGCAAGGCTGAACGCCGGCGCTGTTCGCTGAGGCTGTGAAAATGATGAATCAGACGCTACATGGCGCTATCCCAGTCGCTAAACAGATTCTGCTTGATAAATGTGTAATTGCGTGCCGTGTCCGGCGTTCACCAGTCGCTACCTGACGCTACCTCTCATTAAATAAGGGCCTTAAAGTGGACCAAAACCCAGGATTTTGACTATCCTGGGATTTGGTCCTTTTCCCTGGGGCACCCCCCTGCGTGAAACCCGCCAGATCGCCAAAGCCAACTGACCTCTTCCCGGTCCTACGGCGCATGTGCGGCCGCTCGTTCAATCAGCACACTCAGAGCCGCTGCCGTCACTTCTTCTAAGCCATGAAGGGAAGGGGTCCCACAGCCCCCTAAGAAACTTTATAATACAGTACATAGACATGTTAAAACCATATTAAAAAACACATAACATGCATTACCTGAGAAGGGGACAAAGGGGAGGGGGGGAAACAACAAAGCTGACACGTGTGCTGCTTAAAAGACACTGATTGAGTCAATAATATATAGTATAATGATCATACATGTTTAAGTCCACTTTAAACCCAGCTGTAAGCCACCCAGACAAACCCATATATAACCCCAATAATAGCCAAAATAATCTATATACTCTGTGCTATAAATAAATCTCAAAAAAGTGCTATGTGCCTATGTGCAAATATCTGAGTGCAATAAAAAACCTTTATATGTGTCCAGCCAGCACCCCCGCCCGCCCCCGACGCGTTGCATGACGTCAGCGCGTCACTTCTTCAGGGCCCTTTATAGCACAGAGTATATAGATTATTTTGTCTATTATTGGGGTTATATATGTCTTTGTTTGGGCGGCTTACAGCTGGGTTCAAAGTGGACTTAAAACATGTATGATCATTATACTATATATATTATTGACTCAATCAGTGTCTTTTAAAGAGCACACCTGTCAGCTTTGTTCTTTTCTCCCCCTCCCCTTTGTCCCCTTCTCAGATAATGCATGTTATATGTTTTTTAATATGGTTTTAACATGTCTATGTACTGTATTATAAAGTTATGCATTCATAAATAATTTGGATACTTTGGAATAGCAAGTGGTGCCACTAAGTTTCTTTCGGGTAGGATTTTCTTAGGGGGCTGTGGGACCCCTTTCCTTCATATCTACAATGTTGTGTATCCCTACCCTTTGTGTGCACACTTGATATATTTTGAAAAAAGGCCAGTGCGGTCTCATTCATTTATTACACTTCTTCTAAGCCTTCGCCCTGCTAAAGTGATAGCGGGGATTCGGCCACTGCTCATGCATGCGCCGCTGGACCGGGAAAGAAGGTGAGTTTTCGGCGACCTGGGGGGTTTCACACAGCAGTGCACCCCCCATCGGGGTGCCCCGGGGGAGCGAGTATGCTTGCCCTGGAGTCTCATAGACTCCAAAATGGGTTTTGGTCCTCTTTAAAAGATAAGGTTTTTGTCAGACTCCTGGGGCCGCACAGTGGGGCATCCCACTTTTAGACTTTAGTGCCAGCCAGCTAGTGTTTTATTTCTCTTTAGAGCCGACAGAGTTTCAGCACTCCAGTAAGAAGACTGTTGCATCCTATTCCTACTAATTCCCTATTTGAATATTAAAATGAAAAAAAAGTCCCTGAAATGCACACTCTGAAAGAAGAATAACCATGACAACCCGCATGAGTGCTGTGTGTACTGGGAAAGCTTTTATGTTGTGTATAGTGGTGTATGCTGTTTGTCTAATGCCATCATCAAACAATCACAATAAACTTGATAGTTATAGGAAATGTCAGTCACAGCTTTTGTGTTGTGTCAGTGTGTGTGTGTGTTGTGTGCTGTGTCAGTGTCTGTGTGTTGTGTGTGTCTTGTGTCAGTGTCTGTGTGTTGTGTGTGTCTTGTGTCAGTGTCTGTGTGTTGTGTGTCTTGTGTCAGTGTGTGTGTTGTGTCAGTGTCTGTGTGTGTTGTGTGTGTGTCTTGTGTCAGTGTGTGTGTTGTGTCAGTGTCTGTGTGTGTTGTGTGTGTGTTGTGTCAGTGTGTGTGTTGTGTGCTGTGTCAGTGTCTGTGTGTTGTGTGTGTCTTGTGTCAGTGTCTGTGTGTTGTGTCAGTGTCTGTGTCTTGTGTCAGTGTGTGTGTTGTGTCAGTGTCTGTGTGTGTTGTGTGTGTGTTGTGTCAGTGTGTGTGTTGTGTGCTGTGTCAGTGTCTGTGTGTTGTGTGTGTCTTGTGTCTGTGTCTGTGTGTTGTGTCAGTGTCTGTGTGTTGTGTGTGTGTTGTGTCAGTGTGTGTGTGTGTTGTGTCAGTGTGTGTGTTGTGTCAGTGTCTGTGTGTGTTGTGTGTGTGTTGTGTCAGTGTGTGTGTTGTGTGCTGTGTCAGTGTCTGTGTGTTGTGTGTGTCTTGTGTCAGTGTCTGTGTGTTGTGTCAGTGTCTGTGTCTTGTGTCAGTGTGTGTGTTGTGTCAGTGTCTGTGTGTGTTGTGTGTGTGTTGTGTCAGTGTGTGTGTTGTGTGCTGTGTCAGTGTCTGTGTGTTGTGTGTGTCTTGTGTCTGTGTCTGTGTGTTGTGTCAGTGTCTGTGTGTTGTGTGTGTGTTGTGTCAGTGTGTGTGTGTGTTGTGTCAGTGTGTGTGTTGTGTCAGTGTGTGTGTTGTGTGCTGTGTCAGTGTCTGTGTGTTGTGTGTGTCTTGTGTCTGTGTCTGTGTGTTGTGTCAGTGTCTGTGTGTTGTGTGTGTGTTGTGTCAGTGTGTGTGTGTGTTGTGTCAGTGTGTGTGTTGTGTGTGTGTTGTGTCAATGTGTGTTGTGTCAGTGTCTGTGTGTTGTGTGTGTCTTGTGTCAGTGTCTGTGTGTTGTGTCAGTGTCTGTGTGTTGTGTGTGTTGTGTCAGTGTGTGTGTTGTGTGTGTGGTGTGTGTGTTGTGTCAATGTGTGCTGTGTCAGTGTGTGTGTTGTGTCAATGTCTGTGTGTTGTGTGTCTTGTGTCAGTGTCTGTGTGTTGTGTGTCTTGTGTCAGTGTCTGTGTGTTGTGTCAGTGTCTGTGTGTTGTGTGTGTTGTGTCAGTGTGTGTGTTGTGTGTGTGTTGTGTCAATGTGTGTTGTGTCAGTGTGTGTGTTGTGTCAGTGTGTGTTTCTTGTGTCAGTGTGTGTGTGTTGTGTCAGTGTCTGTGTGTTGTGTGTGTTGTGTCAGTGTGTGTGTTGTGTGTGTGGTGTGTGTGTTGTGTCAGTGTGTGTGTTGTGTGTGTGTTGTGTCAATGTGTGTTGTGTCAGTGTGTGTGTTGTGTCAGTGTGTGTTTCTTGTGTCAGTGTGTGTGTGTTTCTTGTGTCAGTGTGTGTATGTGTGTTTCTTGTGTCAGTGTGTGTCAGTGTGTGTGTTGTGTCAGTGTGTGTTTCTTGTGTCAGTGTGTGTGTTGTGTGTGTCGAGTCAATGTGTGTGGTGTGTTTTATACAAGGCTGCTGGGTTTGCAGCAGTGTGCGGCCAGACAGTCACATCAATATGGTGCTCACACTCTAATGTTTATTTGTAATGTCACCCTTGATGTTTCTCCCATTCAGAAGGTGTGCGGGGGGGGGGGGGCTTGGGGGCACCGGCATGACAAGTATCTCATTTCCTCTGTTGCCCCGGGTGTGCCGCTGGAATGGAAATGCCAAGTTATGTTTTATCGGCCAGCCCATGTGTTTCATCAGGTGTCTACTTTGTGCTCAGCCGGGCATGACAGGAAAAGTCGGGGGGTTGTGGCTCCATTCACACATGTTGCTGGATGGACACGGGAAGACATGCAAGCAGGGGTATATGTTTGTGCGTGTGTGGCAGTCAATGTGTCCTGTATCCATGGTAACCAGCCTTGGCCCCATAGTGATTGTGCTTCTGTTGCTGGGAAGCAAACCTACATCCTAGTGATCTCGTCTTATTTAAAACACCCTCCTGTTGACGATGGATATCTGGCCTGGAAAAGGTAAGTTCATTAGAGGAGGAGGCTCATGAGAATCACATAGGACCTGGACAAATCTCACAAGGAGAACGTAAGTTCACATAGAATAGGATCTGCACCCACATTGGAAGGCTGCACCATGCTCTGCATATTTGAGTTAAGCCTCTTTCAGTGATTTTCAGCAGAAGTCATAACTTTCATGGTCCTCCCTGGCTGGTGGAGTAGGTGGCCAGCAGAGCAGAATACCTGTTCTGTAGTTCTGTGTCTATGGTATACACTTATTTATACTCACCTTTCCTCATGCAGCCTTGATTCCATGCAGTGGTTCTCCTGCTGTCAATGTACTGCTACCCGGTGCATCATCCACACCAAGATAAGAATCAGTCTGGCTGTGCACCGCTTCCTCCACTGAGCCTGCTCACTGGCAACTATGTCAGCACCTGGGCTGGCAGCAGAAGGACATCTGGGAGGCTTCTAAAGGAAAATGTAGTCACCTTCTATGACAGAAAGCAGTATAATGCTTGAATGGCAGCCATATGGCTCCCTGGCTTTGTAGCAGCGCCCCCTGGTGCTCTCCAGCGATGATTCATTCAGTTACACAAAGCTCAGCATTAAGGGTCAACCTTATCAGTTATAATACCTGAAAGCACTACTAGCTAAACTGTCACATACACCTTAATAAACTATATGTCAGTTTAGCTTGTAACTGAATGAATAAACGATGGAGAGCAACCCCCAGGCACTCTACTTTGAGTATTTTTTAATACAATTTAGGTGACTGACAATCCACATGTACGACCTAGGTGGCACTTTGAAAATGGAGAGTGGTAAGGTCAAATAGAGATGATATTACACTTGGCGGTGCTAGTACAGAGATCACTGAGTTAAGTGAGGATGATTATTGTATTAGTTGGGTAACTAGACACAAAGGGTGTGTGGTCGTGATAAATTAGGGTTTCTTTGATTGGTATACATGAATACCCTAGTCAGACATGGGAACTCCGGGCTTCTTGTATCCATCAAGCTGACCATAACTGCTAAAGAAAGGGCTAGGTCATGCATGGGGTCTCCAGACCCTACTCTGTAGTCAATATATGTAGGAGAGGCTCAGTTCTGGTGGGCAGTGACCATGCAGAAGTCACAGAAAGGAGTATAGCCTGATTAGAAGAAAGAATTCCTCTGTCTCTCTCCAGAGAATAGAAGCTTTGTTATACACTTATTCCTCAGCTCCATTGGGCTCAGCCAAGTGTCTTCCTGGCTAGTGTGCTGTAGATGTGTTTGGTCTACTTCTGTCTAGTTATCTGAGATACACACTTACTATTTGTTTGATAGACACAGGAGAACTTTTGTGCAGCAGACTGCAGGCACCATTTACATCTGCCTACACATGTAAAACTTTTGGCCTCTGATTTGGAGGCCTGTGTTAATCCCTAGATTAATGTTATTTCCTGGAAGTCCTCCAAACCTCCAAATCTCCATCTGTTTTATTACAAATTTGCTACAGACATAAGTTTTATGAGGGATTGAACTATGTAAAAGGCATCTGTAGACTAGGGTTAAAATCAAAGAATACTTACCTTACGAAGCTGATACGGGCAGGTCGATTCATTAATAGCGCCAGGTAGCGACAGATGAGCGACAGTAGCGTTATTTTCACAGCGCCCGCTAGTATTCGCTGTGCTTGGCCGTTGTTCGGCTGTTGACAGCGACTCAGTCGGTGTGCGGTAATGTTGAATACGGGGTTAGGAGTCGCTGTTTGACAGGTTCCGCGCTGTATGGGAGCGCATGACAGCGAACGGCCATAGCGAACGGCTCCCAGCATATTCATTAACAAATCACGCTTCAAAAATTCTCGCGCTGGGAAATGCTTGTTTAAACCCCAGAGCGCTGGCGGCGATGGGTTAAAAGTAGTTTTTTAGCCCCCAAACAACCATATTTTTAGAAAGAAAAAAAACATGTTTTTCAAAACATTTTGTAATATGAATACATTAATATCAGACCTGTAATATCAATTCTGCACACATTTTTTTTTTTTTTTTAAGCTTAAAAAAAATATCTAACATTGCAGAAGTGGTCACAGAATTTTTGACATTAAAAAGAAAAAAAAAAATTATAGCAATTAATTATGAATATTTGAAGATTGCTCCATTGAAATGCATTGGAGCGCGCCAGGTAGCGAGAGGTCATACCTGTCGCTGTTCAAGGGCGCTCGCTGGCGCTGGGGGGTGAGGCTGGAATAATGATGAATGATTCGCTATCTGGCGCTCTGTCAGTCGCTAAGCAGGATCGGCTTGATAAATGTGTGATTGTGGTGGGGAGCCGGCGTTCTCGTGGCGGTGAGCGCCATTACCGTTCGCTCGCCATTCGCTACCTGGCGCTATCCCTTGTTAAATAAGGGCCTAAGTTTCTGCCCCAGTTCTATAGTCAGACCCTAGCTTTCTTTAGACTACTTTCTGCTAAGAGAAAAGAGTGGCCTGCACTCCGCCCCCTTCCATCATCACAGTGTGATCAGCACCATCCTTCTGTGCATAGGGGTGTCTCTGGCTCTGCCATTTTATTAATTTCTGTATAGTTCTGCACCTTCAGAAAAAACGCATCCTGTTATATATAGGCCATGCTGGCAATTAATAAAGGAAATAGGCAGATGGATAAGTGCCACCTGCTGGCCTTGATCACTCCTGGAGAGCAGGAGTATGCAGACAAGGTACAACTAGAAAGAAGGCATTGGTCTTGACTGGACAGATTTGGTCCAGTAACAATTTTGAATGGACACAGAAGCATGACTGGAAGCAGGAGCTGAATACATGACACGGGAGCTTGACTGGACTTGGACTGGTCATAGACAATACAAAAACTTACAGAACAGGCAGGATGCAGGAGGGCATGGGGCAGGCTGGATGCAGAAGAGCACAGGACTGGCTGGATGCAGGTGGTTCTGGGACAGGCAGGGTGCAGGTGGTCACGGGACAGGCAGGATGCAGGTGGTCACGGGACAGGCTGGATGCAGGTGGTTACGGGACAGGCAGGATGCAGGTGGTCACGGGACAGGCTGGATGCAGGTGGTTACGGGACAGGCTGGATGCAGGTGGTTACGGGACAGGCAGGATGCAGGTGGTCACGGGACAGGCTGGATGCAGGTGGTTACGGGACAGGCAGGATGCAGGTGCTCACGGGACTGGCAGGATGCAGCAGGGCACAGGACAGGCTGGATGCAGGTGGTTCTGGGACAGGCAGGGTGCAGGTGGTTATGGGACAGGCAGGATGCAGGTGGTTACGGGACAGGCTGGATGCAGGTGGTTACGGGACAGGCTGGATGCAGGAGGGCATGGGACAGGTTGGATGCAGGTGCTCACGGGACAGGCTGGATGCAGGTGCTCACGGGACAGGCTGGATGCAGGTGCTCACGGGACAGGCAGGATGCAGGTGGTCATGGGACAGGCAGGATGCAGGTGCTCACGGGACAGGCAGGATGCAGCAGGGCACAGGACAGGCTGGATGCAGGTGGTTCTGGGACAGGCAGGGTGCAGGTGGTTATGGGACAGGCAGGATGCAGGTGGTTACGGGACAGGCTGGATGCAGGTGGTTACGGGACAGGCTGGATGCAGGAGGGCATGGGACAGGTTGGATGCAGGTGCTCACGGGACAGGCTGGATGCAGGTGCTCACGGGACAGGCTGGATGCAGGTGCTCACGGGACAGGCTGGATGCAGGTGCTCACGGGACAGGCAGGATGCAGGTGGTCATGGGACAGGCTGGATGCAGGTGGTCATGGGACAGGCTGGATGCAGGTGGTCATGGGACAGGCAGGATGCAGGTGGTTACGGGACAGGCAGGATGCAGGTGGTCATGGGGATAGGCAGGATGCAGGTGGTCATGGGACAGGCTGGATGCAGGTGCTCATGGGACAGGCTGGATGCAGGTGCTCATGGGACAGGCAGGATGCAGGTGGTCATGGGGCAGGCAGGATGCAGGTGGTTACGGGACAGGCTGGATGCAGGTGGTCACGGGGATAGGCAGGATGCAGGTGGTCATGGGACAGGCTGGATGCAGGTGCTCATGGGACAGGCTGGATGCAGGTGCTCATGGGACAGGCAGGATGCAGGTGGTCATGGGACAGGCAGGATGCAGGTGGTCATGGGACAGGCTGGATGCAGGTGGTTACGGGACAGGCAGGATGCAGGTGCTCACGGGACAGGCTGGATGCAGGTGCTCACGGGACAGGCTGGATGCAGGTGGTTACGGGACAGGCAGGATGCAGGTGCTCACGGGACAGGCTGGATGCAGGTGCTCACGGGACAGGCTGGATGCAGGTGCTCACGGGACAGACTGGATGCAGGTGGTCACGGGACAGACTGGATGCAGGTGGTTACGGGACAGGCTGGATGCAGGTGGTCACGGGACAGGCAGGATGCAGCAGGGCACAGGACAGGCTGGATGCAGGTGCTCACGGGACAGGCAGGATGTAGGAGGGCATGGGACAGGCAGGATGCAGGTGGTTACGGGACAGGCTGGATGCAGGTGCTCACGCAACAGGCTGGATGCAGGTGCTCACGGGACAGGCAGGATGCAGGTGCTCACGCGACAGGCTGGATGCAGGTGGTCACGGGACAGGCTGGATGCAGGTACTCACGCGACAGGCTGGATGCAGGTGCTCACGGGACAGGCAGGATGCAGGTGGTTACGGGACAGGCAGGATGCAGGTGGTCATGGGACAGGCAGGATGCAGGTGGTCATGGGACAGGCAGGATGCAGGTGGTCATGGGACAGGCAGGATGCAGGTGGTTACGGGACAGGCTGGATGCAGGTGCTCACGGGACAGGCAGGATGCAGGTGGTCATGGGACAGGCAGGATGCAGGTGGTTATGGGACAGGCAGGATGCAGGTGGTCATGGGACAGGCAGGATGCAGGTGCTCACGGGACAGGCAGGATGCAGGTGGTCATGGGACAGGCAGGATGCAGGTGGTCATGGGACAGGCAGGATGCAGGTGGTTACGGGACAGGCTGGATGCAGGTGCTCACGGGACAGGCAGGATGCAGGTGGTCATGGGACAGGCAGGATGCAGGTGGTTATGGGACAGGCAGGATGCAGGTGGTTATGGGACAGGCAGGATGCAGGTGCTCACGGGACAGTCTAGATGCAGCAAGGCATGGGACAGGCTATATGCAGCAAGGCATTGGACAGGCTGGGTACAGCAAGGCATGGGACAGGCTATATGCAGCAAGGCATGGGACAGGCTGGGTACAGCAAGGCATGGGACAGGCTTTATGCAGTAAGGTATGGGACAGGCTATATGCAGCAAGGCATTGGACAGGCTGGGTACAGCAAGGCATGGGACAGGCTACATGCAGCAAGGCATTGGACAGGCTGGGTACAGCAAGGCATGGGACAGGCTATATGCAGCAAGGCATGGGACAGGCTGGGTACAGCAAGGCATGGGACAGGCTTTATGCAGTAAGGTATGGGACAGGCTATATGCAGCAAGGCATTGGACAGGCTGGGTACAGCAAGGCATGGGACAGGCTATATGCAGCAAGGCATGGGACAGGCTACATGCAGCAAGGCATGGGACAGGCTACATGCAGCAAGGCATGGGACAGGCTACATGCAGCAAGGCATGGGACAGGCTATATGCAGCAAGGCATGGGACAGGCTACATGCAGCAAGGCATGGGACAGGCTTTATGCAGCAAGGCATGGGACAGGCTATATGCAGCAAGGCATGGGACAGGCTGGGTACAGCAAGGCATGGGACAGGCTATATGCAGCAAGGCATTGGACAGGCTGGGTACAGCAAGGCATGGGACAGGCTGGGTACAGCAAGGCATGAGACAGGCTATATGCAGCAAGGCATGGGACAGGCTGGGTACAGCAAGGCATGGGACAGGCTTTATGCAGCAAGGCATGGGACAGGCTGGGCACAGCAAGGCATGGGACAGGCTACATGCAGCAAGGCATGGGACAGGCTTTATGCAGCAAGGCATGGGACAGGCTGGGTACAGCAAGGCTTGGGACAGGCAATATGCAGCAAGGCATGGGACAGGCTTTATGCAGCAAGGCATGGGACAGGCTATATGCAGCAAGGCATGGGACAGGTTATATGCAGCAAGGCATGGGACAGGCTGGGTACAGCAAGGCATGGGACAGGCTTTATGCAGCAAGGCATGGGACAGGCTATATGCAGCAAGGCATGGGACAGGCTATATGCAGCAAGGCATGGGACAGGCTGGGTACAGCAAGGCTTGGGACAGGCTTAATGCAGCAAGGCATGGGACAGGCTTTATGCAGCAAGGCTCGGGACAGGCTGGGTACAGCAAGGCATGGGACAGGCTATATGCAGCAAGGCATGGGACAGGCTTTATGCAGCAAGGCTCGGGACAGGCTGGGTACAGCAAGGCATGGGACAGGCTATATGCAGCAAGGCTCGGGACAGGCTATATGCAGCAAGGCATGGGACAGGCTATATGCAGCAAGGCATGGGACAGGCTACACGCAGCAAGGCATGGGACAGGCTGGGTACAGCAAGGCATGGGATAGGCTTAATACAGCAAGGCATGGGACAGGCTGGGTACAGCAAGACATGGGACAGGCTATATGCAGCAAGGCATGGGATAGGCTTAATACAGCAAGGCATGGGACAGGCTACATGCAGCAAGGCATGGGACAGGCTGGGTACAGCATGGCTTGGGACAGGCTTAATGCAGCAAGGCATGGGACAGGCTGGGTACAGCAAGGCTTGGGACAGGCTGGGTACAGCAAGACATGGGACAGGCTATATGCAGCAAGGCATGGGATAGGCTTAATACAGCAAGGCATGGGACAGGCTGGGTACAGCATGGCTTGGGACAGGCTTAATGCAGCAAGGCATGGGACAGGCTGGGTACAGCAAGGCTTGGGACAGGCTGGGTACAGCAAGGCATGGGACAGGCTATATGCAGCAAGGCATGGGATAGGCTTAATACAGCAAGGCATGGGACAGGCTGGGTACAGCATGGCTTGGGACAGGCTTAATGCAGCAAGGCATGGGACAGGCTGGGTACAGCAAGGCTTGGGACAGGCTGGGTACAGCAAGGCATGGGACAGGCTATATGCAGCAAGGCATGGGACAGGCTGGGGAATGTTGCTTAGGCTATGAAAGCATGACGGGTTTGAGATTTGCTTTGGGACATCAGCATGTGGGGAGGGGAGATGCAAGATTTGCTCGCATATCTCATGGGACTGCTTGCTGCCGGAGGGGGTGAGATGAGTATATCTGACAAGTGTGTATCAGTGTAACGCAAAATGTGATCAGTATTCATGGCTTTACAATGTAGAAAAAGCACAGAGCTCCAAACTGGGTAGAAAGATTTACTTCATCCAGAAACCGTGATCCCAAAACACATGCACCTTCTGAAATAAATTCACCGGCGTATCCTTCACCAAACACACTGCTCCTTAACAGATTTCTACAAGTAATGCGCTTATACATCGGTCAAATTGGGTTCAGATGAATGATGGGTTCACCAAGATTCATGCAAATACTGATAACCCCAAATGAAGTGTGCACTGCCCACAATTGCATGTTTCTTTTGCTCTTCATGCTTTTGGGAGATGAAGTAAATCTTTCTACCCAGTTTGGAGCTCTGTGCTTTTTCTACATTGTTTTACCATGGACTTTTGGATTGAGAAGTTCAGCAGGTGGAGCTTACCTATAAGAAGAATTAAGACTCTAATCCATCTTTTAAGACTTTTAGCATTGTAATCTTTTAGCGCTGTATTTTTTCCTATTTCTATTCATGGCTTTAGGTGAGCAGGTGGAAGGCAAGGACATGAGCCACATCTGTGACAACAGCTTGTGGGCGGGCGTCAGGCAAAACATAGTCCATATATAGTCCATATTTGTGGTAATAGGATGTGAGCAGACAGCAGGCAAAGACATGGCCAGTATCTGTAGCAATAGGTTGTGGGCAGGTGGTAGGCAAGGATGCTGTCATTTTCTGTAGCAACGATGTGGTCAGTAGCCATGGCAATAGAGTCATGCAAAGACATGGTCCACATCTGTTCTTGAGTGCTATGGCTGAGCTTTTATATTATCTTCAATCAGCTAGAGAGGCTGGACCACCGGTGTCTCCCATTGCTCCCATTGCTATAAATGGAGAAGCAGAAGAGGCTGCAGTGCCGAAGGAGATAAGCAGGTGGCAGCACAGCTTTCTCGGGCAAGCCCCGCACTGGCCAGGAGACAGTATGACAGAGGCAGCCCTTTACGTAAGTAAGCCTGAGTAATCAGGAGGTGGTATTGTTAAGACAGCTGCCACCATTGGGGTCCTGCTGGGGATATATATATATATATATGTGACAGACTGCCTTTTGGATGTCATCACTATTCCATTGCCCACCGGGTCATTCACTGGCCTTTTCTTAATTAGGTTCCAGACAATGTCATTGTATTTTGATACTGTTACAGGCAATGTCATTGTAGTTTGGATTGTATTACAGACTGCCATTGTGTTGATTGATTACGTCACAGACAATGGCATTGTTCTGATTGATTGTGTTACAGACATCTATTGTGTTGCTGATTGCGTCACCGGCAGAGTTGAGGGATTGTGTGCCCTGCTGCTATTGGTCGGTGTGTGTGTCATGCAGTTCTCCATCAGGTCCACCTTGCATGGAGACTTGTGTATATAAGGCCTAGAGTGGCACTAATAAAGACACTTCACCTTCACCCTCAATACTGAAGTTCTGTCTCTTATTGGGGGAAACGCTATATTACAATTCACTACCCCTTGTAAGGGCTGTTCCTGTTTCCTCACGGACGACTCTGGAATTCCAGCAGCACCTCTTACGATTGGGAAAAGGACGTCTCGGGCGGTGAAGCCCTCCGGCGATAAGGGTTATCGCTACAATATATATATATCACGCCCATTGTCTCCTGCTGCTGAAGTGAAGGTGGGTCCTGAACGGCCATTCTTGATCCAGCGGGTCCTCAGTCTTCCCAGTTGACTCTGTGCTAGCTGCCTTGGTAGCATTGCTTTCCAGACCATCACCAGCTTTAGTTTTTAAAGTGATGGTCTAGGCTGGCCTACAGGACCTGCTCCAACACGGCCAGGCTATTTAAAAATCACCTGATGCCCAGTTTCAGTGCCCCAGCATGAAGACCCCTGGGGGTGTATTTAGAATCACAAAAACCAAGGTAATGCATAGTTTGCCATTAAGAAACTCTGGATAATGAGTGTGTCCCATTGCCTCCAAGTACGTTAATAGCATGTTAATAAATCAGCAAGGCAGAGAGAGGACTGAGGACTTAAAACATTGCTTTTCAGTGGAAGGAACATCATCATTCACAAGACCCTCCCGTTCTATCAGGGATTACATTGATTGACTCATCTCTTGAGAAGAATCTTTTTCTCCGCAGAACTTTTGAAGTAGGTCTTTTTCACATTACCGATCAATGGCCTGCTGTGTGGTCGGACTGGGAATTCAGATTATCTGATCTGATTAAAAGGTCTGGCTGATGAACAGGGCTGAAGTCACAATGCAGTTAGATTTATACTTGTGATTGGTCTTGGCCATAGTAAGGGAGGTCTATTGGGGTCCTCTTAAATTGTGTGATGTTATCCATTCTTTGCCTGCAGCTGTTCTGTGCATCCCTGGTCAGCTGGGGACACTTCTGATCTCAAATTTAGCTGTACGTGGACAGATGTGAGAAGATTTCTGGCTTGTCTCTCATCTCAATGTGTTTAATTCGAGTGGGTTTGGGGTGGGATGTAATGCACAATAGCTCCACCGCCTTCCTCCCTGTTTGCTTGTAAATTTTGTAAAAGCTTGAAATAAGCACCTATAAATAAACGACACCTAAATATTTTTCCCCCTTTTCTGTTTCTCAATTGTGATTTTGTCTCGCCAGCTTCTCTGTTTTAGGTGAATCTCTATTCCTCATTTTGGAGTGTATTCCCTGCCAGGTGACATGGAGAATAGAGATTCACCTAAAACACAGAAGCTGAAGAGACGGGGAGGCTGATTTATTAATAGCGCCAGGTAGCGACAGTTGAGCGACTGTAGCGGTATTTTCACAGCGCCCGCTAGTAGTCGCTGTGCTTGGCCGTTGTTCGGTTGTTGATAGCGACTCAGTCTGTTTGCAGTAATGTTGAATACAAGGTGATGAGTCACTATTTGACAGGTTCCGCGCTGTATGGGTGCGCATGATAGCGAATGGCCATAGCGACTGGCTTCCACCATATTCATTAACAAATCACGCTCCAAAAATTCTCGCGCTGTGTAATGCATGTTTAAACCCCAGGGCGCTGGCGGCGATGGGTTAAAAGTAGTTTTTTAACCCCCAAACAACCATATTTTTTGAAACCAAAAAAAAACAAGTTTATAAAAACATTTTGTAATATGAATACATTAATATCAGACCTGTAATATCAATTCTGCACACATTTTTTTTTAATTTTCTAACATGGCAGAAGTGGTAACAGAAATTTTCACATAAAAAAAAAAAAAAAAATTATTAACAATTATTAATATTTAAAGATTGTTCCATTGAAATGCATTGGAGAGCGCCAGGTAGCGAGAGGTCATACCTGTCGCTGTTCAAGGTCGCTTGCTGGCGCTGTGGGGTGAGGCTGGAATAATGATGAATGAGTCGCTATCTGGCGCTATCTCAGTCGCTAAGCAGGATCGGCTTGATAAATGTGTGATTGTGGTGGGGAGCCGGCATTCTCGTGGCGGTGACCGTCATTACCGTTCGCTCACCAGTCGCTACCTGGCGCTACCCCTTGTTGAATAAGGGCCAAAATTGCAATTGAGAAACAGTAAAGAAAGGGGAGAAACATGGGAGGCATCGGGACCAGTTAAGGGCTTAGCCAGCCAAAATTGGGGCAGGGTCATTTCTGCAGGATTGCAGATGGAAGGCTCCTGAAGAGGAATTTTGTGCTCGCTCTGGGCGCAAGCCATTTGGTGCGTTTCGTACGTGGGCCCATTGGGCTGCACAAAGCCATGAATCAGGTGCCTATGCAAAAGTGTAATCGTTGGCGCTTGGTTTTTAGTTTTTAGGTGCACGACCCTTTGGTAACTGGGAGCCAATTTCTAGCTGGATGTTTTTGATTTTCTCTTTGAAATAGGTGGCCAGATCTTCAGCACAGACGTCGCTGATAGGTGTCTGCACTTTTTGACTAAGAAGTGATTGAAAAGTGTCAAAGAGTTTTTTCGGATTTTTGGATAATAAGTAGATAAGGTTAGTAAAATAAGTCTGTTTAGCAAGGTGGAGGGACGAATTATAAGTGGAAAGCATAAATTGTAATGTTTGAAATCTTTGGGAGTATGGACATATGACCTCCACGCACTATCCTGGCTCGCTAATTCCCCAGACTTGATCTGAATTGAGCATCTGTGGGGCCACCTCGATCATTGTGCTTGCTCTATATATCCTCTTCTACCCACCCTGCAGTGCCTGTGGGGCCACCTCGATCATTGTGCTTGCTCTATATATCCTCTCCTACCCACTCTGCTGCATCTGTGGGACCACCTCGATCATTGTGCTTGCTCTATAGATCCTCTCCTACCCACCCTGCTGCATCTGTGGGACCACCTCGATCATTGTGCTTGCTCTATAGATCCTCTCCTACCCACTCTGCAGCATCTGTGGGACCACCTCGATCATTGTGCTTGCTCTATAGATCCTCTCCTACCCACCCTGCTGCATCTGTGGGACCACCTCGATCATTGTGCTTGCTCTATATATCCTCTCCTACCCACCCTGCAGCATCTGTGGGACCACCTCGATCATTGTGCTTGCTCTATAGATCCTCTCCTACCCACCCTGCTGCATCTGTGGGACCACCTCGATCATTGTGCTTGCTCTATATATCCTCTCCTACCCACCCTGCAGCATCTGTGGGACCACCTCGATCATTGTGCTTGCTCTATAGATCCTCTCCTACCCACCCTGCAGCATCTGTGGGACCACCTCGATCATTGTGCTTGCTCTATATATCCTCTCCTACCCACCCTGCAGCATCTGTGGGACCACCTCGATCATTGTGCTTGCTCTATAGATCCTCTCCTACCCACCCTGCTGCATCTGTGGGACCACCTCGATCATTGTGCTTGCTCTATATATCCTCTCCTACCCACCCTGCAGCATCTGTGGGACCACCTCGATCATTGTGCTTGCTCTATAGATCCCCTCCTACCCACCCTGCAGCATCTGTGGGACCACCTCGAACATTGTGCTTGCTCTATATATCCTCTTCTACCCACCCTGCAGTGCCTGTGGGACCACCTCGATCATTGTGCTTGCTCTATAGATCCTCTCCTACCCATCCTGCTGCATTTGTGGGACCACCTCGATCATTGTGCTTGCTCTATAGATCCTCTCCTACCCACCCTGCAGCATCTGTGGGACCACCTCGATCATTGTGCTTGCTCTATAGATCCTCTCCTACCCATCCTGCTGCATTTGTGGGACCACCTCGATCATTGTGCTTGCTCTATAGATCCTCTCCTACCCACCCTGCTGCATCTGTGGGACCACCTCGATCATTGTGCTTGCTCTATAGATCCTCTCCTACCCACCCTGCAGCATCTGTGGGACCACCTTGAACATTGTGCTTGCTCTATATATCCTCTTCTACCCACCCTGCTGCATTTGTGGGACCACCTCGATCATTGTGCTTGCTCTATAGATCCTCTCCTACCCATCCTGCTGCATCTGTGGGACCACCTCGATCATTGTGCTTGCTCTATATATCCTCTTCTACCCACTCTGCTGCATCTGTGGGACCACCTCGATCATTGTGCTTGCTCTATAGATCCTATCCTACCCACCCTGCTGCATCTGTGGGACCACCTCGATCATTGTGCTTGCTCTATAGATCCTCTCCTACCCATCCTGATGCATTTGTGGGACCACCTTGATCATTGTGCTTGCTCTATAGATCCTCACCTACCCACCCTGCAGCATCTGTGGGACCACCTTGATCATTGTGCTTGCTCTATATATCCTCTTCTACCCACCCTGCAGTGCCTGCGGGACCACCTCGATCATTGCGCTTGCTCTATAGTTTCTCTCCTACCCACCCTGCTGCATCTGTGGGACCACCTCGATCATTGTGCTTGCTCTATATATCCTCTTCTACCCACCCTGCTGCATCTGTGGGACCACCTCGATCATTGTGCTTGCTCTATAGATCCTCTCCTACTCACCTGGGGCCACCTCGATTATCATGTGTGCTCTATAAGTCCTTCCATTCCAGCTGTTGGGTGCACTGCAGTCAGCATGGCTCCAGATATCTGTTGACCACCTACCAGGACCTTATTGAGACACTCTCAGCCCATTTAGCTGCAGTCCATGCGGCACAAGGTGATTACTCTTGATATCAGATGCTGGTAATAATAATGTGACTCCACTGCTACAAAGCATGTTCAAAGTAGACTTTCCCAAACCTCTGGACATTCCTAATCCAGATGTTCCCTCGGCCTCTGTGCATGCACGATGCATGTCCTGCTGGCAAATCCCATTGGCCTCCTGCAGATCACATTGGATTGCCTACATAACAAAGGATTGCCTTGATACTGTAGGGAGGCCTAGAAAAGAGGCAGCAGCAACCAGAAGAGCCCATTCAAAACAAGTTTAGGATTATTTGAATAATAGTATTCCCTTTCTAGTCACTGCTGGAAACATATGCAAAGTGTATATCAAGTTTCCTAGAACAGGATCTATGGAGGTCTGCTCATTTTCCTAACGGCCTTATTTATCAAGCGATAGCGCCAGGTAGTGTCTGACGAGCGCCAGGTACCGCCAGCTAACGGCGGCTACCGAATCAAGTACGCCCGGCGGCGGTCACAATGACGCATTTATCACGCTACATGAGGCTAGCGCCGGCAAGAGCGTCAGCTAGCGCGGGATTCATCATGTAGCCGACTGCAACGAACAGCGCCGCTGCTAATCCCATCACAGCGACAGGTATGACCTGGCGCTCCCTGGCGTTGTCCAATGCATTTCAATGGAGCAATCTTTAAATAATCATAATTAATTGCTATTAATGTTTTTTTTTTTTTTTTATGTCAAAAATTCTGTGACCACTTCTGTTAGGATTTTTTTTTAAGTAAAAAAAAAAAAAAAATTGTGCAGAATTGATATTACAGGTCTGATATTCATGTATTCATATTACAAAATGTTTAGAAAAACTTGTATAATTTTTACATTTAAAAAAAATGGTAGTTTGGGGGTTAAAAACTACTTTACACACATCGCCGCCAGCGGTCTGGGGTTTAAACAAGCATTTCACAGCACGAGAAATTTTTGAGCGTGATTTGTTAATGAATCTGCAGCAAGCCGTTCGCTCTGGCCATTCGCTGTCAGGCGCACCCATACAACGCGGAACCTGTGAAACAGCGACCCCTAACCCCGTATTCAATATTACCGCACACCGACTGAGTCGCTGTCAACAAGCAAACCCCGGCCAAGCACATCGAATACTAGCTGGCGCTGTGAAAATCACGCTACTGGCGCTCATCTGTCGCTACCTGGCGCTATTAATGAATCGGCCTCTAAATCATTTTCCTGTCACTGTGTGGTTCATTATGGGTTGCATAGCATTCTCTATGTATATATGACACCATATTGCTTGGCAGATGTTAGGGCCTTTACCGAGTTGGTGCCAATAGAATGCTGTGCAAGAATCATCTAAATGTCCTGTGATGACCGTTTCCCCACATTTGTTGCTAATTTTCACTGCTCTGGAAGAAGGCGCACTCATTATTGCACAACTGCAATGTACTTTACACAGTGCGGCCTAAATTCAGCTCACGTGTGTTCATGGGGAGGATGTATATACAAGTGAGTGATAAAGCTCATCTCCTGGAAAAAGAAAATGTGGTAAAGCTGGGCTTCCTAACCAGTGGTACACAATATAATATCACTATATAAGGCAATGTTCCCTCTAAGCTGGAGCAGCTGTTGTGCAGAGTAGCGAGGGAGCTGGGCAATGCCCAAGCATGCTGGCGGCTGCATCCCCCCACAGGGAGCATCCCCCCACAGGGAGCGTGCCCACTCACAAATGCCTGGCGTGGGCACACATCCTGCTAAAGTGATACCGGGGATGTAGCCACTGCTCGTGCATGCGCTGTTGGACCGGGAAGGAAGGTGAGTTTCTGACCGACCTGGGGGGGGGGTTCACAAAACGGGACATCCCAAGGGGGAGGGAATCAAGCAGCCCTGGAATCCTATAGATTCCCTGGCTGATCTCTGTGGGTTTTGGTCCACATATCGGCAGTGGTTGGCATCACTTGCATCCTTCAGCTGTACGTTGCTATGCACAGCCAAAAGAAGATGCAAGTGATGCCGCTGCTGGCTGCACATGTGCCGTGGGCTCATCGGACAGGTAAGAGCTGTGGGCGAACAACTTTCCCGGGTTTTGTTCCGCTTCCCCCAGGGCATCCTGAATCGGGGTGCCCCACTGCATGAAACCCCACAAAACGCCACCATTTACTAACCTCTTCTTCATCCAACGGCCCATATGCAGGCTCTCATTCAATGAGAGCCACACGCCGTGTCTATGAGGCCGATTCATTAATAGCGGCAGGTAGCGACAGTTGAGCGACTGTAGCGGAATTTTCAGAGCGCCCGCTAGTAGTCGCTGTGCTTGGCCGTTGTTCGGTAGTTGATAGCGACTCAGTCGGTTTGCCGTAATGTTGAATATTGGGTGAGGAGTCGCTATTTGACAGGTTCCGCGCTGTATGGGAGTGCATGATAGCGACTGGCCCTAGCGACCGGCTCCCACCATATTCATTAACAAATCACGCTCAAAAAATTCTCACGCTGTAAAATGCATGTTTAAACCCCAGAGCGCTGGCGGCGATGGGTTAAAAGTAGTTTTTTAACCCCCAAACAACCATATTTTTGGAAACCAAAAAAAACTAGTTTTTTTAAATAATTTTGTAATATGAATACATTAATATCAGACCTGTAATATCAATTCTGTACATTTTTTTTTTATCTAAAATGGCAGAAGTGGTCACAGAATTTTTCACATTTAAAAAAAACAAAAAACAAAAAAACAATAACAATTAATTATGAATATTTAAAGATTGTTCCATTGAAATGCATTGGAGAGCGCCAGGTAGCGAGAGGTCATACCTGTCACTGTTCAAGGTCGGACGCTGGCGCTGTGGGCTGAGGCTGGAATAATGATGAATGAGTGGCTATATGGCGCTATCTCAGTCGGTAAGCAGGATTGGCTTGATAAATGTGTGATTGTGGTGGGGAGCCGGCGTTCTCGTGGCGGTGCCCGTCATTACTGGCCGCTCACCAGTCGCTACCTGTCGCTATTCCTTCATAAATAAGGGCCTAAGGCCCCTAGGTCTTTTATTTTCAGACTTTTGGTCTGATGGAATATTTTGTCTTAGTTTAAACTAGTGCCATCACATATAGGTTACGGGGGGCAGACTAAATACAGCCTATTCTGTGTCTGGGCCTCCCAGACCTAAATAGTGACGTCTGGGCCCCTAGTTTTTTATATGGTCTGATTACTGAGGTGAGCCTTGCTGCCTTGCGACCAGAGGCCAAATTCAAACTAGGGCCTCAGCCATGAAATATAGGTTACAAGAGGCCCAGACTAAATACAACCAATGCTTTGTCTGGACCTCTTAGACCTATATAGTCATTTTTTGGCCCGTAGTTTGAAATGTAGTTTCCTATTTGGTCTCATTACTGAGATGAACCTTGTGATTTTTGGGCCCCTAGTTTTTCATATGGTCTGATTACTTGGGACCAGAGGCAACGTTCAATCTACAGCCTCGGCTATGAAATATAGGTTAAATGGGGCCCAGACTAAATACAACCTATATAGTTTTTTTTTGGCTCATAGATTGAAATTTGAAATTTTGGTCTCATTACTGAGGTGAGCCTTGTTGCCTTGGGGCCAAAGACACAGTTTATACTAGGCCCCGGTCATCACAAACAGAGTATGACGAGGGACTCAGACATGGTTGAAAAGGCCCCAAAATTCCAGATGGCAGCGTTGGTGCCTGGAGTCAGCATTAATGTTTATAGCCCACAGGGTTATGAATGTTGTGACCCTCCCTGCTCCCTGGAGATCTGCTTGTCTTACCCCCCAGCTAGACAAGTGAATTAGTTTACATTTATTCTCTTTCATTTCAGTGACAGGCTATACTTTAATGCGTTTGTTAGGTCATCAGCCATTCGCAACACCCAGAGGATACATTAAACCCCGATCAATTCCCTTCTGGTGTTTATCAAGCTGAAATGGAGCTGTAAGCCAATACACACAATATTAGCGCATCAGTCACCCGATCGTGCCGTGTACGGCAACTTTAATCCGATAACTGACAAATTGTTTCCCCTCCGTGGAAAATCTCAGATGGTTAGATTTAAGGCACTGTTCACACCTCTCCGTTGCATTAAGAGTTGGTATATTTTGTAAATATGCCAGATGCGTTGCACTTGCATTGCCATAGACTTCTATTGACCTGTTGCAACGTTGCACTGAAAAAGGTGTCTGCAACATTTTTTTTCACACGTTGCGCAACGCAGATGTGTGAACTATCCCATCTAAACTACAAAAATCTGATAATAGTGTTGATCCTAAACATGAGTTGACTTGGGGTAGTAAGTGTTCTTGCATGGATCAGACCTTCACCTTGAATTAGAGCCTATGTTATACGTTTTACCCACCCTGTACATACAGATTATCCACATTAAAAACCATCCTACCTTAATCTACTGTATTTTATGAGCCTTTAAACATCCAAGATGGTGGCACATTGAGTTTTAGGCAGGAAGTGTTGCTCTGCATTCTGGGATTGCTGTCCTTTTCCTGACCCCAGCTCTGCTCTGTCTGTACAAAGCACAGCTATAACCCCGCCCCCTGTACTTTTCCCCTTTTCCTTTCCTCGGCATGTGATGCTACTGAGGCAAGATGGCGGCTCCCGTATCCTAGAGTCCTGAAGAGACCCCTTTTTTTTGTCAGATTTAGAGCAGCCAGTGGTTGGTCCTAGTGTCACTTGCTGGCCACCCCAGCCTTCCTGGGAATGGCCTACATTTAAGCAACCTCCTGGCAGAGAGGCTGCAAGTGCCAAAGGTTCCTAATTCACCTGCCCCCTCCCCCCCCCCATGCAGAGTTACTTACCTTTCCTTTGTGCTGCTCTGTACGGTGGGGGGCCTACCTGGGAATAGCCAGGCACAGTTTTGCAGCTGCCCCACTTTCTTCAAAAGGAAACAGTAGACTTGTGCACTTCTTGCAAGGCATCCACATTGACCCCCCCCCCCCCCCCCCGGTGGTCTTGTTGGACCATCTACACTTACTCCATTGAAGGCAAAATAATCTGTGGTCACAATCACCCGACTTCCACTGGAGTGAATTGGAATAAAATGAACACAGAGAACACAGTCTGGTGAATATTCTGGTTGGAGCATCTATCTAGCTATTCTAAAAGATGATCAATACTGGCTCTAGAGTCTTTGAGACTGATTTGGGATGCCCCTTTCTTTGAAAAAATATGCCAGGTCTGTTTACCTTTCTGGCGATGCCATGGTGCATCCTTGGCCGTGACGGCATCCCCTACATCCTTCTGGCTGCTGCAAACCCCCCTCCGCCAGGTGTATCTGAACTGCTGGTGGGTGTACACTCCACAGGAGGGGAGTGGCCAGTGGAAGGCATGTGACTACCTTTTCATCGTTTTCCTACCTGTGCATTAATTTTCACGTGTAAGAAATCTGATTGGAGGAGAGCCTGTGCATGGCTGTGAGATCATTGGTGAGGTAAGAAAACACGGTGCACCAGGAAGGCCTGGACCAAAACCTGGGATGGTTAAAATGCTGGGTTTTGGTCCTTTTAAATCAGAATGAATGGAGTAGCAGCTTTGATGGACATTGTGGGGAAGTGACACTCTGGTCAAATAAAAGGCATCTGATTGAGGGGTGGCCTCACTTCCCATACCGGCGCTGGAATCTTGCTGCCGATACTGATCTATCCTTGTTTCACTGGAACAGTAATGTGCAAGCCCGACCCACGAGCCACACTGGCCACATAGGGCTGAAAACCAGTGCTGACCAAACAGGAACCCCATATTTAACACCATCTTGTTTATCACCATCTTTATCACCCATGTTTTATCTACAAACAGAAAGTGAAGCTATCTTGATGGGATAATAACTACAAAATTCTAATTATACTCCCCAACCCAATCCTTGGCTGGAGCCATCTTCTGCATATACAGTATATTTTTGTGGCCCTCTTATTTCTTGCAGCTATGGAAGGCAGTAAGCAGACATAATGAGCGGTCTCCTAGCACAAGTCCTCCTTATACGCGTTACCAAGATATCACTGAAAGTGGCTTCATGTATATTTCTCAACCCCAGTGGTCCCGATCTCTGCTTTTTTCCACAAATCCTAATCGCAACAAATTGGGATTATCCACTCTACAGTTTTGCTTGCAAGAGAAAAATCAAAAAGTAACTATTAGAGGTCCTAAAGTGTAACCTAAAGGGGTAAAAGGAGTAAAACTGTCTATGGTAAGCAGTTATGAGCAGTTATGCCCTCTAAAAGCATAATGCTATCTCCAAAACCTTTCATCCCTGATTTTCCTTTTTTTTCCAGTAAAAGAAACAAGCTTGCAATAGTTCCCCTTTAAAGCAGAACAAAACCTTGTTTTTTTTTTTTTACTATCCTAGGGTTTGTTGCCTGTCATGGGACATTCCGTTTTGGGAAACCCCCCAGATCGCCCAGTAAAACTCACCTTTCCACGGGTCTATGGCACATACACAGGGTCTCGTCCAGTCAGAGCCATTTGCCTTTGCATACATAATGTTTGGCAAATGGCAATCAGGAGCACGAGCGGGCACACCAACGCCTATTTGGCTGGCGGCAGTAGCGTGTGTATGCTCCAAAGATGTTGGGGATGCGGCTGCCGGTGTTTACTTCTTTGAGAGAGTCAGGAAGAGATTGAGTTTTCGGCGTCCTGGAGGGGGGTCACACAGCGGGCATCCTAATTTGGGATACATTTTAAGCAATCAAGAAGGCAAATGAGTAGCCACTTCGGATCTTACAGTTTTGGCTCTGCGGCCATGACACATCCACTTTGGTTTAGAGTGGGCCTTTCAAAAAAAGCTTGCTTGGCCAAGCGTGAAACTTTCTTCAGCTCTCAGTTCTGAGTCACCACAAGCTAGTGCTATAGAAATGTATTATTGGTGCGGGTGCCACTTGAGCGCCTCATCACTTATGAAAAAAATACCATGTGCTCCAAGATGCGCTCAAAAAAGGGAATTCGGGCACACAGCGTCTGTTGGATTCCCAAAGTTTTATATTTACGGTTTTGAAAAATGGGCATTGCATTAGGGACACTAGACAAACATGACATAGCTTTCTCACGGCCCAAATTACTAGTTTGCAGCACAAAAAAATCTAAAAATGCATATAAAAATAATCCCAACTAGCCCAGGGATCCTGTGGCACATGCACCAGCCCCCCGGGATTGGACCGGGCAGTCATGTGGGAGCGGGGAGAGGTGAGTTTATTGGGGTTTCCGATCGGGGTGCCCCGCCGAAGTGGACCAAAACCCAGGATAGTCAAAATCCTGGGTGTTGGTCCACTTTAAATAATTGTAACCATCGCAGCCCATTGAAATGTATGGGAAAAGGCCACACAGTGCAGGGTGAGCGCCTGGTCCTATCTGGCACTGTAGGGAACTCAGCACTCATCCCCTCACCGGTGTTGTTGATAGACGGGACACTACCAGGCACTTTTACAGGCGTTGTGGATTTTTGACTAGATACATACACGTTTTTGACTAGGACCTGACACTCATCTGGCACTACCTGGCACTTGGTGGCCTTAGCCTTTCTTAAATAACCCCCTTAGTAATTCTACAGGGGTTTAATGGCAATGCTGGGTCACACATTTAAAATGGGCTCTCCTTTCTCTTTCCCTCGTTCAGCTGTATACCCTGCTAACCCTACTTATCCACTAACTACAAGCACTTTCTTAGTATGAGTTCTGCTTTCTACCTGCAACCTTCTATTGGCACCTCCTGTTCTATAACCCTACTTAATCTGATGTATACCAGGGCTAGGACTTATCCATGTAATGCCTTGGAATGGCCTGCTTGTTAGTGTCTGACCTTCTTATTCACTTGGCATAGAGACGGTCTTCCTTGTGTGGCTTGTTTTGGCCCCCAGCATAAGGGGTTCCTAATTCCAATTCTAGCCTATGCCTGTTTCGCCCTATTTTTGTTCATGCAGGACTTGACATTACCAGTCTCACACATATTTAGCCTACTTATTTCAAGTATAAATTGCACATATCTAATGTATATACTTAGTAAACGGTAAAGCTTGCAGTCTGACTAGTTGGTGGTAGGTACAACAACAATAGTCAATATACAAATCAATGTGGCCCCAGCAGCCAAAGAAAGGCAGCAACCCAAAATGGCACCAATCACCCCAATAAATAGATCACATAACAATCAAATCAAATCATCACAGCAAATGTATTAAGTTAAAAGCATGCCATACAATATATAACTAAAAACAGATTCCACAGCAGGGGCATCTCATCTAGACAAGTGCAAAGCAGACCACCTTAAAATACATACCAATTATCACACTAATGCATATATGAAAGAACCTCAATAAATACCCCAAATTCATATATAAGTACCCGATATAAATTGCCAATCAATATTATGTAAGTGCTTGTGCTTACATAAAGTGCTTTGAATATTGCCAATCAATAATAAACAAGTGGAAATAGGCAGCGTACAAAACCAACATGGATTGAGATCTCCTCAGGGAAGTCAAGAAAGTCTCCCCGCTGTACCCTCCTGGAGCGCCTTTACCCACGCGTTCCGTGGACGTACAGGCCACTTTCTCAAGGTGCCAGCTAATTGTTGGTAGGTACATTAGGTTGTAACTTGCCATGTATTTTCAGTGTTACATTGAATATGACGCCAGCTCTTGATTAATGGGTACTAATAAAAGATAGCTGTTTGTCGCTTGCCATGTTCATTTTTGCATCCCGCAGTGTCCAGTGTGGAATTCTCAGCTGAAAAGTATCTGGTTGCCATGGAAATTTGGGAAAAGTCAGTTGTTTATGAGATAAATCAATTGACAAGAACTGAACTGTTCGCTTTGTATTCTGCTAATAATTATTGATCATTTACTAGCAGAAGGGAACAGCATGGGCAGAAATTTTGCCATTACAAAGCTCCTGACAAATGGAAAATGCTATTAACCCATTTATGTTTGCATTCAAAAATGATTCAATTTCTTATCAAATATTAGCTAGTAAATGTAACTCTTGCTATGCCACTGTGGGGAATTTTGCTTTAAACAAAACCACTTCTGGCTGATGACCCACTGGACAACTGGGCATCACACGATCAACCCGACCCCACAATTTATGAGGCTTCATGTGGCTAGAGATGTTTGGTTACAATCTGTTTTTTTGCCCCTTCCACATGCCATTGATTGGCGCATGATGCTTGAAAAGATGATTGTTTGCAGATCACGACCTGCTTTGGTTTGTAGAACCTTCGATTTTGTCCTACTTGGTGTTGCAATGTCAGTGTTCAGAAGTGTATAATTGCTATTATAATTTAAAGGGGAACAATCACCATGAAGTTTACAATCCTGGATATTATTCCCCTCCAGTGGGGAATCCTAAAATGTGATGCCCCACTTTGTGAAACCCCTGGAATGGCAGATATATGTACCCACAACACATGCCCGGGCTTTTGTCCAATTAGCTTTCTACATCCAAGGAGCTCTTACATCAGAGGAGCTTAGAAAAGCTGAAGGTGCTTAGGTGCTGGCCACGCCCCTCCAGCTGTGTCTGTCTGTGCCAGCAATTCAGATAGATGGATGGAGGCTGGGGATGCTGCTGGTGGCATTGGGGAATTGTGGTGAGATAAGAGATTCTGACGATCTTCGGGGAATGTAGGGTATCCCAAATTGGGTCACCCATGGGAAAAGGCTTTCACCTAGCCCTGGAATCTTTTAAACTCTAGGGCTGGGTAAGATGATGATTGTTTATCTTTAAAGGATCACGCCAGCCCAGGAATCCTGCTTTTTAAATCCCCTTGTCTTGCCACCCTTCCCTAGTGCTGAGGCAGGGTGGGAGGGGAAGGGTTACATAAAGAACAATCACTTACCTGTCCCGGAATCCAGTGGCGAAGGTCGGGTGATGCCGCCGCTGCTCTCCACCATCTTGATGCTGCCCGTCCATTCACTTAGCTTCCTGGACTACAACAAGATGGCTGCTTTGCCACTGGATTAGGGCAGTGAAGTGATTTTTATTTATGTAACCTCCGTCCTGCAACTCTTCCCTAGCACTGAAGTGGGGGGGGGGGGGGCATTACATAAAGAAAAATTTAAAAAGGGATTTAAAAAATGTGATTTCTGGGTTGGAGTTGCCCTTTAAAATCCCTGCCCAGGCATCAGGCGATTCTGAGCTGAGATACGTCTTGATGTCTCGCAACAAGTCCAAAAGGGTAAATGTTTTCAGCTTTGCAATGAAGCCAAGGCCGGGCTTAACCTAGCAGAATGTATAGGAGGGGACGTGGATGAGTGAGACTGGCTAGTAAGACTAGAACGAGCCACAACAATAAACAAGCTGGTGGAGAGATAAGCAGCACTGCAGGTTTAAAGCGGACCAAAACTCACATTATTCCAAGTGTGACATACACTGCGCTTCAATTCTTCATGACATTTGGGATATTCTCCAGTAGAGGGCGAACTTCTGCAGAGATGAATGCAAAAAAAGGAGCTCCTCCCAGTCCATAAATACCTGGGACCTCCCACCAATTCCCCAGTTCCTTCTCTGCAGGGAAGGCGACAAGACAGAAGATGAAGACTTCTCTTACTTGCAGGTAAGCCGGGCCCACGCCCGCCCGTTTATGGCCCCTATTGCTGCCAGGACTCTTTCTAAATTGTCCCTATTTGAGCCTCCCAGCTTTGGTTGCGGGTCCTGGTGAGGGTAGGTAGCACCCTATGGGTGCGGAAGGAGAATTGCTCCACCGTGAGACCTCATTATAAGGGGTAGGCGGCTATCCAGGTTTTGGTGATCCTGGTGTGGGATGCCCTGTCCCTTCATACCTATGGCCGGATTCTGGCCGGGTTCCCCCCTTACTTCCCTCCTTGGGGAGGGGGAGGCTGGCTGGCCGTCATACTCGGTTTTTAGTATATTCAGTGACTGTGTGTGTGGTGTGTTTCACTGTTAGTGTGTGTGTGATGGCAGTGACTCATCTGGAAGTAATCCCTTGATGATTTGATTACAGTGCATTGTTACATCGTTTGCCTAGCCTGCTGGTGTTTTTTTTTCTCTCAGCCTGGGGAGCTTCTCTCCCTCAGGCTGTGTTCAGGGAGAGCGCGATTTCGGGGCCTGCCCCGGTTGGATCCGCGCTTCTGGGAAGGGGGGGCGTGGCCTGGAGAGCACGCTTTTGGCGCTGGCCCGCCTTCCTTCTCTTCCTGCTTCTCCTCACAAGGCTCTCGGGGGCCATCTTGTGCTGCTGCTTGCTGATCCGTGGGGACGGTAAGGGCCTGGTGGCCACTTCCTTTGCTATGCGGGGGCCCCTCTCTAGCGGGGGGGATTGAGTGATTTTGCTGGGCATGTCTGTTTTTCTGATGTTTGTGTATATATATATATATATATTGTGGGGAACCGCTCTGGTAGATACTTGGTAGCTGTGCAGTAAGCAGGGTCACAGCCAGGATACAGTTCAATTCAAGTGTTTTTATTTCACACTTGTAGCTTCCAACAACCACAGGGCCTTAACATCAGGCTTAAACAAAAATAAATCCTGCTCGGCTAAGCAACTCACTAATATGTAACAATCCCTAGCTATACGTGGGACTGGCTATCCGGCCCACAGTTACCAAATCACAAGCGTTGTGTGGCCCGTTCAATACCTCCTCTAGTCCAGCAGTCAGCTCTCCGGGTATGGCCACACTCTTCAGATCGGCAGTGAGCTTTAAATTAGGACCCGAGGATCCACAGCTGCGGGCTGTGGAAGCCCCGGACCGAACCCCCGGGTGGAGTGAGTGTCCCACTACCAACCTCACTCACTCCAGCACAAGCAGGTCCCAGTACGTATTTTACAATCTGTCTATGTTAGCTATGGCCAACATCGACAACACAGACTATCAATCCTGCTTATACTGTGTCTGTGTTAACCCTTTGGTTACCAGAGACACACCCAAGGCTTACCATTCACAGTTTAACCATTTCAAGGGCAGATATCTGTTCTCCCAAACCATACCCTTCTCACACTCCCTCCCCCTCAGTTCAGACCCACTGGGGCGAACTTCTGACATCAAACAATGGGTCCGGGATAAGGCATCCGCGTTACCTTGCAGTCTCCCAGCTCGGTGCTCCACTGAGAAACTGAAGTTTTGCAACGACAAAAACCACCTTGTGACTCTGGCATTCCTCTCCTTGGACCTACTCATCCAGGTGAGGGGCGAGTGGTCAGTTATCAGACGGAACCGTCTTCCCAGCAAGTAGTATCTTAGTGCTTCTAAGGCCCACTTTATCGCCAGACACTCTTTTTCTACAATGCTGTAGTTTTTCTCAGCTGGTGTGAGTTTTCTGCTCAGGTAGGTAACTGGGTGCTCCTCTCCATTCACCTCCTGAGACAGGACAGCTCCTAACCCTACATCTGACGCATCGGTCTGCACAATACATTTTTTCTTGAAGTTTGGCGTAATGAGGATGGGGAATCCACATAATGCCAACTTCAAGGCCTGAAAAGCGCTTTCTGCTTGTGCATTCCACCGCACCATGACGGACCCTTTTCCTTTCGAAAGGTCAGTCAGGGGAGCTGACAGCGTGGCAAAGTTGGGTATAAACCGCCTGTAATACCCAACAATGCCCAGGAATGCCCTGACTTGTTTGGTGCTGACAGGTTGAGGCCATTCCTGGATAGCGTCAACCTTGTTGACCTGGGGTTTAATAATGCCTCGTCCAATCACATAACCCAAGTAGCGTGTCTCCTCCATCCCGACCGCACACTTCTTGGGGTTTGCAGTTAGGCCGGCTGCCCTTAAAGAGTTCACTACAGCCTGTACTTTGGCCAAGTGACTCTCCCAGTCATCGCTGAAGATGATAATATCATCCAAATATGCTGAGGCGTATCTCCTGTGAGGCTTTAGCACTACGTCCATTAAGCGTTGGAACGTCGCGGGGGCCCCGTGAAGCCCGAACGGTAACACGACATAGTGGAATAGGCCCTCAGGGGTGATGAAGGCTGTCTTCTCTTTAGCGCTTTCTGTCAGGGGTACTTGCCAGTATCCCTTGGTGAGGTCGAGCGTAGTGAAATATCGAGCACCTCCCAGTCTCTCAATAAGCTCATCTATACGTGGCATGGGATAGGCGTCAAATTTAGAAACTTCATTTAATTTTCTGAAATCATTGCAGAAACGTAGGGTACCATCTGGCTTGGGAATCAGAACAATGGGACTGGCCCATTCACTTTTGGACTCCTCTATGACTCCCAACTGCAGCATTTTCTTAACCTCCTCTGCAATGGCCTGACGACGAGCCTCAGGGACTCGATATGGTCTTAGCCGAACCTTCACCCCAGGCTCCGTGACAATGTCATGCTTGATTACGGACGTGTACCCTGGTAACTCTGAAAACACGTCTGTATTCCTAGCTACAAATTCTAGAGCCTCTTGGCGTTGTCCTTTCGTGAGGGTATCTGCAATTGTCACTTCTGCTCCCACCTCCGCAGGCTTAACGGTAGCCTGGGGGGGTAGCACAGAAGGGAGTTTAACCGGAGACTTCTCTGTAAGCAGACTCTCCCTGTCCTTCCAAGCTTTGAGTAAATTGACATGGTACACCTGCTTAGGCTTCCTCCTACCAGGCTGATGTACCCTGTAGTTTACTTCACCCACCTTCTCCAATACCTCATACGGCCCCTGCCACTTGGCTAGAAACTTGCTCTCCACTGTGGGAACCAGAACCAAAACACGGTCACCAGGTTTAAAGGTCCTTACTGTGGCTGACCTGTTATAAACCCGGCTTTGAGCCTTCTGAGCAGCCTCCATGTGCTCCTTAACGATGGGCATAATGGCTTCCACCCTGTCCTGCATACTGGCGATGTGGTCTATAACACTTTTGTGGGGGGTGGGCTCCTGTTCCCAAGTCTCCTTTGCAATGTCCAGCAGGCCTCTGGGATGTCTGCCATAGACTAATTCAAAGGGAGAAAACCCCGTAGAAGCTTGGGGTACCTCCCGGACTGCGAACATTAAAGAGGGCAACATAACATCCCAGTCCCTCCCATCTTTGTCCACCACCTTTTTCAGCATACTCTTTAAGGTTCTGTTGAATCTCTCCACTAATCCGTCCGTCTGAGGATGGTATACCGACGTGCGTAATTGTTTTATGTTAAAGAGTTTACACAGTTCCTTGGTGACTTTAGACATGAAAGGGGTACCTTGGTCCGTGAGGATCTCCTTGGGCAGGCCCACCCGGCAAAACATGGCGAATAGCTCTTTAGCTATCAGCTTCGCCGATGTGTGCCGCAGGGGAATGGCTTCAGGATACCGTGTAGCGTAGTCCATCACTACAAGTATATGCTGATGCCCCCGGGCAGACTTAACCAACGGACCTACCAAGTCCAAGGCAATCCTTTCAAATGGGACCTCGATGATGGGAAGAGGTACTAATGGATTCCGAAAATGACCCATAGGAGCACGCAACTGACATTCGGGGCATGATTCACAATAACGTTTAACCTCAGTATATACCCCTGGCCAGTAAAACCGCTGCAGGATGCGATCCAACGTTTTTGTGGCCCCTAGGTGTCCCCCAAGCACATGTTTATGAGCCAACATCAGCACGGTTTGGCGATAAGGCTTGGGCACCAGCAATTGCTCCCAGGTCTCACCCCGCATCTTGTCAACCCGATATAAAAGTTCTTGGTCAACCATGAAGTGGGGAAATATCTGATTAGCATTGGCGTGCTGGGGCACCCCATTCACCACCACAACATTTTCCCTAGCCCGGACCAGTGTAGGGTCCTGGAGTTGTGCTGTGCCAAAGTTGTCATGGGATACCTCCAAATCTGAAAATTGTGGCCCAGTCACTAACTCTTCAGTCTCACCGGCCATCACATTTAGGGGAAATACAGTGCTTACATTACTTTCATCACTGGTCACCCCTACAGCTGGGACCCCAGAGTCTGGGTCATTGGGCTCCGGGTCTAAGACTTGACTCTTCTGTTGGGGTTGTACTCTTAAGGGTGGTCTCCCCGTCCTCTGATTTCCCCGCCACAGAGTCCAAAACAAGGGGAAATCCCGTCCCAAAATAAGGTCATGGGGCAAGTTCATGACAACCCCAACCTCATGTTGACTTTCTCCACAGGGGGTCTGGATGGTCACAATGGCAGTAGGATAGTCTTTCACGTCCCCATGAATACACCGGACCCCAACTGTGTGGCCTGTGACAGTCCCAGGGTTAATATGGGATCCATTAATTAGAGTCATCCGACTTCCAGAGTCCAACAGCGTCAGCACCTGGAGCCCTGCCACTGTCACCTGACAGAGGTGGCGCTCATCCATAGAGTCTGGAGTAGCAGCAGTATAAACCGGGGCCGCATAAAGGGAAACCCTCCTGGCAGAGCTGCAGTCCATGGGCTCAGGTTTATGGGGACACTTGGCTGCAATATGGCCAGGTTCCTGGCAGGTCCAACAGATAGGAGCCTCCGCTCTCCTCCTCCCCTGGGGCATCACCTGAACATAGGGATTTACACTGGCCCGGGAGTTAGCAGGTACCATAGGCCTTCTGGACTTGGGGCTAGCTGGGGTGGGAGAGGCCTTTTTCCTCAGAGCTTGGGTGGCTGAGTACCTCTCCACCATCCCCACCAAAGTATTAGCGTCAGCTGGGTCCCCATGTCCTACCCACTGCTGTATCTCACCTGGCAAGGCCCTCAAAAAGCGGTCCAGAACAACCTTCTCCACCATCTTGGCTGGGGTTGATGTCTCCGGCTGAAGCCACTTGCGAACCAGGTGGATGAGGTGGTGCATCTGGGCCCTTGGTGGTAACGCCTCTTGGAACCTCCAGCTATGGACTCTTTGGGCACGTAGGTATATATCAACTCCCAAATGGGCTAGGATCTCCGCTTTTACAGTAGCATAATCCCGGGCTTCCTGCTCGCTTAGGTCGAAATAGGCCTGCTGTGGTTCTGCTATGAGGAAGGGTGCCAGAACCTCTGCCCAGTATTCCTGAGGCAGCCTTTCACGGGTGGCCACTCTTTCAAAGCCTGTTAGGAAGGCCTCTACATCGTCCTCTGACGTCATCTTTGTCATGGCTTTCCGAACTTCTCTCCTGGCATCCCGCTCCGGTATCGCTGCACCCAGCTTTTGTTGTGCAGCCGCCAGTGCTGTCATCTGCTGTGCTAGCAGCCTGTTAGTTTCTTGCTGCTGTAAGTTGGCCTGTTGCTGGGCCTGCATAGCCTCAGAGTGTGCCTTCTGTTGCTGGAAGTTGGACTGAACCAGCTGTTTAATTAGCTCATCCATGGCTGTGGCTTGTTGCTTGTTGAAGGCCAGGACATGCACCCAGTGTATGTTTCACTGCACTGTGCCCGCATTCTCCACCACATGTGGGGAACCGCTCAGGTAGATACTTGGTAGCTGTGCAGTAAGCAGGGTCACAGCCAGGATACAGTTCAATTCAATTGTTTTTATTTCACACTTGTAGCTTCCAACAACCACAGGGCCTTAACATCAGGCTTAAACAAAAATAAATCCTGCTCGGCTAAGCAACTCACTAATATGTAACAATCCCTAGCTATACGTGGGACTGGCTATCCGGCCCACAGTTACCAAATCACAAGCGTTGTGTGGCCCGTTCAATACCTCCTCTAGTCCAGCAGTCAGCTCTCCGGGTATGGCCACACTCTTCAGATCGGCAGTGAGCTTTAAATTAGGACCCAAGGATCCACAGCTGCGGGCTGTGGAAGCCCCGGACCGAACCCCCGGGTGGAGTGAGCGTCCCACTACCAACCTCACTCACTCCAGCACAAGCAGGTCCCAGTACGTATTTTACAATCTGTCTATGTTAGCTATGGCCAACATCGACAACACAGACTATCAATCCTGCTTATACTGTGTCTGTGTTAACCCTTTGGTTACCAGAGACACACCCAAGGCTTACCATTCACAGTTTAACCATTTCAAGGGCAGATATCTGTTCTCCCAAACCATACCCTTCTCACAATATATATATATATATATATATATATATATATATATATATATATATATATATATATATATATATGTGTTTATACACTGCTGTATAGTGACTGATTATGCCTTGTTGTGTGTTACAGATTGCATCATACATGTGCATGTTAAGGGGTTCCTCCTGGTCCTGGGGTCCCTAGTCTTTAAATTGATCACTTCAAATCCTCCCACTAGGACTTTTAAGGGGCATCCCGGGTTGCTTTTGCTAAATCCCCTAAGGTCTTGCGACTGACCACAAAAATCACCATATGGAGGCTCCGCAGGATACCGGGCTCAGGCTCCCTCTGGGACAATCTCGGCCATGTGTGGGTTGTGGGGCATCCCTTACGGGTGAGAATGTGCTTATTTGTATACCATGTGCACAAAAGGCCATATCGCGGCAGTCGGGTGCCCAGCCTTCTGGGTCGGTGCCCCCCACTTCATCGCCTTCCCCTCCCCGCCTTATCCGTACCCCAAGTGACATTGGTGTTAGCGGGGAGTCGCATTCCGATGTTTGTGCTAGGTTGGCCAGCATCAAGACATTTATGGTTAGCACGGTGGGCAAGAAGGCCCAGGCTAAAAAGAGACACTTGTCATCGGTCCAGGCGACTTGGGATATTGATGATGATTCATTTGATATGTCAGATTATTCCCCGTTAGAGGGGGAATTGTATGAGGAGTCAGAGGATGACAATGTACAGTTTGGCGAGGCTGATGTTGGGCAGGCGCTGGGGGATGCTGTTGACACGGCCACGGTTTTGTCACATCTCTTGGAGGTTTTGGATATTGCGCCGCCTGAGGCGCCCCCTCTCAAGAAGGGGGATTTTTTTGGGGCCCACAAGCCTCGTTTGGAGTTCCCTACCCAGGGTCATTTTGATGCACTGATCCTTAGGGAGTGGGAGAAACCTAGACGGCTTCCGGGCGTTCCTCAGGGATGGGATAAGAAGTATCCTTTCCCGGTGGAAGCGGTTAAGCGCTGGGCTTCTCCTCCCGAGGTCGATGCACCAGTTTTGGGGTTGACCAACTCCTCCGTGCTTCACACCCCAGACGCCACTTCCCTAAAGGATGGTGAGGATAGGCACCTTGATCAGATGGCATGCCATGTCTTTGCCAGTGTTGGGTCGGCCTTGCGGCCTGTTTGGGCATCTGCGCTTGTGTCGGTGGGTGCTAGGTCTCTGATTAGGGACTGGTTAAATGACGCTCACCTTGATCCAGCCAGCGTGGAGTTCACTACGCTTAAAAGGTTTGAATTGTTCATGAATTTTGTCTTGGCCGCTATGGAAAACACTATTGTTATGTGTAGTAGGACTTCAGCCTTATTAGTGGCCATGTGCCGATCGGTATGGCTCTGTCAGTGGACGGCGGACTTTGCGGCCAAGAAATCGCTCACAGCTCTTCCCTTCTTGGGTACGCGGCTGTTTGGAGATAAGTTGGATGCTGTGGCAAAGGGAGGTAAGTTACCTCAGTGGAAAAAACAGCGCCGTCCCTTTCGGGAGGCAGGCTCTTTCAATCCTTCCTTTCGAGATGCCAGAGCTGGTAGAGGTTTGGTCTTCTCGGGTGTCAGAGGCTCTTCCTGGAACAGGGGCAGAGGTCGGGCCCGTCCCGCTTCGGCCTGGGGTTCCAAACCCAAGCCTGTGGGTAAACCAGCTCAGCAATGAAGGGGCGCCCTCACCCGCTCGGGTGGGGGAACGGCTGCGGCTCTTCTTCCAAGTCTGGGCTCGGGAGGTCACAGACAATTGGATCTTGGAAGTGGTCTCCTCCGGGTACAAACTGGAGTTCGAGTACTGGCCTGCTCCAAGATTTTTAAGGTCTCGGGTGCCCTTGGACCCTCAGGCGGCTCAGGGGCTCCGGTTAGCAGTAAAAAATCTTCTGGACATGGGAGTTGTATGCCCGGTGCCTCCGTCGGAAAGAGACAGGGGTTTCTACTCCAATCTTTTCACGGCCGCCAAGAAAGAAGGTTCTGTAAGACCCATTCTGGACCTCAAGGTCCTCAACATATTCATCAGAACCAAGAAGTTCCGCATGGAGACTCTGCGCTCGGCCATCAATTCCCTTCGTCAAGGGGATTTCATGACATCCATAGACATCAAGGATGCATATTTGCATGTTCCAATTTTTCCAGCGCATCAGAGATTCCTCAGGTTCGAGGTGGACGATCTACATTTTCAGTTTGTAGCCCTTCCCTTCGGGTTGACCTCAGCGCCGAGGGTCTTCACCAAGGTTCTGGCGGGCATAATGGCCCTATTCAGAGCTCATATCTGGATGACCTATTGATTTCAGCTTCTTCCCTCCGTCAGGTGGAGCTGGACACTCACCAGGTGGTGTCGACCCTGGAGAGGTTCGGGTGGGTGATCAATCGCCCCAAGTCCTCTCTCTCGCCATCACGAGTGATTTCATTCCTGGGCATGAATCTGGATACCATTCAGGTCAGAGTGTTTCTACCCCAGACCAAGGGGCAGGGGATTCAGGATCTGGTGGGATTGATGGTGGTCTCCTTCGAGGTGGTCCCGTTTGCGCAGTTTCACATGAGATCTCTTCAACTTCACCTATTGACGCATTGGGACAGGTGCCCCATGTCGTTGGATCAACCGTTCAGGATGTCTCCCAGGGTTCGGCAGTCCCTTCAGTGGTGGCTGGAGTCAAGCAACCTGTTGAGGGGCAGATCCTATCTGGTTCCTCGCCGGGAAAAGGTTACCACGGATTCCAGCCTGTTGGGCTGGGGAGGTTTCTGGAAAAGTCATCAGTTCAGCGGGGTGTGGGGTCCTCCGGAGGCTCACAACCCCATCAATGTCTTAGAGCTCAGAGTCATCCGGCTTGTCCTGTCACAGCTGACGTTGCACTTGCAGGGTCTTCCGGTTCAGATTTGTTCAGACAATCGGACGGTGGTAGCCTACATCAATCACCAAGGAGGGACTCGCAGCAGGAGTGCCCTCAGGGAAGTCTCTCTGATCCTGCATTCGGCAGAGAGCAATGTCCCTTGCATTTCGGCAATCTACATTCCGGGAGTGGAAAGCACGGAGGCGGACTCCCTGAGCAGGGGATTCTCTCGCCAAGGAGAGTGGTCTCTCAAACCCGGCTTTTTTCGGTTTCTTTGTCGCAAGTGGGGGACTCCGGAGGTGGATCTCTTTGCCTCACGGCACAATCACAAACTCCGGGCCTATGTGTCTCTATCTCAGGATCCTCTAGCTCTGGCAGTGGATGCCTTGTCCCTTGCTTGGAAGGATCTGGGGTTTCTGTACCTGTTTCCTCCCTTCTCCATGCTGGGCAAGGTGGTTTGCAAACTGGCTGTGGAGGGGGCACCAGCAATTCTGGTGGCTCCAAGGTGGCCAAGAAGGGTTTGGTACGCAGACGTTGTATGATGGCGGTGGATCAGTACCGGCTTCCCATGTTTCCGGATCTGTTATCTCAGGGTCAACTACTTTACCCCAATTTACAAACGCTGACTTTGACGGCTTGGCTGCTGAAACCTTCATCCTGAAGGAGGAAGGTTTGTCTGAGGCTGTGGTTCAGACCTTGATTAGAGCTAGGAAGCGGTCCTCTTCTGGCATCTACTATAGGGCTTGGTGGTCCTATATTGACTGGTGTGAGGCTAGGGCCTTGCCTTGCAGGGTGTTTTCGATCCCTAGGGTTTTGGAGTTTCTTCAGCACGGTCTGGATCTTGGGTCCCAGCTTAGTACCTTGAAAGGGCAGGTCTCTGCTTTGTCTGTTTTCTTCCAGAGATCTTTTGCCTTGCACCCGCTGGTTAAGACTTTTTTCCAGGGAGTCACTCATGTTCGACCCCCTCGGAAGGCTATGGTTCCTGTTTGGGATTTGAATTTGGTTCTCTCGGCTCTCCAGGGTCCTCCTTTTGAGCCATTACAGGATATTGCTCTTTCTGTTTTCAATCAAAAGGTGGCCTTCTTGGTGGCTATTACCTCTGTTCGGCGTGTCTCTGAGTTGGCGGCTCTGTCGATTCAGGCCCCTTACTTTGAAAGACACCAGGACAAGGTGGTCTTTCGCTTTAAGCCAGATTTCCGTCCTAAGGTGGTGTCGGCTTTCCATCTCAATCAGGATATTGTTCTCCCTTCCTTGTGTCCTAAGCCTAGCAATGACAAGGAGAGGGTTTTGCACAATTTGGATGTGGTTCGCTGTGTTAAGTACTATTTGGTGACTACTTCTTCTTTCCGCAAGACGGATGCCTTTTTGGTGGTGCCCTGCGGGCCCAGGAAAGGTTTGGTGCCCGCCAAGTCTACCATTAGCAAATGGATTTGTCAGGCCATTGTTGGGGCCTATTCTGCTAAGGGGAGGACTCCCCCTTTTAGGGTTACTGCACATTCTACTCGTGCTGTTGGTGCATCCTGGGATTTTCAGCACCAGGCTTCTGTTGAACAAGTTTGTAAGGCTGCTACTTGGTCTTCCGTTCATACTTTTTCCAAGTTTTACAAGGTTGATGTGCGGGCTTCAGCGGATGCCGTTTTTGGCCGCAAGGTTCTGCAAGCTGCAGTGGTTTAAGTTGGTGCATTCTTTACTGTTTATGGTTCCCACCCATGATGGACACTGCTATTGGATGTCCCAAATGTCATGAAGAATTGAAGCGGAGTGTATGTCACACTTGGAATAATACCGTTTTGTGAGTACTCACCTTTAAAAGGGATATTATAAGTGTGACATACACTCCGCTTCACCCACCCTTTTTGGTATTCTGGATCCTTTATATGGTGAACCATTGTTTCTTGGTTGTTAGTATTTTTATTTTTGGTTCTTCCTGGTCCCCTTACTGCTATTTTACACTGGGGAATTGGTGGGAGGTCCCAGGTATTAATGGACTGGGAGGAGCTCCTTTTTTTGCATTCATCTCTGCAGAAGTTCGCCCTTTACTGGAGAATAACCCAAATGTCATGAAGAATTGAAGCGAAGTGTATGTCACACTTATAATATCCGTTTTAAAGGTGAGTACTCACAAAACGGTATTTTTAACTAGCATCCCCTGAATTGCTCCCCCATGAGGATTACTTTTACCAATTTTCACTGCCCCTACTTCACTCTAATCCTAGATAATCCCACCTGTTTCAGCTGTAAAGCTCCGCCTCCTCCATTCATTGCTACTGTTGTGTGTGGCAATGATGTCATAGCCACACCTATGCAATGACTGGTCACCTGCAATCTTACAGAGAGGGACGCCCAAAAAAAAGTGTTCCATGATGATTCAGAAAGTGACAATATGCATTTCTAGTTTTACACCCTAAGAGGGGAGTATTGGCAGGGGATTTGGCCAAATATATTTCACAAGTTCAGTGGGTTTTGGTCTGCCTTAACAGGATCACAATAGGCAGCGTGAGCCACACTGATGAAACATGTCTGTTCTGCATTAGTTGGAGCTGGAAGCTCTGTGGCCACATTTGGAGGTGGTCCTGGAAGAATAGAAAGGAAAGGATGGGCAAACTTTGGAGACCTGCAACAGCATCTACAGCACACTGCAGGAAATGTAGGAGAGCCACTTATTAAAGGGATCAAACACCTAAATAAAAAAAAAACAAAAGGGTACTCTCCTTTTGTCCACAGCTGACCAGTCCTACTCCGACGATCAGCAACTCACCCCATTGCTGGGTCACATCCTGTGCCTACCAGGCCTGAACTCCAGTCACTGGCACTTCCATGTCAGGATCACGCCCCTCCAACATCAGTCACACCCTCTCTATTCATTGCAATGGAGGGGTTGTACTGAGGCACGACTAAGGTTGTTGAGTGCCGGAGAAGGACCGAGGGACAAAAGATCAGTACACTTTTGTTTTTGTTTTTTTTTTATTTGGGTGGTCAATACCTTTTAACCGGCTTTTCCCTTTAGGATTTAGATTGTTGACCCACAAGGGCTGGGCCCTCTCCCCTAGTGTATTTCAGGATGTGACATTTCTGTCCCTTTTTTTCTAATTCCACATTGTACAGTGCCATGAAACAATAATAATAATTTAATTTGGCTGATAATATGGGGACCAATTCATGGACTGGCTTTTGCTGATTGGCAGAACAAAGCCACGTGTCTTAAACCGGAACTTCAGCATCATTAAATGAAAAGTTTAAAGCTCTCAAAAGCTATTGCCCAGTTTCTAAAATTAATATATTTTACATTTTTAGTCACTTTTTATTCTTTCCCCTCACTGGGCTGCAACTCTGTTCAGGACTTTAGGATATGGGCGCTGCCATCTTGCTATAGATGCATCACATAGTAAGGAGAGGAGAGGGGGCAAAAGTGCAGGGGGCGCAGAGCTATAGCTGGCTGTAGACAAGAGTGATTCAAACTGCCAGCACTAGGCCTGGCCAGGCAAAAGAACATCCTTAGCTGGATTTTAACAATAGAACTGTAAAAGAACTAAATCAATATGACATCTGAGATACAAAGCAAAATCACAAGATGCTGGTAATCCCACAGTGTACTTGCTTCTTTGCGGCAATGCTCTGTTCTACTTTGATTGGACATGTGACCATTGGAGATAGAGTCCATGCAAGCTTTTTTTATAAGCTACATATGTCCACATATGTCCACATGACCAAGAAGTGGAGCTGTCGTGTACCTCTTCTAGTGGTAACCTGTTCCTTCTAGCTATATGAAAAGGTCAAGCTGGAAAAGGTTCCATCATTTTCTTGTCCATTGAGCTGGAAGGTCACCAAGACCTTCCTTATGGTCTCCTATAAAATAATGGCAATGGAGAAACTATACAGGTCCTTCTCAAAAAATTAGCATATAGTGCTAAAGTTAATTATTTTCCATAATGAAATTATAAAAATTAAACTTTCATATATTTGAGATTCATTGCACACCAACTGAAATTTTTCAGGACTTTTTTTGTTTTAATACTGATGATTTTGCCATACAGCTCATGAAAACCCCCAAATCCTATCTCAAAAAATTAGCATATCATGAGAAGGTTCTCTAAACGAGCTATTAACCTAATCATCTGAATCAACTAATTAACTCTAAACACCTGCAAAAGATTCCTGAGGCTTTTAAAAAAGCCCAGCCTGGTTCATTACTCCAAACCGCCATCATGGGTAAGACTGCCGACCTGACTGCTGTCCAGAAGGCCATCATTGACACCCTCAAGCAAGAGGGTAAGACCCAGAAAGAAATTTCTGAACAAATAGGCTGTTTCCAGAGTGCTGTATCAAGGCACCTCAATGGGAAGTCTGTGGGAAGGAAAAAATGTGGCAGAAAACGCTGCACAACGAGAAGAGGTTACCGGACCCTGAGGAAGATTGTGGAGAAGGACTAATTCCAGACCTTGGGGGACCTGCGGAAGCAGTGGACTGAGTCTGAAGTAGAAACATCCAGAGCCACCGTGCACAGCCGTGTGCAGGAGATGGGCTACAGGTGCCGCATTCCCCAGGTCAAGCCACTTTTGAACCAGAAACAGCGGCAGAAGCGCCTGCTCAGTGGTCCCAAGTACTTTTTTTCTGATGAAAGCAAATTTTGCATGTCATTCGGAAATCAAGGTGCCAGAGTCTGGAGGAAGACTGGGGAGAAGGAAATGCCAAAATGCCTGAAGTCCAGTGTCAAGTACCCACAGTCAGTGATGGTCTGGGGTGTCATGTCAGCTGCTGGTGTTGGTCGACTGTGTTTTATAAAGGGCAAGGTCAATGCAGCTAGCTATCAGGAGATTTTGGAGCACTTCATGCTTCCATCGGCTGAAAAGCTTTATGGAGTTGAAGTTTGCATTTTTCAGCACGACCTGGCACCTGCTCACAGTGCCAAAACCACTGGTAAATGGTTTACTGACCATGGTATTACTGTGCTCAATTGGCCTGCCAACTCTCCCGACCTGAACCCCATAGAGAATCTGTGGAATATTGTAAAGAGAAAGTTGAGAGACACAAGACCCAACACTCTGGATGAGCTTAAGGCCACTATCGAAGCATCATGGGCCTCCATAACACCTCAGCAGTGCCACAGGCTGATTGCCTCCATGCCACGCCGCATTGAAGCAGTCATTTCTGAAAAAGGATTCCCGACCAAGTATTGAGTGCATAACTGAACATAATTATTTGAAGGTTGACTTTTTTTTTTATTAAAAACACTTTTCTTTTATTGGTCGGATGAAATATGCTAATTTTTTGAGATAGGATTTTGGGGTTTTCATGAGCTGTATGGCAAAATCATCAGTAATAAAACAAAAAGACCTGCAAAAAATTTCAGTTGGTGTGCAATGAATCTCAAATATATGAAAGTTTAATTTTTATCATTTCATTATGGAAAATAATGAACTTTAGCACTATATGCTAATTTTTTGAGAAGGACCTGTATTATTTTCTTGCTCATACTCTGTCTATAAATTCATTTTCTAGCATTTCAATTGTGGTTTTCCATAATTACCTGCATTCATAAATAGAGATCTAATTACAGAATATTTAATATGCAAACATGCAATACATCAATTAAAGATTTTTACACTAAAACTGTTTTCCCTTTCCCAAGTAATAAATGCCTTCAACCAGAAAAGCCTCCTATCATGTATTTTTCCCCCCTATACTTAAAATTCTGATGCTGAAGAAATGTTGAAGTTTCACAAGTAATAGCTCCGCTATGATTAGAAAACTACTGCTCCTCGGAGCGTGAAGAACTTCAGCTAATTAAAGCCGTTTACAGCAGTTGCTAAATAGAGGCGTATGAACGCATATGGAATCTTAACTTTACTTCTGCGAGGACAAGAGCTGATCTTAGATGAAAGGGAACGGTTGACCCCCATGTGAAAGCTCATTTTGGGTACGGGGTGGAAATGGTTAGCTTTCCAATTAAGGCTTTGTGCCTAGGGCCAGGCAGAAGGGAAAAATAGACAGAGCGTAGACTAAGCATAATTCTATATGTTGCTATTTCTAAGAAATATTCTAGCTTTTGCTTTTATACTACCTAGCAACAATGCACTACCTTCCAAGTGCAGTGTGCTCACTTGTAAATCCAAATGAAGCAGCAAAAGAAGGGGTGTGGACCAAATGCCACACCTGCCTCCAATAAAGGAGCACCACAAAATAAAAAAATAATATAAATGTTTTATTAGAAAAAGCACCAAAAAACACACAAAACTACTAAACAAAACAAATTAGACACATTAAAAACAAATCTGGACCTTCCCCTAAAAAATGTATATATATTGTCAGGATCTGGGGCCAACGGCAATGACTCTGAAGACAGTTCTTAGTCAAATAATAAGCAATTTATTGAAAATAAATTCCAACAGGCAAAATCTCTTAACTTCAGAGTATGATGCAGGACACAATGCAGCACAACAAGCGGTTATCTCACCAACTTTAGCAATCCAGTGTAGGATAATTACAGTGTATTGTAAGTCCTTGATATCACAGGTCCTCTTTCAGGGCATACAAGTCCAGGCTGTTAATCCACAGGTTCAAAAAACAGATAACACATAAAGTCCTTCGGATGCAATTCAGCACTGTCAGTATTGGGAGCAGCAAGGCACGGGCTCCTCATCCCAGCCTTTCCATCTCCACACTGGAAGCCTCAGCAACTCCTTTTATAGGGCTTCCTTCCTTCAATTAGTCTCATCACCTGGGAAGACCTGTGAGTAGGGGAAAAACTCATAGAGGACCCGGGATGGGGATTGGATCTCTGATATCCCGGCATGGATCGTGCCTGCCTGAAAAAACTCTGGGAAATATAGACCCCATCCACCACTTTTCCATACACTTTACCACAATATGTATATATCCAATTCATCAATCAGTGTGATAATCAATGGACGGATGATAATCAATGGACGGAGGACCCCCCAAAAATAGTAATGGGGCCCTTTTATAATTTTTGTGCTGGCACAAAAAAATATTTATTGTCCCTACCAATCTTGAAGGAGGGACAGTGTATCCTGGCTCGTGCTAGAAAAAAGGGACAATGTACTACTAAAGTGACTAGTGCAGGCAGGCAAATCATTTGTAGGCAAGCCCTATATTCAAGTGATCCAATGCATAAACCTCCACAAAAGACAATACAAAAATAAACCAACATATGATCAAGTAGTGAATAAACACAGCCATGAAACAATAATTACATGATTATGGACACAAAGTGCAACTGTGCATGTAAACAAGGAATATCAAAGTGCAAGCAACATGTTGACCACATGGGAATGGATGACCAGCACAACCAACCAAAAAGAAGGGGAAGGACCAGCAGGGGGCATTTTATACTGTATGGGAGAATCACAATGGTTTCTTTATTAGTTCAGGGCAACCAGGACAATGTAACTGCACATTTGTTGGGCAGGTCAGTTATTCCCTCGGTACCCTTTCCCCAGAGTCACACCACTTCCGTCACAGCTTCTGTGCTGGAGAAAGCGGGCGCTGCCTTGCGATTGGAGGACGGGTGTGCAATCTCAGCGATTGGTAAGTTGAAAAACATCAGAGCTGGATGTAAGAGCTGTCAGGGATAGAACGCGAGTATAGATTTTGTTTTATGCCTATGTAACTGATTACCATTTTACTAATTGTACCTGCTGCCTGTTTCTACTTGTGATAAGTTTTTCTAACTTATTTAAAGTGGCAGAACCGGCAAAGCCAATTGTTACATCATTGCGTCGGGTTACATCTGGCACTGTCCTGTTTTCCGTTTTTAATTTGAAGAAACTTTTAAGATATCAAGGTTTACAGTTTTACCTTATGATTTCTCTCCTGAAGAATGTGGGTGTGGCACATACACTGTCCCTCCTTCAAAATAATTAGCATAATGGGTGGTGTCTGTAAGAGTCTGAGATCTTGCTATAGGCATAGGCATTGTCATCACCCTGGCTGTGTATTCCAAGTATGTCTCACACCCTGCTTCGGAAGTATTCATTACGTGGGTTATGGTCCAGTAGAGGGCGAACTTCTGCAGAGATGACTAGAAAAAGAAGCCCCTCCCGGTCCATAAATACCTGGCACCTCCCACACATTCCCCAGAAGATGGCTGTCTCTTTCCTTTGCAGGTAAGCTGGGTCTACACCCGGCCATTTCTTTTTCCTATTGCCGCCCGGACCCCTTTATTAATTCCCCTTGCCTCCCAGCCTTGGCTGTAGGGTCCGGGTGAGGGTAGGATACACCTCTAGAGGTGTCCTTGGGAGCTATGCTCCACCGCAAATCCCCCACCAAAGGGTAGGCGGTCGTCAGGTTGGTGATCCTGACTTGGGATGCCCCGTCCGTATAGCCCTCACTACATATAAAAATGTAGCTATAGGCTTTCCCTTTATTCCCTTCCCGGTCAATGGGGGGGGGGGGGCTTCTCTCCCTCAGCTCCCATTAACTTTTGTTCCTTTTATTCCTTTTATGTCCCGGCTGGCCGCGCTAGCGCGTGTGTGTGTGAGTGTGTGTGCTGTATTGTGCTTTAATTGTACTTTTCACTGTCGTCGTCGCCGCGGCCCGCCTGGTTTCACAGGTGCTGGCGGCCCGGTACCTCACTAATGGTCGGCTCCGCAGCCTTGCAGGGGCTCAGTCAGGGGAGGGGGCGGGGCCTGGCGCTCGACGAGCCTCGTGCGGCCCGCCCCCCTACAGTTGGCGCGCGTTGTCTGCGGCTACCGTTGGGGGGGAGCGCTTCTCTTCCTGGGTCGGGAGGGGGCGGGGCCAAGCGCCCTTCTTCCTCCTTTCCAGGTCTTGCGCCGCCATTGTAGCTGGTCAATACACGTGAGTGCCCTTGCGGGCCCCCCTGTTTTTTCTTTTGCCTTTTTGCTAAATTGCATTATAGAGCCTGGCTTAATTAGTTACCTTGGCCTTATCATCGTTGGTCTTTATATATATATATATTCTCATATTGCTTTTCTGGTTAGTTTACTCATGCTTACTGTCTGCATTTGTTATTGGATCTGTGTGTCTGTCATTCTATTTAAGGGTTTCCCTCATTATATCTTTCAGGTGGGATTGCTCCATATTAAAAGGGGTTTTTCTCCCGGTCCTATGTCCCTTGTTCAAATTGGGTTTCCCTTTGTGATTATAAATCCTCCCACTTACAGACACTAAGGGGCATCCCGGGTAGCTTCATAGCGTAATTCCCATTGATCATTGCGACTATCAAAAAATCACCATATGGAGGCTCCCCAGGATACTGGACTCGGGGTCCCTTCGGGACAACCCCGGTCGTGTGTGATATGTGGGGCATCCCTTTTGGGAGATAATGTGCAAATTTGTGTACCATGTGCACATCAGGCGCTTGTGCGGCAAGCCGGGCCCCGTGCGGATGGTTCAGCTACGCTGGCTTCATCGCCTACACCCCCACGCCTGGTTATGACCCCAAGTTGTCACCAGTGGGGAGTCGCAATCTGACGTATGCGCAAGACTGGCCAACATTGAAAGAATGATTGCTAGCTCTGTGGCCAAGAAGGCCCCTGCTAAGAGACGGCACTTTGCGCCAGCGGCGCCGGCCTTTGATTATACTGATTTGGAACCATTTGACTGGTCTGATTGTTCCCCGCTCGAGGAAGGGGAACTTTTCCCAGACTCTGACTCATCTGAGGATCGGCAGTACCCTGGCGCTGATGCCGGTTCAGAGCGCGGGGATACCGTCGACACCCATAGGCTCCTTATTCAAATTTCTGAGGTACTTGCCATTTCCCCATCTGCAGAGGCCCCTCCGCAACAGGGGGAATTTTTTGGGGACCGCCAAACCCCGTTTGGAGTTCCCTGATCAGAAGCACTTTAACAATCTGATTCTTAAGGAATGGGAAAAGCCTAGCCGGCTCCCTGGTATCCCTCATGGGTGGGATAAGAAGTATCCCTTTCCTGGTGATGTAGTTAAATGCTGGTCGACACCCCCAGAGGTCGACGCGCCCATCCTGGGATTGTCCAATACTTCAGTCGTGCATACCCCGGATTCCACTACCTTGAAGGATAGTGAGGACCGACGTCTCGATCAATTGGCTTCTCATGCCTTTGCTTGTGTGGGTTCGGCCTTGCGTCCGGTTTGTGCCTCTGCGCTCACGGCCGTGGCTACTAGAGCTCTAATTAGGGGCCTTTTGGATGGTTCCCAATTGGATCCTTGCAGTGAGGAGTTTACAGCCTTGACTCATTGTGAGATGTTCATGGCTTTTGTCTTATCAGCCTTGGATGATACTATCCGTATGTGTAGCAGGACTTTGGCATTGCAGGTTGCCATACGCCGGTCGGTCTGGTTGCGCCAGTGGGCGGCCGATAATGCTGCTAAGAAGGCGCTTACAGGTCTTCCCTTCGTGGGTCTGCACCTGTTTGGCGATCGTTTAGACTCTGTTGCCAAAGGGGGTAAGTTACCTCAACGCAAGAAGCAGCGCCGCCCCTTTCGGGGTTCGGGCTCATTCAACCCCGCTTTTCGTGGCTCTCGGTCAGGCAGGGGAACGTATTTCACTGCATTCCGAGGAGATTCCTGGGGTAGGAGCAGAGGACATGCCCGACCCAGGACTTCCTGGGGTACTAAACCCAAATCCGTTGCCAAGCCCACTCAGCAGTGAAGGGGCGCCCTCACCCTTGCGGGTGGGGGGACGGCTGCGGCTCTTTGCCCAGGTCTGGACCCTAGAGGTCGCAGACGTCTGGATCCGGGAGGTAATTTCCTCCGGGTACAAGCCTCCTCCCAGATTCCTCAGGTCCCGGGTTTTGTCAGACCCACGGGTGGCACAGGGCCTTTTTCTGGCGGTGAAAAACCTTTGGAATATGGGGGTAGTTTCTCCGGTTTCCCCCCAGGGAGAGAGGTCTGGGTTACTATTCCAACCTCTTTACGGTGCCCAAAAAAGATGGCTCCATAAGACCCATTTTGAACTTGAAAACTCTCAACCGGTTCATCCGAACCCAAAAATTTTGCATGGAGACTCTGCACTCTGCTGTCAATTCACTGCGTGCGGGGAACTTTATTACCTCAATAGATATCAAGGACGCTTACCTTCATGTGCCGGTCTTCCCGGGACACCAAAGGTTCCCCAGGTTCGTGGTAGACAACCAGCATTACCAGTTTGTGGCTCTTCCCTTCAGACTGACTTTGGCGCCCAGGGTGTTCACCAAGGTATTGGCGGGCGTGATGGCCCTTCTCAGAGTCCAGGGCATTCGTATCTTGCCTTACCTGGACGACCTTCTCATTACGTCATCCTCTCTCCACCAGGCGGAGCTGGACACCAGGACGGTGGTGTCGACGCTGGAGAGGTTCGGGTGGGTAATCAATTACCCCAAGTCCTCTCTATCCTCATCAAGGGTGGCTTTGTTCCTGGGCATGACTCTGGATACCATTCAGACCAGGGTGTTCCTGCCCCAGCCGATGGTGGATGTTCTTCAGGCACTAATTCGTCTTCTTCTGTCCAGCCCCCTCGTCCGTCCATCAGGCAATGCATGAGGCTGTTGGTTTGATGGTGGCTTGCTTCGAGGCAGTGCCATTTGCTCAGTTTCACATGAGACTCCTTCAGCTCCATCTTCTATCGGTTTGGGACAAATGTCCTCTGTCTCTGGATCATACTTGTGTTCTGTCCCCTCTTGTCCGGCGGTCCTTCCAGTGGTGGATGGACCAGAGGAATCTCCTGGGGGGCAGGTCTTTTCTTGCGCCCTGTTGGGAGACGGTCACCACGGATGCCAGGGTGTCAGGCTGGGGAGGCTTCTGGAGGGAACATCAGTTCCAGGGGATGTGGGGTCCTCAGGTTCGCTCCGACAATCGGACAGCTGTCGCTTACATCAATCACCAAGGAGGGACTCGCAGCTTCCCTCCGGGAAGTGTCTCTGATTCTTGCTTGGGCCGAGAGCGATGTTCCGTGCATCTCGGCAGTCTACATTCCAGGGGTGGAGAACCTGGAAGCGGACTCCCTGAGCAGGGGGACCTCTCGCCGGGGGAAATGGTCCCTCAGCAACAAGGTATTTCTATCCCTCTGTCGCAGGTGGGGGAGGCCGGAGGTGGTTCTGTTTGCCTCTCGTCACAATCACAAGCTTCCGGCATTTGTGTCTCTGTCCCAGGACCCTCAGGCTCTGGCAGTGGATGCCATGTCTCTGTCCTGGCGGGACCTCGGTCTCCTGTATTTGTTTCCTCCCTTCCCCATGGTGGGCAGGGTGGTACGCAAGCTGGCTCAAGAGGGTGTGCCAGCAATCTTGGTGGCCCCAAGGTGGCCAAGACAGGTGTGGTTCGCAAACGTAGTGCGGCTGGCGGTCGATCAATTCAGGCTGCCTCTGGTTCCGGATTTGATCACACAAGGTCAGCTTTGTTACCCCAATTTACAAACGCTGGCTTGATGGCGTAGCTTCTGAAACCTTCATCTTAAAGGAAAAGGGTTTGTCTGAAGCCGTTGTCCAGACCCTTGTCAGGGCTAGGAAGAAATCTTCCTCTAATATCTACTACAGGACCTGGCGGACCTATATTGATTGGTGTGAGACTAGGGCCTTTCCTTGTGGGGTGTTTTCCATTCCTCGGATTTTGGAGTTTCTTCAGCATGGTCTGGACATGGGTTTTCAACTTAGCACCCTTAAGGGGCATGTGTCCGCTCTGGCGGTTTTCTTTCAGAGATCTTTCGCTCTTCATCCTTTGGTTAAGACCTTTTTTCAGGGGGTCACTCATGTGCGCCCTTCTCGCAAACCCATTTTACCTGTTTGGGATTTAAAACTGGTGTTGTCTTCCCTTCAGGGTCCTCCTTTTGAACCAGTGCAGGATGCTGCACTATCCATTCTCACCTTAAAAGTTGCATTTTTGGTGGCTATCACCTCTGTTCGACGTGTTTCTGAGTTGGCGGCTCTGTCTATTCAGGCCCCCTACTTTGACATCAGGACAAGGTGGTTTTCCGCTTTAAACCAGACGTCCTGCCAAAGGTTGGTTCTGCCTTTCACCTCAATCAGGACATTGTGGTTCCTTCATTGTGTCCTAAACCTAGCAATGACAAGGAGAGGGCTTTGCACTCTCTGGATGTCGTTAGATGTGTATAGTACTATCTGTTGGCTACTTCACCATTCCAGAAGACGGACGCCTTTTTTGGTGGTGTCCTCCGGGCCCAAGAAGGGTTTGGCGCCCGTCAAGTCTACCATTAGTAAATGGATTCGTCAGGACGTTATTAGGGCCTACTCTGCCAAGGGGAGGGATCCCCCTTTCCAGATCACTGCTCATTCTACTCGTGCTGTTGGGGCTTCCTGGGCGTTTCAGCATCAGGCTTCTGTTGTACAAGTGTGTAAGGCTGCTACTTGGTCTTCTGTTCATACTTTTTCCAAGTTTTATAAGGTTGATGTGCGGGCCTCAGCAGATGCTGTTTTTGGCCGCAAAGTTCTGTAAGCTGCAGTGGTTTAATTTGTGCACTATTGCCTGTTGGCATCCCCACCCTTTTTTGGACACTGCTATTGGATGTCCCATGTGTAATGAATACTTTCGAAGCAGGGTGTGAGACATACTTGGAATAATACCATTTTGTGATTACTCACCTGTAAAATGGGTATTGTAAGTATGTCTCACACCCTGCTTCGTCCCACCCTGAGTTGTATCTTGGATCCTCTATATGGTGAAACTTTTTTCTCTTAGATTTTATTGGCTCTTCCTGGTCCCCTTACTGCTTTCTTATACTGGGGAATGTGTGGGAGGTCCCAGGTATTTATGGACCGGGAGGGGCTTCTTTTTCTAGTTATCTCTGCAGAAGTTCGCCATCTACTGGACCATAACCCACGTGTAATGAATACTTCCGAAGCAGGGTGTGAGACATACTTACAATACCCATTTTACAGGTGAGTAATCACAAAATTGTATTTTTTAACAGTGCTTGAATGGCTCTTATAGTGCCATTCAAGCCATCAGTGCAGAGGGGGGGGGGGGGGTGATCTGGACTAGCTCCTCGAGCAAATATTGGTGGTCCACATCGGTGGGGTGGGGCTGGAAGGGCAGATGAGGAAGTACCTTCCCCATTCATGGAGTTGAGAGGGAGCACAGTGCTGGAGGAATGCTTAACAATTCTTTTTAATCTTTTGCATGAAAAATCCTTTTAATGTGGACCGACTCCCATGCTTTGGTCCAAATTAAACGGGCTGAGGGGGCATCCAAAACGCCCATAAATCTTACCTCGGTCCCCCGCCGGGAATACAGTGCAGTGATTGGCCACCCTACTCGCACGTGGTCATGGAGCGGCACCACTATGCCAGCCACTTGAATTTTCTGCCTACATGAGCGACAATCTTGGTGCGGGATTCCCGGCAGGGGACCGAGGTAAAGGTGAGATTTATGAGCATACTGGGGGGTATGTGCAGGTGGCTCCAGTATTCTAGATCCCCCCCCCCCCCCCACCTATCTGGCGTCAAACAACACCCAGACGGCACGACTGTTGGTTCACTTTAAGTCTTTTACCCATCAATCCCTCATAAGAAGCATTCTAAAGGTCTGAAGACAGCAGAAGCACTTTTTACAATGACTGGGCTTGCAGGAAAACGTGTAAGAACTGCTTACTCGTCTATGTGTCTTTCTCTTTCTCCTATTCCTCCTGAATACATAGTTTATAGCAAGTCTGCTGCTGGTCGGTCATTATCTAGCATTACTTAGATTGCAACGGGGAATAGAAAGGTATTAGTATTTAAGCTATGTAATTGGGAAGCATTAGGAACATCCATTAAAGCAAATAGTACAAGACTAAAAGGTGGGAAGGCGATTTAGCTATATAATATATAGGAAGTGGATAGCTTGACCTACAGACTGCACAGACCCATTAAAGCAGGACAAAACCCACCAGTGGCTGTCCCTGCTGTGTGAAACCCCCCAGGTCACCACAAACGGCTCTCATTGACTGAGATATGTTGTTTGGGGCTTTCTGGAGGGTTTCACATGACAGGGGATGCCCCCAACGACTTTAAAGTTGTTGCCCAGACTACAACAGGAAAGGAAGTCTTGTGGTATATAAACCTTACCTGCCTTGCAATCATTTGTCAGATGGTCATTGTTCCAAGCCCGCTCAATAGCCTTCAGGCACACAAGGTCCCCGTCCCCTATTGTCCAATATCCCAGGATGGACCTTCAATTTGACCACTGTCAGATGTCAGCTCACATGGCAGCAGTGACAATGTTAAATACTACATGCTTCACTAAGAATTAGAAACTGTTCCAATATTTTATATTTTTCAAAATACTGCAGTCAAGGGCCTTTGTCTTTGTGGCTCTTTGTTGGACATCCTTTTCAGGTTTTTGTTGCTATGGTGATTTAAATGCCGTAGCTGTTCTGTTTAAAGTGGTCTTGACATTGCCTGATTCAGTGGCAAACAAGCGCTACTTAACTATAATTTTGTAACTCAGCCCTAACACTTAGAATATGTATGAATATGAGCGTTTGAGAAATGTAGTATTCTACTTGCCTTAGACCTAAGTTGATGAAATGTCAAGCTTTCCATATCATATTTTTGTATGTTGCATCCTTTTACTGGCACTTTATTCAGTGACTCCGAAAACTAATCTGAAACACTCAGTCTTTTGAGAACAAATTTTCTAATGGGGGAAAAACATCTCCAAAGCAGGGGCACTAGGAGGGATCGAGGGGGGGGGGGGGGGACTTGCCCCAGGTTAAGCAGGTCAGGGGGCGCCAAAGGGGGGTCTGAGAACAGGTGGGAGGTCCCATTTAGAATCTTTGCCCCGGGTGCCAGAAAGCCTAGCTACTCCTCTTTCCATCCCAAAAAATTATAACAACTTTGGCATAACAATACCAAGAATTCTCCCAAGTCATGCTTTGCCCAGAGGGGAGACCTCATCATCAGGGTGGTGTGATGCCTGCTGGACAAGTTTGAAGGGTCTAGGTAAGGGATGCACAGCCTACAGCCACATGCAACCTGCACTGCCATCAGTTACGGGCCCCCAGCACCCCTAGGGAGTTGGAGAGCCCAGCTTGCCTTGTGCACAGTGCAAGTGGACATGGCTTGGACTTGGCTTTTTACTCTAAGCTCTTAGTGGCCCTGAAAAGGGATAGTTCAGTCCATCCAATCATGGTCCGCAAATGGTGGACATGAAGGAAACTGTATGTTTTGAACTTCCCTTTTGCCTAGCCATGCCACGCAGGTGTTCACTCAGATGGTCATTCTGATGAGGCAGGAAATACAGATGCTTTCCTACCTAGGCTTCTGATGACACAGAGGAGGGTTTCAATAGGATTGTCGAGGTATTCAGGTGGATAATTAACCATTCTCATACAGCTCTGTCTTGTTTCTGGGGACTGTCCTTCACAATTTTTTTTTTCTGGCCTAAGTGCAGACCTTTCAGTCAGCACCATAAAAATGGCTATTTTGGCCGTTATCTTTCACATCACCTTGGCTTCAATGTATTTATTTAAAACAATTATTCGAGTGCTTTTCACATGAGTCCCCAAGACATACCTTCTTTGGAGTCTTGCAACTTGGTGCTCTTAGTCCCTTTAGTGTTACTGTCCCAACTAGTTGCCTTTTTGGTGGGGTTGTCAGCTTTAGCTACTGATTTGGCCCACATAGTCTTCCATTGTAATGCCAGATCATCTAAGTAAGGATGAATGGATTGCAAGCCACCAATTGCTCAGTGGCCTACGCATGAGCCGTAATGTGAGCGGCTTTCACACAGTGGGGCTTCCAGATTTGGAGAGGAACGATACTCGGAGTGAGAATCCCAGGTAACAGGTTTGCACATCTATCTAAAAGATTCCACACCCGCCTGCTAGCCTACCCTTAGGGCATGCTACTCCGAATGACTCACTGCGGGAAACACCCCCGCGGGGCGCCAGTGATCTTACCTGATCCCGGCTGGTCCTGCAATGCGATTCCGCCAGCGTCCACATCCCCTGTGTGTCGGGGATGCATCACTCTTTTTGGACATCCTTGTCACAGTGGCACTTTTAAGGGAGCCAATTGCCTCTCTCAAAATTGCTGCAGGCAGCATGTCTTTGGTGGTGGAAAAGCAAGTTTTTCTTTGAAAACCGGGCCACCAGCTTTAAGTTTTTATCTTGGATTTTACAAGCACACAGAAAATGGCATCACTTAGTGTGGGAGGGAACTATTTATATTTTTCAAGTATTTAAACTGGAGACAGGGGTTGGAGCAGCACTTGCACCGCATTCTTCTCCTTGCCATCATGCAGAGATTTGTAAATTCACTTCTGATTTGTATGTGTAAAACACAATTAGGTAAATGAATGCTGATAACTAGCTGCCAGGTTTGAGCCTGAAACACTGCAAAATGTTAAAATGACTCATTGTAGCACTTTGGGTGTTTATATCAGGTGTGTAATTGCATTCCGTCAAGGATAAGGAAATTTTACATAGAAGTGGGGTTATCCATACTGCCTGTGCAAGCTGTTTTCATTTACTGAGCAGGCTCATTTATAAAAGAGCCTTTACAATCTCAAATGATTCAGGCAGGGCCAGTTTTGGATACTGTGGCCCTGGGCAAAATAAAGCAGGCCCCAAATCTTATTTTCACCAGTTTACATCACCACCTGCAGAAACATTTGTGTCCCTGTCTGCTTTCAGGGCCCAGAACTGCATAGCACCCTCTCTATCCATAGCCCATCCATATCCATCCCTATTCAAAGGGGACCAACCACTTGCATGGTCAACCCTGGAGTCTAAAAGACTCCATATAAGATAACCTTGGGGCATCCTAATTTGGGATTCCAAGGGAGGGGGGGTTTAAACAGTGGGGCATCCCAAAAAGAGGCAAGGACCAAGACCCGGAATGATGAAAATCACAGGTTTTGGTCCACTTTAAAGGGATAGACTTTAAATAGGAACAACACACAGGAATTTAACATTCCTGTGTGTTGTTCTTCCATGTGGTGGCATCTGGAATTGGGATGCCCTGCTGTGTGTATTCTCCCAGGTCGCCCGATCAACGTACCTTCCAGTCGCTTCCACTGCGCAGGCTCGAGCTGAAAGCAAGCACACTTATTGGATGAGTTCCCTTTGGTGTTGCTGACATCTAAGTACTTGAGCGGCACCGAAGGCAGCCGAGTGCACCACCAGCCGCACCCCCCCCCCTTACCTTGCAGCCGAGACGTGCCCGTGCCGCTCATTCAGAAAGTCCGGGTGCGCTAGCTCACAACTAGGGATGTGCGGGATGCAGCCACAGAGATGCAACGAGGACTCGGGAGAAGGTAAGTGGATCTGGGGGGTTTCACACTGTGGGCCATCCCAATTCGGAAAGCTCTAAGAACAGGAACTTTGACGGCCCAGGAGAATCCAGAGGCTTGTGTCAGATTGACACAAACTCTTAGTGGTAGGCTAGAAAGGAGCCCTCTATGCTGTCATCACACTCCAATGCAATGCTTGCATCACTCAGCCATACCACTCCTCATCACTGAGAACAGCACAATATGAAGTGAGGTTGTATTTTAAAATTACTCTGGCAATATAACTATGTTTTCAAAAAGGAAAAAAACATTGCCATGCGTAGCCCTGCACAATGGGTATACTTTTGAGTGACAATGACCTTAACGTCTATTCCCCCCGGGATTGAAAAAAAAAAAACAAGGCTCTGGGCAATTGCTTAGTTTGCCATTCCCGAATGCCAACCCTGGTTTTACGTTAATTCTTTCCATTGGATTTTTTACCCCTTTTTACCCTAGTCTTGGAATAAGTACCAAGTTAGATGCTAAAATAGCAAGGGAGAGCAGTAGGGCAATAGATTGCTAAGAACGGAACTTCTTTTCAAGTATAACTTCAAGTCAGGACTAAAGGCTTGTACACACACTTTCATTTGAATCACTTTGACAAAGGATCTATTGAATAAGGGATGACCGGAGGCATAAATTGGCCCTTTCTGCCCAATTAGAGGGATATTGGATGTAAAATTAAGGTTAGTACTTAGTAGAGTTTTTAGTAGAAAAAAAACATGAAGGAACCGAACGTTTTCTTTTGTTTAGCTTGATAAATGCTACTATATTAGGGAAAAGTACAAAAGTGAGGGACATTCACGTTACCCCTTGACTTGCAAAGGATTTTCATTTTGGACTTTATGAGTGACAACCAATTTAAGTTTTATTTAGGCCTGCTTTAAAAAGATACAATACAATATGCATTTCGGGAAGAGTATTGTACATTTTTGAGTGTATCTCTGAAAATCAGCATGTATAGGACAGATGAGACCTGCTTGTCCTACCACCCTCATAGGTCTGTGCTGCCTCCCTATAATATAAAGTACTGTAGGTTCTTACATTACTGTGTTTCCAATCATTCCATGGTGTGATTATGCTGCTTAAGTGTCAACCTAAATATATTTCTTCCGTAAAATGAAAAGAGAGGCCCAAGGCTACATGATCTTGTGTAGATTTATTTAAGGCATGCCAATGACATGTCTGTAGCGCATTCAGCATGGCTCGTGCCTGGAGGTGTGTTACAGGAAAGGGGACCTATTAGCACAAGATATTTCTCCTGGAAACGTAAAGGTTTCCCTCCGTGCAAGACGTGGGCTGCTTATGAATAATGTTCTGTTCAGGGTAGTATAAACTTTAAATGCTTTCTGAGTGAGGCCTCATAGAAAGGATTAAGGTTCCTTACATTTGATGGAAGATAAAAAAGGCTGCTCTTTAATGTATTCTTGCTTTAGCGCCAGGCGCACACTTTGCAGCATTCCTCCAAAGAGAGAAGAAAAACATGAATGGTAAAATATCATTAAATACAATAGAAATACTAAAACATTTTAAGTTGTAGCAAAGGCTTACAGAGGCATTGTGTTAATAAGGCAGCAGTAGTTTCTGGATCATGAACTAGGAAATCTATATTTGGAGAAGGTAAGTACAATAGGTGGGATGAAATCAGGACTTGGGCCAATCATTTTTGAGTGCTTGTGAATTTAGAGACCTGTTGTGAGGGACAGGCACAATAATGTATTGACTTTCTTATACACAACAGCTGTCACCACTACGACTATAGTGCTGGTACGAGCAAAAGGATCATGTGACCTTTTCATTATGACAGTTAACCCCACCATTGTCCTGGCCCTTGATTGTTGATGTACGGATGCCCCACTGTGTGGCACTCAAACTCACCTTTCCCCGGTGCTCAGGCTCTCCTCCAATCAGTGCGCTCAGCTGTGCTCCTCAATATCGGCTAAGACTCGGCTAAGGGTGGAACAATGAGTTCTGGTCCACTTTAAATAGAAGGCTACTTACCGTTTAATGGGGTGGAACAGGACAAGACAGGGGTGCTTTCCTCTTATTTAATCCTGTTTTTTTGCTTTGGCCCTCAACTTCCTTTCCTACCCATTTTATCCACCCCCCTCCCATGTCATCTTTCTTTTCTTGGTTATTCTGATAAACAGAAGGATTCAAAACACCGAATACCAGCTTTAGGTGTGATGTGGCCTTTGGTTTACCCTCATTTATGACACTTGTTATCTAATTGTATTGCAAATACCTTATAACAATTGATGACCCAGTGATTTTGTTGGATGATTTCTAGACATATTTGGTCATTGTATGCCAATTAGGGCCCGCGTGGAACAGTACAGTTGGGAGGGTTAGGTACCTTGCCGAAGAGCACGTCAGTCATGTCTGGGCCAGGAATCGTACCAGCCCCCTCCCAATAGATTTGAACCATTTTGAAAAAATCAGATGTAAATTTGGATAAACACATCCACCCAACCTTAATCAAATTCCTTAATCACAGAATAAATGTAGAGCTTTGGTTACATATTTTTGCCACCAACAAAAGTTGTCAATCCCCAAATAACAACTGAATGTTTCAATCCTCTGTTGGCATGAGTCATATAAATTAGGAAAACTAAAGTTTAGCCACCCAGGTAGGAGTAGATAACTTTGCCCTTAATCCCAAAATGAGGCTCAAATTTCATTAAACTCCCCTATCTCTCTAGCAAGGCACGCTCCCTGTTAGAGGGTAGCAGGGGATGTGGCCCCAGCACGATCAGATCCTCTCGCCTTAGAAGAAGGTTTAGACGAGCTGACATGAACGGATCCGAGCGGGCTGATTGGAGGAGCGGCCTCGCATGCGCCATAGGACCGGGAAGGGATGAGTTGTTTCGGCAGTGGGACACCCCCGATCGGGGTGCCCCGGGTGCAAGGACCAAAACCCAGGATTGGTCCACTTTAAAAAGACTGTCCAACAGCAATAATAAGGTAGCAAACAGGTCAAATGAGGCCTATCTCGTGGACCAAAACCCACAGAGATTGGCCCAGGAATCTATAAGATTCCCAGGCCTATCAATTACCTCCCCCCGAGGCACCCCGATTGGGACTGCCCTGCTGTGTGAAACCCCCCAGGTTGCCCATAAACTCGCCTACTTCTCCAGTATAATGGCTCAAGCCGCGGCCGCATCCCCGCTATCCCTCGTGCCTATGCCAGGCATTTGTGACTGGCCGGAACGGGCACGCTTCCTGTTAGAGGGTAGTGGAGGATGTGGCCACCAGCGCACTCGGATCCGCTTACCTTAGATGAAGGCTTAGAAGCGCTGACATTAGCAGATCTGAGTGGCCGTGCATGTGCCATAGGACCGGGAAGAGGTGAGTTTGTTTCGGCTACCTGGGGGGTTTCAAACCGCATCGGGGGTGCCACGGGGGCAAGGACCAAAACCCAGAATAGTTAAAATCCTGGATTCTGGTTCACCTTAAAGCGAATGTCCAACAGCAATAATAAGGCAGCAAGCAGGTCAATTGAGGGCTATCGCATGTGTCTCTAATCTATTTCCTGCAGCACAGGCTAGAAACTGTAGCTGCAAAGTCTCCAAAGTTTGGCCTTCTTTCAGTTTCATTCCTCCAGGACCACTCAAAAAGGTGGTTTGCCCTTTGGAACCCTCAACACGAGTGAATTTGGCAATCCACAGTCGTTGCGCAGCAGTCTGTGATGACAGCACCAGGAATGATAGCTAAAGCAGCAGCTTTACATAGAATACACAAGGTATTACATTTGAGCATTTAGGGATGCTTTGAAATGGTTTCCATGGAGGATAAGAGGGGAGAAAGTTAATGGCTGCCTGAACAGGAACTACCTTAGATCAGGGTCTCCATGCTGACACAAGGTTCCCTCTTAAGCTTTCCTCCTGTTACACCAATCACACTCCCACAGTCCTAGTATCTGAACACAAATGTCAGACTTCCAGCCTCAATGTGGTGTGTGCAAAGTACAAGACCAGACCGATTTGTCCCGGCTGCTTAGCTTCGTAGTCTGCTTTGTCAAGCTGAAAGCTGGAGATGTGGAACCCAGCGTTAGATACCGGGTATGCGGGAACATGATCAACAATACAGGAAGGAGGCCTCTTGTTTGTATGGCAACCCTAATCTGAGGTCTGAATGGAAAGTGCAAAAAAGTAGACTACTTTACCTTTAGGTTATTTATTCTACTAAAATGTAAGATATTGTGGTTCGGCTCTACTTTGGTAATAAGCGATCATTCTGCCAGAGTGCTAGAAAGCCCTTCATGCCCTGCTTTCACCAAAGTGGTTGCTTTCTGCTTTTTAACCTGCTACATATTAAATTTTAATATGCTTTGGAACAAAACATTACAGTATAATTAATGTTTTGACTGCTGTCCAATCATTAAAAGGCCAAAGATTACAAAAAAGCTTTCATGACTCTTAATCCTAATTTGCTTACACTATGGCTGCCAAGTGCAGGTCCCTTGCGCAAGAATTCTACATATGGCCTAATTCCCATTGTCATCACTGGTTTGTTTCATGATTCTGTTTGCTGGAGCAGCATAAGGTTTTATCTTAACACTTTAATTATATCTTATCATGATCAGCTTTTCTTTTTTGTTGTTTCTGCATGACGAGTTAGGTAGAGAGATAACAGTCCACTCAATAGTAAAGGAGATTTCTGTTGGCAAAGCCATTCCGGAGTTAATGTGGGAGTCGCGCACTTCATTGCAGCTGAGAGTCCAGGCACAGCTCTTAGGAACATCTGGATGTACGGATAACGGCTCAACACACCCTGTGATTTCACTAAGAAACTATTTGCCCTAGCAGAGAAATTAAAGAGTTTTGGTATTTTTAATTAGACTATTTGCTTCCAATCTCTTTAATAATTTTGTTCATATAACTTTGAGAAAAAAATATGTAGGAATGATCCAAAAACAGCACTTGAAGTTGTGAACATGTTGGAAAACAGGATAGTTACATGGTAAAGCCTTATGTCATTTATGATTTCTTTGAAGCTGGACTCAAATTCAAAAAAAATGTTGACGCCCTCTATCTCCATAAATTCATGTAGGGACAGATTGGCCATACATAGCACAGGAACCATTCCTGGTGGGTTTTCCTGCTTTGGGCTGCTGGTGCCCCCCATAAGCAGCCCACCTTACCCAGTGCTGGTTCCAGAATTCACTCATTCTTTTAACTCTCTCCTGCCTCCCCTCCAGCCAAGATTCTCCGGTCACTGTTTGGCCCTTGCAATGCTATGTTGGCTGTGGGGGCCTTTTGCCTCTACAATACAGGCTTTAAAGTGGATGTCCAGTGTAAGTGTAACACCCTGCCCGGCCACTCTTCCCTGGTAGTGAGACATGGTCAGGGGTTTACAATGGAAATAAAACGTATTTCCTCGCCTGGGATCCAATGGTGTCACCAGTACTCCTGCGGCAGCCGCACAGCCTGGTGCCCCGGGGGAAGAACTAAAACCTGGAATAGGCAAAATTTTGGTCCACTTTTAAGAGTGACCTAAGCGGCCGTGCCCATGATCTGTCCCTGAAATGCTAAAGCATTAACTGGCAAACATCATCCTTGACCATCTGGGAGCCACTTGGAAGCAGGGCTCAGCAGCTTGTGGGCTTGCCATGGTCCCATTGCAGGAGCCAAACATTGACTAATGAGTCTTGGCTGGGACTAAGACTTATTAGTCAATGTTTGGCTCCTGCAATGCTATAGCTTAAGCATCATTGCTAAGGAGGCCACATCGACTCCTTACACAATATCTGCCTCTACAATACAAGCTGTAAAGCAGACATCCAGTCGTACACACTGCCACCTTTTTTCGGTGCTGAGGCAGGGCCAGGGAGTTACAACAAAAATAAAACTTCTTACCTCACCCAGGATCCAGCTATGCCACCAGCGCTCCTGCAGCAGCTGCACAGACATTACACAGAGCAGCTTCTACTGAATAGGTGAATGGGGGGACACACACAGAGTGGGGTAAGATGCTCTGTGCAGCCGATCCAACATGGCTACTCCCCTGCACCAGGATTGCCTGCGATCAGCACTGGATCCCAGGGGAGGGAAGGAGTTTTTATTGTTCAGCAGTAGGAGGGGGTGGCAGGATTTCACTTAGGCCCTTATTTATGAAGGAATAGCGACTGGTGAGCGGCCGGTAATGACGGGCCCCGCCACGAGAACGCCGGCTCCCCAACAATCACACATTTATCAAGCCAATCCTGCTTAGCGACTGAGATAGCGACTGAGATAGCGCCATATAGCGACTCATTCATCATTATTCCAGCCTCAGCCCACAGCGCCAGCGTCCGACCTTGAACAGCGACAGGTATGACCTTTCGCTACCTGGCACTCTCCAATGCATTTCAATGGAACAATCTTTAAATATTAATAATTAATTATTAATTTTTTTTTTTTTTTTTTTTTTAATGTGAAAAATTCTGTGACCACTTCTGCCATTTTAGATAATTTTTTAAGGGAAAACATTGTACAGAATTGATATTACAGGTCTGATATTAATGTATTCATATTACTAAATTATTTAAAAAACTTGTTTTTTTTGGTTTCCAAAAATATGGTTGTTTGGGGGTTAAAAAACTACTTTTAATCCATCACCGCCAGCGCTCTGGGGTTTAAGCATGCATTTTACAGCGCGATCATTTTTTGAGCGTGATTTTTTAATGTATATGGTGGGAGCCGGTCGCTAGGGCCAGTCGCTATCATGCGCTCCCATACAGCGCGGAACCTGTCAAATAGCGACTCCTCACCCAATATTCAACATTACGGCAAACCGACTGAGTCGCTATCAACTACCGAACAACGGTCAAGCACAGCGACTACTAGCGGGCGCTCTGAAAATGCCGCTACAGTCGCTCAACTGTCGCTACCTGTCGCTATTAATGAATCGGCCTCCCCGACTGGATATCCACTTTAAGAGTGACCTAATCAACCACGCCTATGATCTGGCCCTGCAATGCTAAAACAAGGCGGGGCTCAGCAGCTTGTGGCCAGTAAATCCCCAAATTCTTGGCCACAGCCTGCCCTGGAATTCATGTACACTCTCAAGTGTGTTCTCACAGCTGGACCAGTTTGCATTCCAGCTGGACCTCTGCAGATGCCCCATAGCGGATTGTTAAAAGGGACTCGGATTTAATTATAAAATGTACTGTAAGGCTTCAAAAGTTCACCTTTACATAATAAACGAATAAATAAAGCTGTTTCACAAATGGAACCAATTAATTGTAAAATAAATTCTTCTGTATTTAACACAAGTGAGGACAATGACAAATGTGCCCAGAGAAAACAAATCATATTGCATGCATGTGTTTCTGACCACATTTAATTTTTTAATAATGTTTCTAGTGGGGATTGGCTTGATGTATTAGCTTTGATGTATATAATGTTTTAATTAGGATCATTGTTTATTGACTGCAGCAGTTTCCAGTTACCTGTAAGTACTCTTTAACACCTAGGGTGTTACGGGGAGGCCGATTCATTAATAGCGCCAGGTAGCGACAGATGAGCGACAGTAGCGTTATTTTCCCAGTGCCCGCTAGTATTCGCTGTGCTTGGCCGTTGTTCGGCTGTTGACAGCGACTCAGTCGGTGTGCGGTAATGTTGAATACGGGGTTAGGAGTCGCTGTTTGACAGGTTCCGCGCTGTATGGGAGCGCATGACAGCGAATGGCCATAGCGAACGGCTCCCAGCATATTCATTAACAAATCACGCTCAAAAAATTCTCGCGCTGTGAAATGCTTGTTTAAACCCCAGAGCGCTGGCGGCGATGGGTTTAAAGTAGTTTTTTAACCCCCAAACAACCATATTTTTGGAAAAAAAAAAACATGTTTTTACAAACATTTTGTAATATGAATACATTAATATCAGACCTGTAATATCAATTCTGCACAATTTTTTTTTTACCTTAAAAAAAATATCTAACATTGCAGAAGTGGTCACAGAATTTTTGACATTTAAAAAAAAAAATAAAAAAAAAAACATTAATAGCAATTAATTAAGAATATTTAAAGATTGCTCCATTGAAATGCATTGAAGAGCGCCAGGTAGCGAGAGGTCATACCTGTCGCTGTTCAAGGTCGCTCGCTGGCGCTGTGGGTTGAGGCTGGAATAATGATGAATGATTTGCTATCTGGCGCTCTGTCAGTTGCTAAGCAGGATCGGCTTGATAAATGTGTGATTGCGGAGGGGAGCCGGCGTTCTCGTGGCGGTGAGCGTCATTACCGTTCGCTCACCATTCGCTACCTGGCGCTATCCCTTGTTAAATAAGGGCCTAAGTCACCTCCTGCTGCCTCGAACTCAAAAACATCTTTCTTTCGCAGTGCACCACCAAAACTCTTAATACATGCCCTGATCATTAACTGGCTAGGCCACTATCCTCTGTGGTCTGTCAGCAGACATGGCCTAGAGCAGGGGTACTCAACCACTTCTTCTAAAGGTCCATTTAAAGGCATCTGGTGAGAGCTGAAGGTCCGGGTGGAGGGCTGTCACGGGGGAAGAATTAGATGGGACAAAGTGACCAAGAAACAAGGTTTGTGTGTACACTTCCCTCCCATTCAGTACTTCATATTGCAATGCTATATGCCAGGGAGCCATGACACTGGCAGGGAGACTACATTGCTGATCAAGGGGGAAGCTCTGAGCATAGCAACACGGAAGCAACAGGGTGTAGGGCAAGGGTCCAAAAATCTGGCACCAAGGTCCGCATTCGGACCCTGGTCCGCCAGTTGAGGATCACTGGCCTAGAGGTTTATCTCACTGCATAGATAGCTTAAATGCAGAGGAAAATATCATACAATGGCCATAAATGCTGCTCACCTTATCCACCCTTCTTATTGCTTCTCCAGTGCTGCTCCCCTCTGTTATTCTCTCCACTGGTTGCCTATCCAGTTTCAAATTTTAGCGCTAATATACAACTCTCTCTCCAGCCAAACCCATCAGTAATAGATGCAGTCACCGATCTGCCAGTGACCACATTCTCTCTCGTACCTTGATCAGTGTTTCCCATTCTCGTCTTCAAGATCTTGCACATGCCGCTCCACTCTTTTGGAATGCCCTCCCTCATTCTAGTTGCCACACCCCAAGCCTCCTGAAGAATCCTTAAAGCAGGAGAAAACCCACTCGGCACAGCCCTGAAATCAGCCCTTGTACATACTCCTGACGCCACTACCCTTAAGGATGGCGAGGACAAGCGCATTGATCAGATGGCATGTCATGCCTTTGCCAGTGTGGGTTCAGCCTTGCGGCCTGTCTGTGCATCGGCACTCGTGGCTGTGGCCACCAGGTCAGAGATCAGGGACATGTTAAATGGGTCCCAGCTCAACCCGGACAGCGTTGAATTCACAACCCTTAAGAGGTGCGAATTGTTCATGAATTTTGTTTTGTCAGCTATGGACGACACTATTACCATGTGTAGTAGAACTTCGGCCCTGTTGGTGGCCATGCGCCGATCGGTCTGGCTGCGCCAGTGGGTGGCTGACATTGCGGCCAAGAAGTCACTCACAGCTTTGCCCTTTTTGGGAACGCGGCTGTTTGGAGACAAATTGGATTCTGTGGCAAAGGGTGGGAAGCTACCTCAGCGTAAGAAGCTGCGTCGCTCCTTTCGGGGGGCAAGCCCCTTTAATCCTTCCTTTCGCGGTGCCAGAGGGGGTAGAGGTCTTGCCCACTCTGGCTTTAGAGGTGATTCCTGGAACAGAGATAGAGGATGTGCCCGTCCAGCCTCTACCTGGGGTTACAGGCCCAAGCCCGCAGTCAAGTCAGCTCAACAATGAGGGGGCGCCCTCACCCTTGTGGGTGGGGGGACGGCTGCGGCTCTTCTTCCAGGTCTGGGCCCAGGAGGTCACAGACAAGTGGATATTGGAAGTGGTCTCCTCCGGGTACAAACTGGAGTTCGAGTCCCGGCCTCCACCCAGATTCCTAAGGTCTCGGGTGCCATCGGATTCTCGGGTGGCGCAGGGGCTCCTGTTGGCTGTAAAGAATCTCCTGGATATGGCGGTCATATGCCCGGTGCCTCTTTCAGAGAGAGGCCGGTGCTATTATTGCAACCTCTTCACGGTTCCCAAAAAGAATGGCTCCATAAGACCCATCCTGGATTTGAAGCTTCTCAACAGGTTCTTCAGAACCAAGAAGTTCCGCATGGAGACTCTGCGTTCAGCCATCGGTTCCCTTCGTCAGGGGGATTTCATGACGTCCATAGACATCAAGGATGCTTACATTCATGTACCAATTTTCCCAGCACACCAGAGATTTCTCGGGTTCATGGTGAGAGATCAGCATTTTCAGTTTGTGGCCCTCCCGTTGGGGCTTACCTCGGCACCGAGGGTGTTTGTCAAGGTTCTGGCGGGCATAATGGCCCTGCTCAGAGCCCAGGGCATTTGCATTGTGCCGTATTTGGACGACCTACTCATTACAGCTTCTTCCCTCTGCCAGGCGGAGTTGGACACCAGGGCGGTGGTGGCGACGCTGGAAAGGTTCGGATGGGTGATCAACCACCCCAAGTCCTCTCTCTCCCCATCAAGGGAGATCTCCTTTCTGGGCATGAATCTGGATACCAGTCAGGCCAGAGTGTTCCTACCTCAACCAAAGGTGCAGAGGGTACAGGATCTGATACGTGTTCTCCTGACCAACCCTCGCCCTTCCATTCTGCTAGGGATTTCTCTGGTGGGTTTGATTGTGGCCTCCTTCGAGGCAGTCCCCTTTGCTCAATTCCACATGAGGTCTCTACAACTCCATCTATTGCTGAAATGGGACAGATGTCCACAGTCCTTGGATCAGCCATTTCTGATGTCTCCCAGGGTTCGGCAGTCCCTTCAGTGGTGGCTGGAATCAAGCAATCTGATAAGGGACAGATCGTTCCTGGCCCCTCGTTGGGAGACGGTTACCACGGATGCCAGCCTGTCGGGCTGGGGAGGTTTCTGGAAGGATCATCAGTTCCAGGGGTTGTGGGGTCCTCAGGAGGCTCACAACCCCATCAATGTCTTGGAGCTCAGAGCTATCCGCTTGGTTCTGTCGCGTTTGACACTTCACCTACAGGGTTTACCGGTTCAGGTTCGATCAGACAATCGTACTGCGGTAGCTTACAGCAATCACCAAGGAGGGACTCGCAGCAGGAGTGCCCTCAGGGAAGTCTCTCTGATTCTGATATGGGCAGAGAGCAATGTTCCTTGCATTTCGGCAGTATACATTCCGGGAGTGGAGAACACGGAGGCGGACTCCCTGAGCAGGGGGAGGTGGATCTCTTTGCCTCTCGGCACAATCACAAGCTCCCAACCTTTGTATCTCTGTCTTGGGATCCTCTGGCCAATTCTGGTGGCCCCAAGGTGGCCAAGACAGGTTTGGTTCGCAGACGTCGTAAGATTGGAGGTAGATCAGTACAGGCTGCCCCTGTCTCCGGATCTGATCTCTCAGGGTCAACTACGCTACCCCAATTTACAAACGCTGGCTTTGACGGCGTGGCTGCTGAAACCTTCATCCAGAGGGAGGAAGGTTTGTCTGAGGCGGTTATTCAAACCTTGATTAGAGCTAGGAAGAGGTCTTCCTCTACCATTTACTATAGGACTTGACGGTCCTATATTGACTGGTGTGAGGCTAGGGCCTTACCTTGCTGGGTGTTTTTGATTGCTAGGATTTTAGAGTTTCTACAACACGATCTGGATCTGGGGTTCAAGCTCAGTACTTTGAAGGGTCAGGTTTCTGCCCTGGCTGTCTTTTTTCAAAGGTCTTTTGCATCATCTGGTCAAGACTTTTTTCCAAGGGGTCACTCATGTTCGGCCCCCTAGAAAGCCTTTGGTTCCCGTTTGGGACCTAAATTTGGTTCTTTCAGCCCTCCAGGGGCCTCCCTTTGAACCGATGCAGGATGCTGCTCTTTCTGTGCTCACTCAAAAGGTTGCCTTTTTGGTGGCTATTACCTCTGTTCGGCGTGTCTCTGAGTTGGCGGCTCTGTCTATTCAGGCCCCTTACTTTGAGAGACACCAGGACAAGGTGGTTTTTCGCTTTAAACCAGATTTCCTTCCTAAGGTGGTTTCTGCCTTCCATCTCAATCAGGATGTAGTTCTCCCTTCCTTGTGTCCTAGGCCTAGCAATGACAAGGAGAGGGTGTTGCACTCTTTGGATGTGGTTCGTTGTGTGAAGTAATATTTGGTTGCTACTTCTCCTTTTCGTAAGACGGACGCCTTGTTCGTGGTGCCTTCCGGGCCCAGAAAATGTTTGGTGCCCGCCAAGTCTACCATTAGTAAATGGATACACCAGGCCATTGTTGGGGCCTATTCTGCTAAGGGGAGGGTTCCTCCTTTTAAGATCACTGCTCATTCTACTTGTGCTGTTGGGGCTTCCTGGGCTTTCCAGCACCAGGCTTCTGTTGAACAAGTTTGTAAGGCTGCTACTTGGTCTTCTGTTCATACTTTTTCAAAGTTTTATAAGGTTGATGTGCGGGCCTCAGCGGATGCTGTTTTTACCGCAAGGTTCTGCAAGCTGCAGTGGTTTAGATTGGTGTAGATTTGCTGTATTTGGATCCCCACCCATGACGGACACTGCTATTGGATGTCCCATATGTCATGAATAGTGGAAGCGGGGTGTGTGACATACTTGGAATAATACCATTTTGTGATTACTCACCTTTAAAATGGGTATTATAAGTATGTCACACACCCCGCTTCATCCCGCCCTTTTTTGTGTTCTGGATCCTTTATATGGTGAACCTTTTTATAGTTAAGAATGTTTTATTAGCTCTTTCTGGTCCCCTTACTGCTGTCATATACTGGGGAATGTGTGGGAGGTCCCAGGTCTTTATGGACCGGGAGGGGCTTCTTTTTTGCTTTCATCTCTGCAGAAGTTCGCCCTCTACTATATGCGGGTCTATTTTGGAGCTCCTGTGCTGCGT